>CM042977.1:4800000-6000000 GCA_023678885.1 Pogostemon cablin | reverse complement strand
ATAAGTGTATAAAAATTAAGTAAAATATAGGAATAAAATCTCACTTAAATTAATAAACGTGTATGATGAATTTATTGATATTTGTTTGGACAAGAAATGATAATTTTTAAGGAAAATCGAATAAGAATAAAATTTTAAAAAATTTATTAATAATAATAATAATATTATTATTATTATTATTATTATTATTAAACCAAATGAAGAGTTTAAAATATTTGGTCAAAAGTTATATAATAATAACTTTATTATATTTACAAATTAATCCTTACTATTTATCAAATTCTTATTTTATATTTCTTAAACTTTAGAGTTATTACAAATTATCTCAACTAGACTTATATAACTCCTATTAAAAATTCGGAAATACTTTTGGGTTTCTAGTGAGATGAGGGTCTCAACCCTATCAACTTTTCATAAGAAAATTAACATGCAAAAGTCATGAAATTTTACGTAAATAGGCTTATTTGTTGTCCCAATTTCGACGTCAAAACTCAAAACTAATTATACAGTTGTGATCCTTGTGTGGAGTGCTTCAAAATGGTATATAATTCAAGGTACCATGTTCACCGAGACAAAAGTTGATATTAAAGCATTTAAAACTTCATGGAAACATATCTAACATTTAAGACATCGAAACAACAAACGATTTTAGTATTTGGTATCTACGTTACGAGACCAGCATTTTAAAATATAACACTATAAGATTTTATCTGTTTCACATTTCCGGAAAGACCACCTATTTGTTCGTTTACCAGGTTCATGCCGGCCTACGCTGGGGTTGAGCACTTGGAATCGTAAGTGAAATGTTGGTGCATGTAAGGGAAATATATCTAATAAAATATCAAAACAATAAATAATTAATATATTTATAATTTACGTAACAAGATCATTTTAACATATAATGTTATTTGAATAAATCAACGTTGACAAACTTACCTTGTTTAACTACCTCATATATATACTAGTGGGTAAGTTTGGGATTCACAGCCAAACTTGTCTAATAATTATAATATTATATTATATTATATGGATAAACATTATCTAATTTTATAGATAGACATCATCTAATCTTATTCTTTTATTATAAATAGACATCATCCAGTTCTATTCATTTACTATGGATAGACATTATCCAATCTTATTCATTAATTATAGATATGCATCATCCAGTCCTATTCAATTACTATGGATAAATATTATCTCATCTTATCTATTAATTATAGATAGACATCATCCAATCCCATTCATTTACTATGGATAGACATTATCCAATCTTAATTATTAATTATATATAGACATCATCAAATCCTATCCATTTACTATGAATAGACATTATCCAATCTTATTATTATGTTATTATAGATAAACATGTAATACTTAATAATTAAGATATAACATATTTATGAAATTAAAACTTATGAAAATATAGATTATGAAATATTCGGGTGTTACAAATGTATTTGAGAAGTCTATTTTCCCGATATTCATACGAATCAAGGGTTATAGAGTTTGTTCGATGTATAATCATTTTTTAATACGTTCTCACTGCATCAACTTTTTGTGGAATTCTATTAGTGTTTAATGTATTTTTTTATTTTAGTATTTTTTATAAATTCAATCATTATTCTAAATGAAATTAATTTTAATTAAAAATTATACTTAAATAATTATTATACACTAAACTCTAAGGGTTCGTTTGATAGGTGAGATTAGATAAGAAGATATATATTAGAAATGAGATTTAAATGATGATAAAAATTCATATTATGAAAGGTGGAGATTTTTTGATAAGGTATATTGAAACATAAAGATGTTTGATAGGAGATAATGAAATTAAGATAAAATCTAAAATTACTTTTATACCCTTATTTATATTTTTAATTAAAAATAAAAATCTGTTCTCAACAGATGCAGAAGCCACGCAGAAAGCCAATCTATCCGAAATATGTTCTACAGATTTTGCTTCAGAATGTGAATCTCTGGTCAAAGATGTCCAACGGAGTAACAAGAGGCGTGGCTGATGGGCCGTCTACTGATGAGGTGAAATTTCTCAACACTAAAATAACAAATCCAAATTCGAATCGAAAACTTATTACCAAGTATTTACACTTGAAAGCTGGGTCATAAATTAGGGCTCAACGTACTTTTGAGGAAATTATATCAAAGCCGACAATTTAGCATAGCTTGAGACGGAGAAAAGATCGGCGAAGATAGGAAGAACCGATCGTGGAAGAGAGTAGGGCGAACAAAGACGGAAGGAACGGCTTTAATTTTTGGAAGATTGAGAAATGAGCTAGGGTTACGACAGATAAGAAGAAGAAGAAGAAGAAGCGAATTTGATTGTATGCAAAATTGGGAATGAAATTATTGTTTAGGTGGGAGAAGATCACGATGAGGGTTGTTTTGGTAAATGCCATACCTTTTCTTGATTTACTGTAAAGATGGTATTCTTGATATACCACGGTGAGGGTGAGGGTGAGGGCCATATAAATTACTATATGAGGTCCACAGTGATTTCAATCGGGCCACAACATTTTGTTGCAAATAAATACTGGGCTATCAAACTACTTAAGAAGGGTTACAATTTTTATGCTTAGCCCATATTAATACGTATCAAACGAGGTGTAGAATAAAATATACTCTAAACTACAAGGATGAATTTATAATTATATCTTAAATTTTAAAGTTTATGGATAAAATATGCTCTAAACAACAATAGTGAAATTACAATTATATAATAAGCCATATCGTTAAATTACAAACACCCCCTAAAATTAATTCAAAAAGAAAGACAGAAATAAATGAGAAAAAAGGAAAAAAAGAAAACAACAATTTTGTAAGCAGTAACTGTACGAAAAATGATGCCGTGTCAACGAAAAGAATTTTTACCATTCTAAAGATGTTCATGAAAAATCATCACTCCAACGAATTTTATTCTTATTGTAAATTAATTTTTATTTTTAAGAAATTACAAAAAAGAACACCACTTTTAAGTATTAATGCAAAACACACCAAATTTATGACTAAAAGTGGGGTTCTTCTTTGAGAAATTTGATGCTTTTTGAAAAAATACTTAAAGATGGTGGTTTTTTTTTTTTTTAATATTTCAAAAGTAAGAATTAATTTGCAATAGCAGTAGAGTTCGTGATTTTTTTTTCAATTAACCTTAAAAATATTAAAATCTGTGATGGGAAACTGAATGTCGGTATTATAATTTTAGTTTTGTCATTATAAAAACGTGTTTGAAAATTTTTGACAGATTTGTTTACTCCATATCTCTATATGTTTTAAAGAGGGTTGAAAGACTTCATCTCTCATCACGAAAAGTGTTTGGCAAAAGCTCCCGTGCCCCCGGAACATGGAGGAATACTCCGTGTCCCCATGTGAACATAGCCCTCCCCTTTTATATTCTATTTAAATCTATGTATTGCTAGGAGTTTAAATTACAAAGGAGCACGGAAATTGCAAAGGCGCACGAAATGTGCTCCGTGCGCCCGGGTGCACAAGAGTCTCACTCAAAGTGTTTTACACAAATTTTTTGTTTTTTCAAAATATTACGGAAAAACACTTTTATTAATAAACTTTTTCATATACAGTAAAACCTCTATAAATTAATATAGTTGGGACCAAATAATTTTATTAATTTAGAGAGATATTATATAATCGATAAATTAATAATTTATTAATTTAAAGAGGTTATATACAAAAATTATAACTTTCATAACTTATTTATACATATTAAGAATACTTTCATAACTTATTTATACATATTAAGAATACTCCATCCGTTCCACCCAAAGGGTTTCTTTTTGCCATTTACATATTAAGAATATTTCCTCCGTTCCACCCAAAGGGTTTCTTTTTGTCATTTTGAACGTCTCACCCAAAGAGTCTCATTTTCTTTTTTTACACACATGGGACCCACACACACTCACTAATACAATTAAAATATGGGGCCCACACTCCCACTAATACAACTACACATTACACATTAAATAATAATATTCCTTAATCCACGTGTCAAAAAGCAAAAATAACCCTTTTGGGAGGGACAGAGGGAGTATATTGGTTCGAATATATGATGATACTTTAAGGGATTTACAATTATATATTACTTGTAAATCAAATTAATTATATGAGTACAGTATCTCATGAATTGTGTAATCATATAATATTTATCTATATTTTATAGGAGTAAATCAACATAAAATATTGATTTATTTTATTTGTTTGTAACTTGAGTGCAATCAAGAGATTTAAAGATGGATTAATGAAGATATTAAGTTTAATAAAAAAGCAAATAATTATAGTAGATTCATATTTTACTAAATTATCTTAAAATGTTAAAGTTGATAATATATATATATATATATATATATATTTGAGATTTTTTTAATAATTACTCCTAATTTATACTTTTATTGAGACCTTAAGTATTCTTTAGAATTTTATAGAGAAGAATTATCTTATTATTTAATTGATTGGTACCCAAATTTGAACTGGTCCCAAGTTAGGACCGGAAAAATTATTATTTTTATCGAGGTTATTAATTTATTGAGCATTAATTTAACGAGATTCTACTGTATAAACAGTTTTTCATACTTGTGAAAAATAATGTATGTCCTTTCATCCGTTTTGAAAAGTTTATTTTTTATATTTTAAATATCCATTTCAAAAAGTTTCATTTCCCTTCTTGATATATAAGATCCACACACATCCCTAATACAATTAAAATATGAGACTCATATACCTACTAATACAACTACCTATTACATATTAAATAATAATATTTCTTAAATCACAAGCAAAAGAGCTCTTCAAATTGAACGGAGGAGGGAGTATATAAATTGAAAATTATAAAAAAGTTTATAAAAGATCGGATATGAAGTTTGAGGAAGACCGCATGCTTTTGAATAAAAAAACTAAAATGGCTTTTTTTTAGTTCAAATTTGGAATTTTAAAATTCAAAATAAACACATCTTGGAAGACTTTCCAAAGAACAATGTACCACTAAAAATAGAGACAACACGCTTGCATAAGATCATTTTATGGATAGAGTTACATAAAACGGATAAATGATATTTTTTTTAAAAAATAATGATATTAAATTAATGAAAAATAATAATGATGCAGCGAATTAATTCATAAACAATTCATATTAAATGAAAAATGATAACATTTTTAATTCATGTATGACAAACCAAAATTTTAACTCCAGGAGATGACATTACGAGTATCACCAATTATCAAACAATAAAAATATTGCATGATACTGCATGCACAAAAGAAAGGTTTTTGAAATGCAAAGAAATCCAGCAACAAAGATTTTATTTTGGGCAGGATTATAAGATAATGATTTTAAAGAGGCAATCGAGTGTTATTTTATTTACCATAATCGGATATTAGTATAAGACTATGGCAATTAAATTAAAGAATATAATAATGGTACAATGTCAAATATTTAATGAGTTAAAACACCCTGTAACACAATCAAATGTTGCTGTCTACGACTAATTGTACCTCACCTCATACTACGTACGTTTTCTTTGGTGACTCACACAAGCTTTGAAAAATACTCACTCTGTCCCTAAATGTATTTTATGTATTTCAAGCGAAATGTGTGAGATTTATTTTTTATTTTTGCCTTTTCATAACGAAAGTAAGAGAAGTGAAAAATGTGTTTAAGGTTATTGAAATATGTGAAAAATTGGGTGTAATATTGGAATGTATGTAAAAAAATAAAGTATAATACTATTGGGATGAATTATGTTCCCTTATAAACATGATACTTCAATATGGTGTATTTGTTCATTACTCCGGAGTGATTTTTCTTATTTTTTAATTTTTTAAAATCATTAAAATTATTTTGTTTTTCACTAGTTTTTTTTTTTTTTTTTAATTCTGATTTTGACCTGCATAGCAAATAGAGTGACATAATTGTAAATTCATGTATGCAGATCCTATTATGTATCTCAATTTTAATCTCGTAAGTAGGGTGACATAATAGTAAATTCATTTAATCAGAAGTAATCGCGAATTCAAATTAATGATATTTATAAATACACTTAGGTAGAGTGATATAATAGTAAATTCAAGTAAACAAAAGTAATTGTGAATTACAATTAATGATATTTGTAAATACATATATATTACTTAAATCAATCTCCTTTTTTCTTTATATTACCTTTATATTCGTCTCTGCCTTCATCTTTATCTTTCATTATCTCGTCTCTCAGAAAAATTTCAAATAGTAAAGGGCTCTCCATCTATATGTAATTCTCTCTACTCACAATCTTTTTTTTTTTAATTTTTTTTATCTAATTATGTCTTAATATAAACTTGTCTCCTTACAAGTGTTCAAAAATTCGTATTGCAATCTTGCTCTTATTCTTGTTGCCCACATAATTTTTAATATTTTATTTTATTTTATTTTAATTTATTTATTTATCAATATGGTTTTGGCGTGTTCGTTTATGCTTTCTCTAAAAAAGATGGTCATGTAACAAAACAAATTGCGTATTAATCATTTGAATGTGATTGTTTTTAATATATTTGTGATAGATGCATATCATTTGTATTTTAATTTTTTTTTAATTTTTTTTTATTGCATTTGAAGAGAAAAATGAGATGATATTTTCAATTTTTAGAATTTCAAATATTCAATTTTCATGTTATATGCTTTTAGCTTTTCTTACAACTTGAAAAAATAGAAAGAAGAAAGCAAACGCCTAACTTTTAGCCAACCTTCTAACACTTATTTTGTATCTTGTGCATAGTTATATACATTTTTTTTTTCATTTTGGTCCCTCTCAAAAAATCCACTTTTTTATTTACATGATGGGACACATATATACCTATTAATTAATATAATTAAAATATAGATCCCACTAATACAACTACTAACTACATATTAAATAATATTATTTCTTAATTCTGGTAAATAAGCAAAATATCCCGTTTGGATGAGAGGGAAGAAATACAAATTTAAATCCATGCATACCTTTGGACATACACTTTGCGCTAATAAATTGAGTCGGATTTAAATGTACAAATGTAAATCTATACATTTGGAATTTGGATATACACTTTGCCCTGATAAAATTAGGTGAATGTCGCTACCAAAAAAATAAAACTTTGATGTTTTTTCTAAGATTATTATGGATGTATTAGAAAAAAAAAAACATTAGAATATTATTATTAACCCAATTTTAGCCTCTTTGGTGCTTCTTCATACGACATTATACTTTTTCGGTGAGCTTTTGGGGTTAGGGTAGATTGAACTAGAGGTTTTCACTCTTTTGGGAAAAAAAAAAATTATAAAGGGGTGAATGTTTGTAGGAAGTTTAGAGGTTTATGAATTTTATGTTTTAAAACGTAGGTGTATTAGGTCTTATTTTATATAATGAGAGTGAGTCTGTGAGTGTGTAAGGGTGTAAGGGTGTAAGGGTATGTATGAAAAATAGAAGGGTAAATATATGTTGGACTCTTTGGGCTCTATTAATTGTATGGCTCAATTGCCGGTTTTCTTTTTTCTTTGGATTTAGAACACTTTTAATTAAGCATGACCCGACCCTCCTTATGTTCTATTGGAATTCTAATTCTTACAAATCTCTTCTCTGTCTTTTGTCGTCTCTCACCATGGAAGAAAATGTTGACCTTCCTTTCCAGGAATAGTCCAACTTTGTATAAAAAGGCCTCTTGCCTTCGATTACTGGTGTGACGAAATAGAGAGTTTGTGTGTGTTTGAGTGATAAGTTCCTCCAGTTGTTGGCTCTATTTTATTGTGGATTAATTTGACTTCTTATCACTGTGTTACATCAATTCTTCTTGTAAGTCAAACTCAAAAAACCTGATTAACTTTCGTCTTCACCGACATGTCGACGGCCGTGATACCAAACAATATCCGTGAGCTTATTTTATTCTTTTAAATGTGTATCTTCAGGTTATACGCTCTCTCTTGCTGCGTCATGCTATTTAATGCTTTTATATTATGTTAATCCCCTTCCTTATTTTCTCGTAAAAGAGAGTGAGAAATAAATATGTCTTTGAAATGTTTCTATTAAAAAAAAGAAAAAACTAATATATATATATATATATATATATATATATATTTATTTATTTATTTATTTATTTATTGTGAATGCTATTTAGCAATGTATTAATAACAAAACCTGTAGATAATTAATTTAGTTGCTTCAAATTTTTTTATCTTACAAAAGTTTAAAGGTGGTTTCAAATGACACCAATTCACATATGACATGAGCAACCCGAACTTTAGTTAGGCATGTGCACGTGGAATTTTCTTATAAATGAATGGCGGTATGAGCAACCCTTTAGTTAGGCATGTGCATGTGGAATTTTTTTATAAATGAATAGCGGTAAGGTTCAAACTCTGGACCTTTGCTAGGCTTTTGCTCTGATACTATGTTAAATAAGAATCTCATCTAAAAGCTTAAGCTAATAGAGAGGGGAATCGTTTAATATTTAATCAAAACACTCTAACAAAATGTAATTTTATAAAAAAATATTATTTTTTTTATCAATCAAATAAAACATTTCGTAAAAAATTATACAAGATCAATGAAAAATTATAATTGTTCAATTAAATTATTTTATGAACAATTTATAATATATATGAAATATTATTATTAACTACAAGTGGTAATTAATATGAAAAAGTTAAACGATTTTGTTGCGGAACGATGTAGACTTGCTCAAGATGTACTTCGTCCACCGGCAAGGATGTTATGTGCTGCCCCAGGGCATAGCTCAAGTGGTAGAGGGGAGGGTGGAAATGCCTTCCAACTGAGCTTGGTTGCTGCAGGGTGGGGGTTCGAATCCTGCCTTTGGCATGGATTTGGCCTCTTGCAAGCACAAGTTAAACAGTGAGCCCTCTCTATAAGCCACTTGAGGCACATCCTGCGATTTACCTCCTCCACCAATCCCCAGGGCAGGGGCGGTGGGGGCCCCTAATGGTGGGGTACACCATTTTTCAAGGATGTTATGTGCTTTTTGAACCTGAATTAAATAATATTATTATTTAATACTCCCTCCGTCCATCACAAATGTATTTATTTATTTTTTATACGTAGGTTAAGGAGTATTATTATTTTATATAAAATGAGTAGTTGTATTAGTATGGAGTGGTTGTGAGTGGTGGGTCATATGTTTACTTTTTTTTACTAAAAAAGGAAAATGAATACTTTAAGAGTGGACAACCCAAAATAGTAAAAATGGATACGTTAATGATGGACGGAGAGAGTATATAATAAGTAGTTTTATAAATGAGGTTATCATATTTTAATTAATAATATGTGGGTGGTCTCATATATCTCATAAGTTCTATATATAACTATCAATTCATAGATGAATCCCTCTATTCAAACATCAGAGCTTCTATATATTTTTAAGGATTTATTATTAATTAGTACAAAATATACATTAATATTACTAATAGATACAAACTATATATTTTATTATTATCCACTACAAAAATACTTATTAAAAAGTCTTAAATACCCCTTTATATATCAATTAGTTAGAATAGGTAGAAATTCACGTTTATATGTTAATTTATTTTCTATATGCTATATTTTACTTCTCAATTATTTCTCCACTAATTTCCATAATCAATTCATTCTACACAATACAACAGGAATCCTTTTGTCGCTGCCTATCAATCAAAAAGGTAATCTGCCGATAGAATATGAGTTAGATGTCCGGAGTCGTCGTGAAAATCGATGAAATTATCAATCGTGTCGCTAGATTTTCTGCCCTACTCGAGCACTCCTCGACGGATCTTGACCTTTCCGTTGCTGCATTATCCCTGAGAAAAATCGTCAATCAAAATGGTGTAATCCATGTACAGAAATGTGTATCACAATATAATATGAAATATGTGTTCAGAAATATTTATATGTGTTCAAAAGTATTTATGACGATGCATTATGAATCTGTGTTAAAAATAATATTTATATATATTTGAATGTAATCCGTGTTCAGAAATATTTATCTGTGTTCAAAAATATTTATCACGATGCATTCTGAATCGGTGTTAAAAAAATATTTATGTATATTTCTAAATATTTTTGAATACATCGGATCAATTGTGGTAATTAATTTATAATTGATTTTGAATAAATTACAAATCTAAAATCTGAATATTTCTAAATATTTTTGAATACATGGTGGAAATATTTTATCGGATTAATATATAATCAATCTTGATTAAATTGATTCTGAATATGTATATTTCTAAATATTTTTGAATACATTAAATTGATTCTGAATATGTATATACTTCTAAATATTTCTGAATACATCGAATCAATTGTGGTAGTCTCTTAAACGTAATTTATAAATTAAATTGATTTTGAATACATTACAAATTTGAAATCTGAATATTTCTAAATATTTTCTGAATACATGGTGGAAATTTTTTATCAGATTAATATATAATCAATCTTGATAAAATTTTAAGTCACTTCGGAATATTAAAATAATATGATCTGGTAATTTGTTAACTAATTTATTTCTGAATACAATACTAACCAAATCTGAATATAAAATATTTCATATATGCAGAATGAGGACCAGGTTCCTGTATATACGAACATATGTGGGATGAGAATTCAATAAGTTTTCTAATTTTGATTTATTAGAGATTTTGGAGTTATCTTCCACCGATTTTTGTGGAGAAATTAGTGGGAGTCTCTATCTTTCTCTTATCACATTACATATCATACCTTTTAGATTAATTTTTGAAGATAATTAAAAGAGGGATAAGAGTGGTATTTCACGTATTTATTTTTTATTGATTAGTAATAGTTTTTACCTTAATTATGTATTTAATAGTAATATTGATATATAAATTGTACCTAATAGTAATAGACCCTATTAATTTGCAAAACTCAGTATATGTTTAAGATAGTAATTCTTCTGGACAGATAGATTAAAAGTTATAGGAATAAAATTGGATTTGGTAAATGATACAGGACCAAAATTGATATTTTCTCGACTTTGTTCTATAAATAAACTCATATTTTCTATTTTCGTTCATCTCATAAATAAGTTTGCACCTCAAAATAAAGAAATATATACAAATCAATAACCCCACAACATACTTTAATTTTAAAATTGTCACCCCTTTACAACTCACACAACTTACTTTATAATTTATTTATTACCTAAAAATACCATACTACCCCTAAAAATAAAGAAAAAAACATAACTTTTTCTTAAATTCCGTATCTTTAGTAATCGTGAACTTCTCTTTAGGACGGAGGGAGTATTTAATAAATGAAAATTAATTAATTTTCCAAAAAAATATTTTATATACAATTTTTAAGATATAATACTTGATTGAGATTATCTCGGTAGACCATTTTATATTGTTTTAAATAATAATTATCACTTTTATTGAATATATTATCAATTTGTATTAAAAATATTTGTAAATTTTAATTTAAATTACGAAATATTTATGAAATTATACACTGTAGTAATTTTAAATTTGTTTTTATGTATTTATGAAATTATGCTTTGCTCTCACTAAGGTTTTGAAAATTTTGAAGCAATATATTTATCAAATTTAGAATAATTCATTACACTATTATTACTTAATGAAAATTATTACATTATTATTACTTTTTTTTTTCAATTTGAAAATTATTTTTATTTAAAAATTATCAATTTTTATCAGTATTATAAAACTCCTCTCTTCAGTTTCAGACATGTGTTTGTTATAGGATAAATGGAAAGTAATAATAACTTTAATAGAAAGTGCTAACTAATTGTGAAAAAAAAAATCATAAGCAAAGGTTGATTTAATGTTAGTCTTAATTTCCCTATAAAATATTAATAAAACAAGAAAAATGAAAAGATAAAACAAGAAAGTTGTTAAATAACACGTACTTTAAAGGTGACTAATTGATGATGAATTCAGAAATTAGAGTGGAGTGGACCACACTGCTGCGGAAGTTTGTTGGATTTTTCAATTATTCCAGGAGTTAGGACTGTCACTTACGGCATCACCAAAACTCTTATGTGATAATTTGGGTGCTACACGCCTCGCATTAAATCCAATAATGCATTCGAGGATGAAACATATTGCCTTGGATATTCATTTCGTTCGGGACCTTTCGAGCAAAGGTATTTTCCAGGTTGCATATGTTAGTACTATCGATCAACTTGCTGATTTACTCACCAAGCCGTTATCTCGAGCTCGATTTTGTGAACTTCGATCCAAAATTTCTGTGGCAGATGGCACGTCAATTTTGCGGGGGCGTATCAAGGAATAAATCAAAAGCAATAAAGCAATTCCTTATATTAAGGAATAAAACATCAATTCCTTATATCAAGGAATAATTAATTGCTTAGTGTTCACTGTCATCCACCTTGCTAGCTATCCATATTTTCACAATATATTTTCTTAATGTCCCCTTTCGATTATTTACTGACTATATTGCTTTTATAATAATAATAATAATTATTATTGTTATTGCCCCTATATCTCATAATAAAATTTACAATTATGGTATGTACGAAATTTTAGAAAAAAATTATATTTTAACTTAATTTTAAGGTAAAAACTTGTGTGCTTCGGGACACATGCCCCATGAGAACACAAGAATTTAATATTAGAAATTCTTATGTTCCCATGGGGCACGGTATGTCCCCAGGAAATTTGAACCTTGCTTTTTTATTTATTTAGAATGTGAATTTATTTATAAGACAAATAAAATAGTAATTATGAACATAATAATAATAATAATAATATTATTATTATTTTATTAGAAATCTTTTTTATTTGAAGAAGAAAAAAATATGAACTGAGATATAATGCTGAGTGTTTTTTTATTATTCAATTTTTTAAATATAGAATATTATTTATAAAGCTGAGTGTTAATCTTTTAAAAAATGTTATAGCTAATCATACATAAGAGTTATAGCATGTGATCAATCAGGTCCAAATAAAATTTATGATCAAAATATCATCTACATAAACCAACATAGCATTATTCTTGTGCAAAGTAAACAAGTAGTGATCATTCTTGAATTGAATCAACCCAAAAGCTAACAACTTGTGAAAAGATCATGAATCCACTCCCTAAACGCCTGTTTTAAACCATAAAGGCTTCTAACAAGCCTGCAAACCTCCCTTTTCTTTGCTTTCGAATAACCTTGAGGAGGGGGCATCAGGGGCGGACGTAGTATACTACAGCTGTACCCCAAATCAAAGTATAATACCTATAGATATAGTATTTTTTAGTTGAATGCATCAGTAGCTTAGTGGTTAGGCCACTAAATTTAAGTCAAACCCCTACTACACTCATTTTTTGTGTTTTTTTCTTTATACTTCTTTATATTAAGTAAATTCTTGTGTTTTTTTCTTTATATTTACACTTATTTTTTAATACATCCTATAAAATTTTTTCTTTTCTTCTTTATATTTATATTATTTAACACATGCTATAAATTCGTATTAATAATATCTTAATAATAATAATCATAATTCTTGTATTTTATTTTATTTATTATATAATTTTAAATATTAAATAATATTCTATATTTTCATAATTACATGTCGTACCCCCAAAATTTTTTTCCTGAATCCGCCCCTGGGGGGCATGTAAACTTCTTCTGACAAGTGTCTAAACAAAAAGCATTATTTACATCAAGTCGATGTAACCTTAGCTACCAATCTAATCTTATATCGTTCTACCGATCCTTCTGCTCTCCTTTTGATCTTGAAGACCCACTTGCTGCCTATATTCACTTCTCTTTCCCAATTGATGAGGAGTGTTAAATGCCCTCTAATGCTTAGTAGATTTGTGAACAATATATAGCTCTCTTTTCGATGATTGTAAATTTACTGTCATCGGCGGAAGGCGTGATGTTGTAGGAGGTGGGGAATCTTGGTGTGGCAGCATTAGCGCCACCCACTAACCCACTAACGCCGTGCGCCACTTCGATTCTCTAGAACCACTTTGATTCTCTATTCCAAGAGGTCTTCTATCTAGTGTTCTAAAAATTTAAATGGTTGACACATCATTTTTTTTCCTTTTATGTATATTTGAAAATATTTACATGTCAATCATCTAAATTATTGGAACACCAAATGAATCACCTCTTGAAATAAGGAATCCCAACCGATTTGAAAATATTTTGTAGTGATGAAGTTAATTTTGTAGCAAATATTTGCAATTTTTTTTTAAAATTTTTGTTGCTAACTATTTACGTCAAAATAAATCAATTTGCAGTTAAAGTTAGCGGGAAAAAATAAAATTCACTGCTAATTGAATTTGCAACAGGCATAATCTCACTATTTTTTCTAATGAAAATTTTCATCACTAAAATAAATTAGCAACGAAATATTTCGCAGCTAAATCTCCGTTTTCCTGTGGTGTCATTAAAGTGGGCGTCTTCTCCATGTGGCTTCCTGTATCGTTCTTGAACATGTATCTTGAATTAATGGTATTTTAACTATTTTAAAATTATATTTTACATTTTTTGAAAAAAAGAAAAGATGTTTTACATTTTAAAAAATCATACATATTGAACAAATTATGAATTTATGGATCTTTCCGTTTAATGAATATGAATAGATGCAGTCTACATCAAGGGCCCAACAATGAGTTTATTATTTACACATAATTATTAACTAATTAAAATTGAAGGGAGACATTAAACAAAATGGTTAAATAGAGCCCACATGCGGGCCACTACTTTAGTCAACTCAACAAACATTCCACGCCCAATTTATAGCATACCAAATTTGCTTCGATTATTAAACGTAGATCTCACACAAGGCCCCTGAAATGACTAAAATGCCCCTAAACAATGGTAACTTTCCTGATTTATAGATAGTGCCAAACTAGATAGGAGTATACATTATTAAAAAAATGGGAAAAATATGAATGCTGTCGTCTCATAAGAATTAGTAATGTTTTAATAAAAAATCAAACTTAAGTGATTAAAAATAATAATTAATTAAAAGAAAAAGAATAACATGTGATTACAGCTGTCAAAATGGGTTAGTGGGGCGGTTTAACCCACAGTGATGGGCTCAAGTGGGATAGGCTACCGGCGGGATGGGCCATGGTGGGGCGGGCCGCGGATTAGCCCACACTCTACCCCTATCCACCTATGACTTACCCACCCCTCATCCACCCTATCACCCACCCCCTCAAATTTTTTTTTAAATATTTTAGATTTTAATATTTAAATAATAAAAATATTATAACCCAAACCACCCCCACCCCCACCACCCACCCCAAACCCCCCAAATTTTTTTTAAATTTTAGATTTTAATATTTAAATAATAAAAATATTATCACCCAACCCTACACCCCCCCCCATCCCCAAAAAAAAAAAAATTTAAATTTTTTTTAGATTTTAATATTTAAATAATAAAAATATTATCACCCAATTCTACCCCCTACTCACCCCCAAATTTTTTTTTTAATTTTTTTTTAGATTTTAATATTTAAATAATAAAAATATTATCACCCAACCTCTACCCCCTACCCACCCCAAAATTTTTTTAATAAATTTTAGATTTTAATACTTAAATAATAAAAATATTATCACCCAACCCTACCCCCTACCCACCCCCTCCCACCCCAAAAAATAAAAAATATTATTTAAATATTAAAATCTAAAATAAAAAAAATTTTGGGGGTGTGTATGTGTTGGGTGGGTGGGTGATGGGTGGGGTAGGATTGGGTGATAATATTTTTATTATTTAAATATTAAAATCTAAAATTATAAAAGAAATAAAAATTGTCGGAGGTGGGGTGGGGTGGGGTGGGGTGGGTGGGTGGATAGGGGGTAGAGTTGGATGATAATATTTTTATTATTTAAATATTAAAATCTAAAAAATAAAAAAAAAATTTTTTTTGGGGGGGGGGGTGATGAGTGTGTAAATTCACGAGTTTGGCACCAAGTTTTGTGCTAGTTTTGGAGAGTTTTGATGTGGAAATAGGTGGAAAACCTATATATATTGTGAATTAGCATGAATCAGGTGTTGGTGGAGCTATTTGAGTGGTTTTCATAGCAAAAACGGAGTGGAAGTACCAAGAATCGAAGAGACGAAGTCGAGACCATGCGAACCGCCAAGAAAAGTGGTGGGTTCGACCTGTTGGAGGAGGGTTCGACCTCTCCAGCAGGTCGAACAAGTGTTGGAGAAGTGCAGGAAGTAGGTTCGACCACGACTTGAGGGGTTCGACCTGTTCATCAGGTCGAACCATGGTCGAACCAGTTTGTGAGAAGTTGGGTTCGACCACGACGTTGGGAGTTCGACCTGACGGCTGGCCGAACCAAGAGCAGAAATTGTCCAGTGATGAGGTTCGACCTGGGGGTTCGACCAAGTCCTGAGAGGTTCGACTTGTTCAAGAGGTCGAACCAGTGCAGAATTCTTCCAGTAGCGGGGTTCGACTTAGAGTTCGACCTGTGGCTAGTGGTTCGACCTGTTTGACGAGGTCGAACCTACGTGCGGAAACTTACCTTATCCGGATTTTTCGAGGCCAAAACGCGTGGGATCACTTGGAAAGCCCATTCCAAGCCCTAGAGACGTGATTACAAGTATAAAAGAAGGCTCATGCAGTCCAAGAAGAAGAGCTTTTGATCGAGAATCATAAGGAGATAAGAAGACGTGAATTGGAGGAGACGATCTTCCACCATCCGGAGGGCTGAGACAGAGGATCGGCTGGAGATTCAAGTAAGATCGGTCTATCTAACCATGATTGTTCCTAGATCAATCATGGGCTAGAGCCACTTCGGTAGTTCTAGGGTTATGAAGGTTTCATGAGTTAAATTCGTATCTCGTGTGTATACTCCGTACAACACTACTTGTGGTTTAGTTTATATAAGATTGCACGTTTTTAATCCATACTCATAGTTGTTTTGTGCATCAATGATCGTTGTGTAAAGTCTGAATGCATAACATGGTTATTGGTTGAGTGCGTTCACTAATGAGCAGGGTTCACTGTTATAATTCTAAGTGAAGGGATTCCTAAGTCTTATTAGAACCGTCTTATATGAATGTTTGTTAATTGAATTGAATTCTGGTTAACAAGTAGGATAAAGAGTATAACTTTATAGTACCTACAAAGGGAGATCAAATCGGGTTAGAGTGCTAAGTGCACGGGAAATAATTGATTATGATAGTACCTAGAAAGGGGGGTAAAGTATACATCTTGCTCCGAGGATATTCACACGTGTCAAACGCTTATCTACTTGTGTCTATAGAGTAGATTTGCATGGGTTAGTGATGCGTCCATAAACCACACGGCAGAGTCGGACATCGACACATAAAAGTATGAATTAATGAATAAAACCGGATGACCTGACGAACTACCTATCATCTTACTTGACCACAACCTTCTATCTTTTCTTTTGTTATTTCGATTAATAGTTCCTACTCAATTTCAACATTATTATATTTCCAAATAGTCTTAGCTTACTAGAGTATAATTGAATTAATATTTATCCGTCCCTTGGGTACGATAATAACTTGGTCACCTTCGAAACTACAATTGATATCCTTCACACTTGGGGATTAAATTGTGTGTTGAGAACATACGAACAAGTCAATGGCGCCGTTGTCGGGGACGGCTTAAAATATCTTTTTGTTATTTCTAGTTTGTTAGGGATATTTAACTTGTTTTGCTGTTTTAATTCTACTTCTTTTTAGGTGCATGCTCACGAGATCAAAGAAAGGTGAACTTGAACCCTATAATCCTGAGATCGGAGCATCGTCAAGAAAGAAGAAGAAGAAGAATAAGAAGAGCAAGGCAAAGACTATTGATCCAGCTGAAGCTCTGAATTTCGGAGTTGAAGTTGACGAGCAGATTTCGCAGACGATTGAAGCTACAACTGAAGTTAATTTGGGGGTAGAGACAGTCAACATGGCAGCGAATCCGGATAATCTAGCCATCCGAGAGGTTTTCAGAAACAATGGGACTGGAAATTTTGGACTTCTAGGAGCGAGGGGAACTAATGCAGCTTTCGATCTTCATCCCGCTCTTATTAGCATGATAGAAAGGAACTCCTTTTCAGGAGGGTCTTTCGAGGATCCGCAGCAGCATCTGAACAAGTTCTTGGGCTATGCAAGTACTCAAAAAGACGCAGGAGAACATGAAGATGCTAGGAAGATCCTCTTGTTCAAATTCTCGCTTACTGAAAAGGCGAGAGATTGGTACGACACTATCAATGCTGCTGAGTGCACCACTTGGGAGCAACTGAAGTTAAGGTTCTTGGAGAGGTACATGCCACCTTCAAAGGTGTTTAAGATGAAGCAAGACATTAACCAATTTTCTATCGATGGAGGTGAGAAATTTCATGAAGCATGGGATAGATTCAAGGACATGCTTAGGAAGTGTCCTCAACATGGGCTATCTAAGGCTCAATATATCAGTATATTCTATAACGGATTGGACTGTGATTTACGAGTATTATTGGATGCTTCTTCTAATGGAGCATTGCTTACAAAGTCATCCGTAGAGGCCGAGAAGTTGTTTGAAGATATTTCGATGAATTCGAGGGATTGGCTAACTGATAGAGTTAGAGGTACGTATGTCCTTGGGAAGGTAGCTCAGGTTGAGAAAACAATGGTGAAAGCAAGTAGAGAGGATGAGATCGTCTCTAGCTTGTCCAATATCAACAAGCTACTTGAATCCCAACAGAAGCAAATCAGCGAATTATCTCAGCACGTACCAATCATGCAAAAAAGAAGTGATGAATGATGGCACGATCCAAGAGGAATTGGAAGAGGCGAACTACGCCATGGGTCAAAGTATTTAAGGAACTAGGTACCCGAATCAAGGAAACCAGAATTACCAGGGGAACTATACCAATCGTGGTCCCCCGGGTAATTATCAATAGCCTAGGAGGCCGGAATTTTCATGGAGCAATCCTAACAATGCAATTCAACCTCCTATGGGTGTTGATCCGGGTGCGAAAGTGGAAGAAGGGAAGCCTGATTTCGAGGATACGGTGAACAGGTACATGGCGAAGAATGATGAAATAGTGAACCGCCTTGAGGCTAGATTAGAGAAGAAGATTGATGATCATCACAAGGACCTTTCGTTGTTGATGGGAACAATAGCAGAGAATGTGAACAAGCTCGCTCAATCTATTGAGAAGGGGAAGTTTTCGTCTCAAAGTATTGAGAATCCAAGGTCCTGCAATGCCATCACATTGAGGTCGGGAACATAATACGAGGGACCTATGAGGCCGGAATCAAATTTGGACATGTCTAGGGCAAGATTCGACCATGGTTCGACCAACATTGAAGGTCGAACCACACATGGGAGGTCGAACCCATACACTGGACATGATCAGGAGGCATTGCAGCATCGGTTCAACCAACATGCAGATGGTTCGACCTAGCCTACAGGTCGAACCTATGTCGAACCAGGCCGTTCACAGCACTCTGTTTTTTCACATGATGGGTTCGACCAAAGCAAGCATGGTTCGACCTGGGCATCAGGTCGAACCCACCTCGAACCACACAACTTGGAGTACCCTGTTTTGTCGCAGCAATGGTTCGACCACCACATGCATGGTTCGACCTATCTGACAGGTCGAACCCAGGTCGAACCTAATCAATCTGGTCGAACTTGTGTCGAACCGGAGGGCAGAAGGAGTACAGTAGGTCGGTTCGACCTAGGGGATAGTGGTTCGACCTATCTGACAGGTCGAACCCAGGTCGAACCTGAACTTCGAAGTGAGAACAACATTCCAGACGGACGGTTCGACCACTACATGCCTGGTTCGACTTGTTCAATAGGTCGAACCCTGGTCGAACCTATCCAAAACTTGTCTATTCCTACTCCGAACACTCCCGATGATGTTGATGCTACTCCAGTGGTTCAGAATGAGCAAAGTACAGAGATTATAGCTGAGAAAAAGTGGGAGAGAGCCAAGCGATTGAGAGCTGAGAAGGATAAAGCGGAGAAGGTTGAACGTGATGAATGGGTGATGAGTGTGTAAATTCACAAGTTTGGCGCTATGTTTTGTGCTAGTTTTGGAGAGTTTTGATGTGGAAATAGGTGGAAAACCTATATATATTGTGAATTAGCATGAATCAGGTGTTAGTGGAGCTATTTGAGTGTTTTCTTAGCAAAAATGGAGTGAAAGAGTCAAGAATCGAAGAGACGGAGTCGAAGCCACGCGAACCGCCCAAGAATTAGGTGGGTTCGACCTGGTTGGAGGAGGGTTCGACCTCTCTAGCAGGTCGAACCAACATTGTTGAACTTGCAGAGATGGATTTGACCACGACTCAATTGGTTCGACCTGTCCATCAGGTCGAACCATGGTCGAACTAGTTCGCAGGAAAGAGGATTCGACCACGACGTTGGAGTTCGACTTGCCAGTTGGTCGAATCGGGAGCGGGAGTTGTCCAGTGATGAGGTTCGACCTGGGGTTCGACCAAGGCCTAAGTGGTTCGACCTGTCCAGAAGGTCGAACCTGTGCAGAATTCTTCCAGTAGCGGGGTTCGACCTGTGGCCAGGGGTTCGACCTATTTGACGTGGTCGAACCTATGCGCGAGAACTTATCTTATCTGGATTTTCGAGGCCGAAACGCGTGAGATCACTTAGAAAGCCCATTCCAAGCCCTAGAGATGTGATTACAAGTATAAAAGGAGGCTCATACAGAGAATAAAGAGAGCTTTTGATCGTCAATCGTAAGAGAGATAAGAGTAGAGGTGGTGATCCATTCGGAGGGCTGTGACAGAGGTTCGCTGAAGGTTCAAGTAAGAATGATCAATCTAACCATGATTGTTCCTAGATCAATCATGGGCTAGAACCACCTTGGTAGTTCTAGGGTTATGAAAGTTTCATGATGTAATTCGTATTTCGTGTGTAAAACTCCGTACAACACTACCTGTGGTTTGTTTTATATAAGATTGCATATTTAATCCATACTCATAGTCGTTTTGTGCATCAATAATCGTTGTGTAGAGTCTGAATACATAACATGGTTATTGATTGAGTGCGTTCACTACTGAGCAGGGTTTATTGTTATAATTCTAAGTGAAGGGATTCCGAAGTCTTATTAGAACCGTCTTATATGAATATTCATGAATTGAATTAAATTCGGGTTGATGAATAGGATGAAGAGTATAACTTTATAGTACCTAAAAAGGGAGATCAAATCGGGTTAGATTCTAGACGTAGAAGATAATTGATTATGATAGTACCTAGAAAGGGGGGTGAAGTATATCTCTTGCTCCGATGTTATTCACATGTGTCAAGCGCATATTTACTTGTGTCTATAGAGTAAACTTGCATGGTCTAGTGATGCGTCCACAAACCACAGGGCAGAGTCGGACACCATCACATGAAAATACGAATTGCTAGTGAAACTGGATGACCCGATGAACTACCTATTATTCTTATTGATCACAACTCACTTTTCTCTACTCTTACTATTTCTTTTTGCTATTTCGATTAGAAGTTATTATCCATTAAACCTTTACAATTACCAAACATAGTCTAAAATATACTAGAAGATAACGAAATTGATATTTAACCGTCCCTTGGGTTCGATATTGTAACTTGGTCATCTTCACGACTACAATTGATATCCTTATACTTGAGGATTAATTTGTGTGTTGAGAAAACCCCTATCAAGTTCTTGGCGCCGTTGCCGGGGACGGCGTAAAATATCTTTTTTGTGTTATTTCTAGTTTATTAGGACTATTTACCTTGTTTTGTTGTTTTCTTTCTTATTCGTTTTAGGTGTATGCTCCTAAGATCAAAGAAAGGTAATCTTGAACCGTATAATCCTGAGATTGGAGCATCATCAAGAAAGAAGAAGAAGAAGAAGAGCAAGGCAAAGATAATAGACCCAACTGAAGCTCTGAATTTTGGAGTCGAGGTTGACGAACAGATTTCGCAAACGATTGAGGCTACAACTGAAGTTAATTTGGAAGTAGAAACAGTCAACATGGCAGCGAATCCGGATAATCTAGCCATCCGAGAGGTTTTCAAAAAAAATGGGGCTGGAAATTATGAGCTTTTAGGAGCAAGGGGAACTAACACAGCGTTCGATCTTCATCCAACTCTTATTAGTATGATAGAAAGAAACTCCTTTTCAGGAGGGTCTTTCGAGGATCCGCAGCAGCATCTGAACAAGTTCTTGGGCTATGCAAGTACTCAAAAAGACGTAGGAGAACATGAAGATGCTAGGAAGATCCTTTTGTTCAAATTCTCGCTTACTGAAAAGGCGAGGGATTGGTACGATACTATTAACGCAGCTGAGTGCACCACGTGGGAGCAATTGAAGTTAAGGTTCTTGGAAAGGTATATGCCACCTTCGAAGGTGTTTAAGATGAAGCAAGATATTAACCAATTTGCTATCAGTGGAGGTGAGAAATTTCATGAAGCGTGGGATAGATTCAAGGACATGCTCAGGAAGTGTCCTCAACATGCGTTATCTAAAGCCCAATATATCAGTATATTCTATAATGGATTGGACTGTGAATCAAGAGTGCTATTTGATGCTTCTTCTAATGGAGCATTGCTTACAAAGTCATCCGTTGAGGCCGAGAGATTGTTTGAAGACATATCGATGAATTCGAGGGATTGGCCTACTGATAGAGTTAGAGGTACGTATGTTCTTGGAAAGGTAGCTCAGGTTGAACAAGCAATGGTGAAAACAAAGAGAGAGGATGAGATCGTTTCAAGCTTGTCCAATATCAACAAGCTACTTGAGTCTCAACAGAAGCAGATCAGCGAGATATCTCAACGAGTACCAATCATGCTGCAAGAGATGATGAATAATATAACCATCCAAGAAGAATTGGAGGAAGCAAATTATGCCATGGGTCAAAGTATTCAAGGAACGAGGTACCCAAATCAAGGAAGCCGAAATTACCAAGGGAACTATCGAGGGAATTTTAATAATCGTGGTCCATCTGGTAGTTATCAACAGCAACCAAGGAGGCCTGAATTTTCATGGAGCAATACGAACAATGCAGTGCAACTTCCGATGGGTATTGATCCGGGAGAAAAGGTGGAAGAAAGGAAGCCTGGTTTTGAGGATACTGTGAACCGGTACATGGTAAAGAATGATGAAAGAGTGAACCGCCTTGAGGCAAAGCTTGAGAAAAAGATTGATGATCACCACAGAGATTTGTCCACTCAAGTGAAAGATCTCACATTGTTGATGGGTACAATTGCAGAGAATGTAAACACATTGACTCAAACTGTAGGAAAAGGGAAGTTTTCGTCTCAGAGTATAGAGAATCCGAAGTCGTGCAATGCCATCACACTGAGGTCGGGAACGCAGTACGAGGGACCGATGAGGCCGGAATCAAAGTTGGAATTTTCTAAGCCTAGGTTCGACCAAAATTCAGAGGGTTCGACCTGGTATACAGGTCGAACCATGGTCGAACCTCATCGGCCAGAGCACTCTGTTTTGACGCAGGAACGGTTCGACCAAAATTCAGAGGGTTCGACCTGGCATACAGGTCGAACCATTGTCGAACCTCATCGGCCAGAGCACTCTGTTTTGACGCAGGAATGGTTCGACCAAAATTCAGAGGGTTCGACCTGGCATACAGGTCAAACCATGGTCGAACCTCATCGGCCAGAGCACTCTGTTTTGACACAGGAACGGTTCGACCACGATCGAAATGGTTCGACCAACTCTTCAGGTCGAACCCAGGTCGAACCCAGGTCGAACCGGAGGATAGTGATTATACAGTGAAGCGGTTCGACCACGATCGAAATTGTTCGACCTCCAATGCTGGTCGAACCCAAGTCGAACCTCCGGAGCAGAATGAGATCAGTCTTCCAGGAGAGAGGTTCGACCAATACAGTCCTGGTTCGACCTCTCAAACTGGTCGAACCCTAGTCGAACCTCGCCAAGATGTTTTGATTGATGCACCTGATGTTCCTTTTGATGTTGATGCAACTCCAGTGGTACGGAATGAGCAAAGTACAGACATAATAGCTGAGAAAAAATGGGAAAGAGCTAAGCGATTAAGAGCCGAAAAGGAAAAAGCGGAGAAGGTTGATCGTGATGAATGGGGGATTCCCAAAACAAAGATACCTCCACCGTTTCCCTACAAGCTAGTGAAGAAGGGGTTGGAAGAGAAGTTCAAGAAATTTTCAGAGATAATGAACAAGATAAGCTTGAACATCCCTTTTTCAGAGGCAATCATGGAGATGCCATATTATTCTCGATTCCTTAAAGACATATTGATGAAGAAGCGAAGCTTAACCAGAGTTGAAATGGTAAACTTATCTGAGAATTGTAGCTCAATTATTCAAAAGAAGTTACCACTAAAGATGAAAGATCCGGGGAGCTTTACTATTCTATGTGAGATCGGGAAGGGGCCAGCACGACGAGCTTTGTGCGATCTAGGGGCAAGCATCAATTTGATGCCGTTGTCCATCTTTCAGAAGCTTGGTTTGGGGGAGCTGACCCCGACAACTGTTGCTCTCCAATTGGCAGATAGATCAATGACGTTTCCGAAAGGTATAGTTGAAGATGTTCTTGTAAAGGTGGAGAAGCTAGTATTTCCTATGGATTTCCTTGTATTAGAAATGGATGATGACAAGGATAATGTTCTTTTAATCTTGGGGAGGCCATTCCTTGCTACGGCTGGAGCTATGATAGATGTTCGGAAGGGAGAATTGAAGTTGAGAATGGACAAAGAAGAAGTATTTTTCAACTTGGACAAAGCAATGAAGATGCCAATGGAGTCCCAGTGTTATAGTATTGACGTGGTGGAGGAGATTGTGAAGGAGGATATGTCTCTGATCTTGTCAAAGGATCCTCTTGAGACATGTTTGATGGAGCCTCTTACTTATCCTACTACGGAGCTTGACGGACTTTCTAACGAGGTATGTATTGAATTTCTTGAAAACTTACTTGCTTTGGGTGATGACAGGTTTGCATTGGAAAGAAAAAAAGTGGAAGAAGTCAAATGGACCAGGAAGTACTTGCCTTTGGATAACGAAAACACTCCAGTGGAAGAAAGAAAAGAGGGGTTGAAACCATTGCCGGAACACTTGAAGTACGCTTTTCTTGGTGATAATGGAAAATACCCGGTAATTGTATCTTCTTCCCTTAATGATGATCAACTTGAGGAGTTATTAGATGTCTTAAGGAAGTACAAGTCTGCAATAGGGTGGTCACTTGATGATTTGAATGGTATTAGTCCTTCATATTGTATGCATCAGATTAGGTTGTTGGATGAAGCCAAGGCTAGTGTTCAGAATCAGCGTAGGGTGAATCCCGCAATTCAAGAGGTGATAAGGAAGCAAATTCTTACGTGGTTGGATGCTGGAATTATATATCCTATTAGTGATAGTCCCCATGTGAGTCCATTGCATGTAGTTGCTAAAAAGGGGGGTATGACTGTAGTGAAAGCTGAGGATGGAGAAGCTATAGCCACGAGGATTCCTACGGGATGGCGTACATGTGTGGATTACAGGAAATTAAATGAGAACACGTGTAAGGACCATTTTCCTCTTCCGTTTATAGATCAAATGTTGGATCGTCTTGCAGGGTATGAGTTTTATTGTTTCTTGGATGGATACTCGGGGTATAATCAAATCATGATTGCTCTCGAGGATCAAGAAAAGACCACTTTTACTTGCCCATACGGGACCTTTGCTTTTAGGAAGATGCCGTTTGGATTGTGTAATGCGCCTGCTACTTTTCAGAGATGCATGATGGCGATTTTTGATGGTTTGATAGAGAAGATCATGGAAGTATTCATGGACGATTTTTTAGTTTTTGGTTCTTCTTTTGATATTTGTTTGTCTAACCTTGCTGTTGTTTTGAAGAGGTGTCAAGAAACTAATCTTGTCTTGAATTGGGAGAAGTGCCACTTCATGGTGAAGGATGGGATTGTTCTTGGGCATCATGTTTCCGCCAAGGGATTACAAGTAGATCGTGCTAAAGTGGTGGCAATTGAGAAGCTTCCACCACCGACCAATGAAAGAGGAGTGCGGTCCTTCCTTGGACACGCTGGTTTTTACAGGAGATTCATTAAGGACTTCTCAAAATACTCTAAACCCTTATCTCATTTACTTGAAAAGGATATTCCTTTTGTGTTTAATGATGAGTGTCTAACAGGTTTTCAAGTTTTGAAGGAGGCGCTTATTACTGCCCCTATCTTGATCACACCGGATTGGACTCAACCATTTGTACTTATGTGTGATGCAAGTGATGTAGCACTGGGTGTGGTGCTCGGGCAGCTAAGGGAGAAGAAGTTCTGCGCCATTTACTACGCGAGTAAGACTTTCGATGCGGCACAGAAGAATTACACGGTGACTGAAAGGAGTTTTTAGCTGTTGTGTATGCATTCGATAAGTTTCGTCAGTATTTGGTTGGCATGAAGACGATTGTGTATACGGATCATTCAGCGATTCGGTATTTGATGGAGAAGAAGGAGACGAAGCCTAGGATTATAAGGTGGATTCTACTACTTCAGGAGTTTGACATGGAGATTCGGGATAAGAAAGGAACAGAAAATGTGTTGGCAGATCACTTGTCAAGGTTGGAGACTAGGGAGCATTGTGATAATTCTTTCGAGTATATTGAAGAGATGTTCCCTGATGAGAAGATCATGGCTGTGGCTGTTGAAGGAACCGAGCGTGCATGTGTGGTCGCAGCGCAAGGTATGGATCCATGGTACGCGGATTATGTTAATTACATTGTAATTGGAGAAATTCCAAGGGATCTCAACCGATATCAACTTACGAAATTTCGTAGGGAAGTTGAGACATTTATATGGTATGATCCGTTTGTTTACAAGATTTGTACAGATTCTATTGTCCGAAGATGTGTACCCGAGATGGAAATGGAAAGTGTGCTTGAGTTCTGCCATGCACAACCAAATGGGGGGAATTTCGGAGCGCAAAAGACTGCAGCTAAGGTACTTCAATCCGCTCTTTATTGGCCTACATTGTTTAGAGATAGTGAGAGCTATGTGGCATCTTGCGATAGATGTCAGCGCATGGGAAATATAGGTAGGAGAGATGAGATGCCATTGCAGCCTAGCATAGTCGTGGAGATATTTGATGTATGGGGGATCGATTTTATGGGGCCTTTTCCCCCGTCGAATGGGTTTCTCTACATTCTTCTTGCGGTGGATTATGTTACAAAGTGGGTGAATGCGATTCCTACTCGTGTTAATGAATTGAAAGTTGTTTTATCTTTCCTGAAGAAATATATTTTTGCCCGTTATAGAGTTCCTAGAGCGCTAGTTAGTGATGGAGGTTCCCACTTCGTCAATAAATTTCTGGAGAAGGTGCTTAAGGATTATGGTGTTAAGCATAGGGTTACTACACCCTATCATCCGCAAGCGAATGGGCAAGCAGAGGTCTCCAACCGTCAAGTAAAACAGATTATGGAGAAAGTGGTAGGAACTAATAGAAATGATTGGGCTATGAAACTTGATGATGTGTTATGGGGGTTCCGGACCGCTTACAAGACGGTGTTAGATATGTCACCGTATCAAATTGTCTATGGGAAGCCGTGCCACTTACCTGTAGAGATTCAACACAAAGCTTTTTGGGCTTTGCGTCGCTTGAACTTGACCCTTAAGGATGTGAAGGAGTTGAGGATAACTCACATGAATCAATTGGATGAGTTTAGGAGTCGTGCTTACAAGAATTCAGAGATTTATAAGGAAAGAATGAAGAGGTGGCATGATTCTAAGATCTCATACAAGGAGTTCAAGCAAGGAGATGAGGTACTACTTTTTAACTCTCGTTTGAAGCTTTTTACAGGCAAGTTGAAGTCTAAGTAGACGGGACCGTTCATGATTCATCGAGCCTTAGGAAGGGAGAGTTTTGAACTTATTGACAAAGATGGAGACATTATCGCGGCGAATGGGCATCGGTTGAAGCATTATAGGTCGCCGGATGATGCGTGTGTCATTTTTGATGATACCTTGATCTGATTTGGTACACTCGTGACTCTACGACGTTAAACATGAGCGCTTGTTGAGAGCTTACTCTTCCGTTTTATTGCTTTATTTCTTTTGTGTGAGTAAGAAATTTTTATATTTAAGATGCTTACTAATCGGCAATTACATCTCTTTTCAAACTTAGTTTCGACTTACGTTTTTACTAAGTTTGGGGGGTGTGATGTTATTACCTCATTGAAGCATTAAGGGTATAATCTTTTCTTTGTATTGTTTGTTAGGGGAGTTGGTTTTTGCGGCCATATTGAAATTTTAATCGATTTTGATGTGATGATTTTTTACAACTTGCCTAATGTTCAGTGGTTTTTGGTTGTGTTTTCTTTTACGGAGTTACTCATGAATGATATTTTGTGGAATAATTTTTGAAGTTATGCTCTAGATTGTACCTAATGAAGTTGTGTTGAAGCTTGAAGTATGTAGTGAATGAAGAACACTCAGTTTTGGAAATCAGGAGGAAGGTTCGACCAACACTAGGAGTGGTTCGACCAGAGCCAGAGGTCGAACAAAAGCAGAGGAAGTCGAACCGACATCGAAAGTTGTCCAGAGAGGAGGTTCGACCTAAGCCATAGTTGTTCGACCTGATCAGAAGGTCGAACCTAAGGTCGAACCTGTCAGTTGGAAGCACTCTGTTTTCCAGAAGAGGGGTTCGACCAATTCAAGGAAGGTTCGACCTGATTAGCAAGTCGAACCCTAGTCGAACCGAGAAGATCGTTTGTCCAGAAGAGAGGTTCGACCTCGCCATCCATGGTTCGACCTGTTCAGGTGGTCGAACCTGAGGTCGAACCAAGCTAGGTACGCGATTTAAGTTCGATTTTTCAGAGGGGTTCGATCACTTTTTCGAAACACCAAACCTCGAACCCTCTTCGAACCTCTACACCCTTGCACAAATTCTTCAATTACACTTGATTTCATACCGATTACACAACACTACACCTTGAATTATCGATTCGGTCGCGGATTTGGGCGGGTTTCATTGCGAGTTAGGGCTAAATCGCGATTTTTGGTTGTTGTGTGTTCTCGATCGGTTGTTCACCATGAGCAAGTCAAAAGGAAAGGGACAAGGATCAAGTAAAGGTAAAGGAAAGGCAGAGGAGGAAAGATCGAAGAAGAGGCATGACAGGCCTTCGAATTTGGACAAAGTGACAAAGAAACTGAGGCTACAAGATCGTTTACCCGATAACTTCAAGATTCAAATGCAAGATTGGGATGAGATCAAAGAGAAGTGGGAAGAAGTTTCAGACAAGATAGCTCGCACTCGATACCAAGATGATGAAGCAATGAGGATAATGAGAATAGGGGATGATATATTTTGGATGTTTGATCAAGTAGGGATCCGAAGATTCATGGAGTTGAAGAGGCCGACGTACTTCCATGTTACAGCGGAAGTAGTTTGCTCATTTGAGATGGAGAAGGACCCGCTTGGGTACCCATATCGGTGTACGTTTCAGCTTGGTGGAGTGAGTAGGAGATGGACGTCTGAGGATTTCAATGAGCTGTTTGAGACGCCTTTAGAGATCCCTCATTTAGAAAATGCTGCATTCAGTGTAAAACGGTTTTGGAGGGAGATCACTGGGGAGATTCGTGATTATAAGACCAGACAGGCTCGTACTTCCGCAATAAAGAACCCAGTCTTGAGGTACATGGACCGCGTCCTGAGCAACACGTTATTCGCCCGCTCGGAGGGGAGTGTTGTGTCTAGAGGAGAGCTTTATGCCTTGTGGTGTATGCTAAACGGGGTGAAGTTCAATGTTGGAACTTATTTTATTGCGCAGCTGAATCGATTCAAGACCATTGGATTTCAAAAGGTGAATATTGGAGGGTTATTGACGATCATGGCTGAGCATTATAACTTGGATCTCACCGGCATTACACCAGTAGAAGGAGAACCCGATTTGATGATGAGCACGTGCGCGAAGGGAGGATTTGCCCATTTTAGAAATGGAGATTGGTTTTTCACGAGGGGTCTCAAGCCTTTCGAATTTATGTTCCCCTTCGACGTGAGCAACTTGACAACTATTCGGGAAGCAATGAATAAGTTAATGAATTCTCTTGGACACACCGCCTTATCCGTGGTAGTGAAGTCGGGTGGTGATTGAAGAGCGGTAGCACAGATGTGTGCTGAGGGGAGGATGGCTGAGTTACAGCAGATCGTTGATCAAGGAGAGTTCCGTCCACCTCAGCCACAGCAGCCTGAAGAAGAGGATCAGGTAGATGAGTAGCCGGAGATGGAGATTCTGGAAGGAGAGCAGCATGATGCGTCTCAGCATGCTCCGGTACCGCAGCAGCGGCAAGCAGTTCCAGGTACTCGGGAGTAGCTTCGCTTGATTCATGAGCAGCTGATCGCGGTGGTAGCTGCACAGCAGGAGATGAACAGGCAGCTCGCGCTCGCTAACGCCAACTACGCCACGCTGAACGAAAGGTACTCTGCCTTGGATGAGCGTGTTGGTAGAGTGAGTAGTCGAGTGGATATGATGGATAAGCACATTACCAGTCTGTGCCGAGCTGTGGAAAATAGAATGGATGACGATGATGATGAGGATGATGATGCTCCTAGGGAGTAGTTTCAGGTTTTCTTTTGGCTTCTCCGATTCATCTTATCTCCCATTCTTCTTTTTATTTTTACAGATTGGGGTGTGATTCATGTGTGAGTGACATGTACCTGATATAGTTGATCTTGTATCATTGTTTTGTATATGGGTTATTGATTCTGTGCATTCATGTGTTTACGTGTTTATTTTCATTTGGAAAGAGCATGAATAATTTGTTAAGTATATGGAATTCATGAGGAATTGATTTTGATTATGTGCTATGAGGAGTATTAGGAATTGATTACCTATGTGAGGATTTGAGCCTTTATAATGATTAATCATGATAGTTTATTCTTGAGAGAATCATTCGTATGAACGTATTCTAGAACTTGGCTTGGAGTCTTGTGTGAAACTTACAATTGATGAAATATTAGGATATGATCTTAGGCCATTTTTGATTAATTGAGTCACTTAGCCAAATTTTACCTTTCCTAATGATTTTATAAATCTTTGGTAGCCCTGTTTGAGCCTTTTAAAAGCTTTTTCTTTGGCAAGCCAAATATAAGAGCCTTAATTACCTTATTTGAGCTTTGAAAATACCCTATTCATTGGTAGAGAGAGTAAGGTGAATAAGTGTGGAAGAAACAAAGGGAAGATGGAATTAGGTTTAGTAAAAAAGGTGCATGGTTAAATCTTGTTAGGGGTAGTGCCTGAAATTGGTACCCCGAATTGCTTATACATGGGGCTTGAAGTTTTTAAGAAGCAGCCGAACGATGTTCGAGAAGGGTAGTGCCTGCAACTGGTACCCGAGCGATTAAAAGAAGAATGATGTTGATGCAAGGAAGAGAAGGAAAATTGAAAATTGCGAGTGCAAGAGAAGAATTGGAGGAGAATATGAAACCGAATGAGAAATCAAGAACCTCCAAGGTAACTCTCTACTAATGTCTTAAGTCACTACGACCAAATTTTCCTACCCTTTCCAAAGAGCCAACATTACAACCTAGAAACAAGTCCTTTGTGATCCTAGTATTAATCTAATGTATGTTGATTTTTGAGACCTTTGCCAAGCTTATGGTTACGCGTGAATATGAATTGATATGAGTGTTTATACTAGCCTATAGTGCCTCACGCACGAGCGAAAGAGAGTAAAGACTTATCTTGTTAGCGAGATTACTTAGTACTCCGAATGGTGTGTGATTGGATTGATTTTACATGAGTGAAATATTTGATGCAAGTAATTCTTGTTTGATTCAATGAAGTGGCATGTGTAATATGTGTTGTATTAGATCTTGTTGAATTATACACGACTCCTGTGGTTTAAATTGGTTGCCTCGGGACGAGCAACATGTAAGTTTGGGGGTTTGATGAGTGTGTAAATTCACAAGTTTGGCGCTATGTTTTGTGCTAGTTTTGGAGAGTTTTGATGTGGAAATATGTGGAAAACCTATATATATTGTGAATTAGCATGAATCAGGTGTTAGTGGAGCTATTTGAGTGTTTTCTTAGTAAAAACGGAGTGAAAGAGCCAAGAATCGAAGAGACGGAGTCGAAGCCACGCGAACCGCCCAAGAATTAGGTGGGTTCGACCTGGTTGGAGGAGGGTTCGACCTCTCCAGCAGGTCGAACCAATATTGCTGAACTTGCAGAGATGGATTCGACCACGACTCAATTGGTTCGACCTGTCCATCAGGTCGAACCATGGTCGAACCAGTTCGCAGGAAAGAGGATTCGACCACGACGTTGGAGTTCAACTTGCCAGTTGGTCGAATCGAGAGCGGGAGTTGTCCAGTGATGAGGTTCGACCTGGGGTTCGACCAAGGCCTAAGTGGTTCTACCTGTCCAGAAGGTCGAACCTGTGCAGAATTCTTCCAGTAGCGGGGTTCGACCTGGGGTTCGACCTGTGGCCAGGGGTTCGACCTGTTTGACGTGGTCGAACCTATGCGCGAGAACTTACCTTATCTGGATTTTCGAGGCCAAAACGCGTGAGATCACTTAGAAAGCCCATTCCAAGCCCTAGAGACGTGATTACAAGTATAAAAGGAGGCTCATACAGAGAATAAAGAGAGCTTTTGATCGTCAATCGTAAGAGAGATAAGAGTAGAGGTGGTGATCCATCCGGAGGGCTGTGACAGAGGTTCGCTGAAGGTTCAAGTAAGAATGATCAATCTAACCATGATTGTTCCTAGATCAATCATGGGCTAGAACCACCTTGGTAGTTCTAGGGTTATGAAAGTTTCATGATGTAATTCGTATTTCGTGTGTAAAACTCCATACAACACTACATGTGGTTTGTTTTATATAAGATTGCATATTTAATCCATACTCATAGTCATTTTGTGCATCAATAATCGTTGTGTAGAGTCTGAATACATAACATGGTTATTGATTGAGTGCGTTCACTACTGAGCAGGGTTTATTGTTATAATTCTAAGTGAAGGGATTCCGAAGTCTTATTAGAACCGTCTTATATGAATATTCATGAATTGAATTAAATTCGGGTTGATGAATAGGATGAAGAGTATAACTTTATAGTACCTAAAAAGGGAGATCAAATCGGGTTAGATTCTAGACGTAGAAGATAATTGATTATGATAGTACCTAGAAAGGGGGGTGAAGTATATCTCTTGCTCCGATGTTATTCATACGTGTCAAGTGCATATTTACTTGTGTCTATAGAGTAAACTTGCATGGTCTAGTGATGCGTCCACAAACCACAGGGCAGAGTCGGACACCATCACATGAAAATACGAATTGCTAGTGAAACTGGATGACCCGACGAACTACCTATTATTCTTATTGATCACAACTCACTTTTCTCTACTCTTACTATTTCTTTTTGCTATTTCGATTAGAAGTTATTATCCATTAAACCTTTACAATTACCAAACATAGTCTAAAATATACTAGAAGATAACGAAATTGATATTTAACCGTCCCTTGGGTTCGATATTGTAACTTGGTCATCTTCGCGACTACAATTGATATCCTTATACTTGAGGATTAATTTGTGTGTTGAGAAAACCCCTATCAATGGGGTATCCCCAAAACGAAGATACCTCCGCCGTTTCCTTATAGGTTCGTGAAGAAGGGATTGGAAGAGAAGTTCAAGAAGTTTTCAGAGATCATGAACAAGATAAGCTTGAGCATTCCTTTCTCGGAAGCAATAATGGAGATGTCGTACTATGCCCGATTCCTTAAGGACATATTATTGAAGAAGAGGAGCTTGAACGGAGTTGACATGGTGAATTTATCTGAGAATTGCAGCTCGATCATTCAAAAGAAGCTGCCACAGAAGATGAAGGATCCGGGAAGCTTCACTATCTTGTGTGATATTAGAAAAGGGCTGGCACGACGAGCTTTGTGCGATCTTGGGGCAAGCATCAATTTGATGCCATTGTCTATCTTTAAAAAGCTTGGTTTGGGTGAGTTAACTCCTGCAACAGTTGCTCTACAATTGGCGGACAGGTCGATGACGTTTCCAAAAGGTATTATTGAAGACGTTCTCGTCAAAGTAGATAAACTAGTATTTCCTGTGGATTTTCTTGTGCTAGAGATGGATGATGACAAGGATAATATCCCTTTAATTTTGGGGAGACCTTTCTTTGCTACTGCTGGAGCTATGATTGATGTTCAAAAAGGAGAACTCAGATTGCAGATGGACAAAGAAGAGGTGCTATTCAATCTAGACAAAGCAATGAAGATGCCCATGGAGTCTCAGTGTCATAGTATTGACGTGATGGAGGAGATTGTAAAGGAGGATATGTCTTTGATGTCTAAGGATCCTCTTGAGAAATGTTTGATGGTGTCTCCTACTTCTTCCACTACAGAGCTTGATGGTCTATCCAATGATGAATGCATTGAATATCTTGAAAACTTACTTGCTTTGGGTGATGACAGGTTTGAATCGGAAAGAACTAAGGTGGAAGAAGTTAAGTGGACTAGGAAGTACTTGCCTTTGGATAACGAGAGCTCTTCAATGGAAGTGAGGAAAGAGGAGTTGAAACCTTTACCGGAACACTTGAAGTATGCCTTTCTTGGCGACAACGAAAAATACCCGGTAATTGTATCTTCTTCTCTTAATGATGATCAACTTGAGGAGTTATTGAATGTTCTTAGGAAGTATAAATCTGCGATTGGTTGGTCTCTTGAGGATTTGAAAGGAATAAGTCATTCGTATTACATACATAGGATAAGATTATTAGACGAGGCGAAGACAAGTGCTCAGAATCAGCGGAGGGTTAATCCCGCGATTCAAGAGGTGATTAGGTCTTACGTGGTTGGATGCTGGAATCATATATCCTATTAGTGATAATCCCCATGTGAGTCCATTGCATGTAGTTGCTAAAAAGGGGGGTATGACTGTAGTAAAAGCTGAGGATGGAGAAACGATAGCCATAAGGATTCCTACGGGATGGCGTACATGTGTAGATTATAGGAAGTTGAATGAGAACACGTGTAAGGATCATTTCCCTCTTCCTTTCATGGATCAAATGTTAGATCGTCTTGCAGGGTATGAGTTTTATTGTTTCTTGGATGGATACTCGGGGTACAACCAAATAATGATTGCCCCCAAGGATCAAGAAAAGACCACTTTTACTTGCCCTTACGGAACCTTTGCTTTTCGGAAAATGCCATTTGGGTTATGTAATGCACCTGCTACTTTTCAGAGATGCATGATGGCGATATTCGATGGGTTGATAGAGAAGATCATGGAGGTGTTCATGGATGATTTTTCTGTTGTTGGTTCCTCCTTTGATATTTGTTTGTCTAACCTAGCTATTGTTTTGAAGAGATGCCAAGTTACTAATCTTGTCTTGAATTGGGAGAAGTGTCACTTCATGGTGAAGGATGGGATTGTTCTTGGGCATCATGTTTCTGCCAAAGGGTTGCAAGTAGATCGTGCTAAAGTGGTGGCAATTGAGAAGCTTCCACCACCGACCAATGAAAGAGGAGTGCGTTCCTTCCTTGGACACGCCGGTTTTTACAGAAGATTCATAAAAGACTTCTCAAAATACTCTAAGCCCTTATCTCACTTACTTGAAAAGGATGTTCCTTTTGTGTTTGATGATGAATGTTTAACAGCTTTTCAAGTTTTGAAGGAGGCGCTTATCACTGCACCTATCTTGATCACACCGGATTGGACTCAACCTTTTGTACTAATGTGTGATGCAAGTGATGTAGCACTTGGAGTGGTGCTTGGGCAGCAGAAGGAGAAGAAGTTCTGCTCCATTTACTACGCGAGTAAGACTTTCGATGCGGCACAAAAGAATTACACGGTGACTGAAAAGGAGTTTTTGGCTATTGTGTACGCATTCGATAAGTTCCGTCAGTATTTGGTTGGCATGAAGACGATAGTGTACACGGATCATTCTGCGATTCGGTACTTGATGGAAAAGAAGGAGACGAAACCTAGGATCATAAGGTGGATTCTTCTACTTCAAGAGTTTGACATGGAGATCCGGGATAAGAAAGGTTCTGATAATGTGTTGGCGGATCACCTTTCGAGGTTGGAGACTAGGGAACATTGTGATAATTCTTTCGAGTATATTGAGGAAATGTTCCCGGATGAAAAGATCATGGCCGTGTTTGTTGAAGGGGCTGAGCGAGCGTGTGTGGTTGCTGCGCAGGGAGTTGATCCATGGTATGCGGATTATGTGAATTATATTGCTGTGGGAGAAATTCCAAGGGATCTCAACCGATATCAACTTGCTAAATTCAAAAGGGATGTTGAGACTTTCATATGATATGATCCGTTTGTGTATAAGATTTGTACGGATTCTATCATCCGTAGGTGTGTGCCCGAGATGGAGATGGAGAGGGAGAGTGTTCTCGAGTTTTGTCATGCACAACCTAACGGGGGGCACTTCGGCGCTTACAAGACAGCAGCCAAGGTACTTCAGTTCGCTCTTTATTGGCCTACGTTGTTCAAGGATTGTGAGACCTATGTGGCGTCTTGCGATAGATGTCAACGCATAGGGAATATCGGTAGGAAAGACTAGATGCCACTTCAGCCGAGCATAGTGGTCGAGATTTTTGATGTGTAGGGGATCGATTTTATGGGGCCTTTTTCCCCATCTAATGGATTTCTCTATATTCTACTTGCGGTGGATTATGTTTCTAAGTGGGTGGAAGCGATTCCTACTCGCTTGAATGATTCGAAAACTGTTATATCTTTCTTGAAGAAGCATATCTTTGTCCATTTTGGAGTTCCTAGAGCACTTGTTAGTGATGGAGGTACTCACTTCGTAAATAAATTTATTGAGAAGGTGCTTAAAGGGTATGGTGTTAAGCATAGGGTTACTATACCCTATCATCCTCAAGAGAATGGGCAAGCGGAGGTCTCTAACCGTCAAGTCAAATAGATTTTGGAGAAAGTGGTCGGAACCAATAGAAAGGATTGGGCTTGGAAGCTCGATGATGTCGTGTGGGGGTTCCGGACTGCGTACAAGACGGTGTTAGATATGTTACCATATCAGATTGTCTATGGGAAGCCGTGCCACTTACCTGTAGAGATTCAACACAAAGCATTTTGGGCTTTGCGAAGCTTGAACTTGACTCTCAAGGATGTGAAGGAGTTGAGGATTACTCACATCAATCTTTTGGATGAGTTTAGGAGTCGTGCATACAAGAATTCAGAGATTTACAAGGAAAGGATTAAAAGGTGGCATGATTCGAAGATCTCGTATAAGGAGTTCAAGCAAGGAGACGAGGTATTACTCTTTAACTCTCGTTTAAAGCTTTTTGCAGGCAAGTTGAAGTCAAGGTGGACGGGACCGTTCATGATTCATCGAGCCTTAGGTGGGGGGAGTTTTGAGCTTATTGACAAGGATGTAGACATTTTTGCGGCGAATGGACATCGCTTGAAGCATTATAGGTCACCGGATGATGTTTGTGTCATCTTTGTGGATACCTTGATTTGAGTTGGTATCGTCGTGACTCTCCGACGTTAAACATGAGCGCCTGTTGGGGGCTTTCCCTCCTGTTTTAATGCTTTATTTCTTTTGTGTGAGTAAGAAATTTTTATATTTGAAGTGTTTACTTATCGGCAATTACATATCTTTTCAAACTTAGTTTCAACTATAGTTTCTACTAAGTTTGGGGGAGGGGGCTTGTGATGTACTTATCTTGTTAAGCACCGATAGTATAATCTTTTCTTTGTGATGTTTGTTAGGGGAGTTGGTTTTTGCGCCATATTTAAATTTTTAATCGATTTTGATGTGACGATTTTTTATAACTTGCCTAATGTTTAGTGAGTTTTGGTTGTGTTTTCTTTTACGGAGTTACTCATGAATAATATTTTGTGGAATAATTTTTGATGAGGTTGTGCTCTAGTTAGTACCTAATGATTCGTATTGAAGTTTGAAGTGTGTAGGGATTGAAGAACACTCAATTTGGAAGCTTAGAAGGGTGGTTCGACCAAAGCTAGGGTAGGTTCGACCAAAGCCTGGAGGTCGAACCGAGCAGAGGAAGTCGAACCGACGCAGAAAAACATCCAGTGAGGTGGTTCGACCAGATCATTCTAGGTTCGACCTGTCTAACAGGTCGAACCAAGGTCGAACCCGAGGTCTTAAATCATGCAGTAGGGCGGTTTGACCTGAGTCGATATGGTTCGACCTGCTTGGAAGGTCGAACCAGTTCGTTCAGAGCACTCTGTTTTCCAGAAAATTGGTTCGACCAACACAAGGGTGGTTCGACATGTCCAGCAAGTCGAACCCAGGTCGAACCAAGAAGAGCATTTGTCCAGAAGGTAGGTTCGACCTCATCATCCATGGTTCGACCTGTTCAAGAGGTCGAACCTGAGGTCGAACCAAGCCAGGTACGCATTTTAAGTCGATTTTTCAAAAGGGTTCGATCACTTTTTCAAAACACCAAACCCCGAACCCTCTTCGAACCTCTACACTCTTGCATAAATTCTTCAATTACACTCGATTGCACACCGATTACACCACATTACACCTTGAATTTACGAATTGGGCGCGGATTTGGGCGATTTTCGTCGCAAAATCAGGGCTCCAGTCGCGATTCTTAAGTGTGTGTGTGATTCGATCGTTTGTTTACCATGGGCAAGTCAAAAGGTACATTCTTCCAACTCAATTACTCTAGGATTGAAGGTTTAGGTATGCAATTCGTTGTGGTTAGGAGGATTGAGGTTGAATTTGGATGGTTTTCATGGTAAATGTTGATAATTTGATTTGATTCATATAAATTCATGTTTATTGGTGGAGAATGTTTGATTATAGATTGAACTTGATGGTTTATATGAATTGATCAATAATTTTGTGCATCTATTAGGATAAGCATGTTAGTTTAGTTCAAATTGATGATAGTTGGAGTGGTTCATGAAGTTCAATTGTTGAAATTTTTGGTGGAATTGCTTGAATTGCTTAATGCATGCTTGTTGGTTATGTTTTGATGATTAAAGAACGTGTGATTGAAGATGATTTGAGCATGTTGAATAAGCAAGTGGTGTTGAGATGTTAGTTTGAGTGATTATGCATGCTAGTCAAATACTTGTGTTCTTGTCTTGTTGGTTGTGTTAAAATAGTTGTTTTCAGGAAAGGGACAAGGATCAAGTAAAGGTAAAGGTAGAGCAGAGTAAGTAAGATCGAAGAAGAGGCAAGACAGGCATTCGAATGTGGATACAGTGACTAGGAAGCTGAGGCTACAAGATCGTTTACCTGAGAACTTCAAAATTCAAATGCAAAACTGGGATGAGATTAAAGAAAAATGGGAAGAAGTCTCAGATAAGATAGCTCGTACTCGATACCAAGATGATGAGGCGATGAGGATAATGAGAATTGGGAATGACATTTTCTGGATGTTCGATCAAGTGGGTATCCGGAGGTTTATGGAGTTAAAGAAGCCGACGTATTTCCATGTTACAGCGGAAGTAGTTTGCTCATTTGAGATGGTGAAGGACCCGCTTGGGTACCCGTATCAGTGTACGTTTCAACTTGGTGGAGTGAGTAGGAGATGGGCGTCTGAGGATTTTAATGAGCTGTTTGAGACGCCTTTGGGAATCTCTCGTTTGGAGAATGGAGCATTCAATGCTAATAGGTTTTGGAGAGAGATCATAGAGGAGATTGGAGATTATAAGATTAGGCAGGCTCGTGCTTCTTCGATAAAGAATCTAGTTTTGAGGTACATGGATCGTGTTTTGAGCAACACGTTGTTCGCCCGCTCAGAGGGGAGTGTTGTGTCTAGAGGAGAGCTTTACGCCTTGTGGTGTATGCTAAATGGGGTGCAGTTCAATGTTGGAGCGTATTTCATTGCACAACTACATCGATTCAGGACCATTGGGTTTCAAAAGGTGAATATTGGAGGGTTACTAACGATTGTGGCTGAGCATTATAACTTGAATTTCACTGGCATCACACCCGTTAGAGGAGAGCCCGATTTGGTGATGTTTACATGCATGAAGGGAGGATTTGCCCATTTCAAAGATGGAGATTGGTTCTTCACGAGGGGACTCAAGCCTTTCGATTTTATGTTCCCCTTTGATGTGAGTAACTTGACTACTATCCGGGTGGCGAGGAATAAGTTGATGGATTCTCTCGGACACAATGCCTTATCCGTGATAGTGAAGTCGGTTGGTAATTGGAGGACTGTATCACAGATGTGTGCCGATGGTAGGATGGCGGAGTTACAGGAGATTGTTGATCGAGGAGAGTTCCATCCACCACAGCAGCCCGAGGAAGAGCAGCAGGATGAAGAGATGCCAATGCAACACGATGCACCTCAGCATGAGCCAGCACCGCGTCAGCAGTGGGCTGTCCCGAATGATACACGGGAGCAGCTTCGCCTTATTAATGAGCAGCTGGTCGCGATCGTTGCTAGCCAGCAGGAGACGAATCGACAGCTCGCACTCGCTAACGCCAACTATGCTACGCTGAATGAGAGGTATACTGCTTTGAATGAAAAAGTTGGTAGGTTGGGTGATCGAGTGGATTACTTGGATAGACACATCGGTGATCTACACCGGATTGTGGAGCGGAGACTTGATGATGAGGATGATGATGCTCCAGAGGAGTAGTTTGGTTCAGGTTTTCTTTGGTTTCCTCCGATTCATCTTGATTCCATTATTTTTCTTTTTGGGTGTGATTCATGCGTGAGTGGAATGTATAAGTTATATAGATTGATAGATGCTTGTATGATTGATTGGGTATAAGCTTGTTGATTTTGTGCATTCATATGTTCATGTGTTAATTTCTATTGATGAAAGGCATGTATAATTTGATAAGTATGTTGAGTTTGTGTGGAATTGATCTTAATTATGTGCTATGAGGAGTACTAGGATTACCTATGTGAGGATTTGAGCTTTCTAATCATGTTGATCATGATTATTTTATTCTTGAGAGGATCATTCATATGAACGTATTCTAGAACTTGGCTTGGAGTCTTGTGTGAGACTTATGATTGATAAATTACTAGGACATGATCTTAGGCCATTATTTTGTGATTAAGCTACTTAGCCAAATTTTATCCTTCCTAATGATCTTATTAACCCTTGGATGCCTTGTTGAGCCGTTAAAGCTTTTTCTTTGGTAGCCAAAGTAAATAACCTTATAAACCTTTATTTGAGCTTGATTAACCCATCCATTGGTAGAGAGTTGAGGTGAGTAAGTGTTGTAAGAAGAAAGAGGAAGATAAAATATGATTGGATGAAAAGAATATGGTTAAATCTTGTTTAGGGGTAGTACCTGAAACTGGTACCCCGATAGATTTTATACTTAGTGCATGAAGCTTAGCAGCTGATGGCCTATACAAAAGAAGAAGGGTAGTGCCTAAAACTGGTACCCGAATTGTCTAAAGAGATGATGTTGATGCACGAAAAAGAAGGAAAATTCATGAAAAGAAGAGGAGAAGTTGGAGGAGATATTGCAGCAAGAAGTAGAAATCAAGAACCTCCAAGGTAACTCTCTACTAGTGTCTTAAGTCACTTTACCTAAATTTTTCTACCTTTTTCCAAAGAGCCAACATTATAACCCAAAAACAAGTCCTTTGTGATCCTAGTGAAGAGTTGATTATAAGTTGATTTTTGAGACCTTTGCCAAGCTTATGGTTACGCGTGAATATGGATTGATATGAGTGTTTATATTAACCTATATAGTGCCTCACGCACTTGAGTGAAAGAGAATAAATACTTATCTTGTGAGCTAGATTACTTAGTACTCCGAATGGTGTGTGATTGGATTGGTTTGGCATGAGTGATATATATGAAGCAATTAATACTTGTTTGATTTAATGAAGTTGCATGTGTGATATGTGTTGTACTTTATCTTGGTGAATTATACACGACTCCTGTGGTTTGATTTGGTTGCCTCAGGACGAGCAACATGTAAGTTTGGGGGTTTGATGAGTGTGTAAATTCACGAGTTTGGCACCAAGTTTTGTGCTAGTTTTGGAGAGTTTTGATGTGGAAATAGGTGGAAAACCTATATATATTGTGAATTAGCATGAATCAGGTATTGGTGGAGCTATTTGAGTAGTTTTCATAGCAAAAACGGAGTGGAAGTGCTAAGAATTGAAGAGACGAAGTCGAGACCATGCGAACCGCCAAGAAAAGAGGTGGGTTCGACCTGTTGGAGGAGGGTTCGACCTCTCCAGCAGTCGAACAAGTGTTGGAGAAGTACAGGAAGTAGGTTCGACCACGACTTGAGGGGTTCGACCTGTTCATCAGGTCGAACCATGGTCGAACCAGTTTGTGAGAAGCTGGGTTCGACCACGACGTTGGGAGTTCGACCTGCCTGCTGGCCGAACCAAGAGCAGAAATTATCCAGTGATGAGGTTCGACCTGGGGTTCGACCAAGTCCTGAGAGGTTTGACTTGTTCAAGAGGTCGAACCAGTGCAGAATTCTTCCAGTAGCGGGGTTCGACTTAGGGTTCGACCTGTGGCTAGTGGTTCGACCTGTTTGACGAGGTCGAACCTACGTGTGGAAACTTACCTTATCCAGATTTTTCGAGGCCAAAACGTGTGGGATCACTTGGAAAGCCCATTCCAAGCCCTAGAGACGTGATTACAAGTATAAAAGAAGACTCATGCAGTCCAAGAAGAAGAGCTTTTGATCGAGAATCATAAGGAGATAAGAAGATGTGGATTGGAGGAGACGATCTTCCACCATCCGGAGGGCTGAGACAGAGGATTGGCTGGAGATTCAAGTAAGATCGGTCTATCTAACCATGATTGTTCCTAGATCAATCATGGGCTAGAGCCACTTCGGCAGTTCTAGGGTTATGAAAGTTTCATGAGTTAAATTTGTATCTCGTGTGTATACTCCGTACAACACTACTTGTGGTTTAGTTTATATAAGATTGCACATTTTTAATCCATACTCATAGTTGTTTTGTGCATCAATGATCGTTGTGTAAAGTCTGAATGCATAACATGGTTATTGGTTGAGTGCGTTCACTAATGAGCAGGGTTCACTGTTATAATTCTAAGTGAAGGAATTCCTAAGTCTTATTAGAACCGTCTTACATGAATGTTTGTTAATTGAATTGAATTCGGGTTAACAAGTAGGATAAAGAGTATAACTTTATAGTACCTACAAAGGGAGATCAAATCGGGTTAGAGTACTAAGTGCACGGGAAATAATTGATTATGATAGTACCTAGAAAGGGGGGTAAAGTATACATCTTACTCCGAGGATATTCACACGTGTCAAACGCTTATCTACTTGTGTCTATAGAGTAGATTTGCATGGGTTAGTGATGCGTCCATAAACCACAAGGTAGAGTCGGACATCGACACACAAAAGTATGAATTAATGAATGAAACCGGATGACCTGACGAACTACCTATCATCTTACTTGATCACAACCTTCTATCTTTTCTTTTGTTATTTCGATTAATAGTTCCTACTCAATTTCAACATTATTATATTTTCAAATAGTCTTAGCTTACTAGAGTATAATTGAATTGATATTTATCCGTCCCTTGGGTACGATAATAACTTGGTCACCTTCGAAACTACAATTGATATCCTTCACATTTGGGGATTAAATTGTGTGTTGAGAACATACGAACAAGTCGGGGGGGTGAGGGTGAGAGTGGGGGTTGGGGTGGGTAGGGGATAGGATTGGATGATAATATTTTTATTATTTAAATATTAAAATTTAAAAAAAAAAATTTTGGAGGGTGCATGGGTGGTGTGGGTGGGTAGGGGTAGAGTTTGGTGATAATATTTTTATTATTTAAATATTAAAATATAAAAGTTGTATGTCACTTTTTTAAATTTTAATTTATAAAAGTGAGTTGATGTTGGGTTGGTGGGGCGGTGCGGGTTGGCCCACACTTTAGTGGGTTTGAAGTGGGGTGAGCTTTTATGGGGCGGGTTAATTTTGAGTTGAGAAATTAGTGGGTTAAGGTGGGTTGGGGCGGGTTAGCCCAGTAGCCTCAACCCATTTTGACAGCTCTACATGTGATAGCTAACTTTAAAAAAAAAAGAAAGTAAAATCATAAAAAACGATCCCATGCAAATATTGCTCTAAAATAGTTCGTGTATTTAAATTTTGGGTAATACTAGATTTAAATTTTGGGTAATACTAGAGTGCACCGGTGCATCTAGAGTTTATTTTGTTTTTATTATTTTATTTTATTTAATGATTGAAATTAAATTAAAATTTAATTTAACAGTTATGATCGTCCAAGTGCACCAGTGCACCAGGTGCATGGGAACTCTTAAATTTTTCATATTTTTTCTGATGTATACACGGATATTCTGATAATAGAAAGACAGGAGAGGAAGCTTAAGAAAAAAAAAAGAAAATAATTACGACGAACTATCTGTAGCTCTTTTTTTTTCTCCCCTCCTATCACTGTGTGTGTTTGGTATTGTTTTATTATTGTAACTAAGTACTCCCTTCGTCCCATTAAAACGTACGCGCTTCCTTTTTTACAAAGGAAGCGAGCACGTTTTAATGGGACGGAGGGAGTAATTGAATATGGATTAATATATGGGCGACGCTGTAGTCACCCAAAACATCACTAAAAGCACCCAAAATTTAAAAAGAATTGATAGTGAAAATACAATGATATCCCCCTAAATCAAAACCCAAGCTCTTTATTTTTAAGTCCATCCAACTTTTTGCTAAACTACCGGTCTACAAATAAAATTAATTGATCTTAACGTTTACTAATCAACATTAAGCAACATCCAAACCTTATTTTTCTCAAATGGTTCCAATCGTGAACTATCTCAAGTGATTCCAACTCTGAACATCATGATTAGTAAACGCCACTCTCCTTAAGCAAATGGAAGATTCTATAACTTTGTTAATTGGTTTCTAATTTCTAGAATTGGTTTCTAATTCTCTGGAAAGGGATAATAAAACTTCAAAAACTCAAAATAGATTATTAATACTACCTCTATCCCAAAGAGAAGTTCACGGTTACTGTAGATACGGAGTTTAAGAAAAAGTTGTTTTTTACTTTACTTTTAGGGGTAGTTTGATATTTTTAGGTAATAAATAAATAATATAATAAGTTATGTGAGTTGTAAAGGGATGACAATTTTGAAATTAAAATGTGTTGTGGAGTTATTGATTTGTGTGTATTTTCTTATTTGGGGGTGTGAACTTGTTAATGTAACGGATAAAAATAAAAAGTATGAATTTATTTATGAACAGAGAGAATATTATAATTCGCCGTTGGTGATGATTGGTGGGTATATTTCCTTACTAACAAAGATTTGTTATATCCATGGAATTCTGTACAGGAACTATTCAAATTTAAAGATAAAATCCTCATAATCAAATGGACTTCAGTTAAAGAAATGGTGAGGGTAGTAGTTCATTGACATTATCCTCCATTTGTTTGCTAACTAATACTATCTCCGTCCCATTAAAAGGTGGACGCTTTCTTTGTAAATTACAAAAGAAGCGCCCACCATTCAATGGGACAGAGGGAGTACTTTCTTTGTGATTTATGGTATGCTTTCATTAATTATGAGAACAAATCTGGTGTTGATGAAAGCGAAATTATGGCCAGGGAATCAGCCTGTGCTCAGGGCTGAGTGCCGGAATCGACCGCGTTAGAAGCGGCAGAGGAATGCTGAGCAAGATATTCACCAAAATCGAAACCAGTGTAATGATTTATATGCAGGATCTTCGAGTTTGTGTGCAATAAAGATATTTGGGTAGGCTTAATAATAGTATTGAGTGAGTTTAGCAAATTGAGTGGAATAGTGAAAGTGTAAGTTTAAGGGTGATGGTATAATAGGAATTTCACCATATATTCGAGTGCCTAGTAGTGCCGCCCTTAGTATAACCCTAGTTAATATTTAATTAACAGGCCACTTTACCTCCCTATTCATGGTTTGTTTCAGCGATAAATATTATTATCACTCCAAAAAAAAAAGTCAAGGATTTCTCGCAGTCTCCTATCGTAAAGATGTAATTTTTTAAATTGAACACAAAGGTATAATATATTATTGTAAACAGTATTCATTTAATTAATAAGTATATTATTTCAACTAAAATTTATTTTTTTCTCAAAAAATCAAGTATTTATTTTTTATACTAAAAATATAAAATTTAATATAAAATAATATAATATCAAAATCGAGTCAACACTGAAACGCAGAATATTGCGTAATTTTTTTGTACTCGAAAAAAGAGAAAGAAATTGGGCTTTGAAGTTGGGCCTGGTAGAGAAAGAGGGGGAGGGAGTTGGTGATGAGTGGAAGTAGTTACAAAATTGTAGTGAGAGAAAGAGTTGTTGTTGAGTTACCATCATTCTGTCAAGAGTGTAATATTTACTTCATTCGTCAACCAATTATCACTACTTTGTTATCGATTGAGACACCTTATCTCTAGCCCTCCTAATCATTTAATTTTTTGCAAGAAAAATATATTACCCAATGTGAATTTTTATTTTTTATTTTTTTGGGAAGTAAATAAAATATAGTAAAAGTTAGTATGTAATAGGTTTCATGGTAAAATCGGATCACTCTTCAATAGAATAGAAGGTTATTTTATAATATAAGAGAAGTTTACTTTTTTGAACAAAAAGTTGTACCATTGTTAATGAACTAATGGATAGAGTAATTACCCTATGTATTCTAATTAAAAAATAATCATTAGGTTGACATTCAAGTTTCGAAAGATGTAAGATTATTAATTCGTATTATGCCATCATACAATTTCGATTGTTTTATTAGTTTTGACATTAAGTTCTCTTAATATTATCGATACTATTTGGATATTTATATACCTCTATAACAATTACCAACCTAATACACCTACCTATTAGGAAAGAAAATGACAGGAAATTAATATGTACCCATCAAAATTCAATTGTGGAATTTTATAAAATGAGAAATAAATACCAACCGACCAGCCACACACATGAAACTATGCAAGCTTGGGCCAAAAAATAAGGCTCTCTTCCCACTCTTATAAAAAAAAAAAAAACTTTTTTCAACGGATTTTGCCAACTGAATTATTTTGAAATTTAAAAGACAAATTGAAACGATCCGAACTGATTTAATTAGGGAATAACAAATTCAACAACCTTAAGAGTTAATGTCACTTTAAGGAGACCACTAGAGTTGGGAGAAAGACAATTCGGATAATTATATAGTTTTCTCTTAAATAATTAGGACACAATGGAATTAATGGTAGAATGTTCCAACAATGTTCATCAAGCCGTGCAAAGTCCATATACTCGAGAGTGGTTTAATCCTATAAGTTAAGAGTTTAAATCAATACAAGATGATCTGATTTGCATCTTGGTAAAGGATTATATTCAAAAGGTAAAAAAAAAGAAATTGTTTTAAGAAACTTTCTATCTGGTTATTGAGAAATGTTATTTTAAGGTAATCGTAACATTAGTAGAACATTTTGATATTGAATTGCATTAAATGGATGTAAAGATAATAATTATTAAGGATAACATTGATTAAACGATCTAACGATTTAAGAACTAAAAGGAAATCCATCTATCAATTCAAGTAAACTTTTACATATAGGAACTAACAAATGTAGATAATTGTGTGATTCAGTGGGAGAATGTTTAAGTTAAATTAGGGAGATAAGTGCAGTCTCAATCAAGTACCCTAAAGTAAAATTAAGAAATGTAGAAATATTCTATATACTTTGACTGTTGGAAGTTGTTGTATGATGAGGTTTGTAAATGACCTAATTTGTCTTCTATTGTTGGTATATTAAGTAGACATTTAAGTAACTCTAGTATGGATTTTTATAAAGTATTTATAGAGAACTAGGATAATATGCATGCATATCAAAGATCAGATTTGTTAGAGATCATAAGAAATTCTGATTCTGAGCTTGTTGGATGCCAATATAGTATAAGATCCACTTTAGACTATATCTTCTTTTTGGTTGGGAGAGCTGTACATGTAAAAGCGTTAAGAAAATAATTGTAGCTCATTAACCATGACAACATAAATAGTAGCACACTAAAGGACATCCAATTATGAAATAAAATTGCGATGCTTTATCATATAAAGTTTATTGTGGCAGTTAGTTCGCCATAAAGTATTAACGACAAGAGTACTTATAAGTCAAACAAATTGACATAGAATTCTTGGTTATCAAAGAAAGTGTTTTGTTTGGGTAAAATTTTAGTAGAGCATACTGTGATAGACTCCAAATGAGGATTCGCCAATTATGCATTTAACGCCCTGTATTTGAGCTAACTACTCATGTGGGTGTTTTATGATTTTAGAATACATTGGTTTAGTGGGAGTCTATATTTATTGTTCTTTAAAATTTTCAAGACACTTATTGGATAATTCAGTTTTCTGCAGAATAAAGTTGATGGTTTTGAATTCATTGTGAATTCACTTAAGTAATTTTTTATTTTGTAATATTTTAAATTATGGATTGATCTCACTAAAGATTAAAGTTGGACCAGTTGAAAATAGACATGATATTAATCACACTGCATGTAATTTCCATGCTACTCACCATATTTGATCTATGTCATTGAGTATATTGATATGGTGATTGTCGGGGTTTAACCATGATTTATAATGTGGTGAATGCCGTGGTAATTCCATTGTTAGTATATGAGATGAATCAGATCGTTGAAGGTAGTCTGAATGAATAACATAAAGTTGCGCACTAAGGATTCTTAATATAATTATTTTCGGAAAATAATATATAGCCCAAGTGGGAGATTGTTGGGAAATTTATATTTCCTGTATAATCTGATTGTGGGCAATATATTAATATTCAATTATATTAGCTATTCAAATATTATTTTGGGCTTAATTAAGTGATTAATTAAAGTAAAAGTCCATGGGCTACATTATTTGATATGAGCCAATGAGTAGATACACAATACTACGTAATTAAGTGATAATGGGTGGCCTGATTAAAGTAGTATATAAGGTTACCCAGGTTATGATCCACAATATACTAAACCGAACACGGTCTTCTCTTCTCCCCATCGGAAGGGATTACGACAGTCACATTAAGAAATAAGGAGACTTAGTTAAGGAAGACCATAATATCTATTTCTCCGAGTTCGTATTCCACCTAAAGGGCTCAATGGATCAAGGTACGCTTCCATGTTAAAGTTTAGATATCGTTAATCATGATATGGTCTTAAGTATTAGGACTTATGAATTTATTTCCTATGTATATTAGTATTTCATATCCCAATTTCTCTACTATTTTGATGATGATCATAACTTTTGTAATTCATTTGGTTAGTAACTGTTTGTGGTTATAGACGCAAGAGGTTGAAAACCGGACATAATGATGTGGATACTTAATCTATTACTTTCATATATTATTATTTCTTAAAAAATATGGGAATTCTTTTAAGTGTTTCTCCACCTATATTAAAATATACATCCAAAATATACACTCATAATTTTCGAGTATTCCTGTATGTGAAGAGATACACGGGGCATGAATTCTTATTTACAAATAATATGAATGGCATTTAAAGGTAAATTTGGGGCATGTGAATAACAAAAGGGTCTAAAAAAATACAGAATATATAAAGCATCATAATTTAGCTTGTAATGTTAGTACTAAATTTAGTAATAAAAAAAAAAGATAAAAGATATTATGTAGTGGGAGGTTGAAACGTTTCTTTTGCTTGTTGTGCAGTATTTCCAAAAATTTTAAAATTCAAATAAGGCAAATGCAAATTGCCGGTATTAATGTGTTTTGTTTTAAGTTTTAAAAAAAATTAGATAAAACATGAGTTGTGTTGCTGCAGGCCGGCTCGGATTCTCTGTGTCATTTGATGCATCATCTTCTGTGCCACACGTTATGTGATTGACACGTAAGATGAGGAAACAAATCCAACCATTGCCCCTAGAGTTTAAGGATTATGGTATAGTTTCTCTCTCTTATGTGTCGTCAATCTAACGGTGTGGCACAGAAGATGATGCACCAAATGACATAGAGAATCCGAGCCCGCTGCCGGCTATTCACATTTCCCTAATTCTCTCCTCTCACACTTATAATTATTTAATTAAAAATTCACTTTTTACAAATAGAAATAGGCATTAATTTATGCAGGAAAATATTTAGCAAACTTTTATGCTTTTCTACAAAATATGGGGATTTTGTAAGTGTTCCTCCACCTATGTTAAACAGTTAAAGTATACATCCAAAATATACACACTTAATTTCCGGGCAACCCTATATGTGAAGAGATAGGGAGCATTTTGCATTTGCAAGGAAATTTTGAGCATGACTGAATAAGAAAAGGGTCTTAATACCTGTAAAAAAACAACTCCAACTGTCGAGTTTATATTTAAAAAAAAAAAAAGAACGATAGAACACTCTAAGCAGCCTAACAAATATAAGACAAATAAAGTTGTAAATCGGGAAAGGGGAGGTTAAGAGAGACCTCCATTGAAACAATAAAGCATGAGCGTATAAAGCGAGTCAACTCACCGCCAACACGACATGCATCATACGTATCTCCAACTCAGACTAATTACTAATTATTGACTTGCACGGGCATTCAACTTCATAATGCCCCTGAAATGTAAATTATTGAAGTGAATGCTTAATACAAATACATACTTAATACAAATACAGACTAAGGTTATTTAATAGGGTGGCAGTGCAGAAATGGTGGAGCTACATACCAAAGCCAGCAACAAAATCAGATCATCAACCACCAAACATGGCTACTTACCCCCTCACCACATATTGCTTTTTTAAGAATTTATCAATTAGATCAACTTTTAGAAACAAATCTCCTCCCTAAGCTCAAATTTGTGATGCACCTGTTGGTCATGATCAATATCATTAGATTAGAAATGAGCTACACAAAATTACAACCATTTTTAAAAATAAATAAGCTACACAACTCTGCCATAGGACTAATGTCCTTTTTTACTTAGAGCCTCACTTTCTTGTAGATTCGTCTCAAGTGTGCTTCCATAGTTTTCTCAAGTAATGCTGTTTACTGCACCGATGGAGTAATTCCCCTCGTTATTAACAGTTTCTTTTACAGTAGCATAGAAAAATATTTACATAATAAGTATGAAAATCAGATGGTCATGTAATTGTTGGATCGTATACTAAAAGTCTAGCTTTAGTATGAACAATGTTATAACAATTTATTTGAAATGAGAATCATATGATCAAATGATTGCGTCTTATAATTTATTTATATGTCGATGCAATAGTCCACTTACTTTATACTGTAGATAATATGTTGTGCGACAACACGCGGAAGATCATATTATCAGTTTCCTTATAAAGTATAAACTGATGCTTACAACCGAGATAGACGGAGACTCTCTATCGGGTTGATTGTAGTGTGATTTGGTATTAGTTTGTCTTGACTATAGAATCATATTAGTGCACTTTGTGTGTATTGAGCAGGACCACTTGAGATCGTTCGACTTGTACTGTCTATATAGAAGAACTTGATCTCTATTATTATGGATGTTCGTGCTCTTAATCCGTATACAATAACCTTGACACGTAAGGCAGTATGTATCTCTTTGATTCATCAATGGGTGAGATTTATATATATTAAATCAACAAACTCGGTGAGTTGAGAAATAGTGCTGTCTCTATGGTGTGCTGTTGATTGTAGAAGGAATTCATGTCCGTTATAGGTTGATGATGTCCCCTTGAGGAGCTCATAAGGATTATCATGTAAACCCTGCAGGTGAATTTATTCCGGCATGATAATGAGATTGAGTGGTACTACTCTCGGATGAGATATTAATTAATGGAGTTGTCAGTAACTTAATTAATTAATGGACATTGTATATCTTAAATATGGGGAGACTAACGAGCTCATAATAAGAATGAGCCCATAACGTAATTATGGAATTAGAACTGTAGTGCAGTAATAATATTTTAGTGGTATATATTATTATTATTGGACTTAAGTATAAGCTTTGGGCTAAGCTTGGATAGTTAAGCCCAATGGAGGCCAAACTCTAATTTCTCCCCCTGGTCCCTGTTGTAGCCCATATATAAGTCATCTTAGCTGTTCTAACCCTAAGATGAGACACGCCTAACACGTGAAGAGGGTAGACGAAACAACAGATTGAGAAGATCTTGAGGATCTTCGCCCACACGACGTCGAGATTGGACTTGGGAATACAACAGAAGATCAAGAAGTCGTTTGTTGCTGCTGTCCGCCAACTTGCACGATTTTTATAAAATTATACAAAATTCAAAATTCAATGTATGATATACTGACGGAAAGCCACGGAAGAGAGAATTATTTTGGCGTGTAGATCACTCAAATCCGAGATCAGATGAGAGAGTTATGCCCAAAACGGTGAGTCTGCGCAAGCTGCCGACGAGAATTCATCTTCTCCAACATACCCTGGTAAAAGGTAATACGTTTCTTATTTTCTTGCTTCCGCTGACTGTTAGAAATGTATGAAACCCTAACGGTTCACGTTAACTAAATGATTGAACTCCAACAATTGGTATCAGAGCTTCGGTTTATTGGTGAAGCGTAAAACGTTAGGCTAGGATTTATGTGTTCAATGTGATTAGGGTTTAGTATATATATTACCTGTTATACTTGTATACCCTATACATTGATGATTGTTCATGGCTAGACGAAATACCGCACGGCCATGTAATCGGCGGATGGCGGCGACGGAACGCGGCTGCACGGTGAAAGACATGGACAACCCGACAGTGGCACGGCATGGCTGCGTCGGGTGGGTGTCTTTGCATAGCAGGGCTGCACGATTGGGCCATGCTGTCGCACAACTGACGTGTGGTGGGGGCTTGATGATGGCGCTGGACCACCGTAGAAGCGTGACAACTGTTGAAAGGCTGGCATATGCACCGCTGGGCGTGATGGGCGCTGAAGGCTGATTCCTCACTCGGGAGGCACGCACGTTTTGCGTGCAGATGGGGTAAGGTGCCTTCTTGGTGTGCACGATAGATAGTTGGAAGGGTCGACAGTGGCTGGACAACGGACACGAAAATGGCAGTTGGCTGGACAGTGGACAGAGGCGGCGAGAATCGCTGGGCTGGTCACTGTGGGCATGAGTGGCTACCGGTGCTCGCAGTCAGACCTCAAGATGGCATGGACGGCGAGTTCAGTGACTGCACACAGTGGCTGGGGCTCAGGCGATTCCGGCAGGTCTGTTCATGGTGGATCCAGCGGATGACAACATCGCTGAAGACGACAGTGGCAGGCGTGATTTCCTGATGGTATTTCAGGACGGACATGGCGAGGTTTTGATCGAGCCTGGCGAGTTGGTCTTCTAGCCGGCAGTATCTCGTCGGACAGTGGTGGTGTGCGGTGGTAGAGGTCCCCAGCGGTCATTTTCTGGCCATCTCCACTAAGGTTTTTTTGAGGGTTTTCTTGACTTTGAAGCCTTGCATGTCCTTCGATCCTTCGCTTGATGGGAAAAAAGACTAAGGTTTCTTCATCCTCGAAGGGAGGAAAGACTAATAATGTAGTCGATGAGGCCTTTAAGTCATCGAAGGAGGGCCATGCAATCAATGTTAAGAACCATGTTCTTATTATGGAGGAGAATCTCAAGTCAAGTGAGGTATCTAATATTGTACCTTCTAAGAAACCATTGAAGGCTTCTTGTGCGATGGAGGGGGTTGTGGATGAGGCAACACTTGTGGGCAAGAATCTTCTTGAAGTATTGCATGAAGCTCCATCTTCGTTAGAGTTTTGGATGATGGTTTGAAGAAGGATGTGGGGATGAAGGATGTGAAGGATAGTGTGCCGAGACCTCCTTTGAATGGCGAGAGGGTTGTGGATGATCATGTATTGAATTCTCCTTTGAAGGATAAGATGACTTTCAAGCGTGGTGGGCGAGGGAGTTCTAAATCAAGGAAAGCTTCTACCGAGGTACGTGAGCCATTGGATTATTCAAAATTTATTAATAATAATCATATTGAGAAGGAAAGGTTGCTTACGTATATTCCACCAGCTGATGATGGGTCAATCTTTATTGATCCTAAATATGATTCGGGTATATGGAGTCATACTTTGGTTGGATATTTTTCTGGAAGGTTCCCTGGTATGAGAGCATTGCATGCTATTTGTCGTACTTGGGGTGTGAGATATATAGTTATTATGCACAATACATGTTAGATTATCTTCAGGTTCTTTTGTGAGAATGATATGTTGAAGGTCTTGCATATGGGACCTTACTCTATTTGGGATTGTTTTCTTCTTTTGGAAAAGCTCTCGAGAGCTTTTCAATTTGATGAGAAAAAGATTTCCCGTGTGCCTGTTTGGGTTCGTTTTCCTTTGCTTCTTTTGGAATTTTGGACCCATCATCATATCAGTTCTATTGCTTCTGCCGTTGGATGCCCTTTTTATATTGATGCTTAGTCAGGGAATGTGGATAGAGTTTCTTTCGTTAGAGTCCGCATTGATATGGATATCATGAAGGAGCTTCCTGAGGAAGTTACTCTTCGATTTCTAGGAGGGGTTTTCAAGCAATAAGTTATTTATGAACAACTTCCTTCTTATTGCCATGTATGTAATCAATTTGGTCATCAGAATGGTGATTGCAAGTTACCTAGCAAGGAAGTTGTGGCTCAAGGGATTGAGAAGGATAGTGTGGGCTCTAAAGGGGAGGTTCCGAAGGGTTTGGACACTAAAATTGGAGACTCAAAGGGTATGGAGCCTTCGGATGGGTTTGTTAATGGCAAGCCTAAGCGAAGATCGAAATTTAAAACTAAGAAGAGAAGTCCGGTTGTGGGGGGTGGTGCGGATGATGGTACTATGGTGCCCATTTCTTCGCGGTTTAATGCTCTTTTGGAAGGAAGTGCACCTCTTGAGGACTTACCTTCTCCTCTGGTTAAGTCTTCTGCTATGGATGATTGCCCTAAAAATGTTGTTGGTTCGAGGAAGGATCGTAGAAAGGGTAAATCACCTGCTGGTTTGGATTCCTCCTTGGAGTTGGCGGAGGAGGATGAGACCCGACGTGCTTGAGGTAGACATGGGAGGTCTAGATCTTTATCCCGTCGAAATACTGGGATAGTTATTTGTGAGCCTAGTGAGGGTGGTGATTCGAGTAGGCCTCCCGATACTCCATGAAGATGCTATCTTGGAATGTGAGAGGCTTGGTGGGTGCTCCGGCTCAGAAAGCAGTTCGTAGGTTAGTACGGAGTCATGATTTGTGTTTGTTGGGTCTTATTGATACTAAATTGGGATTCAATAATGTTGTTGATGTTATGAATGTTATTGTTCGTGGATGGTCTATTGCTCATAACATTGAGATTGCTTCTAGTGGTCGTATTGTTGTGGCTTGGAATCCTTCCCTTCTTCAGTTTGTTCCTCTTGTCATGCATGATCAATGTATTTCTGGTTCGTTGATTTGCTTGACTACGCATAAGGAGTTTATGGTTTCTGTTGTTTATGGTCGTAATACTGTGGCTCAGATGAAGTTATTATGGCATTCCCTCTCTGATTTTGGTGCCTCTGTTGATTCTCCTTGGTTGTTGTTGGGAGATTTCAACTCTATCAGGCGGCCAGAAGAGAGGTCTGTGTCTTCTCAAACCACTTCCAATTGGTTTAGAGTAGATTTTGAAGATTGTTGTGTGAGTTTGGGTTTGGATGATGCTATCTCGCGTGGCTGTTTCTTTACTTGAACGAATGGTACTAGGTGGAGTCGCATTGATAGAGTCCTTATTAATGATTTATGGGCGGGCGATGGAAGTATGGTCCAGGTGGATTTCTTGCCTATGGGTGCAACATCTGATTATTGCACGGTCATTATCTCTATCTTTCATTGTGAATGTCATAAAAGGAAACCGTTTAGATACTTGACTATGTGGAGAATTTGTGATGGTTTTCTTGATGTTGTTCGGCATGGTTGGGGACAAGGCATTCTTGGAACGAAGCAGTTTGTGGTTTGTCGAAAGTTGAAGTTACTTAAACCTCATCTTCGAGGCTTAGGTAAACGAAACTTTCATTACATAGCGGAGAGAGCGGAGTGAGCGAGGGCTGATCTTGAGCAGCTTCAGTTTTTAAGTCATGATGATCCAGGGAACATGGATATTTGGGGGAAAGTTTTAGATGCGCAGAAAGTGGCTTTTTTCTATCTCATGCAGAACATTTGTTCTTTACGCAGTTAGCTCGTAATGAATACTTACTTTGCCAAGATAAGCCATCCACGTTCTTCCACAAGTTGGTCAAAGTTAATGGTGGAAGAAATGTTATCCCTTCTATGAGAACAGCCTTTGGGCATACTTCTTCCAGGGAGGAAATAGTTGAGGAGTTCGTTTCCTTTTATAGAGATCTTCTTGGGACCTCTTGGGATTGTCTTCCTATTGATGATTCAGTGTTTGAATGGGGACAGCTTCTTTTGGATGATCAAAGGGTCTAGCTTATTGCCCCTGTTTCTGAGTCTGAAATCAAGCATGTCTTTTGGAGTATGAATGTGAATAAGGCTCCAGGCCTCGATGGTTTTTCCGTGGGTTTCTTTAAGGATTCTTGGGAGGTTATCGGACATGATGTTGTGGGTGCAGTGTAGGAATTCTTTCATTCCGGAAGGCTTCTTCGTCAATTGAATGCCACTTTCATTACCCTTATTCCTAAGGGAGAGCATGATCCGAGTGTGAAGGATTTCAGACTTATTTCTTGCTGTAATATGCTATATAAAGTCATCTCCAAGATCATTGCTGCCAGAATCTCTAAGGTGATGGATTTCTTGATCTCGGAGAATCACTTTGGCTTTATTAAAGGGAGACATATGAGGGACTGTATTATGTTGACTCAGGAGGTCCTGAGGAACTATGGTTGGAGTAGAGGTTATATTGCTCCTCGTATGACTCTCAAAGTTAACATTAAGAAGGCTTACGATATGTCAATTGGGAGTTCTTGCGAGGGGTGCTTGTTGGCCTTCGTTTTCCCCCTCTGATGATTGGGTGGATTATGGAGTGTGTGTCCACCACCTCTTTCTCTATCCTTGTTAATGGTGTGCCAGAAGGTTATTTTGAAGGTAAGCGCGGTCTTCGCCAGGGTGATCCGCTTTCTTTCCTTCTTTTTGTGATGTGCATGGATTATTTCACTAGATCTTTCAAGAAGCTTGCTAACGCCAATAAGTTCAAGTTTCATTTGAGACTGTATGCGAAAGTTAACCTATCGCATTTGATGTTTGCGGATGACTTGATTTTATTTGCTTATGATGATGTTCGTACTGTTCATCTGGTTTCTCAAGCTTTGCATAACTTTTCTTTAGTCTCTGGATTGGAAGTTAGCAACGAGAAATCTATTTTATTTATGGCTGGCATCTCAGAGGATATTGAGCAGGATATTCGGGCCATTTTACCTTTTCAAGATGGTTCATTCCCAGTTCGCTATTTGGGCATTCCTTTGCATAGTAAGAAGTTAAAGGAGACTGATTTTGAGCCTTTGTTCGTGAAGATTTTGGGTCTCATCCGAAGCTAGTCTTCTCGGCACTTCTCTTACATTGGAAGATTGGAGTTGGTACGTTCTGTCATCTACGGGATCTTGAATTTCTGGGCTTCTATGGTTAAGATCCCTGTGGGTGTTATACATCGTATTGAACGCATGATCCGCTTATTTTTATGGGGAAAGAAACGTGGCTCCATTAAGTGGTCTGAAGTGCTTCTTTCTAAGGAGCAAGGAGGGTTGGGGCTTAGGAGCATTGAACTTATGAATGATGTGGCGCTGTGTGGGAATGTTTGAGATCTTCATTTGGAGAAGAACTCCTTGTGGCTTAGGTAGATCTATGAAGTTTATCTTCATGGGGTATCAGTTTGGGATGCGGTCCCAACTAGTGCAACATCCATCGTTTGGAAAGATGTGTTTAAGGCTCGTGATCGTATACGAGCATGGCTTCCGGGGGATACCATTGATGCTTTTATGGAGTGTTCAGATATGGGCAGCCTTGTTACGAAGAAGCTATACACTATGGTTGCTCCTTCAGCGCCTAGTAAGTTCTTCTTTGCTAAGATTTGGTCTTCTTGCGCCCCTAGGAAGCATGTCTTTCGCATGTGGATAGCGGCTAAGAATCGTTTAGCCACTTTTGATCGTTGGCATGAGGAGAGAGATTGCTCGGAGTGCTATTTTTGTGTTGGTTTTCAAGAATCGAGGGATCATTTGTTCTTTCAGTGTTCCTTTTCGAAGATTGTTTGAGACCAAGTTCGTTCTTTCATTGGTTGGCCAAGGCGTGTTTCTATAATTTTTGCAGGTGTTAAATAGATTTCTAAGGATCGTGGTGCGAGGAAGGCAATTCGTAGAAGGAGGGAGCTTGCCCTTTTTGCTACCGTCTACTTTATTTGAAAGGCGAAGAATGATGTTATATATGATAATTCTAGACCGACTATTAGCGGTGTCGTAAATAATGTTTTAACGCATGTAGCTAGGTTTCAGTTTCTTCTAGCTAGATGATCGTTTTGACTCATTTGGAGTTTATTTGTTGTGCTTTCGTTTGTTGTTTTGTCGGCTTTAGCCATTGAGGTTGTTTTTGTACATTGTTTCTGGCCTCGGTCTTTTTCTGAATATTAACATCTATATTCAGAGTCCTGCAAAGTTTAGAGCGGGTCTCACCTATTTCCGAGTAGGTCAGCATCAGTTCCAAGCGGGTCTAGTAGGTGGCCAGGTCGAGTCAGGCTGTTGTTCAAGAAATCTTGCAGCACAATCCAGCGGGCATGATGGACGCAGATGGCGCGAACTTGTACGATTCGCTGGCACGATCTGCAAGAGTGGCCGACACAGGCAGTTGGCGTAGCCGACACGACCAGGTTGCTTGGTCGGCACGACCAGCAGGCGGTTGGCACGATTGGTTGGTGTCTGTGGCACTTCTGGAATGGAGATTCATGGTGGGGCGGACATCGATGGGAAGCGGCACGACTGTTGCTGTCGGCCGACACGATCTGTGCATATGGCCGGCACGAGTCGTGCCTGCGGATTTCCATTGACAGGCTTGGCGTGTTGCTGGCAGGCAGGCACGAGTGAGGCTGTTGAGTGGCACGACCCATGCAGGAACTGACACTAGTTGTGCCAGTGTGTAGCATGGGCCGGGTGCGTTCGTTTTTCTATTTCGACTTTCAGTACTGGAGCATGGCAATGAATCACGTCGGGTTCGCACGGTGAATGGGCGGTGATGAGAGTGAAAATAAGCGTGTTTTAATATCCAATTTAACACCTTTTTGATTGATATTGTAGTCTTATATGAGCACAAGTGTCTTATATTCGATATATGTTAGAATTATGTGCACTTGAGGTGTTTTGTTGTGTTTTAGGTGAAAAAAGGATGAAAAGTGCAAAGTTGGAGAAAAGGTGCAATTTGTGCAAGAATGCTGAAAACGCACAACCAAGTTTCATAATTATTCTATATTGTTGTGAAGCTCGAAACTATTAGTGTGATATATGGTTGGAAAGCCACTGAAGAGAGGGTCGTTTTAGCGTAAAGAACACCATCATTCAAGTCCGAACGAGGAAGTTATGAACAAAGTGGTGACACCGCGTGAGCTGTGCCGAACAGAATTGTAGTGCTACTTTCCATGGCCTGTTACATATTCAATTCTTGGAATTTTTGTGATTTCTTTATATGATAGAAAGCCAAGGAAGAGAGGATCGCGTGAGCACAAAAATCACTCAATTCAGAGGTCGGATGTGAAAGTTATACACAAAACGGAGAGACTGCGCAAATCGGTTCGACCTGCTTGAGGTCGAACCATGCACCTGGGACTTCCAGTAGGTGGGTTCGACCTGTGGTTCGACCTGCGGTCAATGGTTCGACCTGTTTGCTGAGGTCGAACCATCTTGCGGAAACTTACCAAATCTGTATTTTTGAGGCCTAAACGTGTGTGATCACTTGAAAAACCCATTCCAAGCCTAGGAGACGTGATTACAAGTATAAAAGGAGGTCTATACAGCCCCGAAAAGGGGAAGAACACAACACAATACAAGAGAGGAGAAGAGAGGCCACAATATACAACACCCCACAAGGGGGGATCACCCACCAACCATCATCATTTTCTCCATCCATCCATCACTTTGAAGATTCGTTTGTGGAATCAAGGGGAGAACTAAGAGGAGAATTCAAGAGCGAGAAGGACGCGATGACGCCACATCTAGGGTTTATTCGTTTTCTAATTTATCTTGTATTTTCCGGACATCCGGGTAAGATCTATCCAACACCCATGATTGTTCTTCGCAACATCATGGGCTAGAGCCTTTTTGGTAGAACTAGGGTTGTGAAGGTTTTATCTAGTTAATTGAACTTCCATGTGTACACTCCGTACAACACTACTTGTGGATTTATTTTATATATGATTGTGCCTTTTTAATTCATACTCACAGTCATTTTGTGCATCATTAACTGTTATGTAGAGTCTGAATACATATCTTGGTTATTGATTGAGTGCGTTCACTGCTGAGCAGGATTCCATGTTATGATTCTAAGTGAGGGGACTCCGAAGCTTCATTAGAACTATCATATATGAATACTTATTAATTGAATTGAATTCGGGTTAATAAGTAGGATAAAGAAGATAATTTCATAGTACCTATAAAGGGAGATCATATCGGGTTAGAGTACCAATCCTAGGGAGAAATAATTGATACTGATAGTACCTAGAAAGGGGGGTGAATTATATCTCTTGCTCCGAGGTTATTCACACGTGTTACACGCATATTTACTTGTGTCTATAGAGTAGATATGCATGGTTTAGTGATGCGTCCATATTCCACAAGGCAGAGTCGGACATTGACACATAGAAGGGAAGCTAATTAGTGAAACTGGATTATCCTAGAGCTACCTATTCTCCAACTTGATCCACTTTCGTATCCTTCTAGTGATAGTTTATTTTATTTGTTATTTAATTTCCAGCATATTAGTTGTTAGATAACCATTAAAATGTAATTGCCTTGTCTTAATTAATTTAGATAATAATTAAATTGATAATACGCCGTCCCTTGGGTTCGATATTCACTTGGTCACCTTTCGAGACTACAATTGATATCTTTCATACTTGAGGATTAATTGTGTATTGAGAAAACACCCATCAAGTTCTTGGCGCTGTTGCCAGGGACGGCTGTTATTATTAATTTTATTATTTCTAGTTTGATTAAGATATTTTTTTCTTTTATTTGTGATTATTTATTTCTATCTAACCTTGATTTTTTCCGAGTTACTTGTACGCTTGAAAAAAGGATAGGAAGGAAATGAGCAAATAACACATTGAGCTGAATATGGCCGGAGCAAGGCAGAATCCGGATAATGTTTCCATTCGTGAAATTTTCACGAACTTTGGGAATGTCAACATGGGGTTGATAGGAGCAAGGGGGGAAGATGATAATTTTGAGATAAATCCCGCTTTTATTAACATGCTAGAGAAGAATCCCTTTTCTGGAGGTTGTTTTGAAGATCCATATCAGCATCTCCGAAAATTTCTTGGTTATGCAAACACTCAAAAGGGCAGTAGAGCGAATGATAATGCTAGGCGGATCGCCTTATTCAAGTTCTCTTTAATTAATAAGGCGGAAGCTTGGTATGAGACTCTTGATCCTGTTGGATTGTATACTAAAAGTCTAGCTTTAGTATGAACAATGTCATAACAATATTTGAAATGAGAATCATTGATCAAATGATTGCATCTTATAATTTATTTTATATGCATGATGCAATAGTCCATTTACTTTATACTGTAGATAATATGTTGTGCGACAACACGCGGAAGATCATATTATCGGTTTCCTTATAAAGTATAAACATATGCTCACAACTGAGATAGACGGGGACTCTCTATCGGTATGGTTGTAGTGTGGTTTGGTATTAGCTTGTCTTGGCTATAGAATCACATTAGTGCACTTGTGTGTATTGAGCAGGACCGCCTGAAATCGTTCTTCTTATACTGACTATATAGTAGAACTTGATCTCTGTTATTATGAAAGTTCGTGCTCTTAATCCCTATACAATAACCTCGACACGTAGGACAGTATGTATTTCTTTGATTCATCAATGGGTGAGATTTATAAGTATTAAATCAACAAACTCGGTGAGTTGGGAAGTAGTGCTGTATCTATGGTGTGCTGTTGATTGTAGAAGGAATCCATGTCCGACATAGGTTGATGATGTCCCCTTGAGGAGCTCATAAGGTTTATCATGTAAATCTTGCAAGTGGATTAATTTCCGGCATGATAATAAGGTTGAGTGGTACTACTCTCGGATAAGATATTAATTAATTTGAGTTGTCAGTAACTTAATTAATTAATGGGCATTGTATATCTTAAACATGGGGAGACTGTCGGGCTTATAATAAGAAGGAGCCCAGAACATAATTTTGGGATTGGACGGGTAGTGCAGTAATAATATTTTAGTGGACTATATTATTATTATTGGATTTAATTAAAAGCTTTGTGCTAAGCTTGGTTAATTAAGTTCAATTGAGGCCCAGCCCAATTTCTCCTCCTGGTCCCTGCTGTAGCCCAATATATAAGTGAACTCAACTTCCTGGAACCCTCAGATTATTCCTGCGCCTCTTTTGGTGAGAGAAGGGAAGAGAAGCAGATTGAGAGATCCTGCAGACTGTTGCCCACACAATAGCAGGATCACACTTGGGACATACAGTAGAAGATCAGAGGTAGTTCTCTGTAACGATCAACCTCTACACCAACCCAGAAGTACGGTAAACAGTTTAATTGCTTCCGCTGCTATTTGTTTGCCTGTTAATCCTAACGATCACGTTGATCCGCACAATCCAATTGCCAACAATTGGTATCAGAGCGTTGGTTTCATGGTGATACGTGAATCGTAAGGTTGGGTTTTATGTGATTATATGATTGTCTAATGATCTGGTTGTAATCGCATGATTCTTGATGTGCTGTCTATGTATTAAGACCCAGATATTAATAGCATGTCTAATTGAGATAATTTGATTATGTGAAATAATCTGATAATTATCTCTGTGGGTTTTATTCTGTACTGCTTATTTCCTTGACTCGAAATTTGGTACGTGTTATTGATAATTATCTGTTAATTACTAGACACACACATCGAGAAACTATATCTGCCATCTTATCACACACGCCCTGCACGACGGCAACCCAGAAAAAAAGTAGTACGGCGGCGCGTGAATAGAAGAAATCAGACGGCGGCGCGTGGTCTCTGGAAAGCGACGGGAGCCCGACGGCCGGCTGAAGGCGCTGACTAGCTTTGCTTCTGGGCGGCGTCTGAAAGATCGTTTGTGTTATGGCCGGTGATCGATGGCGTGTTGGGCCATGGTGGTTTTGGGCGGCACGATCAGTGGCGGGTCCCGTCTTGTCGACGAAGCGCGGAAATCGGCAGCGGGTGGCGGCTGTGGCGGTGCCGAGTCGTGGGCAGTGGGTCACCTGGTTGACTCCGATGGATGAAGCGCCGAGTAGATCGGGCCGCGGCAATCGGCAGTAGGTGGCGGACCCCGTCCGGAGGGCTGTCTTGTCGTCAGGCGGCGGCTAGCGGCGGCAGATAGCGGCTCTGGCGGAGCTGACGAAGCTGGTGCGGGCGGATCCCGATCGACGGCGAACTGGGCGGTGGCGGCCTCGAACGGATCGGCTGACGGCGCAACTCCAGCGGCTGACGGCACGATTGCTGAGTGGTCGTCGACGACAGCGGCTTGTGGCTGCATCCCAGGCGAGTCGCAATGATGCCTGTAACCATGGCTGTCGTCGCTGCTTCGTGGGATAGCGCTGGGAGTCGGACCTGCAGCGGCGTCGGAACTTCACGGCAGCAGGCTGAAGATGCAATTCCGGTGGCTGACGGCACGAAAACCGAGAGCAGCGGCACCGGTGATTGCTTCGTTTGACAGTCGCGCTGGTGTTTGCTTCGGCTGGAGAAGCGGCTGGGTAAGTAGGGCAGCAGTTGTGAGATGGGCTCTCTTCTGGGCCCATTTTATTTAAATGCTAATGGGCTGTGGAGTCTGGGCTCTATTCTATTTAATTTGGTTTTGGGCCTGGGTTGTTTTATTAATTCAGCTGGTTTTTGGGCCCAATTTTAATTAAATGTAAATGGGCTGATGGGCCTATTTTATGGATGATGGGCTCGGAATTTTTATTGCTGGACTTATCTGCTGCTTGGGCTTGCACTTATGGCTGCCCTTATTTTAATTTAGTTTTGGGCTGTTCATATGGGCCCAATTTTAATTAAAAAGGAAATGGCTGTGGATTAATAGTGGGCTGCCCATATTTTTTTTAATTTGTTTTTTTTTGGGCTGTTGGGCCCAAATTTTATTAAAATGGTTATGGGCTGCTGGGCTATTTTTTTATTGCTGAATTTAATTAATTGTGAGTAATGAGCCAAGCATGATAAATTAATTTTATTAATGGACTAATTTTGTGCTAGTGGGCTTGGTGGACTTAAGTTAATTTTGGGTTAAGATTATGGGCCATGGATAATGAGCTTGATTAATTATTTAATCTGCTGTTCATTTTGTGCTTATTTGTTGCTCTTGGGCCCAAATTGATTGATCCACTAATTATGCAATTAATTAATATTATATAACTGATTAATTGATTTAACTGTCAATTATTGTTGTATATGTGAAAGGCATGTTCTATGTGATTTATTTATTTAAATTACTGTTAATAGAAGCATATCTTAGTTGTATATTTTATTCTGCAATATTATATGCATGTTAAAAACCCTCGGTAATTAAATAACTAAGTGGGAGAGGGGATTGGTAATAAATTCCCGCGGCCTCCATTATTGGTTTGTAAGTGATATGAGTAAACTTGCGCGTTGGCAATAGAGCCTTCCTCCCTAACGGATGAGTTTATTCACGGATCACTGGTACAAACTTCTTTAAATAATTATTGTTTGTAATGTGTTGCATATAGGCTTGCGCGTTGGCTATAGTGCCTTCCTCCCTAACGAATGAGCTTATATGCGGTTCACTAGTACAAACTTATATAATTGATGGTTGTAGAAAGTTATCTGAGCGCGTGTGTACTTCTCTAACAGTAAGGCACATAAGCTTGGGCAGCGGACTTGGGATCAAATAATGGTGTACACTTAGATGTGAATAATTAGTATCCTCCCCAACGGAGTCACTGCTATTATTTACATGGCTAAAGAGGAACCGACTATTAATTATTTTGTCATGAAGTTAGGTTGACAAATGAAATTAATGGGTAAAACCTTCTCTTGTAAATGTTCGGGTTTGTAAACGTCCACCCTAACGTGGCTTGCAGACTCACGGTGCTTGAGATGTCGGTGAATTTTATTTTATATTATTTTGAGGGAATCAATATAAAAGGATAAAATTTGAAGATTTGATCGGAATATTTATTTGAGATTCTCTGAATTTCGAATGGTTTTATTTCACTAATTGTTAACTATAAGACATTATACTTACTTGTCCAAATTAAATGATTAGAAAAGAATCTTGGTTTTGAAAATTACTGCTTAAGAAAATACATGTGTATTCTCACAAAGGACATCTCATGATGCCTATTAAAGTCTCTAGTGAAGAGATGAGAGGTTCATAGAAATATGATGATCTCATGTAACTCTTCGGATACTTGAGTAAATTAAAAAGGCAGAAGATCATGGTTAAATTGATGAATGAATTGGAAGAGCTTGGAATAGAAATTGAAAGGGAAACCTAAATCAATTTATTCTTCACAATTTGCCTGGATGTTTTGAGCAAGTTCTACCTGAAATACGAAAGGTTGTATATGGTGGGAAACTTCTAACAAAACATGTGACAAAAGAAAGCCAATTTTCATCATGAACTGAACAAGGTTAATATCTTATTTACTAATGGTTTAAACATGATTAGTGATGGCATCTACTCGAAGTATGTAGATACTGGAATCACTAAATGTTTATCACTGAGTAAGGATAAGATTGTTAATAACATGGGTAAAACTACAAAGGTAGTGGCTATTGCAGTGGGAGTTGTTTATTTATCTCATGATAAGAATAAACGATTGATTATGAGAAATTGTCTTTACGTACGTTTCATAGAAAGAATTTAATTTCGGTTTCTATGCATTAACGGATGGATACTTCATTTAAATGACATGGTCATAGAAATGAGGAATGAGGCTATAATCCGTTAAAGTACGTTGGTGGATAATTTGGATACTCTTGAATCATGCACATCCCACAGATGCAATAAAAAGTAGTTAAATAATGCATCTTCTAATATAAGTAAGAGAAAGGAACCTTCGAAAATGAACTAAACATACATTTGGCGTCTATGACTAATTCATTTTACTTGAGTAGGATTCAAAAGTTGATAGCCGATAGACCGTAAGGTTTATCTGAAGTGGAAACTATCGGACTTGCGAGTCTTGCTTAGAAGTAAAAATGATTATCTGCCTTTTCAAGGCTGTGGGGTGTAGAGCCAAAGATATATATGTTGGAATTAGTTCATTCTGATTCAAGCGAACCTAATATTATCCAGGCGAGAGGTGGTTATGAATATTCGAAGATTATTCTGGAAACCAATATATTTATATGATGCACTGCATGTCTAAGTTCTTGGATTAATTCAAGAACTGTAAGGCTGGTACAGTGAGCGTCATGGAAAATATATCATATCATTACGATCCAATCGTGATGATGAAAACCTCTTGGGATAGTTAGGAACTAATAATCAGAAGTTGAGATTAAATCTCAAGTTGACTACACCGGGCATGCCCCAGCTGAATGATGTGGTGGGAAGAAGGCATAAGGCTCTTATGATTATGATTAGATAGATGATGAATTATTTGGAATAATTAAATTCATTTTATGGATATGCCCTAGATACAGTAATTCGTGAAATGTTTGTCTGTATATGGGATATCCTAGAAAAATGAATGGTGATTTATTTAGTCTAAAAGATCGAAGGATAATTGTTAACTCAATAACTAGATTTTTGGAAAAGGACTATGTAATAAATCACAAACCCATGTATAAGTTGTTCTAAAGGAAGTAAGAGGAAAACACTAAAGTATAAGTACCAAGTGTACAAGAGGATATACCACAAGGTAAACTGCAACGCGTATCACGTCTGATACACAATTACATGTAGTGTCTTGTCGTAGTGGGAGGGTTGTGTGACAACTCATAAATATATGTTTGGGAGAGTCGTGAGACTTGATCCCTAGTGAACATGGTATTATCCCACGGATACGACATAGCACTACAAGATTAAAATGCGGAATCTTAGTAAGTTGCAATGTATGTTGAAATAGAATCTACGAATTCTATATTAAGTCTGGGAACTTGTATGACCACTAAATGGTGTAAAAACCATTGCAAGTGATCATAGGAAATAAAAGAGGATCATATGGAAAGGTGAAAACCTTGGAAGCAAGGCTTGTTGCAAAAAAGTGTACTCAGAAAGAAATGGTTCGATTATGAGGGAACATATTCGCTGGTAGCTATGCTTAAATTGATCCGGATTCTTTTATTTATTGCTGCTCATATTAAATTATGAGCGACAGCAAATAGATGTCAAGACAGCTTTCCTGATTGGAAGTCTTGAGGAAAACATCTATGTGAAGCAACCAGAGTAATTCATTGCAAAATACTAATAGCATTTTGATAGTAAGCTTAAAAGTGTCCAGCGATGGACTAAAGCAAGTTTTAAGATCGTGAAGCATCTGTTTTGATTAGATAATCCAGTGGCATGGATTTAAATCAATGAGCGGATGAGTCTTGTGTGTTGTAAAGAGTGACGGAAACGTGGTGGTGTTTCTTGTACTATACGTAGATAGTATCTTGCTCATTGGAGACAATGAAAGAGTATTATTGGGAGTATGGATACGGTTAATAAAGCGGTAGAGATGAAGGACTTAAGAAAGGCAAAATATATCCTTTTGATCACGGTAATACGGATCACAAGAAAGGATATTATGCTTATCTCAAGTTTCATAAAATGATACAGTCCATACTCGTTTAGCATATAAATTTATCTAAGTGGATGTATCTTTGAGACACAAGAAGAAGATAAAGTAGATGAAAGCGGTTCCTTATGCTTCGGCGAATAAGGAAGCTTAATCTAAAGAATGCTATGAACGAAGTTGGATATCTGTGTTGCTGAACGCATGAACAGAAGGTATCAACGTAACCCGGAACAAGAATGATGAACTGTAGTAAGACATATATAAAGTGCCTGAGAAGGACTGGGAATTATATGTGGATTTACTAAACAGATTCACTGCTTCTTGTGGATTACGTAGATTCAGATTTTTTAGTCAGATTGGACGGCAGTAAATTCTCCTCAAAGGTTATGTGTTTAATCTTAGGAAGTAGAGTCATAATGTGGAGGAGTGTTATATAGAAATATATTTCAAACTCCGGACTCCATCATGGAAAGATGATAAATTGGAGCCTATGAGGCAGCCAAAGTATCTATATGACTCTAGAGACTTCATGATGGACTTTGAAGTGTTTCTAAGTTTGCCCAAGGTAATCACAATTTATATTGATGATATTGGTGCAGTTGCAAACTTGAAGAAATCACAAGTCCATAAGGCAATTAAACACATGAAGCGCGAGTACCACCTGTTACGAGAAATCGTATGATGAGGGGAAGGTTGTTGTCGCCTAGATTACATCGGATGATGACCTAGTAAACCATTTACAAGAACCTTAAGGCGAGAGCTTTTAATGGTCGTATAAGTGGGAGTAGGAATCAGATGTATGACAGAAGACATGACAGCATAGTCTTTTAGTATAAGTGGGAGATTGTTGGATTGTATACTAAAAGTCTAGCTTTAGTATGAACAATGTCATAACAATATTTGAAATGAGAATCATTGATCAAATGATTGCATCTTATAATTTATTTTATATGCATGATGCAATAGTCCATTTACTTTATACTATAGATAATATGTTGTGCGACAACACGCGGAAGATCATATTATCGGTTTCCTTATAAAGTATAAACAGATGCTCACAACTGAGATAGACGGGGACTCTCTATCGGTATGGTTGTAGTGTGGTTTGGTATTAGCTTGTCTTGGCTATAGAATCACATTAGTGCACTTGTGTGTATTGAGCAGGACCGCCTGAGATCGTTCTTCTTATACTGACTATATAGTAGAACTTGATCTCTGTTATTATGGAAGTTCGTGCTCTTAATCCCTATACAATAACCTCGACACGTAGGACAGTATGTATTTTTTTGATTCATCAATGGGTGAGATTTATAAGTATTAAATCAACAAACTCGGTAAGTGGGAAGTAGTGCTGTATCTATGGTGTGCTGTTGATTGTAGAAGGAATCCATGTCCGACATAGGTTGATGATGTCCCCTTGAGGAGCTCATAAGGTTTATCATGTAAATCTTGCAAGTGGATTAATTTCCGGCATGATAATAAGGTTGAGTGGTACTACTCTCGGATAAGATATTAATTAATTTGAGTTGTCAGTAACTTAATTAATTAATGGGCATTGTATATCTTAAACATGTGGAGACTGTCGGGCTTATAATAAGAAGGAGCCCAGAACATAATTTTGGGATTGGACGGGTAGTGCAGTAATAATATTTTAGTGGACTATATTATTATTATTGGATTTAATTAAAAGCTTTGGGCTAAGCTTGGTTAATTAAGTTCAATTGAGGCCCAGCCCAATTTCTCCTCCTGGTCCCTGCTGTAGCCCAATATATAAGTGAACTCAGCTTCCTGGAACCCTCAGATTATTCCTGCGCCTCTTTTGGTGAGAGAAGGGAAGAGAAGCAGATTGAGAGATCCTGCAGACTGTTGCCCACACAACAGCAGGATCACACTTGGGACATACAGTAGAAGATCAGAGGTAGTTCTCTGCAACGATCAACCTCTACACCAACCCAGAAGTACGGTAAACAGTTTAATTGCTTCCGCTGCTATTTGTTTGCCTGTTAATCCTAACGATCACGTTGATCCGCACGATCCAATTGCCAACAGATCCAGCAGATTGCACTACATGGGACCAACTGCAGCAGAAGTTCTTGGAGAGATACATGCCACCCTCAAGGATCTTAAGAATGAGGCAAGAGATCACCCGATTTGTTATGAATCAGGGTGAGAAATTTGATGAGGCGTGGGATAGGTTTAAAGACATGCTCAGGAGGTGTCCACAACATAGAATGTCTAAGGCTGAATACATAAATATCTTCTACTATGGATTGGATTGTGAGTCGCGTGTTTTTATTGATGCATCATCAGGAGGAGCGCTGTTATCAAAGACAACACTTGAAGCAGAAAAGTTATTTGAAGACATCTCTATGAATTTACGTGACTGGCCAGCAGAGAGAGATAGAGGATCATATGTACTTGGCAAGGTGGCGCAGGTTGAACATCAAGTGGTGAAGCCGAATAGGGATGATGAGATCGTCTCTAGTCTAGCTAACATCAACAAGCTACTAGAGTTCCAGCAGATGCAGATCACAGAGTTGACACAAAGGAGGCCTAGTAGGCAGCAGCAAGAAGTGAAGAGTGTTGAAGATACCTTCCATCGATACATGGCTGAGAATGATGCAAGAATTGATCATCTTGAGGATACCATGAATGTTGATCGTACATATTTATCTAAGCAGTTGAAGGACCTTACCTTGATGATGGGGCAGATGACCGCGAATGTGAATCAATTGACACAAACATTGGAGAATAATGCCATCACATTGAGGTCTGGAACACAGTACGAAAGACCGATGAGGCCGAAATAAAAAATGGACATATCCAGGCAGCGATTCGACCAACCAGCCTCTGGTTCGACCTGGCCTACAGGTCGAACCATGGTCGAACCATACCATGCGGAGCACTCTGTTTTTCCAGATTATCGGTTCGACCAAAGCAAGGGTGGTTTGACCTGTTCTGAAGGTCGAACCCACGTCGAACCTCAATGTCCGGAGCACCCTGTTTTGTTGCAACAACGGTTCGACCACGACGGACATGGTTTGACCAAACCATCTGGTCGAACCTTGGTCGAACTGGGAGACAAAAATAGTACAGTAAGCCGGTTCGACCTGAGAAAAAATGGTTCGACCTGTCCTGAAGGTCGAACCCAGGTCGAACCACGACTTCAAAGTGAGAACAGCCTTCCAGATGATCAGTTCGACTACTACGTGCCTGGTTCGACCTCTCCAACAGGTCAAACCCTAGTTGAACCGATCCGAAACATGCCTATTGTTGCGCCGAATGCTCCTTATGATGTTGATGTTACTCCAGTACCATTACATGAGCAGAATACTGAGCTTACAATGGAGAAGAAGTGGGAAAGAGCAAGGATGTTGAGAGCCAAGAAGCTTAGACTGCAGATGGATAATGAAGATGTGGATAAAGAGGTTGATCATGCAATGAAGATGCCCATGGAGACTCAATCGTGCAAGAGCATTGATATGGTTTCTAACTTATTTAATCTTGATTTTTCTAAGACATGTGATTCTGAATTTAAGTGGAAGATTGACAAGGAGGAGTCTAGACAGCCATGGGAGGAAGGAAATTTCAATGATCATATTTTTGTGACCAAGAAAGGTGAGGTGTTAAGTGTAGACAAGAAGAGGGAAAGAAAGTATTTGAAGGTGAGGATGCGAGAAGACCGTCCTCTACCGTCGTGACTCTCCGACGTTAAACATGAGCGCCTGTTGGGGGCTTGCTCTTCCGTTTTATTGCTTTATTTCTTTCGTGTGAGTCAGAAATTTTTATATTTAAGGTGCTTACTAATCGGCAATTACATCTCTTTTCAAACTTAGTTTCGACTTACGTTTTACTAAGTTTGGGGGGGATGTGATGTTATTACCTCATTGAAGCACCAGGAGTATAATATTTTCTTTGTAATGTTTGCTAGGGGAGTTGATTTTTTGCGGTATGTTGAAACTTTAATCGATTTTGATGTATCAATTTTTTGCAATTTGCCTAGTGTTCAGTGGTGTTTCTAGTGTGTGGAGTCGATTACATAGTCAATTAATTCTTTCTTATAGTTCTCCTATTTTATTATTGATGAATCCTGTGATGATGAGTATGCTTGAACTTTGATGATAGAAAAGGGTAACTAGGTGGCAAGACGAGTTCTATATTGAGGTTTCGACTCGAGGAGCTCGTACATTCATTGAAGGAGAAATCAGGTGCCCTCGTTTCCTTTTTCTAATTTTTATATGTGCTTTTAATTCATAGAAGTGGAAGGATTGAGTTTATGGTGGTGATCCATGTGAGCTTATTTTTAAATTGTCTTGGAATTCATATGCTCTTGAAATTGATGAAGGAAGTGTACTTGAGTTATATTATGGTATGAAGTTCTATGTGTACTTGTGGGATATTGCTTACCATGAAAAGTGCTCTGTTACTTGTTAAAAACTCATGTGAGATTTTGAGCCTCGTTGATCATGATACATAATCACATGATATTTTCTTTTCTGGTGAGTATCGTTCTTGTGTGTGTATTCTAGAACTTGCCTCTTGCCTTACTTTAAACTACATGTGTGTTAGATGATGGGAGATGATTTTAGGCCATTCTTGAATTTATGAGTCACTTAACCAAATAATTCCCTACCAAATAATTATATATCCGTAGTTAGCCCCGTTGAGCCTAAAAGCCTTATTTCTTTGGCAACCTACGAAGATAGCCACTTTGATATCCTATTTGAGCCTTAAATTCCTATATTTAGTGGAGAATTAAATGCTGTCAAAGTGTGTTAATGGTACTTGATAACAATTTGGGAAGGAATGAAATTGGTGTTGAAATTAATAGTGATGGATTATGATAATACATCTAAGGAGAAGCATGGAGTATTGCTTAAATCTAGTACTCCATGGAATCAAAAACCCTAGGGTAGTGCTTAAATCTAGTACCCTATGGAGGATGCGTGAGGTAGTGACCGAAACTGGTACCTCGGGAAAAAAAAGGATGTGCTTGAAGAAAAGAAAAAGTATGTTGAGCTTGAAGGAAAAGAGAGAAAAGAAAATTAGAAGTGCATGAAGCTGGATAGCCTTGAAGTGTAAGAATCTGCAGTACAAAAGATCTTCGGTTTTAATTCTCTACTAATTGAGTCACTTTATCCATATGTTTCCTACCCTTATCAAAGAGCCAACATTACATCCAAAAGAAAAGTTCTTTTTGATCCCATTGTCGAATCATAATTTTAGTGGTAGAAAGTTTGAGACGTTTGGCAAGCTTATGGTTACGCATGCACTTGAATTGAATTTGAGCGTAAACACTTTAACCCATAAGTGTACATATTTTACACTTGAGTGAGAGATCATATATATACTTCCCGTGAGAACATGTTGATGGAGCATTTGAATTGGTGGTGATTGTCTTAGCTTGTATGCTATGAATTGATTATTACATATAATGAGAGTTGCATGACCTAAGTTGAGGACAATTGTATTTTGAATGGGTATTGGTCATAGTCCTTGTTTCCCCGCTAATTTTCATAGTCTCTTTCTCTTTATCTTTATTTTGTTGCCTCGGGACGAGCAACGGGTAAGTTTGGGGGATTGATGAGAGTGAAAATAAGCGTGTTTTAATATCCAATTTAACACCTTTTTTATTGATATTGTAGTCTTATATAAGCAAAAGTGTCTTATATTCGATATATGTGAGAATTATGTGCACTTGAGGTGTTTTGTTGTGTTTTAGGTGGAAAAAGGATGAAAAGTGCAAAGTTGGAGAAAATGTGCAATTTGTGCAAGAATGCTGAAAACGCATATCCAACTTTCATAATTATTTTGTATTGTTGTGGAGCTCGAAACTATTGGTATGATATATGGTTGGAAAGTCACTGAAGAGAGGGTCGTTTTGGCATAAAGAACACCATCATTGAAGTCCGAACGAGGAAGTTATGAGCAAAGTGGTGACGCCGCGCGAGCTGTGCCGAATAGAATTGCAGTGCTATTTTCCATGGCCTGTTACATATTCAATTCTTAGAGTTTTTGTGATTTCTTTATATGGATAGAAAGCCAAGGAAGAGAGGATCAAGTGAGCATAAAAATCACTCAATTCGGAGGTCGGATGTGAAAGTTATACGCGAAACGGAGAGACTGCGCAAATCGGTTCGACCTGCTTGAGGTCGAACCGAGGTCGAACCATGCACCTGGGACTTCCAGTAGGTGGGTTCGACCTGTGGTTCGACCTGCGGTCAATGGTTCGACCTGTTTGCTGAGGTCGAACCATCGTGCGGAAACTTAACAAATCTGTATTTTTGAGGCCTAAACGCGTGTGATCACTTGAAAAGCCCATTCCAAGCCTAGGAGACGTGATTACAAGTATAAAAGGAGGTCTATACAGCCCCGAAAAGGGGAAGAACACAACACAATACAAGAGAGGAGAAGAGAGGCCACAATATACAATACCCCACAAGGGGGGATCACCCCCCAACCATCATCCTTTTCTCCATCCATCCATCACTTTGAAGATTCGTTTGTGGAATCAAGGGGAGAATTAAGAGGAGAATTCAAGAGCGAGAAGGACGCGATGACGCCACATCTAGGGTTTATTCGTTTTCTAATTTATCTTGTATTTTCCGGACATCCGGGTAAGATCTATCCAACACCCATGATTATTCTTCGCAACATCATGGGCTAGAGCCTTTTTGGTAGAACTAGGGTTGTGAAGGTTTTATCTAGTTAATTGAACTTCCATGTGTACACTCCGTACAACACTACTTGTGAATTTATTTTATATATGATTGTGCCTTTTTAATTCATACTCACGGTCGTTTTGTGCATCATTAACTGTTATGTAGAGTCTGAATCATATCTTGGTTATTGATTGAATGCGTTCACTGCTGAGCAGGATTCCATGTTATGATTCTAAGTGAGGGGACTCCGAAACTTCATTAGAACTATCATATATGAATACTTATTAATTGAATTGAATTTGGATTAATAAGTAGGATAAAGAAGATAATTTCATAGTACCTATAAAGGGAGATCATATCGGGTTAGAATACCAATCCTAGGAGGAAATAATTGATACTAATAGTACCTAGAAAGGGGGGTGAATTATATCTCTTGCTCCGAGGTTATTCACACGTGTTACACGCATATTTACTTGTGTCTATAGAGTAGATATGCATGGTTTAGTGATGCGTCCATATTCCACAAGGCAGAGTCGGACATTGATACATGGAAGAGAAGTTAATTAGTGAAACTGGATTATCCTAGAGCTACATATTCTCCAACTTGATCCACTTTCGTATCCTTCGAGTGATAGTTTATTTTATTTGTTATTTAATTTCCAGCATATTAGTTGTTAGATAACCATTAAAACGTAATTGCATTGTCTTAATTAATTTAGATAATAATTAAATTGATAATACGCCGTCCCTTGGGTTCGATATTCACTTGGTCACCTTTCGAGACTACAATTGATATCCTTCATACTTGAGGATTAATTGTGTGTTGAGAAAACACCCATCAGGCGGCTAGGTGTGAGGATGTCGGGCAGGGTGCCGGAGTGGTAGAGCAGGTTGGCGGACAAGGAATTAGAGGAATTTTTCACGTAAGATTCTTCTAGAATTTCGTTTAGTTTTCGGGGCGCTGCCCCGAGCCCCGCGACCTGACCAGCAGGTCGTTCCCTGCAACCTCACCGGAGAGGTCGAACTCCGCATAGTCACAATTGCTCATATTCGTGCTTGGAGGCGAACAATCGAATTCGCTGATATATAACTGTGATAATTGATTGATTATTGTTATATATGTTATGCATGATTCTCTATGATTTATTGTCTTATATGCCGTAATAGGAGCATGCTAGGTTGTATATTTTATTCTGAATATTATATGTATGTAAAAACCCTCTGTGTTAAATTACTAAGTGAGAGAGGGGTTTTGGTAGACAAATAATTTCATTTTCCCGCTGCATAGGCATTACCAACGAGATCGATAACTTATTCGCTTGTAGAATTTTGAAACTCAATGTACTCATTTCGAAAATTCAAAACGATTTGGACTAATCTTTTTTTTTTTTTTTTTAATAAAGAATAGACAAATTTGATGACATTAAAATTTAATTTCCTCAATTATTCATTGTTTACCATAACATTCATTGGTAAGACTTTTATGAGAAGGTGTACTAGCATTAAAACAAAAGGATATATATACAGCTATAAACTTGTAGTGTAGAAGAGTGATAAAAACACATGTAGAAAGTAAGAGAAGAATGTGGTCCAGCTATAAACAATGGCAGAAGCCACATGATACATTGTCTATCCCTTGTTCTCATCTCCCCTTCTACTTCCATTCCAATCCCTTAATTCCATGGATCCAATTCTCTCTCTCTTGTTGGATACACATATCTAAGGCGTCCCTACATCTCAATCCAACGGAATGGTGCAAAAGTAAATCATAATAACTCAACTAATCAATAGAGGTTAGACCACTAGCCGTCGAGAGTCTCTAATTTTAAAAGATTGCTAATACATGAGAAGATGAGGCCAGCTGGTGCTAAAACTTTGTCTGCCTCTTCCCGTAACTATTCTCACTCCTCCATTTATATACACTATCTGCAGCCTGCTAAATTTGTATTTATTCTATTCTGCCTTCAAAAAAAAAAAAATCAAATTTTGGGAATTTTCTTGCTAGAAAAAGACACATTCTTTCTTCTATGTTTCGATGATTTCAAGGCACTTTCTTGAGTCTTCTTGTTAGAGTGTAACCTGATTAAGTATTAAACGATTCAACTCTCTATCAGCTTAAGCTTTTAGATGAGGTGGTCGTTTAACATGGTATCAGAGCCCATGGTTAACAGAGGTCCAGGGTTCAAACCTCACCGCCACCCATTTATGAGAAAAATTGCACATGCAAGGCTTGAGGCAAAATCTCCCGCCTGCATGTGAGGGGGCGTGTTAGAGTGTAACCTGATTAAGTATTAAACGATTCAACTCTCTATCAGCTTAAGCTTTTAGATGAGGTGGTCGTTTAACACTTCTTATCACTTCAAAGTATCTCTTTTCTCCCTAATTTGTACCTTCACCACAATATTAGATTTTAGAGGGCCTTTTTTCTTTACTTTGTTAAGTACTACTTTCTTTGACATTTTCCACCTTTTATCTTAGTTCAAAATTAGTTTGGGTTAAATTATGAGCAGAGGCTGATACTGTTCCCAGGGTTTAGGGTTCTTGTTTTTGCCTCCTTCATTAAACAAAATCAACCAATCATCTCTTTTTTTTTCCCAATCCAATCAAAGCATATATGTTTGAGTACTTGATGAACTGACAAGTTGGGTTGATATATCAATATTTAAGTGGAGGTGGAAGAGCATACATGAGTTTGAATGTTGAACTCATCAAACCACCCCCCACCTCTTATTCCACCTCAAATTCATCCACAAGAGACTCCTCTCCTTCAATCTTCCCAAGAAAATCAAGAACCCCAATCAAACCTACAATGAAGCTGTTGCAATTCTCTCTTCAGCCCATCCCAAGATATTTCCCCTCATCCCCCGGACTTGCTCATGCCCTTGCAGCCAAAACCCACCTTCTCCGGCCGATGGAGGGGAGTGAACTCCCGGCTGGGTGAGGAGGATTCAAGTTGTGAACAGGGAAAGAGAACGGCCTTCCCCGCCATTAAAACCCACTAACTGCTCTTGAAGCTCAACCACGACGACGTTTTGAAGGCCTGGTCCGATAAGGGCTCTCCGTTCGCCGAGGTTGATGTCCAAGTACGTAATTTCAGTTTATGCCGTTAACATGTGCTTCGAGGCATGCCACGTGCCCGTATTATATTATATCATATTAAAATAAAATACTACTAATTCAAATCATTTTTAGGGAAAATATTAAAATTAGTCCTTTGTATATAACTTAATTCAAATTAAGTTTTCAAGTTTGTTAATTTTGTAATTTTAATTTTCCAGTATTCAATTTTGGTCCCTTGTTGAAAATTTAGTTTTTTTTTTTTATCAAATTCAGTCCTATAATTTTGACAAATTTTGATATAAATGATTAAAATTGGAAAAAAAAATGGACTAGAATTGATAAATGATTAAATATAGATAAAAAAAACTAAAATCGGATATTAGAGTATCAAAACTGTGAATTTGACAAACTAGAGTACTAAATTTGAATTAGCCAATTATTATGGACCAAATTTAATATTTTTTCTTACTTTTGTGTGTGTTTAATTTGTATGGAAACTTGTATGGGTACGGCAACGACACCATATTTATGGCTGTATACTATAATGCAAACATTGTTAACATTATCATTAATGATATATATATTAATTAATCAGGGCATGTGCAGGGTAGGGCAGGGGTGTTATTAGACATTTAAAAATCATGAGGCCGGTTGAATTAAATCTCACCATTCAAATGTTTTCATATTGTTAATTAATGTTGAATTAAATCTCATAGTTTACAAAATGTAAATAATTTTGGAAATGTAATAAAGATGGTGGGAGGTGGATGATATATTTACATTTTTGGAAATGTAATAAATATGGTGGGAGGTGGATGATATATAAATTTGGATGGATTTAAGCGCAGATTGATTTGTTCCCAGGTAGGGGAAGGGATATGGTGCTACGCTCCAAATAAATTTCCAACAAAATCACCCATCTAATCAACACCCCAAAATAAAGGTAACTTTTTTTTTTTCGCATTTTTTTAATGTTTAATTAGATTTAATAAAGAGAAAATATCACAATTGATCCTATAAGTATGACCGATTCCAGCTTTAATATTTTATCATTTGCAATTATCAATTTTGATCATTTTTTTGTCAAATTTTAGTCAATTTTTAGTCTTTTTAGTCCATATTTAGTCATTTTTTTATTATCCAAATTTAGTATTTTATGTTTAAAAATGTCCAAAATTGGTTCTAAATGTATAAAATTTGGACCAAAAGTTAACTAAAAAGGAATAAAGTTTAAAAAATGACCAAAATTGGACAAAAACTGACCAAAATTGAGAATTGAAGAAAAAAAAAGATCTAAAATTGGAATCGTCATACTTATATGACTAATTTTGATATTTACCCTATAATAAATCATGAATAATATTGAGTATGTTTGTTTTATGTTTTTGGTAAGATGGATTTAAAATTTATATCAAATTAGTGTACTACAATTCCCTGCGTTCCTTAAAGATATATTCATTTGTTTTTTTAATTGTAATTAAAGAATAGGAAAAATATTAAAATTATAATCGATTTCAATTTTAGTTTATTTTTATTTGTATTTCTCAATCTTAGTCATTTTTGTTTAAATTTTGTCATTTTTTGTTCAAATTTTATGTAAAATTGAACAAATTTTGACATAAAAGACTAAATTTGGAAAAAAAATTGAATTAAATATAATAAAAAACTAAATAAAAAAAGATCAAAATTAAAAATATCAAATAAAAAATTACTAAAACTTGAATCAGCAATACTTAAAAAAGAGGGTTAGTTTGATAATTTTTTTGAGTATACTGTATATGTAGTAAATTTTAAATAATATTATGTGTAATAAGTATGAGTGTCAATTTTGAAATTACAACACATCCTAGGTCTATTGAGTTAAATCTTATTTCATTTTAACGAAAATCTGAATATAATTTTAGGATAAATAAATGAACAAAATGTAAATATATTTATAAGTTGGCCTCAAGGAGTATTATATTTTGTGGAAAAAATAAAAAAGAAAATAGTAAAATAATTTGTGTGACAGATAGAGTATCAATATTTTCATACAATTTGATTTATACTCTCTATTTACATTTGTTTTTTTTCCGAAGATATTAAGAGATATAGTTTTTACTATGTTTAATTCTATTTTAACCTAATGTTGTTCTTTAACTTAATTTTTTTAATTAATGATAAATTCTGTAATATTATTAAAATTTTAGTAATATTAATTTTTTAAGTGTAGGACTCAAACTTATTAAAAAAAATATATAAACCTTTAAATGAGATACTCAAATTAATATGTTAAATTTATGGTGGGACTAAGGGAATATACTATTTGAAAGGTATTTTTGTGTAGTGATAATGTAATTTATTCATTCTATAGTTCCTCCATCACAATAGAGTTTAAGAATTTTATTTCATTGACTTTGGTCTTTTCCAATAATATTCTCTCCATCCATCATTAAGGTACATATTTTTTTTAATACATAATTAAAGAGTATTATTATTTTATTTAAAATAGATAATTGTATTTGTAGTATTTGTTGAGTCATGAGTGGAGTCCCTTTTTTTTTTTTTTTAAAAAAGGTAAAATAGATTCCTTTGAAGCAAACCTTCAAAAGGTAAAAATTATGCATTAGTATATCATAGGACGGAGGGAAGAGAGTAAATAAATGATAAAGTAAATTATTTGTGCTAGGTGCCATTTTTAAAAGAATAATGTTTGTATTGAAATTTGGGTAACTCTTATGTGTGATCGTCTTACGTAAGATTATTTTACATTTTCTAAAATAATTATCACTCTCGTTATTGAATGTTATTACTTTCGGTATAAAATATTATTTTTCATTTATATTATAAATTATTCATAAAATAGCATTATCATTTTTATTAATTGAGCATCACTTTTTACTATAAAATTAGTTATACTTTTTACCCGTCTCACATAAGCCCTTACGTAAGACGATCTCAAACAAGTCTTTTGAATAAAAATTGAAGGGTAAAATATGTAATAGGACAAACAAATTATAAGGAAAGTGTGAAGAATATAATGAGATATTTTTGGGGCTTACTTAGGTGACCCGTGATCACCTGTGATCCCCTCACATAGGGGTGTGCACTTATTCGGAGGTGCACACCCCATATAAGGGGGTCATCGGTGACTCGGGTCACCTATGAATTACCCGATATTTTTTTTATAGAAGTTAAAAGTTCATAATTAACTATATAATCCGTCCGTCTTGAGGGGTGTCTATGACACGATTTTAGATCCATCAAAAAGTATATATTTCTTCTTTCAATACGAGGATCATATCTTAAAACAAATATCCCAAAAAGTTCTTACATGATTTGCCACCCCTTAAATAAAATCAAATACAAAAAATAAACATATTTTAAAAATTATAACTACACATTAAATATTGTGGAAATGGTAAAAAGTGGCCACTTTTGGATAACTGTAATTTTAAGTGGCCACATTTGTTATACATAATTTTTTCTAGCCACTTTGAAATGAATTGACCAAAATGCCCTTGTGGGGGACCCACTTTTCAGCTGGTTGCAGATGAGATTCCACACTTTTTTGACCCAAAGTACAGTAAAGGAATCAAATTCTTTTTTATTTCTGAATAAAGTGTGGAAGTACAATACCTAATACCTAGTACTACTATGTAGGTATGTGCTCCCGCAGCTCCCCCATATCCATACAAAATAATGAGGATAATATATAGTGGAAAGTGGAAAATGGGGGTGGTCGTCCAACACTTATTAAAATTTTTTGTACTAGAGGTTGAGCATTTGGGAGCAAATTTCCAGTAATTTTGGAGAGAATTAAGATATTGGGTAGCAGGTGTACAAGGTATGTTAAAATAAGTTTTATAGTTGTGATGCCCTAATTTTATAATTGTTGACATGACTCATGAGTGTATTCTAATTATTCAACGTTTTTATAATAGAATAGAAAAAATTGTATGACTTGTAGAATAATTTTGTAACATTCAAAAGTTTTTCTCTCTTAAATCTTCACCACTCATGTTACATCTTGATTTTTTTAATTAATCTTTTCAAATTTGTTAAACAATGGTGAGTAGGACGAATAGATTCAGTTGCTGGGCCGAGTAGAACAACTTTGTGGGCCGAATAGAACACCCGTTGGCCGAAATGCCCAAAAAATGATCTTTTATTTTCTGAAACTTAGTAGGCCGAATAGAAGAAGTTAGTGGGCCGAATAGAATAGTTTGGTGGGCCGAATAGAGAAACCGTTGGCCGAATAGCCCAAAAAAATTCTTTAAATTTCAGAAAGTTAGTAGGCCGAATAGAACAACGTTGGTAGGCCGAATAGAACAACTTTGTGGGCCGAATAAAACACCCGTTGGCCGAAATGCCCAAAAAATGATCTTTTATTTTATGAAACTTAGTAGGCCGAATAGAAGAAGTTAGTGGGCCGAATAGAATAGCTTGGTGGGCCGAATAGAGAAACCGTTGGCCGAATAGAGAAACCGTTGGTAGGACGAATAGAAAATCAATGTGGGTCGAATAGAGCAAGTTACTAGGCCGAATAGGAGACACTTTTGGGCCGAATAGAGGAATAATTGGCCGAATAGAAGAAAAAAATACTGACACATTTTAAGGTGTGTCAAGGGTTTAGGGTTTTGTTGAAACAGTGTAGGTTTGAATACATTAATTTATTGACTGTATATAATACAAATTTAGAACAAATTTTCTAATGATTTAATGATGCAACTAATTATCTAATCTTTTAATGTTGATGTCATTAAAGTTGTTTTTGAAAAAATGTGCAGATGAGTTATAGAAAAGCTGGGATGCGTTGGGGTGGAGCATGGGAAGGATTGCAATACATAGGTGGAGTGGTGAACTGGTTGTTCTTGCCAGAGGCCAGTTTGTGTTATAGTAGCTTGCTAAAAGAAATTCATGACGTAGTGCAAGCTGATTTGGGGCATTGGGGTTATGTAGTTCATTCTCTAGTTGATTACAATGGTCGTTTGTTCAAATATAAGATAAAGAATGATGCACGTGTGGCAGAAGTGTTCAAGTGTGTTGATGATGTCGGAATAATGTACGTCACACTCCGTCCTATCACGGGTGCAGGGAGTAGTATGGTTTTAGGGATGGGTTATGATGACGGAGGTGCTGGTACGAGCAATGACCCACGTACGAGGGCAAATTCTTGTGGGAGGCATGATTTTGATTTGAATGTGGAGTGTTGTCCGACCTCAGAGATGCAGTGTGCTGGTTTTAGAGAATCTGTAGATGCAGAATCTGGTGTTGTCTCTGCTGAGGGTGCAGAGGACGTAGACAGTTGTAATGATGATGATGATGACCCCGGGAATAGAACGGTGGAAGAAGGGGATCGCATACAGCAGGATACTAATCAGTCTTCTAGCGAAAGCGATGATGGTGCTGAGGAGAGAAGACACCAATTGTATGAAGAAATATGTGATTACATACGTAAGAGAGGAGGGCCTAGCTTTCTTGAACCGATTAATCGTGAGTTGCGCCATCCTGAAATGCAGTCAGAAGAGTTGTGTAGTGCACGGCCCAACACCCGTCCTTGGTTGATTCCAGGTATGGAAACTATGTTTAGTTATAATAGAAATAGAACTAAAGTATATTTGTAGATGAAACTAATGCACCAGCCACGTTCAGGACTGATTTTGGATTCAACATTAGCTACAATATAGCGTTAAAGGCGAAACACTACGCTGTTGGACACACGTACGGGGATCACGATAGCTCATACGAATTGCTCCCTGCTTACATGTATCAGTTGGAATCCACAAATCCCGGTACGTACACCCGAATATCTGTCGATGAAGATGACCGTTTAAAGTTTACATTTTATGCACTTGGAGCATCGAGGCGGGGGTTTTTAGAGTCTGGTCGTCCGGTCATTGTCATTGACGGCACTCATACGAAGGGTAGTCATAGAGGAACTGTGTTTGTTGCAGTCACGCATGATCCAAACCATCAGATATTTCCACTCGCCTTAGGCACTGGCGATGTTGAGAGCAACATGTCGTGGACGTGGTTTCTAGAGAGGTTACGCGAGGCCTACGGATGTCCACGAGACCTGTTGATAGTTTCTGACGGTCATGCCAGTATTGTACATGCTATTTCTACTGTGTATCCTAATACCCATCACGGTCTATGTGGCTACCATTTAAAGCACAGATTGGCTGACTTTGGAAAGAACGTTTTATATACATTTCATCGTGCGATGGATGTATACCTACCGAGAGATTTTGATAAGTGAGTCAGCCAACATATTACACTTTTGTAATTTTTTATACAAGAACGAGCTGGTACAATGTCTTTTTAACCTAATTTTACCACTCCTACATTGTTATTTGCAGGATGATGGACTTACTGAGATGTGGGACACGATCGCAGGAATTAATGGAGTTGATTGGGTCGTGGGGATATGAGAGATGATCAAGGGTGCATTGTCCTGTCAATAGATACGAGTTTATGACCTCAAATGCAGCTGAGTCGTATAACAATGCCATCCTTTGGGCGCGGAAGCTACCTATCTGCACAATGCTAGAGGTTTGTCGGACTACCACTGAGAGGTGGTTTTACGAACGTCGAACAGCAGCTGAACAACGGAGTACCATCCTATGCCAGCGTCTCCATGACGAACTAGTGGAACTTTCTCAATCAGCCCAAAAGCTAGAATTTTCCATGCTCATTGAAAATAAGTTTGCGATCAAGGATGCTAGTAATATATTCACTGTTGATCTGAACTACTACACCTGCACATGTCAGAAGTTCCAGAAAGAACTTGTTCCATGCATTCATGCGATGAAGGCAATCGAGTATGTAGTCATTACCTTACTTACTTGCATTGTTATCATTTTTATGTGTCTCTTACACTATACGTTGTATAGTGCTTGCGGTTTGCTAGCCAGCGATTTTGTGTCTCCAGCTTATCATAATACGAGTGTCGTGAATATGTGGCGTGGTCCAGTATTATCTGTTCCCCACTACACTCAGTGGGACACACCCGAAGGAGTCCTGTCACAGAGGGTGAACCCCCCGCTGCCATATAGACAGGCCGGGCGACCACGAATGTCTCGTATAAGGTCAGGGATCGAGTCGTCCAGGAGAGGTCACAAAGAACATGTGTGCTCAAGATGTCAACAGCCAGGTCACAATCGTAAAAATTGTACTGGAGTGGCGTGCTCACAAGATAATCCACCTCCTCCTATCATAGATAATCCTAACCACCGTATACGTAGATAAAAAAAATGTGGGAAATGTGGTAAAATTGGGCATACACGTCTACGTTGTCCTTCTTAAACAAAATTAAAATTAACTAAGTTCATCATGTTCTAGCACACTGAAAGATCATGAAGGCAACTTGCTTACGGAAGCGCAGGATGTGATCAGGGGTGTCCCAGTTAAAGTTCCTTACTAACAGTCCCTCTATGGTTCTCAGACAGGCTGGTCCGCAACTCGAACCATTCTCTTGCTTGAAACAATACTCTCTGGGAGCTGGTGACAGCGGGAATGTGTGCGGGACCCCGGAGGAGTCAAGCTCGCGCATCAGAGCTGGGATGACATGTCTGTATGGTAGAGTCTCCAATATCTGGCGCTCCTTCATTTCGGGCTCGTCATCCCATCTATGCCAAAATGAGTCAAAACAAATGAATTTCATTGGCTTTGTAAGGACCGCACATGGGTAGTAGTGCCCTGAGGTGTGGACAATGAACAATAACTGCCAAAGAAAGTTAAAAGGAATGCATACATTAGATGTAAAAATACTAGAGTCATTCTAGGGGATATTATCATGTAATTGAACCAAGGGTTAGGATATAGTACCACATCACAATCAATCCAGGATCTCGACCCCCTCCACACCGGCAATAAACCTCGGGTGTACTGATGGAGATCTATCAACAATTCATCAGTTATGTTGGCATATGTCGATCTATCATCCCTAAACTGACCAGTGTGCTCATTCCATACTGCTTGTACTCGGACCTTACACGAGAATCATTTCATAATATTAGTCTCAAAAAATTAAATACCAAATTTGTCACAGTCAATTGTAATGAATTAATTTACTTACAGAGAACTCCATGTCCATAATGCAGTAGGTGCCAACCTCCGGATGCACGTGTACACCTATGTCAGAGGGTCGCTCCGATAATAAGCGGAGGTATGCATCCAGGTGCTGAAAATCCATCGAATAAAATTAACAATTGATGACATAATGAAAATATTTACAACATTTTATATAAACACGAACTAAATATTTCTGACCTCACTGGAAAACCAAACACTGGGGTTCTCCATCTCAGTGAAAATGAAAGTCCCTACTCTAAAACTAAGACCAACGTCGATCCTGCATTCAATAATTCATTAAAATCAATGCACATTGTTTAAAGTAATATATGATAACGTCTACACTACTGGCGTAGCACTTACAGTTCTCTGCTTGAAATAAATCTGCGGTGCAGTTCCCATCGGCGCTCTCGGTCTGTCGTGGTAAATGGAGACTGTAACGCTGTAGCTAGATTTCGTTGCCTCTTAGACCGCATGATACCCTCTTCATCACCCCTGGGTGTGGGGGCCATCGGACTGAGCGCCTCCACCGGTCTAGTAGGGGAATGTCTAACCCCTGACCTCGCGCTGGTTGGCTCAGCTTCAGACATCCGGGTCTGCGCAAGATCTGATCGAAGGTGTCTAATCTCAACTGTAAGTGCCTGTCGAAAATAATGAGCTGTTTGATGCTCAGACACAACCTGACAAGCAAGGTGGTGTAAAAACTCATCCTGTTGATCCAGCCTACGAAAGACCCTTTCTTGGAAATCCTGATCATATCCCTGGTCGTGCTGATCACCTCAGTATGCGTCCCTAAACCCACTCCCATGAAAACCTGGAGAATCATTCATCCTATCGTCAAGGTGCTGCTGCGCGTCTGCGTCGTAACGATGTTGTTCGTCATGATCTTTCATAAATCGAGCATGCCAGCCAGCACTCGGATCATAGGAACCGGGCTCAACATACCTCGTCTCTCCTGAAGCATATCCGCTGTGGTCAGGACTGGGAGTACAGCGAGGTTGGTAGGAATGGGGATCCCGATTTGTCATCCAAGCCGCAGCATCATCCGCCCGCTGGCCCCTCCACGCATCATCAACAGCCACACCCGTATAGTACCGCTGATCCCATGGATTACTGATAGGATCGTATGCCCGGACAGCCTTTGTGCTGGTTTTAGAGAATGACTTGGTGTACATCCCATGATCAACCCCTCCAAAGGATCATCCTCTATGCCAATCCAATACCCTTGTCTACGCTCATCAGGAAGGATTATCGGAAAATCAACCACATCAAGTGCCTGATTCAAAATAAACAATTACATAAGAAACAATATAAAACATATCTGTCTTCACTAAATGGATTAATAAGTCATACCTGATCAAACAGAGTCCTATCAACCCTCTTCCATGTGCGAAAAATTCATCGCAAGCAGAGTGACCTTAAATTCAACCTACCGTGGGGGACATGGCCATACGGTGCAGCAACGGCAGGTAGACGCTCGTACGCCCAAACCTGTCACACGTAAACCACATATGTCAGATAATTAATACAACTAAAATTGAAAATACACTATAACTTTAATATATCTACTAAAACACGTACTAGTAATGCAAATGTGCACCCGTAAAAGTGGTATCTGTACCGATCGGGATTTGCTTTAGCTGGGACTTTGGTCACAATGTGGTCCAGAAAGTGCAAAAGCGTCATATAGCTGAGCTGTCCCCAAAGGAATAAATTCCATCTCTGTTCGTCCTCTACTAGGCACCAGACCCAGTTGTCTACACCCACCTTGGTGACATCCGACCCAAGGAGAAAGTAGTACAACAACAGAACTTTGGCAACCTTAACTGCGTCCTCAGGGCTAACACCTATAAATCTTCTTCCTTCAAAGTCACTAGCAATCTGACTTACTAATGGTCTCTCACCCTGACCATAAAACCTATCATATAACCCACCAGACGGGATACCATACGTCTCGTTCGGATCAAAGCCGAGTCTATCCCGAAAACAGAGTCTCATAATCCTCATGAACTCTACCCGGCTAAATCTAAGGCACACGTCCCCAACCTGAAAATACCTAGCCGTTAAATCGTCCCCCCTATGTACGATCTCACGGGTCATGAGATTGTGCAGATGAGCATTCGCGTTCCACTCATCGCTGAGATTCCAGTAATGACCAAAACATGATCTCTTAAATATCTCCTCCGCATTACCCCCAACCCTAGTTAACTGCCTACGAATGATATCCATAACGACCCCAGGTTTGCAGTAATTATGTATACTGCATTGTTGACCCTGCATGGAAGGACGCTTCCATTCACCCTGCACATATATTTTTTTTTTTGCTAAATAAGACATAAATTCATAATTATGGGCAAAATAACAATAAGTTCATGAAAACCGTAAAATGAAATATTTGAACACATAAACATTTACTCTATTCGGCCCACAGTTCCTTCTATTCGGCCTACCAAGTTTGCCCTGTTCAACCAAGCAACATTTTCCAAAATATTCTAACAGCTCATATTTTCTCTATTCGGCCTATAGAGTTGTTCTATTCGGCCATCCCTAAATCTCTATTCGGCCAACAAAAATTTCATTAAATTTAAAAAATACAAGTCTTCCAGTTTGCTCTATTCGGCCTACACTTGTTCTTTTCGACCTAAAGATTTGTTCTATTCGGCCTAAAGAAAACCTCTATTCGGCCTACCAAAATTAAAAAAGTCATTACTACACTTTGCTATATTCGACCTACACTTGTTCTATTCGACCTACTTAAAACCTCTATTCGGCCAACCAATATTAACAAAGTCATTACTCATACACTTTGCTCTATTCGGCCTACACTTGTTCTATTCGGCCTGAAGTATTGTTCTATTCGTCCTACTGAAAACCTCTACTCGGTCAACCAAAATTAAAAGAGTCATTGCTCATACACTTTGCTATATTCGGCCTACACTTGTTCTATTCGGTCTGAAGTATTGTTCTATTCGGCCTGAAGTATTGTTCTATACGGCCTACTGAAAACCTCTACTCGGCCAATCAAAATTAAAAAAAACCAAAAATAAATGAATACCACTGCATTCCTACTACAGTTAAGGCCAATTCAACACATTACATTACATTACACACATTACATTATACGTATTTAAACATGCCAATAACAATGCTTATATATATACCTAAAAATTTGTCATTTCAAGTTGATGCACTCTGGAGACCGCAAATGGAGAATTCTCCACCCAGAAATGCACTGTTCTTCACTGGGACGAACGAAGAGTGGAAGAGAGAGGATGTTGGACGAATGGAGAGAAGAAGAGAGAGGGTGTTGGACGAAATATGAGAGAGAAAGAAAGAAAGAAACAAAGAATGAAGGGAGAGAAAAAGGTGAAAGTGACGGTATTGATGTACCCCACCAACCCACATCCAAAATCTTAAATTCAAAATTTAAAAACTTTAAAAAATGTGGTCCACCCATCCCCTATTTATTGCAGTCAAAACTGACATGATGATGGCCCAATTATTTTCGTCATTTGGGTAACAATTATGGGGGTAATTTGGGGAATCCACTTGAAAGTGGCTAGTAAAAATTGATTTTAAGAGATGTGACTATTTTAAATTGTACTTTATCAAAAGTGGTCATTAAAAAATCGAACCCTTAAATATTACACTCTTTTATAACTTAAAAAAAAAGTACACATTGTTATTTGCTTGCAGGCAGAGTATTGAAAAAATGCAAATGATGATTAGAAAATGAGTGCAGCCATTGAAGAGCTAGTCTAAGGTTGTCCTTTCACACTCTATGATCATTTTTGTTCCTTTGGTATTCTTATTATTATTTTTTAATTAAATGAATATTACATGTCACTCCTTAAAAACCACACTAGTTTAGAAGAATTGTAGAAAAGGACACCAATTGATTGGTATTAATTTCTTCTACTTTTCTTCTTCTTAATTTAAAAGCTAGCCCTCATCGTAATCTATTATTATAATCTATATATGAAGATTAAAGGTAATAACTTATATAGAGTATTGTGAGTACATATTTATATATGCTGATGGGATTTGGTTAACTAACCCTAAAAAAAAAACTGTCTTTTACCAACGAAATATTCTGTTGGTAAAAACCTTAATTCCATTGTTAAAATGGTTTATCAACGGATTATCAATCGAATCCGTTGGTAAATTTTCGTTGGTAAAGTGGTGATTGGTAAATTTTTAGCAATGAAAAATCAATTACGTTGATTATCTGTTGCTAAAAATTCCGTTGGTAATTTATATAAAGATTCCCTTGATAATCCGTTGGTAAAATAGAGAATAAATCCGTTGACATTTCATTGCTAATAGAAAAATATCATTTTGATTGCTAATCTGTTGGTAATTACCAACAGATTGAATTCCGTCGGTAAATTCCGTTGCTAAATTTTTTTTTTGTATTGTAATGAGGATGGGTCAAGTATTTTTGTAATATTTTGTTTGCTATTAATGAAAAAGAAAATTAAATTCTAAGTAGATGAGTTTAGTATATAAGCGTACAAACTTATTCTTTGTTGTATTATTATATGGTAATATTCCACTTGGTTTCTTATCTGTTTAGTTGTAAGCTATTTCTGAAGTCATTTAAATTGTAAGCTCTCAATAAGATTAACTCCCAAAAACTTTTGGGATTAATGTCAAAGAAGACACCTCACTATATATATGCTAATAATAACATTATAAATATTTTAATTATGTACTAAAACTTAGGATATCTTCCTTTTTCAGGTACTACTGTCCACTAAGACTTGGTCTCCCCACCTATTCAATTAATCAGTGGATACACGATGAAAACATATAATTAACACCAATAACATATATATTGAATTCTCATTCTGACCATATGTAATAAGCAATTAATAAAGCTAGAAGCATTAATTAAGCAAACAATATTAAATGGGAGAAGTTGCCCAATGACCAACCAAAATTAGAAATAAATTTAATTATAGCTACATTACCCAATACTAATAGTAGATTTAATCTAACAAAAGAAATTAGACTAACAACATAAATTATATTACAAAAATTCATGAATTAAATTAAAAAAAAAATTACAAAAGAAGAAATAAGCTAGAATTTCCTTGAAATTCTTCACTTGAGTTTCCTTCTTCACTTAAAATATTAGTCTCCAATACTTCATTAATCAATTGGAATTAGTAGAGGATAAATTTATTAATGAATTGGATGGAAGATTAAATTGGTGGAATGGAATTGGGTAAAAATGTGTAAAATGGAGAGAAAAGTGTGTGAAAGTGAGTGTTCCTATACTCCTAAAATCGATTATGATATGAAAACTGCTAAGAGTGTTGAATGAAGGGTATTCACTCTTTTTGTTCATTCAAAGAATATTCACATTCAAGTATAATAGATCTATTGGATCACGATATGTAACCAAGTTATATATCGAACTCACGAGATAATTATCCAATTAAATCTAATTATTACCAAAATTAAGTAAGATGGGTAACCTTTATTGATTTGATTTTAAGAACTTATTATCAACTACAAAAACAAAATTTAAATAATTAACTATAAAGGCAGTTTGGAAAATAAGTAAAATGACAAGATAGTACCTTCTAGAGAATCCACCTATAATTAGTCGAATTAACTTAAAAGACGACGTAGTAAATCTAACTCACAGGAGATATAATCTCTATTCCTTTTTTGGGTACTAATGCTGCTAGGACTTTCCTTTAAGAGGTACTTATGCATCAGTTCCAATAGGTACTGCAGAAATTAAATATAAGGTTTCTTTATCTAATATCATAACAAGGACATGCATAGATAGATAGGCATCTAAGATTGACAATTCTAATAACTAGGAATTATATTTATATTATTCATAATTATAACAATTAACTCATCAATATCAATCATAATCCTTCACGGGTCAATGATATGAAAATAACCGAAATCAAACGTATGACACAAAATATAAGTCTTAAATCCAATACTTAATAAAGTAATAAACATTATGCAAAATCATCAACACCAATATCTAGGTCTATCAATCCAACATAATGAAAACCTTCAAATCTCTATTACTATTCAAAAAAATACTAGCTCACGGTGTTATAAGAAACAATCATAGTTGTGAAATGTAATTTATCCATGAGCCTATAAAACTGTAAAGTAAAAGGAAGAAGAGAAAACCCTAGGTATGTTGTAGTGTCGCCTCATGACCTCAGTTGTATATAGAATCTCCTCTATTCTTCTCAAGTAGACAAACAAGCGACGAAATCTCTAAGTACGGTAGCAACGAAGCTATGGTAGCGGAGGCGAATGATGGTAGAGAGAGCGGTTGAATTTGTGAGATGCGAGAGTTGTATTGGTGTTGTGAATTATGATATGTAAAGGCCCCTTTTTATAGGTGTTAATACAGGATTTCTAGAGTTTTTTCACGTCAATCACGCATTTACGCGCACTAAAAGATGTAAATTTTGGATTTGGACTTTTTTTGGACTCGACCAAGATCACCTAACTCGATGGGGGTCGAGTTGGGTAGCTTTAAGGGTGTTAATTTGGGCCCGACCCGCAGGCCCCGAACTGAAAACAGGGCGGACCCGCCCCGGTCCCATTTTGAAACGGGTCGGGTCAGGGTATTACCCTAGACACGCGGGTATCAGACCCGACCCATACAAAATATAAATATTATATTTTTATTTTAATAATCATTTAAAATTCTAATAATTTACTACTAATTTTATGATTAATATTATTATTATTATTTATATTTTATTTTTACTTTTTTGACATAATTATTATTTGAAGTTATGGAGAATGATGAAGTGAGAGAGTTAGTGATTTATGGGTGCACATAAAAAAAAAAGAGAACGGGGCGAGGCGGGGCGGACGCGCCCCATTTGGGTATGGGTCTGGGGCTATAAAATAAGACCCGTTCGGGTCCGGGATAGGCATTTTTAAAACGGGTCGGGTCTGGGTAGTGGGGTACCCGCCCCAGACCCGGTCCGTTGACATCCTTAGGTAGCTCGACTCGTGTTGAGGGTCGAGCTTACTGGAGTATGGTAGAGTTGACTTTCTAGTGAATATCTGGACCTGGCTCGACTCAAGCCACTTTTGCCCGAGGGGGGTCGAGCCACCTTTCAGAAGTTTCTAGTTCCACTTTCGTCCCAGTTCAGGTCGAGTCATCTGGCTCGATGGGGTTGAGCTCGGTATTTTTTCCCTTTTTTAACTCTTTTTTGACTTTACTCCTTTTATTCATATTTATGACCTAAAATACAATAAAACACTTTAGTACAATTGTACGTAATTCTCAAATATATCAAAAATAATGAGTCTTGTGCTAAAATATGAACATAATTCAATCAAAATGATGTAAAATAAAATCTAAAACATATGAATTTTCACTCTATATTAGGAAAGAGAAAAATAAGTGATGTTGATTAAATAAATTTTAAATTATGTACGTGTAATTTTTTGTTAAAATATTGAACATGAATCGGCGAGTGGCCCAGCATTTGGCCCAATACGTTGCATTCGCAGGTGTTGTGGGTTAGAAACCTAACGATAATGTTTTTTTCCTCATATTTTTTTTCCCTAAATCTTAAATATTTAGATTAAATTAGAGTTGAAGTAAAGATGGTGGATTTTCATAAAATATTATTACTATATAAAAATATATAATTATAATGTAGTACTACATGTTATAGTTACTCCTATGGTGTTTCACATTTTTTGTGCACATTATTGCACTTTTTTTTCACAATTTTTCTGTACATTTTTTCAACACAATTTTTATATACATTTTATTGTTACATATTTTTTGATTGTGCACATTTTTTTTCAAACATTGAATTGTTGTAAAAAAAAAATCGCAACAATGCAATTTACCGCGTATGGATAATTTTGTCTTTTTATTATAAATTTGTGTAATTGATAATATTTTTTTAAAATTATATTTAAGTATAATTAAGATGAAAAATGTTACCTAATTTAATAAATCCAAATAAGTTTGAAATAATTGGCATATTTTGTGTAATTTTCAGTGCTAAATTATTTTTAATATATCTTATTATAACTGTGAAATTATAGAGTCAAACTAGGATGCGGGTGTAACAACAAATTTGTATTTATTGAAATAATAAACACAAAAGAAATTACAAAATAATCTGATATGGATTGAAGTTGAAAATTTAAGTGAACAGCTTCTATTTATCCTCTGATTCCTCTCTTGAATTGATTTCTTGACTTTTTCAACTTTCGGAGCCGGATCTTCGGATGAAGCTTGTCCGAGCTCGGGGTTGTCTTGAAGTTTTAAAACGTTTATCCGGAGGCGTCGAGCCTTTGTTCGGATCAAACGTTGACTTGAATTTTTGTCGTGAAGTATGCCGCTCAATTTGGTAGAACGTTGACTTCACGGAGACTGTTGGATGAATTTGATAAAGAACACCGGATCGAAGAGGCTTAGCACCTTGGTCTTTGATCGGATGTGATTCTTGACTTGAATTTATCCTGAACTTGATTTGAATATCTTGAGCTTGGGCTTGGATCTTGATCTTGCTCTTCACTTGAATCTTCGCCTGTTCTTGATCTTCAGAATTCTTCACTTGACTTGATCGAACTTGATTTTCACTTGAATCTTCAGAGTTCTTCAGGTCTTCAGGATTTTTAGAGTGTTTGGAATGAGGACTGAAGGTCCTTATTTATAGGTAGAGAAAATAACCACTTGAGAGATATTTTCTCCTTCAAAATATATGTTGGGCTTTAAGCCTGCTGGACTGGATACGGGCCTATTTAATTTAATTAAACCCGTAGGATTTAACCTGGGCCTAATTAATTTAACTAGGCCTGCTGGACTTGATTTGTTGGGCTTGTTGACTTGAATCAGACCCACTTGACTCGAATTGAGCCCATATAACTTGGATTAAGCCCATTTGACTTGAACTAAGCCCATTTGACTTGAACTAAGCCCATTTGACTTGGATTTGAGCTCAAATAATTATATCAATTATCAATTATTTATTTATCTATCTTAGGAATTAATTTATTTAAATTCCATAATAAATAAATATTTAATCAATATTTAATATATTTTTCTTTGCATTTTTATTTATTTAGGCAATAAAATTTAATTGCCTACAAATGCCCCCTTGCATTTTGTTCACGGAAACTTATTATTGAAGTGGACAAATTGCAACAATATTTGCATATGCTTTGGAGTCTCTTTCGACCCATTATTTTCATTGAATTTTTTTTATTCTACTGTTTCTGGCCCAATAAGCAAACGAACCTCAAAATCTAGTAGATAATGCAGTTGCAAGATATATCTCATAGAGCTGAAAATCAAATATCCACAAATCTTTATTAACTCAATTCTTAGCCCCCAAGAAACAACTTCACATTATTTTGAAGATAAATACAAATATTTATCTAATATTCACAGAAGTTATCCAAATTTTCCCAAGACTCCAAAAAAATAACTTCACATTATTTTGAAGATAAATACAAATATTTATCTAACATTCACAAAAGTTATCCAAATTTTACCCAAGACTATATAAGAACAACTCCCGTTTCTACTTTTTCACTTCAAAGTTTCGACTAACAACACTATCCTTCTTTGCAGATTCTCTTCTTAGTTTCAAGGCTACTGCAAGAGGAACTCCTGCTACTGCTTTCATCAACTACCAAGGTAACAATTCTCTTCTCTCACATTATCTTTTCTTTTCTTGTTCTTTTCCTTCTTCCTTTCTTTCTTTTCTCTTGCTGCTGTATGATTTTTTTACTTCTTCATCCAACAATCAATCTAATATCATGTACGCTCGTTCTTTACGGATTTCTTATGCCCATCCCAAAGTTTAAACAACTTTCATACCAACCTGTATTTTTATGATCCTCCTACCTACCTCGTTATTCCCTTTCCTCGAAGACACTGTCAACGAGCCTCCATGGAGTCAAACCAAAATCGTCGAGGTGGAGAGCAGTCGACGGCGGACCACCCATGGTGGTTGCTTGTCGGGCTCGCACCGTGAGATGGAGAGCAGTCAATAGTAGATTACCCATGGTAGTTGCTTATTGGGCTCACATCTCCGATGACGTTGGGATAGAGAGTAATCAACAGCGGACCACCCATGGTGGCTGCTTGTTGGGCTCACCTCTCTGTCGATGCTTTGGCGACGAAGTGAAGAATTCCAACCAACGGCTTAGAAGTGCCAAACTTGGCAACAACCCACGACCTCGGCTGCGCGTGGTAACCCATCGAAGTTGAACGACTGGCGGAAACGCGACAACTTGGGCTGCAACAGAACATGCGGCTGCTCGATGACCTGGGCGTCGACGGCGGCTTCGGCAGCGATCTACAGCGGCGGTGGTCGCGTGGACTTCCGGCGATGGCGGCTGATGGGCTCGGGCGAGTGGTGGCACTTCGAACGGCGGCAGCAACAAAGGCGGCCTCGGCAGCGGCGGCTGGGCGGTCTCGGCAGCAGCGAGGGCGGTCTCGGTAGCAGCGAGGGCAGTGCTCGTTGGTAACGCAGGGCGACGGAGGGAGTCGCGCACGGTGATGGAGAGAGCCGCACTGCAGATTTTGAGAAGAAACTCCATTCTACCACCAACCAAGCCCTCAATTTTGACTTTCAAGTCAATTTTGACTCTCACATGGCCCAAGCCCAATTTTGCTTTGATTTGGGCTTCATACTTGGGCTTTGCTTTGATTTGGGCTTCATACTTGGGCTCCCTTAATTCTATGTTGATTTGGGCTTCAATATTGATTCCACCTTTCCTTAATTGGCCCATTAGTTGATTTGTGTCCATAAACATGGCCTCCAACCATGTGGCCAAGTTTAAATTAACTAAGCATAAATTAATTAATTTTATTGACTTGGCTCCAATGTTTAAGGCTACAATGTTTAACAATTATGACCTTAAATAATTAATTAATTGCCCCCATGAATTTATTTTGGGTCTTTTTAATTAATTGTTAATTTGTTTTGCAGTCTATCCACTTCTCAGCATGGTTTTCTTCAAAACTGTAACGGGAAAGTCCGGCGCAAGCTACTTAGTTATTCTTGAAGATGCACATCAACCTTTACCACAAGGAACTCGTCTTTTACCTGGGCAATCTTTGCTAGGGAACTGTGCTTATGTTCCCCCAAGAAGCAAAAATGAATTTTTCTTGGCATGTTGATCTCATGAATCTTCTTCAAGTAAAAATAACATAAGTTGGACCTTGAAGGGAGCTGACATTGAGCCAGCAATCAATTCAGCACCTTTACCCTCTTTGGGACGCCGCATTGCAAAAGGAAAAGCATCCTGGGGGGAAATCAAATTCCTTGGAGAATTCCACTACATCAAGGGTTACTGGGAATGGACTGAAGATATTTTAAGCCGATGCGGATCCATTCTCCGAAACACAAAGCTTTATGATGCTGTCTTTGCATCCCTCTTTACCTATGATTGCAGCTGTGAAATCATGAAGGCCTTCTGTGAAGCTTGGTGTTGTTCCACCAACACTTTACTCACCAAATTCGGAGAGATGTCACTTTCTTTATGGGACTTATACAACTTGATGGGACTACCCATAGAGGGTTATGTGTATGATGAAATTGTGCCCTGTGCAGAAGAATTGCTTTCCACGAAGGATGGTTTACGTATCCCGCGCAGCTGTAGATCTTTACTTGGCGCCTATCACGTACTTTGCAAGGGTGCTAACAGAAGAAATGTAACTATTGACCAATGGGTAGATTTTTGGTCTAAAAAGGCTATAACATACCTTGAACCTCCTACACGCGTTGAAAGAAAGACGACTTCTCAGCCAAAAAAAACTTATAACCCGACTGGCGTTATTTCAAGTCACCAACCATGGACATCTGCTGAGATAGATCAATTTAAAAAGTTGGGCATTTCTCAAACTGATCAAGAAGAGACCTATCTAGCCGCTTACTTAGCTTGCTGGCTTTGTGCGTTTGCACTTCCGGGTGACGAAGTAGGCTTGATACGACCGAGTACCTTCAAAGTGGCAAGCCTAATGGCTGCAGGAAAAAAAGTGAGTCTTGTTATTCCAGTTTTGGCAAACATTTACCATGGCTTGAATGCAATTTCAAACTCATCGAGTTTATCTGAAATTAAATCAATATTTCCGGTTCATTTCGTCCATGCTTGGCTGGCTCACTACTTCAAAACTCATTTTCCGGTTGGAAGTAAGACAGCATATCCTCGAATGGTGACATACTCTGGAGAGCAGAGAGCAAGATACTTCGATGCTGAAGATGCTCGTAAACAAATCCACACAGCTGATAATGCCTTATGGACTTGCAATATTTTTTCAAAAGACAAAGCGATCCACTACACGGATGATGGAAATAAGAAATGGGATAATTGGGCTCATCTGGTGGCTATCCGTACTAGCTATCTCACTTTGCGGCAGGGTAGTCATTTTGTGATGGAGCCTTACTCCCCTCACAGGTTTGCTCGTCAATTTGGCTTCCTACAAGATGTTCCTAAGATGCTTAGAACCAACCTTAGGAAAGCATCTTTAGAAGAATGATTCAACCATTGGAGACATTGCACTTCGTATAACTCTACCTCCGAATCTTACTTTCCATGTGCAACCCCAGCTCCTAAAAACTACTCCACTACTGAATATAAGGAGTGGTGGAAGCAAGTCCACGGAACTTACTTATCTGATCATATCAAGGCTTTGACCACCCTAGTTTCAGAACCTCCGGAGGAAGAAGTGGACATCATTAATGACCTTGATGATGATAATCAAGAAGTTCAGGATATTTCTCCGGTGTATGATGAGGTTTTACAACCTACAGTACATAAAAGGAAGAAAAGTTCCCCTCATTCTACAGAAAGTCGTAGCGCCTCTAATGAACGCCATTGGAAGAGAAAGAAATCTGTTGTCCATACTGAAAAACAAGATAATGAGGTTTCTTCCATTCTCTCTCCTCTTTTCCTTTTTTCCCTTTATTTTTCCTTACAAAGCTTTCTTTTATTATCGAAGGTTGCGCCGAAAATTTCTGGCTCTAAGGCTGCTGAAGGAACTGAATTAATTACTGCTGTTACTTCAAAAACTTTGGCAGATGAGGTTTCCCCCTTTCCCTTATCTTATTTTCATCGTACATCCTCATTTTTATACTAACATACTTCTCCTCTTATCAGATCTTGGGCATCTCTTCAAATTCTAGTAGCGGTGACGATTCTGATGAGAGTGATGATTCTACCGAAAGTGATGCATCAACCACAGGGGTGAATTCTTCAAAAGCATGTCCCATGATCTCAGAATTTATATCTAAGAAGATTACTCGTGATCTTAAAGGGAAATTTGCTTGGAGTGCATGGAGTAAAATAAGAAGAAAACTCAAATGAACCCCTCTTGAGTTTTTATCAACTCTGAGACAAGAAATATTTTCCTTAATAAATTAAGTGAAGGCTCTTAGAATCGACTGTTCTCCTTTAGAGGTAGCCCTGGAACCTCTATTTGACAAGGCCGATACTTATACTGCTGCAAAATTGAAGTCTGATGAAGCGGCATCCACGGGAAATCATGCAAAATGCTTGACCGATGTCAAGGGTCGCCTTCAGAATTGCAGAGACACTCACATGACAGAGATAAAAAAACTAAAAACTACTTGGAAAGAGTTGGAGTCGATAGGCAAAGAAATAACTAATCTGCAGCAGGGAGAGAAAACTTTGTCTGAAGCAGCTGATCGTCTCCAACAGACTCTCTGTCGTGCCAAGAAGGAAGTTGAGCTCATAGAAGAAGAGATCCTTATGCTTGACAATGCAACCGTCTTGAAAGAATCATCATCTGAAGATGAGAAAGCAGCTCTGAAGTCTGTTTTACAAAGCATACTCTCTGATAACTTTCTTGTTTAGCATAGGACTGATTTTCTTTTAATTTGCTCCCTTAGTTATTTATTTGCTTTCCCCTTTTTATGTTTCTGAACATCTAATGATATTATCAATAAAGTCCATTCTCTTCCTTACTTCTCCTTTATGTTACATCATTAATTTGTTTTCTTGTCTTTCATATTTATTTGCTGCCTTCATGCTCCAATTTATTGTTTGCCCCACAAACTTGATGTGAATAAACCAAAGACATGACTGAACTTAGCAAAGTGCTAAGCTACCTACGTACCTCTTCGCAGAGGATCAAGTCATTACGTAGTTCAAAGGGACATGATTTGATTTAGATGGGAGGGTGCCGTGCACAGTTTATACTCATGCGGGCCAGGAGTGACTATTCTTTAATCACTTTAGACAAAGTAGGATATTTAATGCTTTAACCACTTAAAATATCTGAGTGGGGTGAATTAACAGTTTAACCACGTATAATTACCTTTGGTGGGTGTCGTGCACAATTTATACTCATGCGGACCAGGAGTTCGTCGTACACAGTTTATACTCATACGGACCAGGAGTAACATGCAGTTTAGGCTCGTGCGTCAAGGAGCGTTCCTTGGATTTGATTACGCATAGTAGCGTTTCAGGAATTTGCCATTTATGGGGCCGATTCCTACACCATCTTCAGATATCAACTTATATGCACCATTTGTATACACTTCTTTCACAGCATGTGGGCCATCCCACTTGGGCAAGAATTTATTTCCAACTCGGTGAGTGATGACAATAGGCCTTCTTACAGCAAGGACTAAGTCTCCGACTTGAAAAGAACGTATCTTTACTTTCTTGTTAAACGTTCTGGAGAGGCGAGCTTGATAGCACTCAAGTCTTTGTTGTGCTTCTAACCTCTTCTCATCAAGTGCCTCTAATTCTTCGAGACGCAGTCGTGCGTTCTCTTCTTCAGTTAAACCTTCTTGTATGGCTATTCTCAAAGATGGTATTTGCTTTTCAAGGGGCACCACAGCTTCAACCCCATATACAAGAGAGTACTGAGTAGCTTGAGTAGGCGTTCTATAAGTAGTTCGATACGCCCATAAAGCTTCATGAATCCTTTCATGCCAGTCCCGCTTTGACTTGGAGACCACCTTCTTCAACAGATTACACAGTGTTTTGTTGAAGGCTTCGGCAAGCCCATTAGCTGCTGCATTATACATAGAAGATTTTCTTTGCTTGAAGTCAAACTTCTCACAAAGCTTATCAATCAAAGAGTTACTGAATGGCCTCCCATTGTCTGTGATAATGTATCGAGGCACTCCATACCTATATATGATGTTGATGCGGATGAAATCAGCCACATTTTCTTTCTTCACTTCCCTCAAGGGTACAACTTCCGCCCACTTGGAAAAATAATCCGTGACAGCCAGAATATAAAGATGGCCTCCGGAAGACTTCATTAATGGCCCCACCACATCTAAGCCCCATGCATCAAATGGCCACGAAGAAATTGTTGGGTGTAATGGTTCGGGAGGCTGATGAATGAGATTTGCATGAAACTGGCACGGCTGACATCTTTGTGCATATTCTATGCAATCCTTCACCATAGAAGGCCAGTAATATCCCATCCTCTTGATTCTGAAATGTAACTTGGGTCCAGACTGATGGGCACCACATATTCCAGAATGAGCTTCCTCCATAGCTTGAAGAGCTTCTTCATCACCTAAACATCTTAAGAGAATACCATCAAACGATCTTCTATAGAGTGTATCCTTGTAATAGAAGAATCGTGGTGCTCTACGCCGGACATCAACCCTTAGGTGTGGATCATTGGGAAGCTTATCATACTTTAAGTACTCCACGAACGGTTGACGCCAATCTTCTTTCTCAATATCAAAAACTTCTATAGCGCAATACTCAACTTCTTCACCATCTTCATCTTCGAAGAAGGGAGGTACCACCCAACTTTTGCAGATCGGTACTTGAAAAAGCGCTTCGGGAATTGCTATGGTTGATGCTAGCTTTGCCAAAGCATCGGCCTGCTTGTTCTTACTCCTTGGTAAATGTTCAATCTCTACATCTCCTAGCCAATTCATAAGCCTTCGAGCATAGTTATAATACGGAAGTAATTCGGGTTTCTTAACCTCATATAAGCCAAACAGCTGGTTGATTATCAACAACGAATCTCCATATACCTTAAGGTGTCGCTGCTTTACATCCACTGCCATCTCCAAACCAAGTATAAGAGCTTGATATTCAGCTACATTGTTAGAGCAATTTTCAGTTAGACTGAATGAATATGGCAAAACTCATCCATCTGAGGTTACAAATACTACTCCTGCACCGGCTCCTTCTCTGTGAGCGGCTCCATCGAAATACATCTTCCAAGGAGGAGTGATTCCAATAGCCAATATATCTTCATCGGGAAGATCATCAGACAATTCCCATTCGGCAGGCATGGGATGATCAGCCAAAAAATCTGCCAGCACTTGCCCTTTCACCGCTTTTTGAGGGACGTAGATAATTTCAAATTGCTGCAATTGGAGATACCACCTTGCGAGCCTATCAGAGAGCACTGGCTTTGACATGACGAACTTTAGTGGGTTGGCCTTCGAGACCAAGTAAACAGTATGAGCTTGAAAGTAATGCCTTAACTTCTGAATCGCAAATATGAGAGCAAGACAGAGCTTCTCAATCGGTGAGTACTTTAACTCATTTGGAGTCATTGTTCTACTCAAATAGTACAACGCACACTCCTTTCCTTCATCATTATTTTGTGCAAGCAAGGCTCCAACTGATTTTTCTTGAGCAGATATGTAGAGAATTAATGGACGTCCGGCTATTGGAGCAACCAACACTGGCGGCTTCATCAAATATGCCTTAATGCTGTTAAATGCATTAGTGCAAGCTTCATCCCATTCAAATGGGCTGCCTTTTTTCATAAGATGGCTAAATGGTTGGCATCGACCGGCCAAATTTGCTATGAATCTTCTTAAATACGCCAGCTTACCTTGCAAACTCTTGAACTCATGTATGTTTCGGGGCACCTGCATCTTCATTATCGCATCAATCTTTGCTTTGTCAATCTCAATGCCACGATGTCGGACAATGAATCCAAGGAACTTACCAGAAGAAACTCCGAATGCGACTTAAGCGGGTTCATCTTGAGTTGGAATTTTCTGAGACGCTCAAATATTTGCCTTAGATCCTTAAGATGATCCTTTTTCTTCTTTGATTTCACTACAATGTCATCCACATAACATTCGACATTCTTATGAAGCATGTCGTCGAATATCTTTTGCATAGCTCGTTGATACGTAGCGCCAGCATTCCTCAAGCCAAACGGCATAACATTATAGTAGTATATTCCTTTAGGAGTGCGGAAGGCTGTTTTCTCTTGATCTTCCGGAGCTAGGCTGATTTGATTGTAACCAGATGATCCATCCATAAATGAAAGCACTTCATGCCCGGTCGTTGCATCAATCATAAGTTCTGTGATTGGTAGTGGAAAATCATCTTTTGGGCATGCCAAGTTCAGGTCACAGAAGTCAACACACACTCTAAGCTGTCCATTTGTCTTCCTTACTGGCACAATGTTAGAGAGCCAAGTGGGATACTTGACTTCTCGTATCTTTCCCGTTTCAAGGAGCTTATTAACCTCAGCTTCAATCAATGGAACCAGCTCTGGTCGAAATCGACGCTGCATCTGCTTAACTGGCTTGACTCCTTTCTTTACTGCTAGATGATGAACTGCCACTTTTGGATCTAATCCGGACATCTCCTTGAATGACCATGCAAACACGTCTCTAAACTCTTGAAGAAGCTCAATGTAAGCTTTTTCTTCTTCAGATGTCAACAAAGCACTTATATAGGTCGGACGTTGATCATTAGCATCACCTAAATTAATTTCCTTCAATTGATCAACAGTAGATTTAATACCCTCCTCAAATTCTAGGGGAGCATCATCGGCATCTTCCTCTCCAGTTGAGGTTTCCTCTTGTATAGTGACATGATTTACTGCAGCAGCGTTCTCCAGAAATTCTTGCCTTTGAAAATGTGGATTAGACCTAACTTGTTCATTTTCTCCCACTTTAACAATGCTCTCCACTACATAACCATCTCTCCTCATTTCGACAATCTTGCCTCGTAGATCTCTTTCTGCATTGTGTAGCTTTGTTTGCATGATAACGGAATGAACAATATCTGATGAGCCTACACTTTCCCGATCATCTTCTTCACTTTGGGTGAAGATTATTGTTCGCTTCTTAGCTTTCAACACTGTGTCACATGATATAGTCAGGAAATGTCGTCTTTTCATGCGAGATGGGATCCGACTACGTATCTTTGGGAACCTTGGGAACTTAGAAGTCTTTTTAGCTCCAACTGGTTTGAGTCTTTTGAATACTGAGATTCTTTCTGCCTTTCTATCCTCTTCATGAGACTCTTCTTCTTCAGAAAGAATTTCATCTTCAGTGATGTAGTTCGTGTTTGCCCTTTTGATCGCAATGTGAACAGGTTTCTGTGGAACATATCCCAACCCTGTCCTAATATAATTGGAAGTGCGACCATTACTCTTCAATGTCTCTTGAGTGGTATTAAATTCACTAGGAGTCTTATGAGACTGTTCATTCATCATAACTTTTTCTTGAGGGTTATAACCAGCTTTCATAAGAAGTTTGTAAGCTTGTGGGCTATATGATTTAGAAACTGCCGCCTCGAATACATTTCCATGCTCAGTTTTAGCTCCTTGAATTGGGCGAGTGAACCCTTTGAGTGGAGGAGGAAAAGGCTTCTTAGTGTCAACCTTAGTTAGAGGTAGTGTCAACCCTTCTATAGTCTTGATCAACTGTTTATCTTCAATAGACTTTATGGATGAAACATCATCTGCATTCTCTCTTTCTTGTTTATCATCACCTTTCTCTTGCGATGAACTTCATTCAGGCTTGACAGCCTTGCTACTCTTCAGAAAATATCTAGCATCTGCAAAATATGACTCAGCTTCTGTGAATGGCCTTTCATCGCCAAGCACCTTTTTTATGTTGCCTCCATTGCAGTATTTGAAGCATTGATGTAGCGTAGAAGGAATCACTCCATTTTCGTGCAGCCATGGGCGCCCCAAGAGCATGTTATATGATGTTTTAGCATCAATGACATGGAACAGAACTGTTGAGACCATCTCATCCATCATTAAGTCCAAGACCGTTGTACCAAGTGTTCTCTGGCCTTCTTGATTGAACCCATGAATTGTCAATCGACTACTGCCGAGCTCGTTGGTAGGAATTCCTAACTTTTTAAGCGTGGATAGGGGCAAGATATTGACAGCTGAACCTCCATCAATCAATATTCGATTAACTCTTTGCTCTTGAGTATAACCAGTTACGAATAAAGGTCGGTTATGAAGTTGCGAGCCGAGCAGTAAGTCTTCCTCTGTGAAGGTTATTTTCATAACATGGGTCTCGCTTTCATTCCCAGATTCAACTTTAAGTAGTTGAGCTTCGCTTGCCATATGACATGAAGAATCACCGCCTGCAGAAATAGAGTTCGCAGTTGCATCTTCATCTAGAAAGATCTTCTCTTACTCAACCAATCGCATAACTTTGTCTTTAAAGACAAAGCAATCTTTAATAGAATGACCTACCAGTCTATGATACTTGCAATATTTCGGATTGTCAGTTTGTCCCACCTCTTCTGGTCGCTTCATTTCAGGAAGCTCGATAAGTTTATCTTTGAACAGATCATCAAATATGCCTGGGACATCTGAATCAAGAAATGGGTACTTTCTTTCTTGTATCTCTTTCAAGGTCAATCTTCTTTGCCCTCTTTCTTGGGGATCATTCCTCACTTTATCATCCTTTTCGTTCTCATTCCTTCGAAATTTGACAGCTGGTGCATTTGTCGCCATGGACTCCTTTTCAGAAGATTTGTTGTAGGGTTTGCCCCCTTTTCTGGCCTCTTGCTTTTCTTTATACTTGTAGGAGCCTGGAATCGGTGGTTCAACCACTCCACTTATCCCCATGCTTAGTTCCATGTCATGAGCTCTTGTGGCCAAATCTTCAAAGGTTTTAGGCTTAATCCCTTGAAGTATGTAACGAAGGCTCCATTGCATTCCTGCTATGCACATCTCAATGCCAGAAACTTCAGACAATCGATCTTTACAATTTAGGCTCAAATTTCTCCATCGATTAATGTACTCAATTACTGGCTCTTCTTTTAACTGGCGAGTGTTAGTCAACTCTATCATGCTAACCGTTCTCCTAGTGCTATAGAAGCGATTAAGGAACTGATATTCCATCTGATCCCAACTGTCTATAGAATCAGCCTCCAGGTCGGTGTACCATTTAAAAGCATTTCCCTTTAGAGAACGAACAAATTGTCTCACCATATGATCTCCGTCAGTTCCAGCATCATTGCATGTTTCAATGAAATGTGCTATATGTTGCCTTGGATTACCTTTTCCATCAAACTGTTGGAACTTAGGGGGTTGATAGTTCGATGGCATCTTCAAGTTGTCAATCCTTCTAGTAAAAGGTTTAGCATACATGAATGAAGGTTTGGAGCTCTCTTCAAATTGGTCCTTCATTGTCCCAAGTATAATACTTTTTAGCTGGCTAATAGGAACCATTCCATCATGGGAAATGTTTAATTCTTCTTCAATCACCTTCTTCCCCGTCGACTGACATTTCGCGGAGTTATTTACTTCATTTTCAGCATCTTCTTCTTGCTTTTCGTTCGCATGGCTAGTTTCAGCACCAGACATTTTCTCCATCAGTTTGAAAATAAAAGTACTTTGCTCTTGGTTCTGTTTGGCAAGTGCAGCAACGGATTCAGTTAAGCTTGCCAACTGTTCTTCGACAGACGAAGTGTTTATTACCATCGTCGAGGCTATGGATGAATCAGACGATGAGCTTTCTTCAAGTATAGGAGTTGAGCTAGCTGAGTCGTTTTCCTCATCTTTATCATCATATGGTATCACTCCAGAGGTAATTCCAACTGAAGAACTTATCTCTGAAGAGGCTTCAGATCGTGCCATCTTTGACATGCTTCTAGTTGTCACATTAACGTCTTCAACTTGTAATTCTGAAGACTTGAAGACGGAAGCTGATCTGTTAACTTTGACTCTTAGCGGAACCATCTTACTTTACTCGAAGAGGAGATGAGAGGTAGAAACTGTCCCACTGGGCGTGCCAAAATTTGTAACAACAAATTTGTATTTATTGAAATAATAAACACAAAAGAAATTACAAAATAATCCGATATGGATTGAAGTTGAAAATTTAAGTGAACAGCTTCTATTTATCCTCTGATTCCTCTCTTGAATTGATTTCTTGACTTTTTCAACTTTCGGAGCCGGATCTTCGGATGAAGCTTGTCCGAGCTCGGGGTTGTCTTGAAGCTTTAAAACGTTTATCCGGAGGCGTCGAGCCTTTGTTCGGATCAAACGTTGACTTGAATTTTTGTCGTGAAGTATGCCGCTCAATTTGGTAGAACGTTGACTTCACGGAGACTGTTGGATGAATTTGATAAAGAACACCGGATCGAAGATGCTTAGCACCTTGGTCTTTGATCGGATGTGATTCTTGACTTGAATATATCCTGAACTTGATTTGAAGATCTTGAGCTTGGGCTTGGATCTTGATCTTGCTCTTCACTTGAATCTTCGCCTGATCTTGATCTTCAGAATTATTCACTTGACTTGATCGAACTTGATTTTCACTTGAATCTTCAGAGTTCTTCAGGTCTTCAGGATTTTTAGAGTGTTTGGAATGAGGACTGAAGGTCCTTATTTATAGGTAGAGAAAATAACCACTTGAGAGATATTTTCTCCTTCAAAAGATATGTTGGGCTTTAAGCCTGCTGGACTGGATACGGGCCTATTTAATTTAATTAAACCCGTAGGATTTAACCTGGGCCTAATTAATTTAACTAGGCCTGCTGGACTTGATTTGTTGGGCTTGTTGACTTGAATCAGACCCACTTGACTCGAATTGAGCCCATATAACTTGGATTAAGCCCATTTGACTTGAACTAAACCCATTTGACTTGAACTTAGCCCATTTGACTTGGATTTGGGCTCAAATAATTATATCAATTATCAATTATTTATTTATCTATCTTAGGAATTAATTTATTTAAATTCCATAATAAATAAATATTTAATCAATATTTAATATATTTTCCTTTGCATTTTTATTTATTTAGGCAATAAAATTTAATTGCCTACAGCGGGCATTTTTACAATTTTAACCATTAAATTAATTTTTAATTTAATTTTCATTAATTAATTTTAAAGAAAAAAAACTATTCAATATCCCATTTAAACCAATAAATTTTGGGGTAAACCAGGTGCACCCAAAATCAAATATGCAATATCTAATAATATGCGATCCTAGAAAAATAAATTTTTAAAATTTAAAAAAAAAACCGAACTCATAAGCATTTCAGATCATCTAACGAGAAAAAGTATTTCATGTCATTACAGGTTTCTAAGCGGACATAATAAGTCATGAAATACGAGACATTAATATAAATATTATTTCGTTTATAGTACATAATTTCTAACAATTTAATTTAAAAAAACAACAAATCAACTTTAAAATTAATTAAGTACTACAAATATTTAGTTGGAGCTGATTACTGTGCGTGAATTATTTAGAGCGGCAATGGCGGCTTCGATCTTTACTCTTAACACATCTTTCTCCTCCTCATCACCCTGAAATAAATTAATAGTTAATCATAATTAAAACGATTAAAAATAAATTATTATTAGCGAAAAAGAAAAAGAAGAATCAGATATCAAGTTTCTACTTTTATACAAAGTCTCTTATAAGACGTTAATTACGTGAGACGTGTTAAAATATATCTATTATAAATAAAGTAGGTTTAATGTTGTTACAATATGTTTTCTAAAGTATGATGGATTATATATTGAAGTATGATTTTAACATATTATAATATAATTTATTATTGACATATACTTTAATTACAAATAAACATATTTTATCTATATGATAAACATATTTTAATAATTAGTTGATCTGTCTCAAAACCCATCTCACAAAAGAATGTCTCCTACTTTTATCTCTAAAATAAGTTTTAGTTGTAAATAAATGAGTAGTGTTAATAATTAGAGTTGTTAAAAAGCTCGAAGCGAAGACCGTGAGCCCGACCTGATTAACCCAAAAAAAAAATTAGGGTTAGGACCAAGAAAATTGGGCCAGTTTAACATCCGAGCTTTTTGGCCCAAACCGATTAGCCCGTGGGCTAATAGGGCTGGGTCGGGGGCTAACCGGGCCAGCTCGTAAGGCTGAGAGTTATTATTCTTATTATGTTTAATTAATTCTAATACCCATAATCTATACATCAACCACCCCCTCCCACCCTATCCCTAATCCATTTTGGGACAAACTTTCATCATCCTTTAATTTTTATTTCTTTCTCTCCCTCTAACCCACCCACCTAACCCACCATTTTTTTTCTAATAAATAAAATAATACTTAAATAAGTAATATTAAAATTAATTTAATTTTCACAAATTCTTTTAATTTATATATTTTAACAATATTTTACATGTATTAATCTTAATTCTCTCAAATTTTAAATAACGTATTAGTTAATTTTGAATTTTTTATATTATTTAAACGTATTTGAATTTATAATTATTTAATATATTTTTTATCGTACAGCCAATGAGCCCAATCTGTTTAACCCGTAACTTGTTAAGGTTAGGGTTAGATTCACTTTTTTTATAGTTCGTTTAAACAAGCTCAATTAACCTGAAGCCCAATTAACTCAAAACCCATTAGGAATGTCCCGTTTAACATCTCTAATAATAGTCAAGATACAGCTCCTTACATTTACACGAAATAATTAATTCAAATAAAAATTTTAAGCAAATGGAGTTAATAATTATGCAAAAATTAGCATGGAATCATAATGATTTATTATACAATAAAATATTAATCTACGGTGTAAGAGACTCTTCTTAAAAAATATAAGTATTATTATTATTGTTAATAAACTCTATATTAAAGCAATCATATAAGTATATATATTCTAAAAATAGTTTTCTATATTTAAAAGAAAGCAAACAATTGTATGAATCATGTTCAATGTAAACCTTGTTTTTACGGATTACTCTTTAATATATGAAAAGTTAATCTTTGGAGAGATTGTTATTTTTCTAAATGAAAAAATACTTTTCAAATTCTTGCACACACTGATTTATCGATTACTATTTAATACATGAAAAATTATCCTTTAAAGACATGAACTATTACTTTTTTGAATAAAAATTATTCTATCCATCCCGCGTATTTATGCACACTTTTCATTTTGAGGTGTCTCATGTATTTATTCACGTTCCAGTAATAGTAAAAATACGTACATTATACACCTTACCGACTTTTTACACTTTATTCATCAATCCCAACAACTTTATTTACTTTTTTACACTTTATTCATCATTTCCAATAACTTTATTTACTTATCTATTTAAATTACTAACTTACACATAATTTTTCTTACATTATACTATCTCCGGCCGATTACAAGGTATCTATTTTTATCATTTTGGGCGTCCACTTCAAAAGTATCCATATTCCTTATTTTGTTAAAAAGTACACCACATGACTCATCACTTTCTTCTAATACAACTATTCACCACACATACAATAATAACATTCCTTTATCTACGCGTAAAAAGAAAATGATTACCTTATAACCGGTCAAGGGAGTATATTAAATAAAAATATTTCGGTGCAATATACACCATCACTTGTCTAATAAATAAGAAAATTAGATATAACTCAAATCATTGTGAGGCGGGTCGGTTTGGTAAGAATTATTAATGTGAAATAAGTAATTAAATAATGGAGAGATCCATAAGTGGACCATATAAATCTACGATTTTTTTCAAAAATCAGATTATTATAAATTTATAATAACAAACTGTATGGAGTATTTTATTCTCATAACATGGATAACCAAATTAGTAAAAGATCTGATAAAGGATATTAATTTTTATTTATCATATTAATTTTAATTTAGATAAAGACTTGTGTGAGACCGTGTCAGAAAATGACTTTCATGAGAGGGACAAAAATTGAGTAAATTTTATGATAAAAAGTGATATTTAATTAATGAAAAATGATAATGTTTTTGTTAATGATTTCATTAAAAATTTATAATATAAATGAAAGTGATAACATTTTAAAAGTAATAATATACTCCCTTCGTTCCCTTTAAGGAGGGTCTTTTTTTTCCATTTTGGGCTTCCCACCCAAAGAGTTTCCTTTACTTTTTTACACACATGGGACCCACACACCCACTAATACAATTAAAATATTAGACTCACACTCCTATTTATACAACTACTCACTACACACTAAATAATAACACTATTTAATCCACGTGCCAAAAAGCAAAAGACCCTTTTAATAAAATAATAACTAATTACAAAAGTACAAAATGATCTCATTATAAGACAGTCTCATATCTGCCTCATTCAATTTATCATACGAATAGTTCACAAAATAGTTTAAATAACAAGGTGTCACTTTTTATCGATCAGATAATATTTTTATTATAAAAAATATTAACACTTCTTATTCGTCTTACAAAATCGACCAGTAATATGATTTTATAAGGATAGAAGAAAAGTTGTAAAATATATACCCACAAGAAATACACCTAAGGCTTCTCATTAAAAATATATTGTACAAGAATAGTGTATATTATAATACATAGATGAGTCTCATGTGAGATGATACTTATATTATGTGAAATGGGTATATTTTTTTAAAGTATAAAAAATGATACTCCTCTTGTCCGATTCTAAGGTATCCATTTATTTTTTGAACGTGGACAATTCTAAAGTCTTTATTTGCTTTTTGCACGTGGATTAAGGAGTATTATTATAGATAAAGTGAGTAATTGTATTAGAGGGAAGTAGTGAGTCATATTGTGTACTTTTTTTACTAAATAGAAGAAATTGATACCTTTGAAGCGGACGATAAAAATAGTGAAATGGATGACGGAGGGAGTATAATAAAAATATAATTTTAGTCATGATTAATTATTAAAATAAAATACTTAAAAAATACACTACATATATGCTAATATTATTTTAATATTAGATCAACCCATGTGTCACATATACCCGTCGAGTGCCGTATAATGTATAGTTGTGTTTTAATGAATGGATCAATGATTGAGCTAAAATAGAATAAAATATGATAAGTTATGATCCCCCAAAAGCCGCATTAATAACTGATATATGCCCTCTTAATGCTAAACAAATTAATACCATTCTTAAATGTTTGCATTACTCATTTAACAATATTATCTAGCGAGAGACTCTCTTGTGAGACGGATTTTTTGTGAGAATGTTGTAAGACGGGTCGATCCATGACTAAAGTATGTTTATTATATAGGTAAAGTATACTTATTTGTAATTAAAGTATATCAATAATAAATTATATTATAACACCCTAAAATCATACTTTAATTAATCATTTATCATACTTTAAAAAACATACTTTAACAATCATTACGCATATTTTATCTATATAATAGACATACTTAATACGTCTCACAAACCGTCTCACATATGTAGCGTCTCAGAAGAGAGTTTGTCTTATCTAGCTGCTAAAATAATATTAAGGCTAACCTTTTGGTTACACAAAAAGACAACTTGAGTGACAAGAAAGCATGTAATGTTCTTCCATTATATCCTCATTCTACTTTAGGTTTAAGATGCCCTCCCACACCACAAATTTAAGAGAGAGAAAGAGATTGGAGAGAGAGAGAGAGAGGAGGAGAGTACCTCAAGAAATACAGTCTTGAAAAGCCTCCCAGAGAAAGCATTGATACTGCAAGTAATGATTTTGAGCTTTAATGATTCAAAAGCCTCACATAACCTAATCATTGTGTCTCTTCTTTTGCTGCAAGCCAAGCTCACCACAATTACCTTTTCTCCCATCTTGGATACTCTTATCTGCCAATTATTCATCTATTCAATCAAACCATTTTTATCCTCCCTTGGAATATTAGGACTTCAAAAAAAAAAATTTATATAATGGAGTATATCATAACTTTTGATAGTAATTACCCAATAATAGTAGCAATTGAAATTCTTTAAAGATATACTCACTTGTAGGGGATCGTTTCACCCTTTTTTTAATTTTTATTAAAAATGTACTCCATCTGTCTTAAGAGACCATTCACTTTTTCCTCGTAAATTATGAATGAAAGGTGAAGATATCCTGCTGGGATGAGGGAGTAATTGCTTTTTTAACAATTATTTATGAAATAATTTAATTTGACGATTATCACTTTTCATCAATCAGAAATTACTTTTGTTAAAAAATGTTACCATGGTTCATCCATCTGAAAACAATTTTTTGTTTGAATTTTAAATCTCAATTTTAAGGTGCATCTATTCAATATTTTTTCCTCCATCACTTCAAGCTATGAAAAACAATTAAAAATTGATTGTGAAAAATACTCTATATAGTATTTTATACTATCACGAATTATTAAAAAAAAATAGAGGTGTATGCTATTTCATGTTGTCGTCATGTATGACATCTATTCAAATAATAATAATAATTATTATGCTCCCAATAGAAAAAAACCAAACAACCAAAACAATTGACTCTCCAAAATGAGAAACTTCTAAAATTGAGTATTAATATTAAAATAAAACTTAAAATCTTCTAAAAAAATCACTTAATTTAAGGAGGAAATAACATAAGTATAAGAGGAATAATTAAACACCTCAAGAACCTCAATGGGAGATGGTTGCTCCATTCTTGTTCTCTTAGGTTTAGAACAAGAAACTGCACCTTCTTGATAATCAATCTCAGAAATTCCACTATTTGATTCCATTTCTGATATTTCTGCTTGGATTTTTCTCTCTTCTTCTTGCAATGTCTTGATATAAGTAATTGCATCCCTAATAATAGATGCTTTATCCATCTATATATACCCAAAAAAAAAAAATCAATAATAATAATAAGTAATTTCAATTTTAAATATTTTACTGCCCCCATTTCTAAAAATAAATGCCCTCCTGGCTCTAAAATTATTTAATGTTATAAAGGACAGACTTTTGTAGGGCATCTTAACAAATATAGTTGTAATTCGCCTATACCAAGAATAAATATAGGTATAATTCATAAATAAATAAATAAAATAAATTCAAGATCAAATATTTTATGGCCCCCTTTCTAAAAATAAATGCCCTTCTTGGTCTATAATAATATTTAAAGGACAGATTTTTGTAGAACATTTTATAGAGATGTATAGTTGTAACTTATATTAAATTAGTAGGGTCATCGATCAATAATCATATTAAATGATTAAATTAGATTATGGTTAAACTAATTAGATATGGTAGAGAAAAATGAACGCCCCGTGGGGTTTATAAAACCATTATTTGCATAAGGTAGCTGATTAATCATACATAATTAATCAATTAATTAATTAATCATAGGTGTGACATTACCTTTGTAATATTTGGGACCACTGATCTTAGTGCATAAAGCCTTTCGTTCAGCTTCCTTCTTCTGTTCCTCTCTGACACGATGTTCTTCGACGCCATCGACGATTGTACTCCGTCGGGCGAGCTCGAGTCATAATAAACCGATATCGCCTCGTCGAAGTAACTACATATCAAATATATATATATACACACACGTATCTTTAATTAACTTGTTCGTTTGTAATGTGTGACTGAAAATATACTAATTAGGAGTTAATTTTGATTGATCGTCGCGTACAACATCAGGACACGTTTGGTTTTGTACGTCTGAGACGAACAGAACCAGACGTGTATGATGCAGTACGCGACGGATGGCGTACCTGTCGAGTTCTTCGGTCTGGAGGAACATGTTGGTTTCCCAATAGTTCCTATATTCATCATCAATGTTCTCCATTTTTAGTGTGTGGATTTGGAGTGAGAAGAGAGAGAAGATGAGTTGTTATGTGAGCTTTTCCATCATTTGTGGGGGCATTTTATAGTCACACTTTTATTTATCACGTGGGTTTTAACTATAGTTAACTTAAAACTGTTGTTAATTTGTCACTTTTCCAAGGGTTAATCCTAGCCGTTAATCATGGACGGGTATTTTAGCCTATTGGGCCCCGCGGAAAGACTATCGAGGCATCCCACATAACTGTTTCGCATCTTATTTTTAGAATGATTATTAATTTTTTTAAAAATAATTAGCATCAATTAAAAAATACTACATCCATAATGTTTCAATATTTACGTTTGTTTTTTCAAGTTGATTAAAGAGTATAATATTTTAATAGATAGTGGGTGAAAAAAATATAATATTTAATGTAAAGTGGGTAGGTGTATCAGTATTGGATGATATATTAATTGTTTTAGGTGGATCCTATATTCCAAAAAAGAGAACGTAAACATTGAAATGAGAGGCGCAAAATAGAAAAGTAAACATTGAAACAGGATGGAGGGAGTATAAGATAAATTTTCTTAGAAAGTAACTAAACCATATATATAGTCTCATTTGCCAAAGAGGATTACTCGCCCAAATATGAACTACCAGCTTATCTAATAAAAAAATTTGACTTATACATTATCATTATTGAGGCAAAAACTTGTGTGCAATTCGGGGTGTACGGGCACATTCCGTGCGCCTTTAAAATTTTGTGTTAAATTGTATACCTTTTAGTATAAAGATGTGCATCCATTATTTTTTGAAGAAAAATAAAAAATATTAATGAAAAGTGTATACTTTTTAGAACGAAATAGTGTACCCTTAGTAATTAAAGTGTGTAGCTTATCAAATCTGATCCCTTCCTGATGATAAGTTAATGTGACTGTTAAAGGATAAGAGAGGGATTATTTGCGTTAAGCTAACATAAAATATGGAGAGAGAATTGCCCCCTAGGCAGTCTTGCATGTGCCTTTTTTTGAGGGGGTGAATTGAGTGATTATTATTGTTATGGGTTGTCCCATATTTATATTAGGTAACCTGACGTCATCCAAATCTGGATAAATCGCCAAGTTACTGTACAGTATACGCGTACAATGTGAGCATTAAATGCGTTTAGCCTCAAGTGACTATCTTTCGGATCCAATCTAGGATATCCCCTACACAAATATTTTAGGGGATATCTACGTATCTCGGAAATGGGGCACGTGGCCAAGCAGTCCTCACTCCAGGGTAGTGAGGCGGACGGGTCTTACGCCCCTTGTCATTTGGAGGCCTTTGGGCCCTTGTTGGGCTTTGGGGCTATAAAACCCAATAGATGAACAGAGGGGATGGAATCCCAATTCCTGAGGCCCTACTACATTAGCCCACAGGTTACGTCATCACTAGCGTGAGGCAAGTAGAGGCGAAACCTTCTCAATACGCGCGCGCCTTAATTTTGAATTTTGAATTTTCGAAGTGACGTATTGGGAGGGCTAGGGACCTTGAGGCGACATTTTGAGATCTTGGGGTGTGTTTTCGATGCTCCTTCACATTAATTGCTTTCTGGTCAGGGGTCACGTCGACTGGGGAGATGTGCTATAAAAAGAGGCCTTTCTTTTCTTCGACTTTTATTTTCCTTTCGTTGTTTCTGCATCCAACTCAATCCTCTGCCGACTCTCCTCACTCAGTCGTTAAAGCATGAATCCTAGTGACCATTCCGCAGGCCATTCATACCCAAGGTGGGTGACGAGTGGCGGAGAAGGGGTATCGAAATCCCTAGAAAGGGCATTTCAGGATCTGCGGGAAGAGACTGAAGTTTTTTCGTCGCGGTGAAGGCTTCCGGTGGCAACCCGCTCTCTACCCTCTTCATTTACTACAGCAGAGGATATGCCGGATCCAGAGAACATCCGGGCACGTATATAGCTTCGCATAATGGGGCCCACAACAGGATGTGGGTCCACTTCCAAGATAGCACCATTCCTCGTTCCCAATTTGAGGAATTATCTTTGAAGTACGCGGCACCAGGGGTGGAATTTATAATGCCAATTGAGAATGAGAAAGCGAGCAAACCAACTAAGGGACGAGTGGCGGTAAATGTCCATATGCTGAAGCTAGGGTTCCGTCTGCCCCTCCATCCTTGTTTAGCAGAACTCCTTAATTATTGGAATTTGGTGCCGCACCAACTATCTCCAAATGTCTGGGCTACGATAATTGGGTTTATACTCCTGTTTTGTAAAAAGGTGTATCCCCATCTGTCTTCTAAGGAAATCGACTATCTATGCCGTCCTTCGGAGGAGAATTTGCATAGAGGATTTTATCGAGTCAATCCTTCTCGTGGATTGACCCTCAAAGGGAAGTCTACCTCCATAAAGAATTGGAAGGAATGGTGGTGTTGGGTGGCAGACGCATGGAAGTCGCCGCAAATTAGGGTTCCCTCTGTCTTCCATCTAATTCGTTCTCGTGGAGGTATGTCCTTTTGTGTTTCCTTTTGACTTTATTCGTCTAAGAGGTATAATAATTATGCTTCTAACCTTGGTTTGCAGATAGGGATACTCGTCTGGGGCCTCCATTTTCCAAGGAATTCTTGGAGCTAGTGGGCATCATCAATAAAATGAATGCACAGGAGAGAAGCACCGATATTATTACCGACGAGTTCCTGAAAAAGTATAGGCTCATGGTGGATCCGAGTGTGCTGGCTCCTTCATCGGCGGTGATCGTGGCTACTCATGTTGGAGCGAGTTCAGGGCCTTTGGACATACCCGTTGGGGTGGCGGTAATTTCTATGGGGTCGTTCGCCTCCTTGGATCAGGTAGTTGCAAGGTCGATCGCCTTAACAGAAATAATAGAGGTGGACGAGTCTTCTCCGGCGGAGATGAGCCCCCGAGCTCCTCAAAAAGATACGATCGCGTCGGATTCAGGAACCAGTGCTACCGCAGAAGAGGATGTTACTGTAAGTCATGAGCCCATGGGCTCCATGCCACAAGAGGGGTTTGATGACATGTCGGTCACTTTGGAGGGGGGCGTGAAGAGGATTTTTTGCTTCACGAATCCGGATGTTCTTCTCCCGTCGTCCGTATGGTGCGATGGCATCTCGGAGGTTCTAGTGGGATTACTGTGGAGGATTAGTCGGCGCCTACCAGCGGGCCTTCCGAGCCTCCAAGCAAGAGGGTTCGGTCCGATAGTTATGGCCTCTTTTCTAGTGGGGCCGCTTTGGGAGTGCCTTCAACTGATACTCCTTACCTCGGTTTTAAAATTGGTGCCTCTACCCCGGAGGTTCGTTCTTTGCCACCAGTGATTCGCAACCTATATGGGTCGAATTTGTATAATCCCAATCAACCTACTCTTCCTGCATATATGTTGAGAGCAATGAAGTCTATCCCTGTTAGCTTTACTCAAGAAGAAAGTGATATCATCGGAGCTTTGAATCCCGATGATCGTATCCATGCGGCGACAGGGTATCACGCGCGGGCTTTGGGCTACTCAAGCCAGACGTCTCTCATCTTAGCTTGTTGAAGCCAGGAGGCTGCTCAGTCTGCTGCTTTAGGTTGCCAGAGGGAAGCGGAGCTAGTCCGGATAAGGAAAAAGATAGAGGAAGCAGAGTAAAAACACTCGGAGGAGGTCAACTCAGTTAGGGAGGAGGCAGTCCGCCAGCGTAAGGCTTTGGAGGATGCTTTAAAGGTTGTTCAGGAGGAGTTGAAACTGGCCAAAGGAAAACTTCTTCCGAGTGAAGCGTCGTTGAGGGCCGCCGAGGAAGCCCTGAGAGAGTCTGAGGAAAAGGAGAGTCGACTCGTTCAGGAGTTAAACGAAGTAAGGGGGCGACTAGCTGACTATCAGAAAGAGCTAAAAGTCAAAGAGCCTGAGGTGGCTGCCCTAACCAACAAATATGAGGTGGACATTTTTTCCTTAATCAACTCCGAGAGGAAAATTGCTGGAATAGTCGGCTTCGCTAAAGCTTAAGCACACTCAGTGTAGTTGGCTAACAGGATTAGCGCGACGGTTCTTCTTGAAAATTTCTGCCAAATGTTGCACGCCCGTATTGCCGCCTCAGGGTTGTCGGCTGGCATTGATTGGGAATCGGAGGGGATGAACTTGGCTCCATTGGGACTTGTGTCCGATTTCTTCCACGTTCCAGGTTTTCCTAGTCGAGTGGCCTCTCAGCCATCTATAGCGTCGACTTCCGCAGTGGCCCCCTCTCATCCTGCTCCTGCTCCGACTGGTCCATCTGGTAGGGCTTAGTTTTTTAGGGTGAAACACCTTTGTGATTTCCCAGTTTCTCTCTTGTTACTTGGCTTGTATTTTTATTCTTCAATGGCAATGATTGCATTTAATAGTGCTTCTGTCATGCATTAATTATGCATTTAAGCACTTGATCACCCATATCTTCGCCGCCAGTTTCTTTGAACTGTCACGTCTGTTATCATTCCTGCCACGATTTTTCTCAACGGGACTCTTCGAGTTCTGAGGGGGTAGTTATTGGGCCCCCACTTTCTCTTTTTATAAAAGTTATTGGGAAGGCCATACTTGAATTTTTCACCCTTTAGCAACTTATCTTCTTCCCTGATTACTTCTGCTACATATTTTGCTATGGCCCTCAATGTATTTGTGCTTGCGCTTCTAGTTTCATTGGTCTCCTTTCTCCTCTTACAGCTATCGACTCAAGGTCTTCTCAGGAGTTCCTTAGTTTTGAAGAAGATGAAGAGGCTAGCAATGCTAGGGCTCCTTCTATTACTCCCGTTACACGGAGCGGCCGCTGTTCGATTCTATCATCGCCACGTTATGAAATTTCTCGGGAATATACTGCCCTAGGAAAGGGGTCTTCGCGGCAGCGCGTGGTTCCCAAGATTGAAAATCGGGCCTCCCCCTCCTTTGTGAATTTAGAGAATTCCGCCGATCCTGACAGCGTGAGTCGCCCTTTTGGTCGGGATCGCGCGGTGACCAACTCTACTTTGAGGGGTTACTCTACTAGCATGTGGAATGAGGATGTAGATGCCGCCTTCATCCTTTATAGTTGCCCTGAGATTGAATTTGGAACTCGGGTCATCGCGAGTGTCCTTGGAGTGGTGAGCTTGATCACGCTACCTTCAACATAGATATGTTTACCACCGGCGTTAGATTGCCCTTAGCTCACGTTATCGGCCGGGTATTGATCAATTGGGGGTTGGCACCAATGCAGATAATTCCCTCTGCGTGGGCTAATCTGATAGGTCTGTTAGTGTTGCTCCATGAGAATGGGTGTCCTTCTCCTTCTGCACGAGATATCGACTATGTTTATCGATACATTCGCGACCCGGGCTATCACAGCCATTACTATCTACAAGTGCAACGAGGCATTCATCCTATTTTAATAGGAACTCCATTGGCGATCAACATTGGAGATGTCAATGGTTTTAGGTTCAAGGGTTCGAATGCCGAGATCTACTTGGAAATTATTTGCCTGTACCGTGTGCCTTCTGGACCCCCGAGTCTTGTAAGCTTTAATACCGCTTCTCTTTCTTGCGTATATATCATTTCTTGCTTATGATTTTTTCTTTCTTTGCGTTGTACCTTTCGACAGTGCCGCTTCATCCGGCTGAGAAAGAACTGTCTCTGGGATTTCATCGAGCTTTCGACATGATAAACCAGATGACTCTTCCTCGTGACATCTCATCACTGCTAACGACGAGAGGCTTTCGGAGATGAACCTTTACCAAGATCTGATAAGCTTCAAGGGGAGGGTAAGTGATAATTTCTCATTTTGGGATGTCGCCCTTGATGAATATTTTTCCAATCAAGTCGCGTATCCTTCGCCTGGAAGACCCCGTCAAGAAGCCAGCCCGAGTTTGGTTGCGGCTGAGGACACTTCCATGGCCATGAGGGGCAGGTCTAGGCTCCGTGGTGTAGTGGCTATCAACGTTGATGGAACGGAGGTGACTCAGAGCCTTGTTGGGGTGGTGGGTTGGGTTTCTGTGGATGCTGGCGAAATGATGCGTGCTCACCCATCTGACAAGGGAAAAGCCCCGATGGAGGAAGCCGAAACACGAGAAAGTGATATTATGGAGGCTACTCTTCATGCTAGTCGGGGTGCCAGCATTCGAATTAATCCCATTGAAGATCCGCCGAGTGCTAGCCAGCCTCGGTCTCTCCACTTTACCAGTGATCCAGCCCTTAGAGGGGGAAGGCCTGATAGTGGTGTCCATCAGCAAACTCCTCCAATGGGGGAGGCTCGCGCTATCGAGGGCGGTATTGGTGGGGGTGTTCCCCTAGTCGCTCTGGAGGAATTGTTGCGACTGAGGAGCATGGGTAATGCTCGGTCGGCCATTGAAATAGAGCTGAGTGTTTCGAAAACTGGTTTCGTTCCTGCTCGTTCGTGGAACCCTATGCTGTCTCGCTGGTTACAAAGTGTTGGGCCTCATGAAATTGGAAATGCCGCTTTGGTGAGCGTTGGACATGCTTTGACTTTCTTGTGCCGCTTTTTTCTTCTGACAGAATCTGGGCAGGCCATCCCTCCTGGGATTGGTCTTAGTACGGGGGCTTCTACTCATACTGAAGGGCTCTCTTCGGTGGCAGAAACTCGACAGACTATTGTGGCAGAGCAGCTCATCACCGCCGCTAATGCTCGGGCTACAACTTACAGATAGAGTACGTTTGGCTGAGAGCCAAGTCCAGTTGAAAAGGGTATTGGAGTAGGAAAAAAAGTTTTGCAACTGAGGCCTAGGCCCGACGGAATTGAACAACTCGAGGAACTTGAGCCAAATTTGAAGGAGATTGAAGTTCGGTTACTTCATTCCTTATTTTAAATTTTTCTATGTGTTTTGAATTCCTATGAATAAGAGGGCATGAGCTTTTATAGTCTATAACCTGAAATTTCTTGGGATCTATGAACTTTTATTTTTATTCCACCTTTAAGATGTTTATTATCATTAATAAGAGAAACGTGCTTAAATACTTAAGTGTTTGTAGTTCTTAATGTGTTTGTTATGATATATGCGTAGATCTAAAGAGTGCTCGTTCATATTATGAAAAAATCAAGTTGTGAGATTTGAGCTTCTAAATCATGAATACATTGATGCATTATATTTTTATTCTTGTGCGTGTATTCTAAAACTTACCCTGAGTCTCTTTGAATATTTAAGAATAGTACTCTAGTGGATTATGAAAGTGATATTATTTCTTTTTTTTTTAGCCCATATTTTTCCATATGCTTAACTTGTATTCATTTAATCCTTAGTTAGCTATTTGAACTTTAAAAATCCATTTTTTGAATAGCTTGTATGAACTAAATCAATACTTGAATTTCCTTGTTTTAACTTTAAATTGGATCAATTGAGTAATTGTTAAGGAGGTTAGAAGAAAATGTGAATAAATTAAAGTTGAGAAGGATGATAAAAAATGATCAAAAGAAAAAAATCATGGAGTATTGCTTAAATCTACTACTCCATAAAGACAAACACCCTAGGGCAGTGCTTAAATCTAGCACCCTATTGAGGATCCATTTGGGTAGTGCATGAAGCTGGTACCCCATTCAAAATAGTGATGGAAAGGAAAACAATGGAGTTGAAATGTTAAAAAAGAATCTGTGTCTTAATTGAAGTGACGAGTAGGAATAAAAGATCAAAATGGAATGTGCGTCTGTAAGATTATTTGAATGTTCTTTATGTAGTTGGATAACCACAAAAGAGAGTGTCATTTTGGCATGTGAATCGCTAAATGGGAGTTCGGATGAAAAAGTTATTTCCAAAATCGTGAAGTCACGCAATCTACCGATATAATTAGAAGATACACGAAAATTACCCTCTATTTCTCATTTCTTTGAGGCTAAGTAATTTATATATCATACATGCTTCCATATTTTTCATAATTATATTTTTTCTTATTTTTTTTCAAGATCCCATACTTTTTGCTGCTTATCATATTTCATTCCCACACTTTATATATATATATATATATATATATATATATATATATATATATATATATATATATATATATATATATATCAACACATTATACCACGTGAATAAAATTCCATCCTAGATATTATTTTACCACCATAATTCACCACCACTTTCATCCACTTTTCACCATTATTCGTCACTCATCCAGAGAGGATTCAAGAAAGTATTCGTCTACTTGATCAAGAGATTGAAATTTTGGAGATGACGGAGTTGAAGATGGAGAATCACTTTATTAACGTTCTTCTTCTCTTTACTTCATTTTTTGTAGTTTTTAGACTCATGGATAAGTCTTCTTCTATACACATGATTGTTACTTGTTATACCATGTGTTAAGTATCTTTTTGGTAGTGTTAGGATTTTAAAGATTTAGATTTTGTTTGATTTATGACCTAAACATCAAATTTATTATTTTGCAGACTTCTTATTCTTATATTGAAGAAGATTTTAAAACTTACTCCATCCGTCGCATCCTAATGGTTGCATATTTCTTTTTTGGGCGTCCCATCCTAATGGTTATATTTTTCTTTTTAGCATATGAGACCACACAAATTAATTACTTCTCTCTCCATGGACCTACACATCACATTAATACACCTACCCACTTTACATTAAAATATTATTTCTCTCACTTCAATACACATTAAAATACTATACTCATTAATCCACGTGCAAAAACAAATGTAACCATAAGGACTGGATGGAGGGAGTATATGATTTTGTTAATTAAATATTTTTATATCTTACTATATTTTCATAAAGTTAGCTCGAATACTATATAATTGGAATTATGAATATGTGCAAGATTATATTCGTTATCTGTGGTAATTAAAGGGGGTTAATCCATATAACCTTTAATTATTAGACAATTAATAATGGATGTCTAATTTCTTGCAAAACATCATTGTGGGAATATTTTGAGAAGGATGTCTGCATAAAATTCTTTTAGTTCCAAAACAATGTAGATAGTGCACTAGCTTTTTAGAAACTTTGCATGAGTCAACCTAGAAATAGAATAAAGGTTATGAGTATTTAATTTCTTTAGTACTTTTTAAGGTAATGCGGAATTATCTTATTAATAAGTCCTAGGATTTTATATTTTTAGATTGTTAAATCGCACTTGATCATAGTGATTTTGCATATTTAAGTGATTATTTCTATAAGTATCTGCATGAAGATAATTTTGGGCCTAAAATAAATTGGCATGATTAGACTGGATAGCATTACTATTCTCTTATCTTGAAATACTTAATTGTCGACATCGTATTTTATTTAAATGAATTTATTTAAACTTAGCATGAAGGTCTTGCTCACACAGACCGATGTTGATAAGATTGGCCTGATTATGTACCAGAAGAACACTTTTTTAGCTCAGACAATCTAGGAACATTCAAGGTTCCTTCACCAATGACTTAGTTTTCCTGTCCATCTCCGAAGATGACATGGCTTCCAACATTGTAAGGGATAATCTTTAAGAATTTTTTTGCCCAGTCATGAGCTTGGAGCATCCATTGTAGAAGTACCAAGACTCAAAGGTGACACCCTTATTTTCAACAAGAGAAGAGACATTTTTTAGCCTACTTTCAATCTTCATAGTAATTCCTAGGTGATTCCATCTGCATATCTTTCCAGAGTGAATGTCATGGATCATTTTGTAGCATCTTGGTTTGATAAGGCCCAGTATACCACAATAATGACAGTCTATAGGAGGTCTAGCTTCTTTTGAGTTAAATGTATTCTGTCTGCTTGATGTTCTTTCTTCTTTTTCAATGGGATTAAATCTAGATATCTGTCCGAGTTGATCACTCCTCTTCTTCCACACAGTATCACCAATGTTTCCCTTAGGTTTTGTTATGATGGGATCAATTTCGGAGGCTGTGGTCCAGGTTCTAGAGGTTTTAACGAACACAGTGGGTGTTTTTCACCATTTGTTTCAATATACTTTAGAAATATTTTCCCATACCCATTGCTTGCTGTCAAAATACGTGAGCTCATGTTTATGTCACTTTTGTAAGAATGATCGGGGTTTTGAGTTTGATTTTGAAATAAACAACTAAAACAAGTAATAAGTAAATAAAATAGCAAATAAGAGAAATGACAAGTAAATATAAGTAAAAATAATAAAAGAGAATAGGTGCTAAAGTTCAAGTTTGGAAAAATATGGGATTAGAAACATCCAATCACACTCAATTCATATTATCATGCAAATGGAACTCAACTCAATTGATGTAGATTAAGAGTGATCATGATTATATCATAAGCTCACTCACAGGTTATAAAGGTTGTTGATCTCATAGAGACTCCCAAAAGTACTTAAGATCAAAGTCCAACATTAATCTCTTCCATCTAGGTACTAATTAATTCTCAATTCTCCCTTAAAAGATACTAATTAGAATTAACTCTCACTTTTTGTGTACTAGATCTAACGATGTAATTGATTTTCCTCATCGAGTTCAAATATCCTCTCGGTCAAACCTAAACTCGATGTCTATTCATGTCTTTCTAATACTAAGGAGGGTCGTCTCCATCTCACTCCAAGCAATATACATATGAACATCATAATAGCATTTAATTGCCATATCATCCATTTATCAACAATCCATTAAACCAATAATCATTCATGAATAACAAACCATGTCATCAAAACATCAAAACAATAAAAGCCCATGAATAGAAACCAACATCAATTAAGTCAAAATTTACATGATAATATAAACCTAATGTGCTCTTCATATCCCTAATCCCACTAGAGGGATTAGCCTAACATGATATGGGTAACAAAACAGATAAATGATTTATTACAAATACATATAGTCTAAGATCAAAAGAAATACAAAAGAAATAAATTCTTCCCTATCAATTTATTGAAGAGAATCTTCTATTTTTCTTGATCTCCACCTCTAAATCTTGAATTCTTGAGTTCTCTAATATCCAAATGAAAGGGATGAAAATGGATTGAAATTGAAGGTGAAAAATAAGTAAAAGAGTAGGTGATATGTGTGTTTTGATTGGGGCTCTGTTGCGGATGTGATGCTCTCTCCCTCCAAATTCATATATGTGCCTTTTATATGGGAAGAAAATTAGGATAATTCAATAAAGTGGGAACAAATGGCATCTTAGAATTGGATGTTGAAGTATAATTCCCTCACACAGCCATGTAAATCATGGAGAGTATGTGGTTACAATCATGTGATAATGCTGACGTGACTTAATTTGGTTGGCTGCTTACTTAAACTAGCTCACGCGGCCAACAGTTCAAACACGGCCACATTGAGGCTGTATTTTTGCTATATTTCAATTTGAACTCCTCACACGCCCAGGAGATCAAACACAGCCACGGTTACCCGTGTTTTTATTGTATTACCATCTGAAACTTTCACACGGCCTAGGGAAGGCGTGTTTCCTCTATAGCCCGTGTAAATTCTATTTTTCTCTATTTATTCATCTTGCTCCCCCACTTGTCTTATATCCGATGCAACACGAAATCACCTATTCCTGCAATGAAAAAAAACTAAAAATAATAAAATAACGAGAATAAAGATACGAAACAAGACATAAAATACAAGAAAAATCACATAAAACACGCAACAAACTTAGGTGAATTTTAAAAAAATCATTCTTCACCGTTCGTTTCAATATACATTAGAAATATTTTCCCATACCCATTGCTTGCTGTCAAAATCTCATTTAATTTTGCCTTTACTGTATTTAGTCGATGAATGGTTGTGTTCATCCAATTCCTTATTCTTTTCTAATCCAGTGTCATTTTCCTTTAATGCACACATCAAACTATCATATTGTTTTATCATTCTGGTAACATGTTCCAGCAGTCTCTTGATCTTTAACTCTTTGGTTAACTTACTTGTTTCTTCAACATTCTTTTCAAACCGTGTTGATTCAGTAGTAGATGGATTTTGAACAGCATCAAGTTTGAGATGTGTTTCTTCTAATTCATTAAGGGCAAAGTTCAGCAGAATCTTCAGTTGAATGACTTGTTCCTTGAAGAGTTGATTTTCTTAGTCCTTTCATACGAGAAGATTTGCAATGTTATTTCTTAGTTTTTGTAGGACATGATTTATTGTTCCATATTCCTCGTGATCTTAGGGGCCAGTTGCACTTTCTTTTCGGCCTAAAAAGAGTTGAACCTTAGACATATTATATAATGATTTTTATCTATTTTCCTTCAAGCATATTTCCCTCAATTTTTTCAGAAGTGACAACAATTTTAATGTTCTCATCCTTTCTTCTGAAACTTCTCATCAATTTTCCATATTCCTTAGTAAAAAGGGTCATGTTGTGTTCTAGTTTTATTATTTTGGCATGCCCATCTTCATTATCAGATATTTATTCCATAATGACTAGATGTCACAACTTTACCTTTAAATTTATCAAACCCACAATTGAGTTTGAAAGTCCTTAGATCTCTCATTAGTTCATCCAAAATGACAAGAATTTACACCACACTCTATGTGTTCGATATGAATTCCACAATAAACGTTTTGAATTAAGAAACTTTGAATGAGAAAAACCTAACTATGAAGAAGATGTGTGTGTGTGTGTGTGATTCAGAAAGTAAATTGCAATGACATTTTAGAGTGGTACGGTCAAGAACGACCTACGTCCACTGTAGGATGAACTTCTTTATTGATCAAATTGAAAATGGTGTGTATCAGTACAAAGAACTGCATGAAAAATAGCTATATATAGACTCCTCATGCAGGTGCAAACTTACGGGACAGTTTTGACGAACCAACTTTGCAGCTGTATTACGGTTACCAAACGGTTGAGTTTCTAACTGAATCAAACTCCCTTGTATAGACCACGTGTGGAACTATAGAAATCAGTTGATAACCACCCTAGAAAGATCTAGATAACCACCGCAAAATATCTTCAAAACAGCCTGCTCACACTGTGCAACGTTGTATGATTTCATGTGCCCAACTGCTGCTTCGTTTCTAACATGTGCATGCACCTTCACCATGCATGCTCTCATTCTGTAAACCAACCTCAACACTTCACCATGCATGAATATGGTTTACTTCACAATTTCTCTACCTTAAACCTTATTCATCATCATCAAACCTCAATCCTATTACACTGCTTGGTAATGAGTGCAGCCACTCTTTTCACTGTTCTTTAATGAGTACAGCACAAACTCAACCTCACTCCTTAACAAATACTGATCAGATTCTTGCACAACTCAAATTTTGAGGTTGCAAGAGCCTTAGTTAGGAAATCTGTTGGATTCTTTGTAGTATCAATCTTGCAGATTTATACCTTCCCTTCTTCTATCATATCTCTAAGAAAATACAATCTTACATCTATGTGCTTAGTCCTTTCATGAAATCCCTGATGCTTAGACAAATGTATAGCACTCTGATTGTCACAGTTGATGACAACTGATTTTTGTTCAATCCCAAATTCACTTAGAATTCCAACTAGCCACATACCTTACTTTACTACTTCTGTTAATGCAATGTGCTTCTGTTGTAGATAGAGCTACAACTAGTTGATGTGTTGCCTTCCAACTAATGGCTGTGCCAAATAGGCAATACACATAACCTGACAGAGACTTCCTAGTGTCTAGATTAGCTGCATAATCTGCATCAACATAACCTTCAAGAAACTCATTATTTGGAGTTAATTTATTAAACTTCAGACCTAATGTAAGTGTCCCTCTGATGTACTTTTGTATCCATTTAACTGCTTCCCAATGCTCTCTACCAGGATTGCTCATGAATCTACTTACTAGACTCATTGCATATGCAAGATCCGGCCTGCAGCATACCATGTAATACATTAATCTTCCAACAGCATTTGAATAAGGAACTTTCTCCATCTCCATTATCTCATTTCTGGTTTTAGCTGATTGCATAGTAGACAAATTGATACCCTGCTTTACTGGTGTTGTAACTGATATGCTCAAGTCCATGTTATACCTCTTGAGCACATTTTCTAAATACACACTTTGATGAAGTCTTACTGATCCATCAACTCTGTCTCTATCAATCTGCATCCCAAGATTACCTTTGTTTCCCCTAAATCCTTCATGTCAAATTCAGCTTTAAGCATCTTCTTAACTGCTAAAATACCCTCCATGGACTTACAAGCAATAAGAATATCATCAACATACAATAGTAGGAACATGTGATACTCACTGTCATGCTTGAAATATACACAACTGTCATAACAAGACCTCTTGAATCCACAACTGATTATGTATTCATCAAATCTAAGATACCACCTTCTTGGACTTTGCTTCAAACCATACAGTGATCTAAGAAGTAAGCATGCTTTAGTTTCTGGTTCTTGTACAGAAACTCCCTCTGGAACCTCCATGTAAATTTTCTCCTCAAGCTTACCATGTAAAAGTACTGTAGTAACATCCATCTGATGTAATTCCAAGTCATATTGAGCTACCAAGGCTAGCAATATCCTGATGGAACAATGTTTAACAACTGGAGAAAAAATCTCAGTATAATCTATTCCCTCTCTTTGTGAAAAACCTCTTGCTACTAGTCTTGCTTTGTATCTAACTCCACCTGAGTCCTTAGGTGCAACTTTCTTCTTGAATATCCACTTACAGCTGACTAGTTTATGATCTTTGGGCCTTTTAACAACCTTTCATGTCTCATTTTTCTCTAAAGACAACAGCTCTTCTTGTACAGCAACATTCCACTTATCACTTTCTTTACAAGTAACAGCTTCCTTGTAGTTTTTAGGCTCATAAGCATCCACATCAACTGCAGTGTATAGAGCAAAAGACACCATATCAGCCTCAGCATATCTAGCTGGAGGTCTAATGGTCCCTCTGTCTCTAGTCAACTGATAGCTATTCAATAGCTCATTAGTGTCTAAAATATCATCATCTCCTGTCTCAGTTTCTTTCCTTATATCTTGATCAGATTCAGTAATAACTTCTTGCTATTTTCTCTGATCAATTCTGGAAGACTCCACCTCAAGCTCAGCTTCATTACTACTCTGAGCTTGGTTCAATAGTGGCATTACATTTTCATTGAAAGTAATATCCCTACTTATCATAAACTTGTTATTCTCAATGCACCACAACTTGTATGCTTTAACACCCTTAGGATATCCAATCATCACACATTTAACAGCTCTAGGTGCTAGTTTATCTTGTTTTATGTGTGCATAAGCTAAACAACCTAATACCTTGAGCCTGCTGTAGTCTGCTTGCTTTCCAGACCACACCTCCTGTGTTGTTTTAAAGTTCAGTGCAGCTGAAGGACTTCTATTGACAAGAAAGCTCTTGGCAAGACCAGAATTACTAAGTATACACCTTACCCTTTCCAGCAGTGTCTGATTCAATCTCTCAGCTACACCATTTTGTTGAGGTGTACCAGGAACTGTCTTGTGTCTCACAATTCCCTTTTGCTTGCAGAAGTTATTAAACTCCTCAGAGCAGTATTCAAGCCCATTATTAGTCCTGAATGTCTTTGCCTTGGCATCACAACTATTCTCTACTTCAACAAGCCAATTCTTGAAAGTTTGAAATGCTTCATCTTTTGTTTTCAAGATGTATACCCAAACTTTCCTACTGTAATCATCTATGAATGACATATAGTACCTGCCTCCACCTCTTGTTGGTGTTCTTGAAGGCCCCCATAGGTCTGAATGTATGTATTCAAGCCTACCTTTACTATTATGAACACCTGTTCCAAATTTAAGCCTCCTGGCTTTACCAATTATGCAGTGCTCACACTGATCAAGCTTATCTGATGGACTAGTAGTAATAGCCTTTTGTCTAGCCAATTCTTGTAACCCCTTCTCACTGATATGTGCTAATCTTTCATGCCACAGATACATCTCATGACTTGCTGATGCTGAATTATTTTGACCAACAAGTGTCCAGCCATCAAGCAAGTATAGGTCTCTCTGTCTGATACCTCTCATGATTTCTGATTCTCCCTTCATTACTGTGAGAATACCTTTCTTTAATTCACAAACATATCCCATGTCATCTAGTACTCCCAATGAGATCAAATTCCTTTTCAAAGCAGGAACATATCTTATCTCTGAGAGCATCCTGATTATTCCATCATGCATCTTTAGCTTCATAGAACCAATTCCTTTAATCTGACACGTATGATCATCACCAAGAAGAATTGATCCAGCATTGTAGATCTTCAAATCATTGAACCATTGTTTCATTGGAGACATGTGGAATGAACAACCTAAATCAAGTACCCATCTATCTGCCATTTTTGTTGAACTAATAGATAGACTTCAATATAATTTTGATCATTCTGATCTTGTACACCAGCAGCCTGATTTGCTTGGCTTTTTTGTCCTTGTCTATCAGATTCACCTTTCTTGGCCTTCAATGCCTTTAACTTGTAACAATTCTTATTGCAGTGACTAGGTTCATGACAATGGAAACATTTTCTACCTTCTTTGTCTCCGGATTGATCATTCTTCTTATCTTGTTTCCTGTCAGACCCTCCTTTCTTGTTATTCTTCTTACCATGATCATTTCTTTTGACTATTAATCCCTCACCAGATCCATTGCTTCCTCTGAAACTTTCTGAAGCTCTTTTTTCTTCAGAGCCATTACAACCTCTTCTGAACTTATTGTTTCTCTACTTCCAAATGGCAAAGTGTCCTTAAGATTTTCAAAGGAATTTGGAAGTGCAGATAACAAGATTACAGCCTTATCTTCATCACTTAGTTTCACATCAACATTTTCCAAATCATCTAGAACCTTAGAAAACTCATCAAGCTGAATCAAGATAGGCCTATCCTCTACCATCTTAAAGGAGTATAACTTCTGCTTTAGATATAAACGTTTAGCCAGAGATCTTACCGTGTAAACATCATCAAGTTTCTTCCATAATCCTCTGGCGGTTATTTCTCTCTGAACCTCCCTTAGTGCCCTGTCACCGAGGCACAAGATTATGGCACTCAATGCCTTTTCCTGCATCTCATTGTTTGCTAACTGTGCTTGTGCATCCACTGCAACAGCTTCGTTTTCAGGAGCCTGTTGAATTGCCTTCACCAGTCCTTGCAGAACTAAGATGGCCCTCATCTTGATCTTCCATAATCCAAAATCGAATTTCTCCATGAAACGCTCGATGTCAAACTTTGTAGTCACCATGTTGTCTTTCTTTCTTCAATCTCCTTCTTGATTTCTTCTGAACAGGTCTAGATTCCCACAGACGGCGCCAGTTGACAAGAATTCACACCATACTCTATGTGCTCGATATGAATTCCACAATAAATATTTTGAATCTAGAAACTTTGAATTAGAAAAACCTAACTATGAAGAAGATGTGTGTGTGTGATTCAGAAAGTAAATTGCGATGAGAATTTAGAGTGGTTCGGTCAAGAACGACCTACGTCCACTATAGGATGAACTTCTTTATTGATCAATGTGAAAATGGTGTGTATCAGTACAAAGAACTGCACGAAAAATAGCTATATATAGACTCCTCATGCAGCTGCAAACTTACGGGACAGTTTTGACGAACCAACTTTGCAGCTGTATTATGGTTACCAAACGGTTGAGTTTCTAACTGAATCAAACTCCCTTGCATAGACCACGTGTGGAGCTATAGAAACTAGTTGATGACCACCCTAGAAAGATCTAGATAACCATCGAAAAATATCTTCAAAACAGTCTGCTCACACTATGCAACTGTTGCATGATTTCATGTGTCCAACTGCTACTTCGTTTCTAACGTGTGCATGCACCTTCACCATGCATGCTCTCATTCTGTAAACCAACCTCAACACTTCACCATGCATGAATATGGTTTACTTCACACAAACCAAACGGTCTAACTTTACTAAAGGTCTCCAGGACAATGACTTTTTCTCTAAACCTTTTAGAAAAGGTCCTAAGTATCTTCTAAACAAGACGTGGTTCAAAAAAGAATTCACTGAGCATATAACATTGATTAGTGAAAGTGGTGAAACAAGTGCAGTACTCTTTTATGGTTTTATCTTCTTTCATCTTCATTCTATCATATTCAGCAAGAAGAATATGAAGTTTAGAATCACAACTCGAATCATTACCTTCAAATTTAAGAAAAATAACATGTAAATAGGTTTCTAACGCTAATTGAAATAAATACTCACACATAACTTGTATAAATAATCAATAAACGGGAGGAATCACTCTTCCTTAGATGTTATTAGAGCAACACCCCTTGTAGTATACCCATTGCAAGAATATATGTAAGTGCCTAACAAAGTCCACTACAAAAAACTGTCAAATTACCGACGGAAAATTTTCGTCGGTAATACTTGTAAAAATCGTCGGTAATGAATTTACCGATGGATTACCGACGTCGGTAAATTAATTTTTCCATCGGTAATTACCGACGGATTACGGACGTCGGTAAATTAATTTTTCCGTCGGTGAACATGCAAATAAAATTCGTTGGATGCTGTAAATTAGCGACGGATTTACCGACAGAATTAGCCGTCGTAAATTACTGACGGAAATTCTGTCCCAATGTAAAAATAAAGAATTTGTTATCCATCGCAATTCCGTCGGTGATTATCGACGGATTAATCCGTCTTAAATTTAGTGACGAAAAATTTCGTCGGTAACTGTAGTTCTTCAAATTACAAATTTTATTTACCGACAAAATATTTCGTCGTAAATTTATGTATATATTTTAATTTTATATTATAAAATTAATATTAATACCTGTTAAATAATATAAATTTCTAATTAATTATATCTTCAAAACACAAGCCCAATCTAATATTTAAATTCAACAATCTCCACAATTTTAAATAGTTTATTCAAATTTAACACAAAGTATCAAATTCTACTCAATCCTTGACATAAAACATCTAAATACAATAAACATGATCACAAGTCTCCCAAATCAGCATCAACCTCGTCATCAACATCAATATCGTCATCAGCATCAATATCATCATGACCGACACCAGATGTAGATCCACCACCATAAGGAGAAGTCATTGTATTTCCACCTCGCACAATTTCCATAAGTTGTTGCACTTGGGCTTGAAGCGCTTGAATTTCTGATTGCATCTCAGTACGCACCTCCAAAATCTTTTCATCTAACTGTTTCTTGCACTCTGATTTTGAACAGACACCTTGAGTAATACTAGATTGGCTGCTTGAACTTCCTTCTCCCAAATTTCCAATGCCGAAGATGCGACCTTTTTTTGGCTCAACAGTTTGACGGAAGATATCTCCCATATTAATTTCAGGAGTATCAGACATTTGACTCAGGTTGTCTTTCTTTTGTTGGATTGCTTTATGTGAATTTACATGGTTAATAATGAATTATTAATCAAATATTATAGATTTATCATTTTACTTAAAAGCGTAAATACTTTAAAAACACAAAATATTATACTTACAGCCACATTTTCAGCTACTGCATAGGCGTACTTTCTATTTTCATCCGGAGGGTGGAAGTTTAAAAAGATGTCATACTCATTGGCTTCCATTTTATGCTTTTTGGCCTTATTAACAAAGAAAACAAATTAAACATATTTGTATACCAACACAATCTACAAAAAATTAAACATATACGTCATATTGGTATTTCTTGCCATCAATTTTAGCCCAATCATTAAAAAGATTAATTAACACAATAGATATTCATAAAAGATAAGTGAATAAGAGATAGAAACTCACAAACTTTTCACCAAATTCACAAGCTCCTACTGAACCTCCTTTGTGACAAGAAATACAAGTACCCTCTCCTGCCGGCTCGCTTCGACGATTTTTCTTATTCTGTTCAGCCTTTGCTATCTCTTTTGGATCTTGCCAATGAGCAATAAAGCTAGCCCAAGCCTCATCAGTCATATATTCTGGTTTTTCATTGTTATTTTCCCATATTTTCTTTCAGTCGTGGACAATGTCACCATAACTCAACGAAGACGATGCCGAAAAACTTGGAGACGCCGTCGTTGCAGAACTTGTGGCGCTGAAGAGAGATGCAGATGGTTAGGGCTTCGTCTAATGAGAGTTATAGTCAGTCAAATAAAGGCTAAAGTTAATTTTTTAAAAATAAAATTCGACAGGTTTACCGACGGAATATTTCCGTCGATAACTTAAAGACAAAAATTATTTTTCTTTTAATATAAATTTTATATATTTACCGACGGAATAAATCCGTCGGTAACGTAAAGACTAAAATTTAATTTTTTAAAAAATAAAATTTAATATATTTACCGACGGAATAATCCGTCGGTGAATTAAAGACATTATTTAAAAAAACTTCACTGACGGATAAATCCGTCGGTAAATTAAATAACTAAAATTAATTTTCTTTAAATAAAAATTTATATATTTACCGACGGAATAAATCCGTCGGTAATCTTCTGGGATTTATTCCCTCCAAAGTACAGATGAAATTCGCGACGGAATCAAATTTCGTCTCTAATTCCGTCGGTAATTCGTCGCAAAAACTGTCGGAAATATTTATTGATGATTTTTTAAAAATAAATCCTATTAAATCAATAAACCGTCGGTATTCCGTCGGTATTTTGTCGGTAATTACCGACGAATATTTTCCGTCGGTAAATCCGTCGGTTTCTTGTAGTGGTCTAAAACAATCCATGAGAATCCCTCTCATGTCTATGCATCACACTCTTTTTGTCTATAAAACTGTTCATTTTAGTGTAGAATTTTACCTTTATCACTTTAAAGATATGAGTCTTGCACAGAAAAAATTTTATGGGAATGAGTACCAACATCAATAAAGCTATTAGAGCATCTCCAACAGTATATTTATAATTTGAAGAGTATTTGATGTAAAATAGAGTTTTTTAAATTTAAAGAGCTAATTTTTTTATCTTCTCCAATACTCTCTCTATATTTCATTTAATTTATTATCTTCCCAATGTCCATTTATTATATATGTATTTTTTTAATATTATATTTTTCATTCTTAATTTATTTTATCTTGAATGTGAAGTAATTAATATTTTTGGTGTGTTAGAAATAATGCTGAAAGTAAATGCAATAAATTTTAAAAAGGTATTTTAGCTCTTCAAATTTAGAGTGCAAAAATCATTATGTTAAATATTTTATTATTTTAAAGAGTCTATTAAACATACATTTTTACATTTGACTCTTTAAATTTTAACTATTTTTTCATTTAAAGAGTTTTTAGGAGATGAGAAACCGTGCCTCCTACTAAGTGGTAATATTAATTACCTTATTAAAAAAGAATATTTTTACTGAATAAAAAAAAACATGTTTTTGCCTTATGTTAAACGTGTTGTGTGCGATGGCTAAAAAAATAAATGGCGGGCGTGTTTTCTTGACATAAAGACACCATTTTTCACACTATAATCAATGTGAAAGCTCCATGTCAAGATGGAACACGTTTGCGCCTTCCATTGTTACATACAATAATAAATTAATATGCCCACTTCACTTCCCATTAATTAATTGTACATTTTAATGCCATAATTACTGTTATTCATGTATGTATCTTATAATCTTATACTCTCTCGTTTCTAAGAATACATGTATGTTTGTATTTAGTGGTACATCGTTTAAAAAGAGCAACTTTTTTTTAATGATAAGGAGTAAGAAAGAGAATGAATATTTTGGATAATTAAATAGAATAAAGTGTGTGATATTATTGATTTTAACTAGATTATATGTAAAAAAAATGGCATTTTTATAATATTATAGTATTTTAAGGATATTGATATTGTGTATTGTTTCATTTTTTGAGTATGCAACTTTTTTTTAAAATAGACCAAAATAAAAGGTGTACAAGTATTTTTGAGATAGAGAAAATAACTTATAAGAAACTTTGGTAGTACCGTTCAGAAATGTTGGATAATATTTTGTGAAAATGCCAATCAGAAATGAGACATCGATCTTTTCTGTTTACTCTTTTAAAATAAATATTTTGTATATTTCTTCCACAGTACCCTTCAAAATAGAGTTCACTTTAAGTCTTTAAATATATATGAGACGTGTATATTCGAAGTCCGTTTGCATTAAGAAAGATGAATAATTTACCACAAGAATTGCAGCCACTGTTATTGGTCCTCAAACTTGAAACCTATGTTGTTATAACTATTTTATTTTTTTTTAAGTAAAGCCCATTAATTAATTTTAGATCAAAGCCCACTTAATAACTTTAAATAAAGTCCACCTTAAAAATTTCAAATTAAATATTTAAAGAGTCATGAGACCGGATCCTTTAATGACAAAAGGGCTTTAATTAGAGTGGCAAATGGGCTTTAATTAGAAAGTGTTGAACTTGAACAGCCAGATCTATGGAGCCTCGAAATCCTCACCGCCTGCAAGCACAGCACCGACCTTGCCACCTGGGTGGAGTCCGCCATTCGCGACGAGAACGACGGCAGTGCAGTGGTGTTCGACCCCGAGATGGTCGGCGCTAGCCACAGTGCCGCCGCCGTCCAAACTGGCGTTAAGGGAAGTCACTCCGGTCAAATAGCTGGGTCATTCGTTTAAAGAGGTGAAATCGGAATAGTACTTTGAGATATGAAAGTCGAATTGAGTAGTTTGACAAAATAATGAAACAAGTTTGTGGTAGAGAAGAAGTGAGTTTGTGGTAGGGAAGAAGTGAGCAGAGTTTTTGTGAGTAACAAAAAAAAATCAAAAGATGTGAAAGATTTGGGTATGACACTTTCTTGAGCCCATTTTTTTGTATAATATTCCTACTTTGCAGGTATTAGCACATTACCTTTTTTTTTTTTTTCTTTTTTTTTGGTTTTTTTAAGTGATATTCTCATTCATTTTGGATAGGTATTTTCACATTGTATTAAAACACCGTACATTATACAAGTAACGTCTTTAATTAAAGTTTTAATCTTAATTTTAAAGAGTAATCTAATTAATTATAAATAGTAACCTATCCAATTATATTTATTAAGTGATGTAACGATTTATAAATTGTATACAATTTAATTTATCATAGGACATGACATCATTTTCAAAAATGTAAAATCTCAAATCAAAGAAAAATCAAAATCTACCCTTACTAATTTTAAAGGATTATCCAATCTATCAACTTATAAATTGCATACTATTTAATTTATTCTTCGTAATATATGACTTATTTTTTGAAATCTATCAAATTAAAAGTAACCCAAAATATTATATAGAGTAACCCAATTTATATAAAGATAATAATGATAATCACATTGACCAAATAGAATGTGATATAAACAAATCAAAATAAAGATGACTTTATTTACTGAAATCAGCATATCAAATTAAAGAGTAACCCAAATTATTATATAGAGTAACCGAATTTATATAGAAATAATAATGATAATCACGTTAAATCAAATTATTATACTATAGAGTAACCCAATTTATATAAAAATAATAATGATAATCACGTTAAATTAAAATAAAGAGTAATCCAAAAACTTATTTATAGTAACTAATTCATTATATAGAGTAACCAAAATTATTATTTAAAGTAAACTAATTTGTATTTGGCAAAGACTTGGGTGAGACCGTCTCACATCCCCCTTATGTGAGACGGATCACCCATTAACCCATTAATTATATTTGTAAGGGCTCTGTTTGACTGTAGTCAAATTAGAAAATTAAAATTTTAATTATAAAAAGTAAATTAATTAGGTGTTTTATATATATTTTGTATATATATAATATTATTTTTTAAATAATATTTTTATTATGAAATATTTTTAATTTAAATTTGATATTTATTTAATTTATTTTTTTATTTAAATATTATAAATTTATAAAACGTGATACTCAATGGATGAAAAGTGATAACAGTGCTGTGAATTATTACATGAACAATACATAATATATATGAAAAGTGATAAAATTTAAACGAAAAGTAACAATATTTTTAATAAAAAGTGATAACTAATTATCAAAGTGTATTTTACAAATAATTTATAGAATGGATAATGTGATAATATTTTTAATAAAAAGTGATTCATAATCAAAGAAAGTAATACCCGTATAATTGAAGAGTGAGGGTTGCATGCATTTGGGCGCACGGGAACACATTCCGTGCGCCTTTAGAAATTTAGTATTATGGATAAGGGTACATTGCTTTGGTCTAAAGGGTATACACTTTAATTAATAAAAGGTACACCATTTTGTTCTAAAGGGTATACACTTTTCATTAATATTTTTTTTCTTTAGAAAATAAAGGGTACACATTTTTATACTAAAGGGTATACAATTTAATACAAAATTCTAAAGGCGCACGGAGTGTTGTCCATGCGCCTAGATACACACAATAATTTTCTTTAGAAAATAAAGGGTACACATCTATATACTAAAGGGTATACAATTTAACACAAAATTCTAGAGGCGCCCGGAATGTGGTCCGTGCGCCCTGGTGCACAGGAGTTTTTGTCATAATTGAATTATTTCACGAACAAATTAATGGAATAATAAAAAGTGATAATATTTTTATTAAAAAGTGATACATGATATACAAAAAGTGATAACAATTTAATTAAATTATTTTGTGAACTAATAGTAGTATTAATAAAAAGTGATGATGTTTTTAATATAAAGTGATTTCTAATTAAAATAAAGTGATAATAGAATAATTAAACTATTTAAAGAATAATTACTAAAATATTATTATTATTATTGAATAATTAATAATAATAATTATTATTATAATAAAATATTAGGAGTGAAACTAATGTACGTAAATTAGTAGATATGGCATTGGCAACCGCCGGTAAGTAAATGGGCAGTATGGCATGGATGGCATTGGCAACTGCCGGTTTTTTTTGGTTATGTGTATTCACCTTAATTAATTAGGCCCAAACAGAGCCCTTGTTTGTGATTAATTTTTTTTATATTTTATATTTTTATTTTATGGTAATGGGTAGGATTAGATCCGTCTCACATAAGAAGATCCGTGAGACGGTCTCACCCACGATCTACCCTTTGTATTTATATAAAAAAATGATAATCACTTGATGAAATATAGCGTAACATAAACAAATCAAAATAATGAGTAATTCAAAATTTTGCTCATAGTAATATAATTCATTATAAAAAGTAATTCAAAAGTTTGTTCATAATAACTCAAATATATGTTAAAAGATCATGAATGTAGCAATTCAACTTTTTTGATTTGACCCATCCACACTGACTAAAACAGAGATTAATTTCAAAATGAAAGATGCAATGAATTTTGAGATAAGGAAATGAAATTCACATAAAGAAATTGGGATTTGTATCATTAAATTTAGTATAAGTGTCATATTATTTCTTTAATCTAAATTTCATACTTCTTACTCTCTCTCCCGTTTTAAACTTTACGTTTATTTTTTGTACGTAGATTAAGAATTGCAGTATTTTAATGTGTAGTGAGGTGAGAGAAGTAATATTTTAATGTTAAGTGGGTAGGTGTATTAGTGTGATGTGTGGGCCCATGGAAAGAGAAATAATTAATTTGAGTGGGTCCCATTTACTAAAAAGGGAAATGTAAATATTGAAATGGGACACCCAAATTGGAAATTTGTAAAGATTTAAATGGGACGGAGGGAGTATATGAAATGAGTAAAAGAGTGTATGTTGGGTGCACCCACTGTTGGATTGTATACTAAAAGTCTAGTTTTAGTATGAATAATGCTATAACAATTTATTTGAAATGAGGATCATATGATCAAATGATTGCGTCTTATAATTTATTTGTATGTTCGATGCAATAGTCCACTTACTTTATACTGTAGATAATATGTTGTGCGACAACACGCGAAAGATCATATTATCGGTGTCCTTATAAAGTATAAACAGATGCTCACAACCGAGATAGATGGGGACTCTCTATCGGGTTGGTTGTAGTGTGATTTGGTATTAGTTTGTCTTGACTATAGAATCACATTAGTGTACATTATGTGTATTGAGCAGGACCACTTGAGATCGTTCGACTTGTACTGTCTATATAGGAAAACTTGACCTCAGTTATTATGGATGTTCGTGCTCTTAATTCCTATATAATAACCTCGTCACGTAGGGCAATATGTATTTATTTGATTCATCAATGGGTGAGATTTACATGTAATTAAATCAATAAACTCGGTGAGTTGGGAAATAGTGCTATCTCTATGGTATGCTGTTGATTGTAGAAGAAATCCACTATAAGAAAAATAGTCTTTAATGACAGAGATCCTGTCATTATTGCTTCTCTAGTTAAAGGTCTTTAATGACAGGAAAGTGACCTATAATGACAGGTCCTGTCATTATAGGTCACTTTCCTGTCATTAAAGACCTTTAACTAGAGAAGCAATAATGACAGGACACAAGTATTAATGACAGGATTCCTGTCATTATAGATCACTTTTCTTGTAGTGATCCATGTCCGACATAGGTTGATGATGTCCCCTGAGGAGCTCATAAGGATTATCATGTAAACCTTGCAGGTGAATTTATTCCAGCATGATAATGAGGTTGAGTGGTACTACTCTTGGATAAAATATTAATTAATGGAGTTGTCAGTAACTTAATTAATTAATGGACATTGTATATCTTAAACATGGGGAGACTGTCGGGCTCATAATAAGAAGGAGCTCATAACGTAATTATGGGATTAGAACGGTAGTGCATTAATAATATTTTAGTGGTATATATTATTATTATTGGACTTAAGTATAAGCTTTGGGCTAAACTTGGATACTTAAGCCCAATAGAGGCCCAACTCTAATTTCTTCTCTTGATTCCTATTGTAGCCCATATATAAGTTATCTTAACTGTTCTAACCCTAAGATAATACATGTCTAACACGTAAAGAGGGTAGACGGAATAGTAGATTGAGAAGATCTCGAAGATCGTCGCTTACACGACATCGAAATTGGACTTGGGAATACAACAGAAGACTGGAAGGTTGTTATAGACCTTAGAATTCGACGTATGATATACTGACGGAAAGCCACGGAAGAGAGGATCATTTTGGTGTGTAGATCACTCGAATCCGATATCGGAAACGGTGAGGCTGCGCAGGCTGCCGGCGAGAATCCATCTTCTTCAACATACCCTGGTGAAAGGTAATACGTTTCTTTGGTTTCTTACTTCTGCTGAATTAGAAATGTATGGAACCCTAACGGTTCACGTTAACCAAACGATCGAAGGCCAACACCCACCTGTGTATAATTTTTTATTCTATTTTGTATACATGTTATTCTATTTTGTATACGTGTTTCGTAATAATTGTATATTTTTTTCACACTAAGTTTTTCATTAAAAAACTAGAATCATATGTGTATAAATTTTTATTCAATAGTGTATACATATTTTTTAATAATTGTATATTTTTTTACACTCAAATTTTTATTAAAAAACCTAACAATTAAATTGTACCATACATTTGTGCTATTAATTGTATATGTGTATGTTTATATTTGTATATGAGTGCACCCTATCTTAGGGTGTACGAGAGTGCACACTATAATAAGCCTGAGTAAAATATGCTTTATTTACTACATAATTATATTCTATAGAGATCGATGGACGTAGTGTTTTTTTAAATTTTTATTATTATTTTTTTAAGTATATATATATATATATATATATATATATATATATATTATAAAAAAAGTGATGAATAGAGATGGTTTTAGAGATGGCTTTGAGATGATTTTTGAGACGGCCGTCTACAATTTGTGCGTAGCTAGAATAGAGACGGAATCAAAGACGGTTTTATTTTGAGACGGTATTTGCGATGGTTCTAAACCGAACCGGTTCGGTTATTTTTGAGACGGTATTTGAGACGATTTGTTGCCGTCTCCATTTGAGACGATTTTAGAAACCGTCTCCATTTGTGCCAACGGCCGGAGAGTTGGCCGGAAAATTTAGAGACAGTGTTAGAGATGGTGTTTAGCGGTCTCAAATTTAAAACGGTATTAGAAATGACTTTTTTCTGTCTCAATTAGAGATGGTTTTTTTTTCGTCTCTAAAACTCTCTCTAATTATTAGCTATGCCAAAATATTGGTCCAGGTTCGAACCAGAGCTACCATGGCCCGGCTCATCTCGAACCACCAGACCAGCCACTATCTTTTTTTTCACTAGATTTTATATATATTTTGATTTTGTGAAATATTGTATTTTCATGCCCTCAAGAGGGTTTGAATCTGGGCTTGTAGGTAGGAATATAATCGAATCGAGTCGAGTCGAACACTACTAGATTTGAGGATCGTTTGTTAAGAAATTATCGAACTCGTCAAGAAAAAAAATATCAAACTCGAGCTCGAATTCAAACTATTTGTTAAGACGTGCGAACATATTCACGAACACATAAAGTAACTTGTTTATGAATATATTTTCATGAACATTTAAATAATTTTGTGCCTGGATATTAAAAAAATATTTCGTTTATAAACATTTAACGTTATTCATAATATTAAATAAACAAACTAACAAAATATAATAATAAACGGTAAAAAATATTTAAATATTTAAATAATCAGTTAAGTTATTATTATATTTGTGTGGTTTTATATAAAATATTTAATTATTGAATATTAATAAATAAATAATAATATATAATTCTAAAGAATAACTATAAATTTTACGAACGCGTTTTCGAGCCATTAGCGAGCCTATAAACGAATATGTTCGCGAGCTTTCGATCCGAATATCCTTAGGCTTGAGTTTGGTTTGATAAACTGTATGAACCCAAAATTCAAGTTTGGTTTGGCTCGTTAAGGTTAACGAACGAGTTCGAACGAACATTTAATCAAATCGAGACTCGAATAGTTCGCGAACGGTTTGGTTTAGTTACATCCCTACTTGTAGGCATTGGTAGCCCTTATGGGCATTATGTGTGCACTTTTGCTAGGAGTAATTCTTACTCCTTATGTATTCATTACATTATATATATATATATATATATATATATATAATATTAGTTAATATTTAGTAGCTTTTAATTTTATATTACATACATTTAAAATATATTATAATTTAATTGTATAAATAAAACTACTCAATCTATCCCACAAAAATAATATTACAGTTTAATTTCATGCAAAACTGAAAGCCGCATGTTAATCTTTCATAATGAATATATACATATTAAATAATTTTAGAGTTGTCACGCTCAGTTTATATAATACATATATAATTATGATACTTTATATTATTTTGTTAATATTCGTAGATAATCGTTGTACCCTTAAACTATTAATTTAAATAATAGTTTGCACTTAATCTTTTCTGTTAATCGTTGAAAACAAATAATACTATATTAATTCGTAGCTAAAGAATATTTTTTTAATATGATAATTAATGAATTAAAGTATGTTATAATATGATTCACTATAAATATATTTTAACTATTAATAATCATACTTTATCTATATAACTACTATACTTTAACCATGGATCCACTTATCTCATAACCAGTCTCTCATATACCCGTCTCACATTAAAATAGAAAATGAGACCCTTATAGGCGGATGCCCAAAATGGAAAAATAGGACTCTTTGGAGCGGACGGAGGGAGTATTATATCCAATCCATTACATATGGGCTGGCTATCAGCACTAAAACAACTATCTATTACACAATAAAATATTATTATATCCCCAATCCACAATATATTAAATTATCTTAATCCTTAATCCACGTGCAAAAATAAATGATTACCTTACAAGGGGACAGAGTGAGTATATAATTTAATTATATAATTAAAATTATTCTATTTATCACACAATAAATAATATTACACTTTAACTCCATGTAAAACTGAAACCTCAAGTCAATCTTTTATTCTATATATACATATTAATTAATGTAAGAATTGTTACACAGTATGCCACATATATAGCTATGATACTATATGTTATTTTATTAATGATTTTGTAGATAATCATTGAACATTTAATCTGTTAGTTTAAGTAATAATTTCCACTTAATTTTTTTGTTACTCTTAATCGTTTTGAACTTCGTCTAATATATTAGTTTTGCAGTTATAATCTTTTATGTTAATTTAATTAATGAGTTGGTCTCTTGTATCCCCAGGTGCACAAAGTTTGTAAGAGTACATCATTAATTTTGTTCTAAAGGGTATACATTTTAATTAATAAGGGTATATTATTTTGTTCTAAAAGGTATACTTTTCATTAATATATATATTACTTTATACTAAAGGGTATACAATTTAATACTAAAGGGTATGGCGCACGGTGGGCGCACGGCGTTGCCTTAATTAATAGTTTGCACTTAATCACTTTATTACTTCGATTATAAAATTCATATGCTATATAATACAAAAGACAAATGCTAATATATTTTCTTCACGGGACTTTAATTTATGTTATAAAAAATTAAGAGTTATTTTAATTTAATATTATTTATTGTGTTTATATGATACCACAAAGCACTTATTAATCAACACGATATAAATATTACTCTAAAGGGTAATTATATAAACATATTACTATAATTTTTAAATTTATTTAAATTTTGTCAGAATTTTCTTTGTACTTAAAGTTTACTTTTTTTACTTATATTTATTTAAAATTTGAAAGAGTTTACTTTGTATTTAAATTAATTTAAACATATTTATTTAAATTGTAAAAAAGTTTATTTATATTTTATACATAATTTCATAATATGATGATGGTCCGGTGGTCTCGAGGCTTAGTGGTGGCATGGTGACCATGATTCAAACCTCAATCCGTTCATTTTGATAAATTTAAAGGTTAGAGAGGGCAAAAAATCATCTCAAATCGAAACCGTCTCAAATTGAGATGGCAAAACGCCATCTCTAAATTAATCGATCCGATTCTCTGGCCTACCAACACTATCCGTCTCCAAAACTGTCTCAAATAGAGACGACAATAAACCGTCTCTAATTGAGACGGCAGAAAACCGTCTCTAATTCGTCTCAAATTAAAATAGTCTCTAATACCGTTTCAAAAAGAAACAGTTTGTATCCATCTCAAAATTGAAATGGTTAAAAGCCATCTCTAAATTACCCGATCCGATTCGTCGACACTTCCGTCTCCAAAACTGACTCTAATACTGTATCAAATCAAAACCATCTCTAATACCATCTCTAATTAGAGACGACAAAAAACCATCTAATATCATTTCAACTTTAAACCGTCTCTAATACTGCCTCAAAAATAAATTTGTTATTGTTGATCAATGGTCAACGAAAAATGCTGTCTCTAATTCAAAAAACCATCTCAAAAGCCGTCTCAAATAGAGACGGTTATTATACCGTCTCTAATTTTCGTCTCTAATCAAAGCTTTTTTTGTAGTGATATATATATATATATATATATATATATATATATATATATATATATATATATATATATATATATATATATATATATATATATAACCCAGAATAATTGGAATTGGAGATCGAAATTGGTCAAAATTGAATCAAAACTGGATATATTTTTAGTTCGGTTCTGATTCTTTATTTCTTGGAATTAGAACTGACGATTCCTCTCTCTCTATATAATACGGTTTAATGCTGGAAAAAAAATCGGAACCAACGATTTCAAAACCAAACCGAAACCTTCCTACTCCGATTCGAATTCGATTTCTCATTTCCAGGAATCGAAACCAACGTTTCTAAATTGGTGTATATGTCTAATATGAGAGCATATTTTATACTTTAAAATTGTGTTCCATTTAGTGTTTCACAACACCGAATGGTTGACACACAACACTTCCATCGAAAAGTTAATTAAAAGTGTTGATGCGTCAACCATCTATTGTTGTGGAACACCATTTTAGAGTAGGGCCATTTTAGAGTAGGGCATGCATCCCCATTCTTTATATATATATATATATATATATATATATATATATATATATATATATATATATATATATATTTGGAAATTGGGATTAAAAAAATTAGTTTGAATTGCATGGACCACTTATCTTTTGTTTTGGAATTACATGAATTTGAAAGCAACATTTAAATCCCTGAAAACAAAGATGGAATGTGCTATAGACATCACAGGCCAGTAATCAACAAGTGTCCAAATTAATCCAAAATATAAAAACTTTATTAATTATTATTATCATATAAATAAAAGCAGATAGAGTTGTCGTATGTGGCATTCCATGTGACAATGGAGGCCGGCTGAGACAGCTTCTTAACTTTTTCACTACCATTTTATATCTCTACACTAAATCTTCTTTTGGATCTCTAAATTTTATTATTAATTGTTAATTTGTCGCTTAATTACTTAAGCTAATGAGCTGGTATGATACGCCAAAGTGCTGGAGATAATTAGGAAATAATTAAGCATTCTTACAAGATAAACCCAAAGGAATCCAAGATAATATTATTCTTTTTCAAAACACATGAAATCAATCAATTTTAGGTCATAACTTTATGTATTAGTTAATTTTGCTGGAGAATTGAAGCATAGTATACTTAAGTGAAGGGAATCCCTTTCTTGAAACCAGATTTAGATTTGCTGGAGTATTTATTTATTTTATTAAAAATATTATCTCTTTTTATTTATACTATGAATTACTTATAAAATAAGAATTTAGCTTTTGTGTCCCCTAGTGCATAAGGTGTGCAAAGTACAATATTTTGTTCTAAATTATATACACTTTAATTAATAAGTATACAAAATTTTGTTCTAAAGGGTACTTTCATTAAAAAAAATTATTTTTTCCAAGAAATAAAAAGTACACGTCCTTATATTAAAGGGTATCATGTAATACTAAAGATATATGGGCGAATGGTGTCCTTGAGCACACAAGTTTTAACCTTGAAATAATTCAATATATTGGTATTATTAATTACTTTTCATTAATTCGAGTATCACTTTATATTAAAATAGTATCCTTTCTTATCTATCTTTAGAAAGTTTTTTCGAAATACGATCTTACACAAATGTTTGTCGTTACATGTTACTGTTGAGTATATATTCTTATAGAAAAATTATTGTATGCACATTTTTTTTTCCTTTTTCTTTTTCTCTTTCCCTTTCTTTAGTTTATGGCAATATATTACTTATAATGTTTAATATTTACCCTTGTAGAATTTAGTAATATAATCTTAGAGGTATAATAAAATTTACTAATAAAATTGAGTGAGAAACACAAAAATTCCATAAAAACTGTGAGTCTGGAATTTTTAACATTTTAAATTTTTTTACTATGATCCCCAAAGCCACAATTTTATACCCAACTACAAAAAATTATTTTTTAGCAACGAAATTTACTAATGGAATTCAATCCGTTGATAATTATCAGTCGATTATCAATAAAAATGATATTTTAATTTTAGTAACGGAATGTCAACGATTTATTCTCTATTTTACCAACGGAATTCAATCTGTTGGTAATTACCAACGAATTAGTAAGGGAATCATTATATAAATTACCAACAAAATTATTAACAACAGATTACCAAGAGAATTATTTACGAACGAATTGAATTTTTGTTGCTAAAAATTTACCAACCAGCACTTTACCAACGAAAATTTACCAACGGATTCCGTTGCTAATCCGTTGGTAAACCAATTTAAAAAGAGAATAAAAGTTTTTACCAACAAAATATTCCGTTGGTAAAAAATAATTTTTTTTAGTGACAGGTATGATTTAGTATAGTATGAAATGTACAAAAAACATCAACCCATAATAATATAGAAGTTTAAATCATCTAGATACATTTGTGCAGAGACACTGCATTTTGACTCTAAATTTTGATATATAGAAGTTTAAAGAATGGTAACTAAGTGCAGTATGTGGGTATTTTTCCACCGCTGGTTTTCGTGGTCTAAATTTACCGTGTTATTTAATGTGTCATCATATTTGGTATATTGTTAGATGAATAAGATAAAAGATCATATAATACACTCAATCTAGAAATTAAGCAAATAAGAAGCACACTTATTTAGGATGATAATGGTTAGATGTCTTCATATGTCAATCATTGAGAAAATATAAAAAATCATTCTTTAATAACATCGATTCCAATTTTAGTAATTTTTATTTTTAATTCTTAATTTTGATCTTTTATTGTTTAATTTTGGTCATTTTTATCTAAATTTAATTCAATTTTTTGTCTAAATTTAATTCTTTATATAAAAATTTGTCAAATTTTGATTCAAAATTTAAACAAAAAATGGAATAAATTTCGATTAAAATGACTGAAATTGAAAAAAAAAACTAAAATTGATAATTTCAAATAAAAGAAAAACTAAAATTGAAATCCACTATAATTAAAGAATGAATTTTGATATTTTTCTGTGAATCATACCAGACACAGGACATCCTGTTTGGTAGTTCTGCCTTACACCGAGAATTGTAATTGTGAGTTATTCTTTATTCTCATCTCAAATGTGTTGGGAGCTATCTAAAATCAAGATTCATTAGAATATAAGTAGCATTAAAGAATACCTTTATAGTAACATTTTAAATTTATTTAACATAAAATGGTAATACTTTTAAAATTATTATAATATGTAACATTTTTGTAACACTTTTTATATAAGTAAAACACATACATTTAACACTTTTCTATTATGTAACACATGCATATAACACTTTTATATATATAACACATTTTATGTAACACTTTTACAAAGGTAACATTATAATATAACACTTATTCATAAGTAACATTTTTAAGTAACACTTCTACATACATCAATTATTTACATAACATTTTAAAATAATATTTTAAATACTCCATATTTATAAGATGAATACTAATTAAAATGTTAATTATATATATATATATATCACGCATATTTAAAAAATAAATTACATATATATTTTTTAATAATTTTCTTAAAAAAAATTGAATATATTAGTTTAATGTAATTATACAATACAAAATAAGTATATATAGTTCATTACATAAAATACATTTTATTTTATAATTTATATTATTTAATAAAATTAAAAAAATATATTAATCACGAAAAATTATTTTAAATTATATTTACTTACATTTTATGTTAACGGTTAAAATATTGAACTAAAAAAGTTTATTTAAAAAGGAAAATAAAAAACTTAAAATATATAATAAAATAAATATTTAATATTTGTTAAGATTGATGGTCTAGCTATGTTGGTAGATGGAATACATTATAACTCATAGATCATGAGATCAAATCCAAGCAGTATATTGTTGTAACATTTATTAAATCTTACTATATTACGAAAAAGTCAATGAATTGCACTTTTATTTTTTAATTTTATAAAAAGTATTACATAAATATTTTGTTGTAATATTTATGAAGTGTTACATAAGATAACGGGTAACAGGGACAATAGCGACACCCCTAAAAGTGTTATCTATTGTCTATAATAATACTATTAAACTATTAGATAACATTTTTCACGTGTTATGTAAAGTCATTTATGTTGTAGTGATTTTTAAAGATATATTTTAAAAGAAGGGTGATGTATTAATTTTATGTATATTACTCCATCCGATCATAAATAAATTTACACTTATTATTTTTATCGTTCCACAAACAAGTTTACATCTTCATATATAAAGAAATAACGCATAGTTCAATAACCTCATATATACATCACACTTTAAAAATGTATTCATTTACAACTCGCATAACTTACTTTATACTCATTCCGTCTACTTCAAAAAGACTCATTTACTCTTTGATCGTGAATTAAGGATTATAATTATTTAATGTGTAGTAGATAGTTATAATAGTAAATGTTTGAGTTCCATATTTTAATTGTATTAGTGAGTGTGTATCTCATATACTCCCTCCATCCCACCCAAAGAGTCTATTTTTTTCATTTTGGGCGTCCCACCCAAAGAGTCCACTTTCCTTTTTTATACACATGGGACCTACTCATATCCACTAATCCAATTAAAATATGTGACCCACATTCTCACTAATACAAATACCAACTACACATTAAATAATAATACTCTTTAATCTACGTGCCAAAAAGTAAAAACTACCCTTAATATGGGATGTAGGGAGTATGTAAAAAAGGAAATGAGACCTTTATGACTAATGCTTAAAAGAGAGAAATAAGATTCTTTAATTTATTCAAAAAGTAAAATTTCTAAAACTTTGCATCTATCTACAGTAATGTAAATTTCATTATGACATGGAGATAATATCAAATGAAAAAAATCCATACAATAGCAAAATTAATTCGTGCTAAAAAGCTTTATAGTTTATCATATATTATTCCACCATCCACTTGAAAGGTTAATATTTATCGCATTCAATTAAAAGTTCACATTTCCACTTTTTTGTAAAAGGATTTTACCATATTCCCAAACACTAACTAATACAAATATTTATTATATATAAAATAATACTTTTTTCGTTCTCTTTAAATGTATTAATTTTTTTTGTACGTAAATTACGAATTATTATTATTTAATACTCCATCCGTCCATTCTCAATGTATCCATTTACTTTTTGCACGTGGATTAAAAAGTATTATTATTTTATATATAGTAGGTAGTTATATTAGTGGAGGATGTGTGTCTAATATTTTTTTATATTAGTGAAGGGTGTGGGTCATATAATCTAAAAAGAGAAATGGACAGATTAAGTATGGATGACCCAAAATGGTAAAATTAATAGATTAACAGTTGATGAAGGGAGTATATAATAAATAATTGTATTAGTGAAATGTCTCATATTATATTTTAGTTGTATATATAGTGGTGGATCAAATGGGATCACCTATTTCATTTCATATTTCATCTTTTATTCCATTCATTAAAATCTTGTCATATACCATAATTAATGCCCAAAATTCAATACATAGTCCAAAGGTTTAATTGTAATTTGTAGCTTATATTTTTTTATAGGCAATGACTAGTATAAGCTAGGCTTATTTTTCCAATTTGATGAACAGCTGGGTCCCACCCCTTCTCACAGCCAATTTCGAGACTGTACACCTATTACCTATTTTATTTAATTTTTTATTTTTTTCTTTTTTTTTTAAATTTAATTTTAGAGTTTAAGATATATTTTACCCCTAAGATTTAGGTATAATTGTAATTTCAACATTGTGGTTTAGGATATAATTTATTCTTAAAGTTTAGGATTTAGGGTATAATTATAATTATATCTTTGTGATTTAGGGTATAATTTATCCCTAGGATTTAGGACATTATTGTAATTTTACCTTTTTGGTTTAGGGTATAATTAAACTTAGAGTTTAGGGTTTGGGGTATAATCGTAATTTTTTCCTTGTGGTTTAGGTATATTTTACTTATAGGGTATAAGGTATAATTGTAATTTGACTATTGTGATTTAGGGTATAATTTACCCATAGAGTTTAGGGTATAATTGTAATTTTACCCTTATGGTTTAGGGTATATTTTATTTCTAGGGTTAATTGTATATTAATAGTCATTTAAGTAATAATTAAAAAAAATAGCATTAACAAAGAAGTAGAAATTAATTAAGAAAAGTGGAGACCACATGACTGGTTCACCCAAATTACACTCTTTTTTATATTATGAACACCAATAAAATACAAATATGAAATAGGGAATTCAATTCGGTGGGTGGGTCGGTATGGATCCTATATTCCTAAAAAAAATTAAATGAATACTACTTTTGTTATAATGAGGATTACTAATTCGAATAAATTAAAGAAATAATACTATAACTTAATTGAAAAGATGAGGATTACTAATACGAATAAGTTAAAGAAATAATAATATAACTTAATTCAAATGTGAAAAGAAAAAGTAAAACTTTTGGTGGATGGAGGGTTACTGTTGAATCAGGGCAAGACAAAAATTATGAGGTCAACAATTAAACAACCTAAAATTAAACATATTATGATTTTTTATTACTTAAATTTCATTTTCGAATAGTCAAACATAAAAATCTCAATCATTCCCTTCTGTTGGACCATTTTTCACGATATAATTATTTTAACTACTTCATCATTACTTTTTCAAAATTCTTAATTTTAACATATCTATTCTAAGATGCACATACGCATCTTAGAATCGCAAACACACTCGTACTGATGAATAAAATTTTATATAATTTGGTAGTGAATTTTATGTTAGTCTTTTAATGAAAATTAAATATAAAAAAATTATACGATTATTAAAAAACATATTATAATATATATTATTAAATAAAAATATATGCACATATATAATGCTGATATCAACTCTTAATTTTAACATCATTATATAACTTTTTAAAACTATCCCGTGGAATATATTTAATTTAGAAATCATACCACCTTTAAAACTATTCCCGACTTAAAAGGAAAACCATCAAAAGTTTGAACCATGTAGCTAGTCGTGGCTCGTTTTGATTTTGTGTTCCATTCCATATTTTATAACACGTTTTTCTATTGAAATAAAAAAAAACTATGGAATAAAATTATTAAACATTCCCACACTAATAATAATTTAGACAATGATTATAACACACAATTTCTATGTAATGAATGAAATTGCATGTGAAATATGAAAAAGAAATAGTTGATCCCGCTCGAATCATTTCTCGCCCACAAAATACAAGAATCTTGTTTGTAAGAAGAAACACGAACAACACATTCTTGAAATCTTGTCTTTTGAGTAAAGTTAATGGATGCATGATAGACTTGATCACTCTATTTTGTCTTCACATATAGTACTACTTACCAATTGATTAAGAGATCCTTCTTGGTGTCTATAAATAAACCCTAGCTAGGCACTTGGTTGAAGATTACTTTGTTTCCTAGTGCTTCATTAATTCATTCTCCACAACTACATCAAAACACAAGCATGAAAGCAGAGCTAAGAAGAAACCCTCCATCCATCAATCCATTGCAAAACCCCCCCTCACAAAGCTCAATCTCCGGCGCTCTAACAGGCTGCCTTGACGGAGGCTGCATCGAGAAGCTCCTCCTCCACTGCGCGAGCGCCCTTGAGAACAACGACGTCACTTTGGCACAACAAGTGATGTGGGTGTTAAACAACGTGGCCTCCTCCACGGGGGACCCGAACCAGAGGCTAGCCTCCTACTTTCTTCGGGCCCTCGTGTCGAAGGCTTCTAGGGTGTGTCCTAACACCGTGAACTTCAAACCGGACGGAGCGTTTCAGAGAACGCCGATGTCTGTAACTGAGCTTGCAGAGTATGTAGACCTCTTGCCCTGGCATAGGTTTGGATTCTGTGCATCGAATAGTGCTATACTTAAGGCTGTTCTAGGGCTTCCACGTGTTCATATCTTGGATCTCACCATCACTCACTGCATGCAGTGGCCAACGCTTATAGATTCTTTAGCTAAAGGGCCTCCATTGTTGCTTAGATTGTCTGTTCTTTCCTGGAGGCCTAGTGTTCCTCCTTTGCTTAATGTAACCATTGAGGAAATAGGCCAACGCTTGGCGAATTTCGCCAAGTATAGAGATGTACCCTTTGAGTTCAACGTTGTTGAGATTAGTATACCTCAAGATTGCACTCTTGTTGATGGTGTTGATCATCACTATGACTTTCTACTAAGACAACTTAATCCTACCAAGCTCAAGCTCGAGCCCGACGAGGCGTTAGTCGTGAACTGCCAGAACTGGCTGCGCTACATGCCGGACGAGCAGGCCGGCGCTGAGATTTCAATACGAGACTCCTTCCTCGACACCATCAAAGGCCTGAATCCGTGCATTGTGACTGTGGTGGATGAGGATTGCGATGTGGGGGGAACGAGCGGATTGGCGTCGAGAATTGCTACTTGTTTCAACTACATGTGGATCCCTTTTGATGCATTGGAGACTTTCTTGCCCAAGAACAGCCCACAGAGGATGGAGTACGAGGCAGACGTCGGAGAGAAGATCGAGAACATCATCGGATCGAAGGGGGTGCAGAGGATAGAGAGGTTGGAGTGTGGTGTGAAGCTGGTTCAGAGAATGGAGAGCAAGGGTTTTGATGGAGTTCCATGGAGTGAGGAGAGTGTTAAGGAAGTTAGAGTGTTGTTGGATGAGCATGCAAGTGGGTGGGGGATGAAGAGGGATGAGGACATGCTGATTCTAACATGGAAAGGACATAGCTCTGTGTATGCCACTGCCTGGGTGCCACGTGTCCAACCATGGGAAACTCATGTCACCACTTCCGGTTAGAAATAGCTCGATTTCACTGTTCCACACCCTATTTCATCCCCTGTTCCATGGAGTTGGGTGTGGATACGTCGCCCATTTGATACATCACATATTCTTATGTTTCATATGGATGATGTATTCAGACTCGAACCCCATGAAATAGAGGATACAATAAAGATGTGGAGCAAGTGATCTCAAATCGAATAGAAATAGTCAGAACTAGTTACATATTTTATCTAGTGTTCTATTGTTGGGTTATTGAGACATGTGATGATGTAGCTAGTGAAGAGGGAGACAAGATTAGAAACATGTGGTATGGACTAAAATAAACACTAATCACCTTAATGATAGACTTATAATTGAAATCACCATTGTCTTTACCATAAATAGCAGAGGAAGGGTGAAAAATCTTTTCAATTGAGCTAACAATTAAAAGTGATGTTCAATTCTTGATTTTCTATATGATTTCCTTCACCAATTCCTTAGTCCTAATGGAAGGCCAACATCTATAATGTGATAATCATTTTATAATTAACAGAATGTAAAGCCTTTTTCTTGAGGTGCAATGTGCACAACGGACAAGGGGGAGGGGGCCCTCTTTAATTTTGGGTACTAAATAATTGAGCTTTTAAGTAGTTGTACCATTTAATTTTGTCACGTGGTGACAAAAAATTAACAGAGCGGTTTTTTAATAGCTACTTTTGACTAAGTACAATTTTAAGTAGCCACATTCGTTAAGAACAATTTTTACTAGCCACTATTTAGTGAACTCCCCAAATTACCCTCAATAACTGTCGGCTAAAGTATGAAAATAAAGGGATCATATCATGTCAGCTTTGACTGCAGTAAATGGGGTGGGTGGACCACATTTAAAATTGTACTTAGTGGGTTGGTGGACCACATTTAAAGTTTTAAAAATTTTCAAATTAAAATTTTGGATGTTGATTGGTTGGGTATATATCATATCATTAACGTCATTTTCTTTCCAAATATTCCATCTTTCTTCTCTCTCATCTTTCTTCCAACATCCTCTTTCTTCCTCTCTCCATTTCGTCCAACATCCTCTCTCTTCCTCTCTTCTTTTTGTCCAATATCCTCTCTCTTCCTCTTTTTCTTTCGTCCCAAAGCACAAAGAGTAGCGCCACCCATTTGTAGTATCCCTTTCTCAGTATCTCCTTTCCATCTGTCGGAATAGGCGTTTCCGACGAGGTGAATTTGGTGAATTTTCGAAATGGCAATTTTTCGGGTATGTATGAAAGCATTTTTATTTGCATTTTTAAATTGTGTTATTTGTTTATAATGTGTCCTACATTGAGTTTGTGTTACTCGTTTTCGAGGATACGAAGTACATTTTGTATGGTTTTGTTCATATGTGTAAAATGTGAATTCATTTTGTAATGTGATGAATGTGACTTAATTGTGTATAGATCATGTTTAGAATTTTTTGTGTGGTGTTGTTTATTTTTTTTTTTTTTTTTGAATTTTTTGGAAATTTTTATTGGCAGAATAGGATTTTTTTTAAAGATCGAATAGAACGAATGTGTAGGCCGAATAGAACAAGTGTAGGCCGAATAGAACAAATTCTAGGAGTATTATTTTTTTGAATTTTTGAAAATGTTGGTTGGCCGAATAGAGCTTTTTTAGTAGGCCGAATAGAACAAATTTGTAAGCCGAATAGAACAAAGTGTATGAGTTTTTTTTTTTTTTTTTGGAAATGTTGGTTAGCCAAATAGAACAAATCTTAAGCCGAATATAACAAAGATGTAGGCCGAATAGAACAAGTGTAGGCCGAATAGAATAAATTGTAGTACTTGAATTTTTGGAATATTTGAAAATGTTGGTTGGCCGAATAGAGATTTTTTGTAGACCAAATAGAACATATTTGTAGGCCGAATAGAAGAAGTGTAGGCCGAATAGAACAAAGTGTAGTTTGAATAATTTCATAGCACTGACCTTGGCCGAATAGAGCAATATTCGTAGGCCGAATAGAACAGTTTGTAGGCTAAATAGAAGGAAAAATAGGCCGAATAGAACAAATGATTGAGTGTGTCAATATTTGTTCAGTTGCTGCAGTGAACTTATTGTTATTTGATATAATTATTAGTTATTGTCTTATTAAGTAAGTTGGTTGAATTGATGCAGAGTACATCTTTTTTATGTGTGTTACATATTATTTAACAAAAAGTTAAATTTGTGCAAGGTGAATGGAAGCGTCCAACCATGCAGGGGTAGAACTACAGTGTACATAATTACTGCAAACCTGTAGTTGTTATGGCACTTATCCGTAAGCAGTTAACAACGGTTTGGGGTAATGCGGAGGAGATGTTCAGGCGATCTTATTTTGGTCATTACTGGGGTCTTCACAACGATTGGATCGCGCATGCTAATCTCCACGGTCTCATGACACGGGAGATCATACGTGGCGGGGATGATGTAACCGCTAGATATTTTCAAGTTGGGAACGAGTGACTTAGCTTTAGTAGGGTAGAGTTCATGCGGATAATGGGGCTCTGCTTTCGGGACAGGGTGAGGTTTGATCCTAATTTATCGTATCATATCCCGTCTGGTGGGGTGTACGATGTGTATTATGGTCAGGGCGAAAGACCATTAGTAAATGAGATTGCCCGTGACTTTGAGGGTACAAAATTTAGTGGTGTTAGCCCCAAGAACGCGGTTAAAATTGCTAAGGTGCTGTTGTTGTACTATTTTCTCCTTGGATCGGATGTTACCAAGGTGAGTGTAGATAACTGGTTTGGGTCCTATTAGAGGACGAGCGTAGATGAGATTTATTCCCTTGGGGCCAGGTCAGTTATATGACTCTACTGCACTTTATGGACCACATTTTGACTAAACTTCCTAAAGGAACAAACCCCAATAAGTACAGATACCACTTTTACAGGTGCACATTTACGCTCCTGGTACGTGTTGTAGTAGATCACTTAAAGTTATAGTGTATTACTAGTTTCAAAAACAGTAATAATCTAACATATGTAGTTTACGTGTGACAGGTTTGGGCGTACGAGCGTCTACCTGCCCTTGCTGCACCGTATGGCCATGTCCCTACCGATAGGGAGGAAAATATGCCACTTTGCTTGCGATGGGTTTTTCGTAAGGTGAAGAAGGTTGACATGAATCTGTTTTCTCGGGTATGAAATCTAAATTTTTATGAATCATTAATCCATGTCGGTACAGACAAATCAGTGATATTGTATCTAAATGTATTGGTTTTTTTAATCAGGATCTTGTAGTGGTAGATTTTCCGCGGGTGCTCCCCCAGGAGTACAGAAAGGTTTATTGGATTGGAATAAATGATGATTCTTTGCAGGGGTTGATCATGAGGCTGTACACAAAGGCATTCTCTAACCCCAGACGAAAGGTCGTCTGGGAGCCTGATTTCACATATGTGGAGCAGCAGACCGTGGCGGAGGCATACGATCCTACTTGTAATCCATGGGATCAGCAGTACTATTCTGGTATGGATGTTGAGGATCGGTGGACTGGCCAGCGCACGGATGATCCTTCAGCTTGGGTAACAAATTGGGATGAGCATTCTTACCGACCTCCCTATACTCCTAGTCCTGACCACAGTGGACATCATTCAGGGGAGATGAGGTATGCTGAGCGCAGTTCGTATGATCCCACACATCATGTTCCTACATCCTCCGCTAGTAGCTGGCATGCTCGAGCCGTTGCTCATCATGGGAGTGGGATGGATGACGCCCACGGATATGATCAGCAGGATCACGGATATGATGATCAGGACGACCACGGGTATGGTCAACAGGATCACGAATATGAGCAAGACCATTACGGATATGATCAGGATTTCAAAGATAGGGTCCTCCGTAGGCTGGATCAGCAGGATGAGTTGTTATCCCAGCTTGCATGTCAGATGGTGGCTGAGCATCAGACACAGCATTTATTTCGACTTGCGCTTACACAGGAATTCAGGCACCTTCGAGCTGATATTTCGCGGAGTCGTGGGTCTGAGTATGAGCTATCTAGCTCGAGGTCAAGGGTTAGATCTACCCCTCCTACAGTGGTGGATCCTGTGAGTCCGATGGATCCCACACCTGGTGTCGCTCAAGATGGTTTGATGTGTGCTAAGTGGCCAAGAAACCTAAGTGCAGTGTTACATTCACCATTCACAACGACTGAACGCGAGCTCCGCTAGCAACTGTACCTACGATTTAAGACAAGCAACGATCTGTACGTGCTAATCTACTATTTTAGACGTTTTCATATGTTACTTTACATACTTGTGCATGTTGTTAAAGAATTTTTGATTTCAGGGTCGATGTCGGGCTCGGCTATGGAGTCGGCAATGCTTTTTTCACTGAGATGGAGGACCCCAGTGCTTGGTTTGACGACCAGGTAATTGAGAGAGCCTTCATGTGTATACTTAATAAGTAAATATGTTCACTAACTCACAATATTCTATAATAAATTTCTATATGTTTCAGCACCTATATGCATACCTCCGGATGTTATCAGAGCAATCGGCGGCCATAGGCGTTCACGTCCATCAGGATGTTGGGAACTACTGCATTCTGGATATGCAATTCTCTGTAAGTAACAACCACATTAGCAATGTATGTATAAATTTTTCATGTAATTTTGAGACCAATCGTATACAATGATTTTCCTCTAAGGTCCGAGTTCAATCCGTATGGAATGAGTACACAAGGCGGTACAAAGATGATAGAACGGCATTTGCCAACATAAGTGATGACTTGTTGACAGATCTTCATGCACAGGGAGGTTACTCGTGTGGAGGGGGTCCAGGCCATGGATAGAATGTGATGTGGTATTGTATCTTAACCCATGATATGATCAAATAATTATATCTCCTATTTTGACCATGGATTCTACATCTTATATATGCATTCCTCATAACTTATTTTGACAGATTATGTTCATAGTCCACACGGCTGCGCACTACTACCCATGTGCACTGATTACGAAGGATATGAGCTTCTTTTGTTTTGACTCCTTCTGACATAGGTGGGATGACGAGCCCGACATGAGGGATCATCGGATGACAGAGACTCTACCATTCAGACGCGTCATTCCAGCCTTGCTGCGCGAGATTGACCCCCAAGGGGTTCCGTACACTTTCCCATTGACTCCACCTCGGGCAGAGGTTTGTTACAGACAGGAGGACGGATCCAGTTGTGGCCCAGCGTGTCTCAGGACCCTTGATGGGTTATTAATGAGGGACTTTAACTAGAGCACTCCCGATCACATATTGCGTTGCTGAAGGCATATTGCTTTCCTAATCTTTCAATCTGATGCCATTATTACCTCAGCATGATGTACTCATGACAACACCAATGAAAAGGGATGACATTTGGTTTCGTTAATTACAAAAAAAATGTTGATTACCGTTGGACACTTAATTGCTTTTTAATTTTATTTTTATAAGTTATACACTACTGCTATAATTGATAAAAATTACAAGTTATAAACTACTGCTATAATTGATAAAAATTACAAGTTATACACTACTGCTATAATTGATAAAAATTATAAGTTATACACTACTACTATAATTGATAAAAATTACAAGTTATACACTACTGCTATAATTGAGAAGGACAACGTAGACGAGTGTGCCCAGTTTCACCACAAATGCCATATTTTTTATCTCTACGTATACGGGGATTCGAGACAGCCGTCCGAGGAGGAGGTGGACCGCTGTGTGATGATGAAGCTCCATTACAATTTACTCGATTGTGACTTGGCTGTCGGCAGCGTGAGCAAACATGCTCTTTGTGATGTCTCCTGGATGACTTCACACCTGATCTTATCCGAGATATTCGAGGTCGATCGGCCTGCTTGTGTGGTAATGGGGAGTTAACAGTCTGTGACTTGATACTGTCAGGTGTGTCCCATTGAGTGTAATGCGGTACAGGCATCACTGGACCGGACAACATCCCTAATACACTGGTGCGATAGAAAAATGTCAACACGAAGCTACTGGCTGGCAACCTGTAAGTACTGAAGAACGTATAATATAAGAATCACAAACTCTGATGTTCGATGCAACAAAATAGCGGGTATGACTACGTACTCGATTGCCTTCATCGCATGAATACATGGAATAAGTTCTTTCTGGAATTTCTCACAGGTGCAGCTACTGTCGTTCAAATCCACTGTGAATAGCTGATCACCGTCTCTGATTGCATACTTATTACCCATGAGTCTCGATACTGGTAGCTTTTTGGCAGCAGTAGAAAGTTCCACGAGCTCGTCATGCACACGCTTGCAGAGAATGTTACACTCTTGCTCAGCTTGAGTTCGCCGTTCGTAAAACCACCTCTCAGTGGTTGTGTGTACAATCTCTAACAGCGTACATATAGGTAGCGTGCGCACCCAGAGTATGGCATTGTTATACGACTCAGCTGACGTAGAGTTCATAAACTCGTACCGCTTAACAGGACAATGGACCCTTGACTATTTCTCATATCCCCACGACCTAAGTAATTCCATTAACTTCTGCGATGACCGGTGCCCACTCAATAAATTCATGCAGCTAAAAATAATAAATATGGAAAGATAAACATTTGTAAAAATCCATTGAATGGATGAGATTTGTAAATGTGACATTACGACGAAGTAGATTTGAAAGACTAGCCTGTCAAAGTCCCTCGATAGGTATGCATCCATCGCACTCTGAAATCTATACAAAACGTTCTTTCCATAACCTACTAATCTATTCTTTAAATGATAACCACACAAACCATGATGTGCATCAGGATAGACAGTAGAAATAGCATGTGCGATACTGCGATGACCGTCTGACACTATCAAAAGATCTCGTGGACATCCGTATGCCTCTCGAATCCTTTCTAAAAATCATGTCCACGACATGTTGCTCTCGACGTTGCCAATCCCTAAGGCAAGTGGAAATATCTGATGGTTTGGATTATTCGTAACTGCGACGAAGACAATGCCTTTGTGCTTTCCCTTCATATGAGTCCCATCTATGACAATGACTGGATGACCAAACTCTAGAAATCCCCATCTAGATGCTCCAAGAGCATAAAATGAAAACCGTAAACGGTCTTCTTCATCAAAAGAGATACAGGTGTGCGTATCGGAATTTGCCAACTCTAACTGATACATTTACGCAGTGAGCATATGAAATGAGCTATCGTGATCCCCGTACGTGTGTCCAATAGCCCGGTGTTTTGCCTTTACGTTGTAGCTAATGTCGAACCCGAAATCCTTCAATATCTCATGTCTCATCGCCTGGGGTCGGAGCCCAGTATTCTTGTCAAATTACCTAGCAGCAAAATATTGACTGGTGACGTTGGATGACACCTGTGTAGGAGTGGGCCTGTCTGGATCATTTAAACACTCGTGATATTGAATGAATTCAACTACCCCCCACAGCCCATAGCTCATTCATGCGTGCATCGCAAATCGACAACCGGTTTTACCTTTGAGCTTATATTCCACGTTATATCTGGTCGAGCTAGATCTTTCAACAGTGGTCTCAACTCCGTTCCGCAAGTTATACATTCCTATAGCAGTCTGCAACTTCTTTTTTGTATTAAATACACTTTTCTCGTGAAGAACGCCAGACACATCAAAGTCAGGGACAGTCATCTATCTTCTATATCAGCTACAATCGGAATGCCTATAATCGTATCAGATGCATTAGTTCAAAGTACAAGTTTACTTTAGTTTTGCTCTAAATAAACATAGTATTCATACCTGGAATCAACCAGAGACGGGTGGTGGGCCGAATACTTTGACAATCTTGTGGCTGTATTTCAGGACGGGACAAGTCGCGTCTAATCAGTTCAAGAAAGCTAGGACCGCCTCTCTGACGTATATAATCACAGACTTCTTCATACAATTAGATTCTTCTCTCCTCAGCACCATCATCACTTTCGCTAGAAGACTGATTACAATCTTGCAGTATGTCATCTTCGTTGTTTTCATGTTTTTCTTCTATTCGGCCTACGTCTCTCTTATTCGGCCTATAAGGTTGTTCTATTCGGCCAACCAAAATTCTTCTATTCGGCCTACATATTTTTTTAAAAATGAAAATTAAATGTGGAAATTTAAGTTCTTCTATTCGACCTGCGTTTCTTGTATTCGGCCCATAAAATTATTCTATTCGGCCTACAACACTTGTTCTATTCGGCCTACTTATTTTTTTATCGTATGATATATTTTTTGGGTCTTTTCGGCCAACGTTTCTTCTATTCGGCCTTTAAAGTTGTTCTATTCGGCCTACAAATCCTGTTCTATTCGGCCTACGAGTTGCTAATTTAAAAAAAAAATAAAATTTAATGTGAATACATTTTACACTTCACATACACTATTCGACATACTATTATTTCTATTATAAAACGTTGAAATACATAAAATATACTCATGCGGCATGTAAAAATGATCAAATTAATGCATTCATAGCTGTTAAAACAAGTTTACAACATACCTTGTATACTGCTCCCCAAATTCTCACGCCTCTAAAAATCTAGTTAAAATAGTTGCTCCTCGAATGCTCAACACTAAAAAAAAATAGAACAATGAAAATGAATATATGTGTATAATGCAGCACCATGGTTAGACCGCTATTATATATATACCTCATTTTTTGTAAGCATATGAGGGAACACATGCCTACGTAGTTGTACTTTGACATCTTTTTCAGAAATAGAGAAGAATCGGATTCCCCTAGTGTACTTTTCGTACGTTTCTTCTATTCGGCCTTTAAAGTTGTTCTATTCGGCCTACAAATCCTGTTCTATTCGGCCTACGAGTTGCTAATTTAAAAAAAAAATAAAATTTAATGTGAATACATTTTACACTTCACATACACTATTCGACATACTATTATTTCTATTATAAAACGTTGAAATACATAAAATATACTCATGCGGCATGTAAAAATGATCAAATTAATGCATTCATAACTGTTAAAACAAGTTTACAACATACCTTGTATACTGCTCCCCAAATTCTCACGCCTCTAAAAATCTAGTTAAAATAGTTGCTCCTCGAATGCTCAACACTAAAAAAAAATAGAACAATGAAAATGAATATATGTGTATAATGCAGCACCATGGTTAGACCGCTATTATATATATACCTCATTTTTTGTAAGCATATGAGGGAACACATGCCTACGTAGTTGTACTTTGACATCTTTTTCAGAAATAGAGAAGAATCGGATTCCCCTAGTGTACTTTTCGTACTTTTGGTCATAAAAGTGAAGAATCTGATTCCTCAAATATGTGAAAAAGTTGATTCCCTCAAGGATATTTTGGTCTATTCCATAAAAAGTACCTAGAATAAATTGTATATAACATCTGTAACCACTTAAAATAACTTTTAAGTAATAGTAACAACTTTTTGCCATTTTCACAAAAATTAATATGCCAACGTTGTCTTTGCCTGAAGAAGAGCCCCCCCCCCCCCCCCCCCCCCCCTTACTTTTACTGCAACTCTTGTAAAGATGATAGTAAAACTAATTAATTACTAAAGATGTCAAGTCATAATCAATTTTTAAAAAAAATAATTAGTATGTATTCGTCATTTTATTTTCGGAAGATAGTAAATTAAAGGAGAATTTCTCGTTGATAAGGTGTCAACTTTAAAGAATATTTGGGTTGAGTTGTCGTTTTCTAGAAATTTTAAATTTTAAAAAAATTAACCTTGCTGCGTTTAATTAATGTGATAATAAAGGGATTTGATGGCTATTTAAGGTATTTTATTTTCTAACCTTCTCTTTTCATCTTGGTTCAATTATTTTTATTATTGAGTTAGTATTTAAATTTAAAAAAAAAATCTCATAGTAAACTGAAAGAGAATTTATCCTTGATAAGGTGTTAAGGGTATATTTTGATTGAATTGTCATTTTCTAAAAATTTTGAATTTTTTAAAAATTAACCTTGATATCATTTAATTAATGTGATAATAAAAGGATTTGATGGCTATTTAAGGTATCTCATTTTCTAACTCTCTTTTAATCTTGGTGTAATTATTTTTATTATTGAGTTAAAATTAAAATAGTAAACAAATTCTATAAAATCTCAACAATATTCGTGAAGTCATATAAGTATGAAAATAAGCAATAAACTCCACAAACAAAATTAAAATAATCAATAATCCTATGGAAACCATCTGTGACAAGCAATATGCACTCACCACTTGAACCATAAGTAGGTCTTGCCACTGTATATAAAAATATGATCTTACCAATAAAATTTTTACTTTAACATGCTCTATATAGTTCTGTTAGGTAAAGTATCTCTCTGTTGATCTTGTAAGATTGAACAACTTCTCATCTATGTGAACCATTTGTGATATGCTCTTAAATTTAATCACGGTCTGCTCGGTATTAACTTACAATGCTGAAAGGCTGAATTTCATCCTGCTAATCTTATGTTGAGAAATGGTTTTATAACACTATTATGAGCTCTAATCAATTCCTGTTTTGCCATCTCCCAACTGTACTCTTGGATGTTTTCATATCTATTGCTTAATCTCTAATAGTTCTCTATTCTTAAACTGAATGTTTTTCAATTAATTGCATTATTTATTCGCTAATGAAATTGCATTATTTATCAAACATCTTGCTAATACCATGTGGTCTCTTTGATTATTAAATCGTTAATGAAATTGTATTACTTGTTGTCGTTTGCTCCTTTATTCTTTTTCATATCCTTCTAACTGTTGGGATAAGCAGATCTCCATTCATTCTTAAAGGACAAATAAAGAAGAGCATAAAAATCACAACACAAGAATTTACGTGAAAAACTCCAAAACCGGAGAAAGACCACGGATCGAGAAAATACCACTGTGTGAAAATTTTTACAATCATATAGAATTTCTCTCTCTCTCGACCACAATCCCTACACTCTTACAAATCTTTGACTAATTCACACCTTTCTCCCCATTCTCACAACCGAGAATACAAGAAAGGAATTTAAGAAGAATCAAATACAAAGATTAAAGTGTACTTGATTGGTGTACTTAACATTAAAACTAGGGACCTCCTTAAATAGCATAAGAATCCTCTCCCTTTTGATCTCCTATCCGATATGGGACAAAAATCCCTTCTTTTAATTTGATAAAATATCAATAATCTCCACCTTGTCAAAATAAAAGAAGATTTGTTATCTTCACCGACAATCATTCTCAATCCCGAGAATCCTACTCCACCATATGAGTAGACCACTTAGAATAAATCATTCTAAGAATTTCCTGCGGCACATATCGAAAACACCTGCTGATATTTATGGTGCTACTTCCAGCACTTGGCTATCCTGGAAGTCCATCAGTCATCGATATACGTCCACTACACACCCTACATCACCTGCCAAGTCAATGTCCGTGTGCAAACTTGTGGACCAGCTAATATTATTACATCCTTTTCCATGGCAACTGAACATGCCATAAGAATCTCCAATAATATTAACTCAATATTCGGAACTGTTGCCGCACCAGCTCCTCCTTGACCAGAAATGTCACCATTGCTCCACCGTAAGCAATTACTGTGTCATTGCTCCACTTTGAGCAACCACCGCACTATTGCTACACCTTAAGCAAAACTTGTCTGTACCGACGTGACGTCCCTGTCTTTTACCGCCAAGCTACACAAGATTTGTTCGAACCCTTTTTCTACTAAAAGTTTCGTCACTTGAAGCTGATTCTAACCCCCGAAATTCACGATGCTTTTCCCCACTTGTCGATTGAATTCGCGCCATTATTTACCGATCTAGCGCCACCCGATACTAAGCACCCACATCGCCATCTTTCCCGTTGAATTGCCGATTCCCCACACCACAATCATTACCGAAAAATCATTCCTTTCAAACCTCTTTGAGCAGACTCCATGAAAAACCCCATGCCGCTGTTAAGCCAACTCCACCACCGGGAGTCCCAGCAATTCACATTGCTTCAGGCCCAAAAACTCCATCAGAAACTGCTGTCCCGCAAATTCTACCACTTGCCACGCCACTGTCACCACAGTCTGGTGCATTTCACCGCAAGAAAGGAGATGACACTGCATCCGGTTGTTCTTCTGACCCCCTTGTGTCACTAGCTTTTCCCACTTTTTTCATGTCACCCTTAGCCTAATGAATAACCCTCTTCCTCTCATAAAGTCTTTTCTGATGTGGAAGATCAGACTGTGCTGCAACCACAAAGCATACTAAGAATTTTATAAGTGCCGGGACCGGGCTCTGATACCACTTGTTAGGATAAGTAGATTCTCATTCATTCTTAAGGGACAAATAAAGAAGAGCATAAAAAGCACAACACAAGAATTTATGTGGAAAATTCCAAAACCGGAAAAAAATAACGGACCGATAAAATACCACTATGTGAAATTTTTTTACAATCACACAGAATTTCTCTCTCCCGACCCCAATCCCTACACTCTTACAAATCTTTGACTAATTCACACATTTCTCACCATTCTCACAACCGAGAATACAAGAAAGGAATTTAAGAAGAATCAAATACAAAGATTAAAGCGTGCTTGATTGGTGCAATTAACATCAAAACTAGGGATCTCCTTAATTAGCATAAGAATCCTCCCCCTTTTGATCTCCCATCCGATGTGGGACAAAAACCCCTTCTTTTAATTTGACAAAATACCAACTCTAATAACTTTTATGTCAACACCAAATATAAAAGTGACTAAAGTGATCTTATCATGTGCTGCTTTGCCATTTGATGAGCCCTCCAACATGAATTGAGCAATGATATTTAGTTCATTGTTACTTAGATTTTTTTACTCATGCAACACCTGTTTTTTTTGCATAGAAATAAATGTATTTATGATGTAAATTATGATAAAATTAGAACTTGTTTTTGGAGGGTAATGTGTGTTAGGTGATGACAAGACTCGCAGGTTTTTTCATTGCAGGAGGGAATTAAAACTTTGATTATGGAGGAACTATGATGTTAAGTTTAATGTGTGGGATGGAAATGAAAATGTAATTTCAATCATGTTTTGTATTTTTTTTTTCTGGGTTATCATACAAGTGGCAAAAAAGTGTGATGAGGATTGAATTTTAATGTTCTGTAATGTTTTGCTTAATTATAGTTTATTCACTATCTAATTAAAATAAAATTTAATTATTTTTTTTTAAAGATAAGATTAAATTGAACTTGCTTAAATATTTTACTTAAAGGCAGGGATAAATATGTAAAAGTATTATTCTAACTACCTCCTACACGTAAAATGATAATATTCATGGTAATCTTTCGGAGCCCATGTCAAATTTGGATGCAAACAAGTTTTATCTTATTAAAATATTTTATGTTCAAAAAAAATTCAAATGTTACGGTTTGAATAGAAATTTAAAAGTTATTTTAAAATAACTTAAAAAGATCAAATCCATAATTGGGATATATTCATTTTGAATATTGAATTTATAAATCCAATAATTTGAAGGTGTACATAAAGTCCTAGAATTGATAAGTCTAAATTAGATAATTAAAGAAAATTTTTAATTTAATGATGGAGAATTTAAAACTCAATCTTTCTGCTATACCAATGTCATAAGTGCAACTCCAACAAACAATTTCTAGTAAACGTTTGCTCGATATATAGATGGAGTTTACACAAACTGGAGTTTGGGGATGAAGGTACAGGCTTAGTGGTCCGGGAGAAGAACCCTGCCGACTGATACTGCGGGACATGGCTACTGATGTCTGCTTCAGTGATTTCCAAATTCCCTCAATTTTGAAAATTGCTCATCTCCCTCACACAGATCTACAGGAACCACATCCTCTTGGTAACGTCATTTCTTCCCTATCTTCTCTTAACATTTTCACTCATTATTTTCTTTATTTATTTTCCTGTTTGGAAACTGGAATTATTCAATTGCTTAATCCAAACCAAGCAATTAGGCAAAATCGATTTAGGGTTGAATGTTCAATTCCAAATTATTGACCCCCAATTCACAGCCCTTGCAATGCACTCCAAACTTCTATATGCGTGTTGTTTGTGGATATTTTCATGTTTATCCCATTATCTAATGATAGTTTTAAAGTCCCTGGTTGCTGAATTACTCTATAATGATATGCGAGCGCATGATTTTCTTGCTGCTCATCCAAACAGAGTAAATTTTCTCTTTACATCCTCAATTCTACAAATTCACAGTAATCTTGGGTTAGCTTAGCTAGTTGTATTTGATACTTTTGCTAGTAATCTACATACTTTCTTGGGATATTGAGCCTTAGTTCCAGAGGGAACAGTTTGAGATTCAATCATAGCTTGTATTCTTTATGCAATGTATGTTTCATCAGGTATGTGATAATCATGAGCTTGAGGATTTGATCGACGAAGGTGGAAACAGTGTGGATCATTCTGACTTTCTTGAGTGTTGGTTTGATCACATTGTTGTTTTTTAAACTGCTAATATTGTGAGCTATGGTTGATTATATGAAAGGTAATATGCTCCCATGTAATTCTCAATCGGTTTGTTCCATTATCTCACCCTTGCATTTTTCTACTTCAACTTGCGTCGCTAGTTATAGGCTTCACGTTTTCTGTTTCATGATAAGGTTTATACTGGGTGAAAGCACTCTAATAACATAGAATGCAAGATATCTCAAGTTTTGTTAGAGGAGAGTTTAAAAAAGGATATAGTTGTGGTTCTTAGAAGTGAATGCATCAATGTAGTTAGTAATGACATTTCTGCTTTAACCGAATAGGTTAATAATTGAAGCTCCTTATTTTGATATCATTGTGTTATTGGAAAGTAGAGACATTCGGTAGCTGAGGGAACATTATTTATCCTGTTACAGTAATGCCCTTTTTTTTCTCTTCTCAATCAACAATTTGAATGAGTCAGAGTTTTGTTAAAGTATATGATATATCCATGATTCTACAATGAAAGATTCAATTGATTTACATTTATCAATGGTGTCATGTATTTTTAAGAGAAAAAAAAAAAAACTAGAGTATTTATTTCTTTTAGCATGGAGTACATAACTTGACACTTGCATCAGATCTGAAATGAGAGTAATTGAAACTTTATAGTGTTGAGACACAATAACCTCTTGAATTTTTTGCTTATATTCAATTTTTTTTTTTTAAATTTAATTGTTGAATCCTATCTTGACATAGTAGTTATGGTTTGCATCCACATAACAAGGTTTGATTGCGACTGTCATGTGTAACCCATTTTCTTTTAGATATTACCTATTTTGAAATCAAAGAGCCAGCACCCAACGGAGATGGGAACATAGTGCAATCATCTAGTTTTTCAGCATTTGCAAACAATTCATCTTCAGTCAAAGGAGTCTTGATCAGCATAGAGGTGACTCTGCCTCCTATAAGTTGTATTGGATCTTTATTTTACCTCGTATTGTATTCAACTTATTCATGTCCTCTGTGGCAGTGTGGTTGAACAGTTGTGTATATTATATTGTCCTGTTTTAGAAATCTATCGTTTGTTTAGTTGGTTTGGAAGGTATCAATAGGTTGTATTTCAACACAAGTTATATCATCGATGAGAAGAGAGAAGCATGAAGCCTGAAACACTTGCTAGCCTTGTATTTGCTTTGTTCTTTCTTTTTCGAGTAAAAATGGCTTTAAAGGATCAAGTTGCTTGACGTATCTAAGAGCACAAGAGGAAAATAGTTGTTGCCTCAACCATCCACAAAGATGTGCACATTACCACTAGGAGAGCTAATTAACTTTCGTACATTGCTGCTATTCTCATTCATGCAGGAATTAGGGGGACAATTGCTCAGAAGGAACTTCTATTTGGAAAGAAAACACAACTGCTACTAAGATCCAGGTATATTCATTCAAAGGAAATATGTTTGATTCATTTCCTTTAGAAGATAAACATTGTGAGTGATTCAATGTGTTATTTTTATTTGGACTTAGTTAAATGGCTATTAGGCCAATACTGTGCTTCTTAATTTATCTACATGCGTTTATAGTTTAATGATTTGATCAGATATTATCAGATTGCTATGTATATGATAAATTATTGACCTAGATGCATGTTTTATTTATATATGAATCAATAATTAAATTGAAGGAACCTGTGAAATCTAAAATCATGGTCTTGTAATTTTTATTATTATTATTATTATTATTATTATTATTATTATTATTATTATTATTATTATTATTATTATTATTATTATTATTATTATTATTATTATTATTATTATTATTTTCGTGCTTTAATTATTTAATCAATATGTGCATTGGGCAAACATTTGTATGAACCGTGTACACACGTGATCCAAATTTACCATTATTTTCAAGTACATTAAAAATTATTCTTTAGAGAGATACATGATTACTCTTTTTAATGAAAAATATTACCCCTTAAATTCTTGCAATTTGATTACCGATTACTTCTTAATATACGAAAAATTACCCTCTAAAGGCATGAACTATTACTCTTTTGAAGAAAAATATCACTCTTAAAGTTTTGATTTGTTATAATTTTTTATATTTTCGGTGAAATGAGCAATATTTATCATTTAGAAGAATAATATTTCATCTTTCTAAAGAATAATTTTGCAAAAATATGGTGCATGTATAAACTCCTCTTTTTTCTCTCAAATAAAAAAAAAAACCCATTGGCGCCAAGCGTGAGGGAATGCTAGATGTTTGGTAATTTCTCCTCTAACCAGGATAAAAGATCCCATGGACGCGGCTAATCCCATGCATATTGTATGGACCTCTGGTCGCACAAATTGCATAGTATCGTAAATAGTTACCTTGGGTATTAACCATCCGCCAGGAGAATTTATAAACAAATACAGATATTTGATATCATCCTCGATACTGAGATATACCATAAGATCAATAAGTTGATTCGAGATCTCGCTATCTACTTCTTGGCCTAAAAAAGGTAATCTTTCTTGATGCTTCAAAGTAGGCTCACTCTTTGCTCAAATATAATCAGGATGAGAATTCTCATTACTTATTCATATTTTCTATATGGACACATTTATGAATGCTTATCAAACGTTTTCGCATCCCAAAATAGTAAAAGCAATCAATATACAAATAATTACAAAACAAATCTATACTATTATCATCAAGTAAATGCATAAATCACTGGATGAGCTGTTTTTTAGTGAAAATGCGTAAAAAGTACCCAGCCCAAAAAGATTACATTTTCTTTACTCGCTAAAAATAAAAATATTTTTCCACCCAATTTGTATTATTTATTTCAAAAATATCCTTATTTATTATTGATGAGTCAAATTTGATTTATTGGACTTATTATTATTATTATTATTTTATTTAACACATTTTTTTGTTATAGTTTGTTCGGTGAGAAAATTATAAATATTAATTTAATCCATTCTTTTTGTCTATTCGACCTATTATTTGTTTATTTGTCACAAAATTTTTTAGTCTATTCAGTTTATATTTTTTGGTTTTTTAATTATGTTGACAAAAATACTATTGAGTCTCTATTTGGCCTTTTTTTTTTTGTCCGTCCGACTTATATTTTGTTATATGTTTCAAAATTTTTACTCAATTTGGTCTATATTTTTTGAATCTTTAAAATATGTCAAAAAAAAATATTATGCATCTCTATTCTACCCTTTTTTTTGGCCTGTTCGGCCTAATTTTTTATCTATTTGGTCCATTTTTTTTCTTCGTCTTATAATTTTGTCTTCCTACACACTCTTTTCAACCCCATTTTATGTATATTTGACCTTTTCATTTTTTTTGTCTATTTATTTAATTATTTTAAAGATTTATTTTTTCTTCAACACAAGAAAATCAATTAAATCAAAGGTATTTGGATACAAACCAATTAATTTCGGTAAAAAAAAAATGCTTTTATTTGTGTTGGAAAATAAAAAATAAAAAGGCTAAAACTTATGTGCCTCGGGACGCCGTGCGTTTAGATAAATATTAAATAGTATACCCTTTAATATAAGGACGTGTATCTTTTATTTCTTGGAAAGAAAAAATTAATGGAAGTGTACCCTTTAAAACAAAATGTTATACTCTTATTAATTAAATTGTATATCCTTCTGAATAAATGTTATACTCTTACACTCGTTGTGCACCTGAAGACACAAGAGACCAACTCAAATAAAATATTACATTTAAAAGTATGACTATTGATTTTATCATTTCTCAAATTTGGACTTAATTTTAGAAGTGTTTCATTTGAGGGCTTGAATTTTAATTTTTTTCTCAAAATAAGGCTTATCGTAATTTTTTTTCTGAATCCAATATATATTATAGAATAATACAAAATGTTAATAAAAATAATATATATTTAATATAATAATTTGATTTGAATGTGTATAACATATTTTTTTTAATAATTTTGTATGATTTGAAATGATAAAATAAAATTTATAGCAAGTCTTAAAATGAGAAAAAAAATATAAAAATATAAAAATTGGGTCTTAATTTAAAAAAAAAAAAATCAAACTTTAAATTGAAACTTTCATAAAATCAGATCTTGAGACTTAAATTAAAAATCAGGTTTTGTAGGAAAATCTTCCTTTCTTTTAACATTATTAGAAAGAGTAGAGTATTTACTATAAAAATAATTTAGGATATCGAGAGAAGTACTTCTAATCTCGGAGATCAATAGTTGATACCAAAGCTGTAAATTTTCCTTCCATTTCGCATTGTATACCAAATCTGTAAATCATCCGTAATCATTTTTCATTTTCTATAAAAACTTAAAATATATAAATAAATTATACTCCTATATCTTTTCATAAAAATACATATTACTACTGAAAAAACTATTTTTTTTACTAACATAATTTCCCAACCAAATTCAATATATTGTAATATCAATAAATTGTCAATTAAAATTACATTTGTCTTTTAGTAATATAAATATATAATACTAATAAATGGAGTATATAATATTTTTATCAATGTAATAATATTTATTATTATTTACCATCAGAATCATTATATAAATTACCAGTGAAATTGAATTTTTGTCGGTAAAAAATTTACCAGCTACCATTTTACCAATTAAAAATTACCAAATAATTTTGTTATTAATTAATCTACTGATAATCTAATTTAACAATTAAATTAATATTTTTATCAGTGTAATATTACATCGGTAAAAAATAAATTTTTTAGTCTATTTTACTTCTTTTGTTTGACTTAAAACTATCTTTACATTAAAAAATATATACCCAATATAATAATTTTAATACACATTTTAATTTTAGAGCAGTCACTACAAAAAAATATTTTTTTAATAACGGAATATTCTGTTGGTAAAAGTCTTAATTTAATTGTTAAATTGGTTTATCAACGGATTAAATTCGAAATCCGTTGGTAATTTTCCATTAGTAAAGTGGTGATTGGTAAATTTTTAGCAACAAAAATTCTATTCCATTAGTATTTTTATTATGATTCTGTTGGTAAATAGCATAGATTTTATCAGTTGGTAAAAACATAAAATCAATTGTCATTTCGTTGCTAAAAGAAAAATATATTGGCAATATGTGGGTAATTACCAATGGATCGAACTCCGTTGGTAAATTCCATTGCTAAAAATGAGCTTTTTTGTATTGAGTCTTGTGTTGAACCTTCACATAATGAGATCATTTTACACTTTTATAATTAATTAAGTATTACTTTTTGTTAGATATATTATCACTTTTCATTTTCACTATAATTTGTTCAAGAAAATAGCTCACAGTACTGTTATTATTTTTCAATAATTGGGTATTACTCCCTTGTTCCTCTGAAAAATAAGTATGCATTTTGTTATTTTAATATGCCTCATTACAAGAGGTGTATTTTCTTTTTAGTAAATGAAATCCACACAAAACAATTTATATATCTTCATGGGATGCACAGACACTACTAATACAATTATCCACTATACATTAAAATATTATTCCCCTCCCATCATATACACATTAAATATTATACTCCCTCCGTCCCACCGAAAGATCACCATTTTACTATATTGGGTATTTCATCCAAATGTCATCATTTCTCATTTTTAGTAAAAAAGTACCACACGTGGCCACCACTTACTACTAATACAATTACTCACAACATATAAAATAATAATACTCCTTAATCTACGCACAAAAAGTAACCGGTGACGTTTGGGCTGGGCGGGACGGAGAGAGTATCTATTAATTCACATAAAAAAATATCATTTTAGTGGGACGGAAGTAGTACTTTTTACTAGGTTATCGCTTAATACACATCTCACAAAAGTTATTTCGTGAGATAGTCTCGCACAAAATTTTGTCTTAATTTTAATATTGTCACATTAACACACAATATATTTTATATTTTATTAATTATTTAAAAATTAAAATTACTTAAATTTCATAAACATAATTAAATTAAATAAGGTGATTTTTCAATGTTATGAAAAACTTTACTTACTAGAAGAACTATGTGATATTGCCCATTCTGAAAAAAACAAATACTAATGAAAAGCAACTCAATTAAACCAAAAAGGCAAAAGCTCAGTCCAAAAGCAGGTGGAGCCAGAAAGAGAAAAAAATTGAAAAAGAAAAAGAAAAATCAAGTGTAGAAGTGGAAGAAAAGAATAAACATTCTTTTATCCTCTGCTCTGCCCTAAAAAGTTATATCCCCACCCCAGCTCTAATCATGGCAGTTAAAGTAGGACCCTTATAAACTTTATTTTAAAAAAATAATGCATTCACAGAATCTCTAATCATTCATTCCCATGCAAAATAGTGTAACATGCTGTAATCCTAGAGAATCTTAGACTACCCAATTAATTTAACAATTATTAGTAGTACTCCTTTTTTTAAGTATACTTTTATTTTTCACGTGAATTAAGAAGTATTATTATTTAATAAAAATAATATTTTATTGTGTATACGTCCTCAAGTATACATTTTTATGATTACGTTTGCTTTTTGCACGGGGATTAATGAAAATAGTATTTTATTGTGTATTGAGATAAGAGAAATAATAATTTAATGTAAAGTGGGTAGGTGTATTAGTGGGATATGTGGGTCCATATAGGGAGAAGTAATTAATTTATATGGGTCACATATGCTAAAAAAATAAATGTAACCATTAGGATGGAACGCCCAAAATAGAAATATGTAACTATTAGGATGGGACGGAGGGAGTATGTAGTAGGTAGTTGTATTAGTGAGGTGTGTGAGACCCATATATTAAATGTATTAGTGATATGTGTGGGTCCCATGTGTTTAAAAAGGAATATTTATAATTTTGGTGCGGACAACCAAAATAGCAAAAAATATACATTTCCGGCGGACGGAGGGAGTATTTCTTTCATGTAAGAGGCTATTATGTGGAGTATAGTGAGACATGAGGGTATTATGTTTATGTAAGAGAGCATTATATACTCCCTTCGTCCGTCCGAAAGAGTGTCTTTTACTTTTGTGCACGCGGATTAAGGATTATTATTATTTAATGTGTAGTGGATAATTGTATTAGTGGGAGTGTGTACCCATATTTTAGTTGGATTAGTGGGTGTATTTAAGTCACATGTGTGTAAAAAGGAAATGACCATCTTTGGGGCGGATAACCAAAATAGAAAAAATACCCTCTTTCGAGTAGACGGCGGGAGTATATTAAGATAGGTGAATTTAAATAAATTGAGATTAATATTTTACTGCTTAGCATTAGGGTTGGAAGGGTTTTAATTAGGGTGAAATTTTATAAGGTTTTAAGTTTGAAATATGGGGGTGTAATTAATATTTGTAGGGTCCGTTCATACGGAATGAAAAGCTTTAATGTTAAATGGGAGTCTCTGCTAATGTACGGTGATAGACATGAGGGTATTGTATAAGACGGCTTTATATATGAGGAATTTAAAGTTGAATATCATTATTATCCAACAATTTAATTTTTTTATTATTTATACCTAAATAATTACTCCCTCGGTCCTATAATACTTTTCTCATTTTCCCCATTTGTTTGTCCTACAAAACCTTTCATCCCCAAAAAAGGGAAACACCGCTTTATCCAACAACCTCAAAAGTTATTTTAATTTCAAATTTGTCACTCATTTTTCACACACATAGCATTACTTTATATTTTTTAACTACCTAAAAATACTACAATACCCTCCAAAGTCAATAAAGTGGTAAAAAAATACAACTTTTCTTAAACAACGTGGAACAATAAACGTGAAAAGTTTTTCCGGATGGAGGGAGTATTTTTTATCAAAATATTCCATCTTTTTATTTATTTTTTATTATTTAGTGTCAGTAATGGTATTGAATACCCGAAACATGATACTGAAATTATATCCTACACTATCGTCATAAAATCGAATGTCAGACTTAGTGTCGACTAAGTAAATGAAAATCAAAAGTAACTTTTCTTATCTGCTTAGTATCGTCAACCGAACTCGAGTTCGACTATTTCTTATCTGCTCAAATATAGAAAAGTTATTAAATTCCTAAACATTCCAAGTAAATGGGAATCAAAAGTAACATTTTAAAATTAGATTAGCAAGCAGGGTAAATACAAATTAAGTAAAATAAAAGAAAAATAGATGGAGAATGTTGGTAGTGTATAGTATATATGTGTATGATGAAGTGATGGGTTTTGTATTGGCAAGAAAGAAAGAAAGAGAATGGATGCTTGAAAAGTCGTGCCCAGAAAAAAACAATGTCAGCATGATAGGCATGCGTTTCTTCAATCTTTTGTAGATACGAATACGATCTAGCTGCTATGTGTTGGAAAATCGTGTTTTCAACTCACCCTACGAATTTTTACCAGTTTTGGGTTCTTTCCTTTTGGCATTTTCTAATATTCTCTTTTACTCACAATTTTTTTTTTTTTAAATGTTCCGTTTTTTTCATTCAAATTATATTACTCCCTCCGTCCCCCGGTATTTTCACACATTTATAAGGGCACGGAGATTAAAACGTATTTTTTTTAATATACTCCCTCCGTCCCCCAAAGTATTTCACACTTTCTTTTTTCATCCGTCCTTCAAAGTATTTCACACTTTACTTTTAATAAATTTGGTAAAAATACATTACAATAATACACACTTTTTACACACATCCCAATATAACACTACAAAAAAACTGCCCGACAGTGACGGACTTTGTGACGGACTGACGGACTTTGTGACGGGAAAGCGCCCGTCACCCGAACATGCGTCACAAAGTGTTTGTGACGGTCCCGTCACAATTAGTGACGGATTTTGTGACGGAAATCATTAGTGACGGAATTTGTGACGGTTTCTTTTAACCAATATTTGTGACGGACTTTTGTGAGCTCATGTGAGTGCTCGGTAGCACTCAACCGGACCGGCTACCAGTAGCCCATTTGTATTTTATTATATTTTTACCCCTTATACCTCCTTTAGAATTAATTGTGTAGATTTGCTCCCAATCGGGTTTGAACCTGGGTTGGTGCCAAGCAAGGTGCTTGTGAGCAAGTGTTGAGCCAATTTGGCTAGATGTGTTTAGTGTTAATCTTTAATAAATATTATATATATTCAATTAATTTGTATTAAAATAACATCAACCAACTTTCAAAATAAATATGGTGGTAATATTGATTAATGTAATACATATTAATATGACTAATCATTATTAAAATATTAATTAATTAATTTTATTATTTATTTAATAAAAATTTTAAATTTTCTTAATTAAATTAAAAAATCCTTATAAATTTTAAATTCTCAATCTATATATAATATCTAAATATATTATTTATTTATAGATGAAAAATAGGTTAATTTGCATTAAAATAATTAACATTCTTATAAATTTTCAATTTAATTCTCTTATAAGAAAATACATCATCATTATATTTTTCTTAATTCAATCACAATATATACTTTGTTTTTATCAATTAAATACACTATCTTTTTTTTTTAAATTCAATCATCAACTTTCCTTTATATATATATATATATATATATATATATATATATATATATATATATATATACTAATAATGAATACGCTGTTACAAATAACTTTTTAAAAATATGAGGTGTCGCAACGTGATTAAATTTCGTATGTTTTTTATTTTTTTAATATTATATATATAATCTTTCTAATTTTATTTATTTATTATTATTATTATCATCATGTATATATTAAATCACATAATAAATTAAAATCACCTTTAATCATATCTTTTTGATTGATTAAGGAAATAATCAATAAAATATATCCAATTTATTAATATTTTTATTCATGTACATCTTCAAATTAAATAGCACCTTTAATTATATTTTTTTTATTGGAAATAGATAATTAAGTCAATCATATTTTTAATCATATATTTTTATTATTTGGCAAAGATTTTAAAATTAATATTATTATGTACAACACAATATATTCAATTATTTAAGTTTAAATAAATTCACAATAAATATTTAAAAATATATTTTTTTTTAAAAAAGAAGTAACTATGTTCTTATAATTATTTTGATTTTTTTAAAATTGTAATTTGTGACGGACATAGTCCGTCACAAAGTTTGTGACGGACAAAGTCCGTCACAAATGAGCCCCTTTTCCGTCACTAATTAAAAAAAATAAAATAAAATATTTTTGTGACGGAAAAAAGTCCGTCACAAAATTTTCCGTCACAAATGCCGTCACAAATATTGAAAATGACGAAATTTTAAAAGGTCAACTATTAGCCGTCACTATTTTCAAAATGCCGTCATAAAGTCCGTCACAATTGTGACGGCAAATTTTCCGTCACAAAAGTCCGTCACTGTCGAACAACTTTTTTGTAGTGTAATACTTACTTTTTCACATCTTCCAACAACTTTACACACCTTTTTCATAATTTTACACACCTTTTTCATTATATCAACTAAAATATATATTTTCTTTCTTACTTTATACATAAAAATACAAAATTTTCTTAAACTCCGCGCACACAATACGTGAAATACATATTGGGACGGATGGAGTATAATGTAAGAAAAAATAAGGATAAATTAGTAATTTAAAAAGTAAAAGTAAATAAAGTTGTTGGGAATGATGAATAAAATGTAAAAAAGTAATATAAGTTATTGGAATTGTAAAAAGTAGGTAATAAAATATTAGTATGTATTTTTACCATTAATGGAATGAGTAAAAATACGTGGGGTAGCTCAAAATGGAAAGTGGGTAAAAATACGTGCTACGAGAGAGTATATTACTATGAATTCTTTTGTAATTGTGGCAATACGAATAAACACTCAAATCAAGAAACAAATATACTTCACTTCCTCGCTTTATTGGTATTGACGGATCCTATACAATGCTTCATTATGTGATTGTTTGCATAGATACTGTAAAGCATATGAAAAGTTATTTTTTTACTAAATTAATTGATTTTTAAAAATTTCGTAGATTAGTTTTTAAAATAGTAAATAAAATGTTAAAATATGCCATGTTTATTAGGTGCGAGTGAGATTTTTATAAAATCAAAATGTATTTGGAGATCATTATTGGATTAAAATAGTATTTCATTTTTTGAACGGAGTAAATTATTATGGAACACACAAAAATGAAAAGTGTGAAGATAATTATTAAACAAAAAGAGTATAATAGTATATAATAGAAATAGAGATGTTAGTGTGCAGTCGAGTATATTGTGCACCTTCTCGAAAATGGTTACTCTATAGAATATTAAGTATTAAGAATTTTAATACGGATGAGTTTTAGTTTTAATTTTTGTAACATATACTTTTGTTTGAGGTTTATATGGATGAATTAATAGAAAGCATGAATATACATGTCCACTAGCTACTAGTGGTTTGGATTATTTGTGTTATTTTAGTACATCATCTCGTATATTATACCGTTGGATGATACGTAGAAAAAATGGGAAAATTATACCCTAAAAAGAAAAGTTTAAACTTTAGGGGTAATTGTTGAATTTATTTCTCCTCTTACGTGTCAATCATATAACATGTGATACAAAAGATGATATACGAAAATGACGTTGAAGTTTCGGTATAACTAGCCGATCAACTAACTCAAATTGACACCAACATAACTCGTCACTTATGGATAGGGAGTAATCACTCAACTACATATATCTCTCTCAAATCATTTGAATTTAATGGACCTTAAATCAATGGAGATCATAATATGCCCCAAAAAGAGCATACATTGAAGAATGTGTGAAGAGACTATAAAAGTATAGAACTAAGAAATATTTTGTATGTTCTAATTCCTTTATTCTTTCTTTCATTATAATCTAATTTTTTAATCTTGCTTCTCTTTATATATAAATAAAAAGAGGAAGTGTATATAAAATGACCGATGTAGTATATGTCATAATATATTTACCCACGTTACAAAATTAGTTTTGTACTGGACTCGAGAAAGCAAGAAATAAAATAAAGGTGAAAACTTGTGTGAGACTTTACGTAATTAGTTATAGTTTTTATTAAAAACTTTATCATTTTTTTTTAAAAGGTTATCATTTTTTGTTATTATAAATTGTTTCATGAAATGATTCATTATAATGATTATCACTTCTTATAAATTGTTTCATGAAATGATTCATTATATATAACTCTTTGTATTTTGTAAAATCTGTAGTTATAAATCAACGTAATCTTATCTTAATACGAAGAAAAAAAAAAGGCTTTTTTCTAATCTTATCTTAATTTATAATGATTAATACTGATTTATTGTTAATTTATAAATTAAGAAGGGAAAAAGAATGTAAAGTTGAAGAGAACTTTTTGACTAGAATAGTGGGTGGATGCAACTATATAACATCCCTTTATTTGTTCACTCCAATACATGGGAATGTGTCTTTCTAAGCTTTTTTTGCATTGGAGTTACACCCTCACTATAGTGGCATGTCACTCTCCTCATTCTTTTTAACCAAGAATACTATAATCTGACATTTATCTTTCTTTCATGCTATATATAGGCTTAAATCATCTTAGGGTGCTTGTTTAAGAATATTAAATGAGTTTGATCGGACAAAGTTATACTGAATTTTACTGTTGATATTTGACGCATGTTTGGTATAATAAGAATTTAAAGAAAAAATTTATCATTTTTAAAATCTTAATTAAAAATCATGAATAATGATAATTTATGTTTGTTTTGATTCTGGCCGTATAGTAGAGTTAGTTCACCAAGCACCCATGCACCCTTCTATTTCCAAGACTCTTTATTACTCCTCATCTATTTGTTGCCAAAGGGAATCAACCTGGGTCACTGGTTAATACGAAGAGTGCAAAAATTGGGAAAATATAATTCTCTCTAGAAATCTAAAACTTCAGAAGGGCAGAAAGTGATTAGAGTGAGAAAAATTGATATAAGACCATTAGCATTCAAAACTGCTCATAACCCCCTAAAGAATTAGTATAGATTTGTAGGTGTATATATGTTGGCTTTTAAAACCTAGTTGTTGATTTTGAAAACCGAAACTTGGTTCTAAAATCAAAATAAACATAACCTTAACCATCTCTATTTCCATTTAGATTGACTTCTTCATTGATACTCAATATAATTTGATTTAGAGATTTAAATCAAGCTGCCCATTTTTTATTTTTTAAATTAATTTCAATAATTTTTAAATTTTGATAATTTAATCCATTAATAATTTGAAACATATCACTTATCAGGTAATTTTAGAAAAATAAATTTTATAGAGAAGTAGCACGTACGTCATGTACTAAAATTTGAAAAGTGATTCCATATATATATCATCTCATGGTCACATGTTAAAAGTTTAGATTTATTTATTTTTGTCTCAAATTTCTAGCTGCCACAAAGATTTTGAGTCGAATTAAGGGTTTATTTTAATTTTTGAGATGGTCATCATTTTTATGAAACCAATTGAGTTCGTCTCTCAAAATTCATTAAAATGGGTTTCAACTTTCAAACCCTAAATTATCTAAGTCGATTATTCCAATCCAAAATTTCTCATCAATTCTATTGTTGAAAAATGGTTTACCCCTCAACAATTAAATCGGAGAATATGCATCAAGTGGTTTTTAAAGAAAACTTAATTTTTTTAGTGTACTTACAAGGGATCCAAATCCAGATTTCTTTGAGAACTTACTATTTTACTTTGCAAGAGATAAAAAGCAATGTCAAAGGCAGGATTCGTGGAGTTAAACCCTTACAACTTCAATTGTTTTGAGTCGAGTTCCAAAACTCGACCAATTTGATAAAATATATAGTCAACTACATGTCAAGCGTAACATCATCGGAATCAGATCTAGTTTGGCTAAAATTCATTTCGAGTTATAAATTGAGTCAAGATTTGCAGAATATTTGTTGGCTAAAAATATAGAATCGATCGGTATAGCCGCATAGATATACCCACATTATAAAACTTTTCACAGTATATTAAATTGTGTAGCATGTCTTTTGGATCCACTTTTCCACACATTTCACACACTCCATTTTTGTCACTTCTTCATTTTCCATATTCAATTTTCACCATAGAATTTTTCATCGGTATTTGTTTTGAATAAAAAATGAGCTAGTTATGTTTTGTATGAATTACATGACTAATTTCATGAATTTATTAATTATAGGTATTGTGAGACCCAGGTTCGATTCCTATTGGGAACGAATTAGAAGTGGAGATATAAGGAGCCTTGGAGAAGGGGGAGTAAGGAGACTTGGGGTACACTAACTACCGACTATACTAACTACTAACATTTACCGATAAAAAAAATTAATTTTAGGTATTGTGAATTAGATTAGTTATCAAATTAATATGTGGCTTGCGTATATTTGTGTTTTCACACGTGATGTATATCAATTATGTGTAGGGTAGTTAGAGAATAACATCATATTCCTCATAAATGAATGCTCCATGTGAGCACCTCCATAAATAAATCAAATAAAGCCACATATTTTAAGGAGATCAAATATAAATTAAAAAATAATTAATTTGGATATACTCATCAATACTTAAAGCCCCTTGGTTATAATTTGGGATGGAAATAATAATTGGAGTCATTGAGTAGCCAATCAAGATGGGGTTATTACGCTAATGATATAATTTTTAAATGAATATGAATATTGTTAAATAAATTTTGAATCTAAATCTAGCTCGCATGAGAAATTATAATCAAGTTCTATTTAATAACACATGCATTGCCCAAATTAATCAAGCCCCCTAATTTCCTTTTCATTAATTACATGATATCTTGATGTATAATTTGGATGTGCTCATAAAATATTTAAACTGTTTTTTATTCATATTTTGGATTTTTATGAGGGAGAGATGTGCAAGCTTTTTGGTACTGAAATCAAAGAGGGATATAGATTTATTAATTTTATTTTTAATTAAAAAGATAAGGAAGTTAAGGGGTGACCAGAAAGCAAAGAAAGTGAAAGGAAATTGTAAAAGGAATAAAAAGAAAAAGGGTGCACTTCTCATGGCTCATGCTTTCTTTCCTTTATTTCTCCATTTCACATTTTGCATGCAAAATTTTACATTTTTTTTTATGCCTCCCAACATCAGACTCTGTCACCTCTCTTTTTGCTCGGATCCCTAGAAATATATACACGCTTTTTTATATACTAATGACCAAATGTTTTGTAAAATGACTTTCATTTTATTTTTTTAATCGGTTATTATATTCATCCACCCATAAAATATTCATCTTTTCATCGTTCATTTTTAAGATATTTATTTTATTTTTTTAATAAAAAGGTCTACCCAAACTCACTACTAACATAACTATTTATTTTATATAAAATAATAATATTCCTTAATTCACGTGAAAAAAAGATACATTATTGAAGGACAAAAAGGGTACTCCCTCCGTCCCATTTTCATCTTCATATTTACTGTACACACGCAAATTAAGAAAAATTACTTTTCGAGTAACTTTTGGGGATAGTTTGGTATTTTTGGGTAATAAATAAATGATAAAGTATGTTATGTGTGTTAAAAAGGTAATGACAATTTTGAAATTAAAATAAGTTAGAGGGATATAAGTTATGTACTTTCTCCTTTTATGGAAGTGAGAAGTTACAATTGAGACGGATCAAAACGGAAAATGTGAAGTTGAAGTTGGGACGGAGGGAGTATTATTTAAGATGATACGCGCTCCATCTCAAAAAGTATTTCACGTATTTTGTGTGAGGAATTCAAGAAAAACTATTATTTTTATCTATAAATTAAGTAAAAAAAAAAGAGAGGAGACACTCTCTTGTGAGACAGATTTTTGTGAAACAGGTCGACCCATCATTATAGGTATGTTTATTATAAAGTATGCTTATTTGTAGTTAAAGTATGTCAATAATGAATCATATTATAACACGTTAAACTCATACTTTAATGCATAATCTAGTATACTTTAGAAAACATATTTTAACAAACATTAAATATACTTTATTATAGGAGCAATCACATAAACATATATACTAAACTAATTAGCTCAAGCTAACCTAGCACATGCATACTTATTTAATCACGACAGATTGTATGAGAAATAATTTTCATTATCTTTTTAGTTACTAATGTTGCTAAGGTATTTATGCATTAATTAACAAGTATTCCCAATAGTACCGAAAAATAAATTTAGGGTTTTCTAACCTAATATCCTAAAACAGACATGCACAACATAAATGATGTTATGTTACACTTCATAGTAACACTTTTATTATATATAACACTTAATTATAACACTATTTAAATTTTAGTAATATGTAACACTTGTTTTATATGTAACATCAATAAGTAACATTTTTATGAAAATAACACTTTTTAAATAACACTTTTATAAATATAACACTTTTCTGATTACACTTTTTTATATGTGACATTTTTGTAGTATCATTTTTCATATATTACACATTTTATGTGACACTGAAATATTTAACACAATCTTATTACATTTTTAAATACATAATACTTTATATAAATGAAATATGTAATATTTTATATAGTTTAAATAATAAAAAAAACTAACACACTATTAAATAATTTATATATTATAAAAGTTCAAAAAAAATATATGCTCATATAAATAATATGTTTATTATGTAAAATATTTATTATGTTATATGAAAATATTAGTAATGTATGAAAAAAATATTTATATTTATTTAAAATAATTTTAATACACATAAATTTATTTAGAATTACAATATATTTTAATTATATAATATGATTATTTTTATTTATTTAAATTATTATACTTCTTAATAAAATTGTATCGTATAATATAATAGTTTTTTAAAATTAATTAGTATAATAACAAATCAAGTTTAAATATATTAGATGATTTTAAAAATTATATATTAATAAATTAAATAAAAAGTGTTGATGTCATATGTAGGCAATTAAATTTTATTGCCTAATAAATATAAATGCAAAAGAAAATATATTAAGTATTAATTTAATATTTATTTATTAAGGAATTTAAATAAATTAATTCCTAAAATAAATGAATATATAATTAATAATTAATATAATTATTTGAGCCCAAAATCCAAGTTAAATGGGCTTAATTCAAGTCATATGGGCTTAATTCAAGTCAAGTGGGCCCGACTCAAGTCAATAAGCCCAGCATATCAAGTCCAGTAGGTCTAATTAAATTAAATAAGCTCAAGTCAAAATCTTACAGACTTAATTAAATTAAATAGGCCCATATCCAGTCCAGCAGGCTTAATTAAAGGAGAAAAGCCCAACATATCTTTTGAAGGAGAAAATATCTCTCAAGTGGTTATTTTCTCTACCTATAAATAAGGACCTTCAGTCCTCATTCCATTCACTCTGAAAATCCTGAAGACCTGAAGAGCTCTGAAGATTCAAGTGAAAATCAAGTTCGATCAAGATCCGGTCAAGTGAAGTTCAAGTCAAGATCAAGACCAAGTTCAAGTTCAAGTTCAAGATCAAGATCAAGTCGAAGAACACTCAAGATCTTCAAATCAAGTTCAAGTCATCTTCAAGTCAAGAACAGCCTCCGATCAAAGACCAAGGTGCTAAGCCTCTTTGATCCGGCGTTCTTCATATCAGATTCATCCATCTATCTCCGTGAAGTCAACGCCCTACCAAATTGAGTGTCGTACTTCACAACAAATCTTCAAGTCAACGTTTGATCCGAACAAAGGCTCGACGCCTCCGGATAAACGTTTTAAAGCTTCAAGTCAACCCCGAGCTCGGACAAGCTTCATCCGAAGATCCGGCTCCGAAAGTTGAAGAAGTCAAGAAATCAACTCAAGAGAGGAATCAGAGGATAAATAGAAGCTGTTTACTTAAATTCTCAACTTCAATCCATCTCGGATTATCATTGTAATTTCTTTTGTGTTTATTATTTTATAAATACAATATTTGTTGTTACAAATTTTGGCACGCCCAGTGGGACAGTTTCTACCTCTCATCTCCTCTTCGAGCAAAGTAAGATGGTTCCACTAAGAGTCAAAGTCAACAGATCAGCTTCTGTCTTCAAGTCTTCAGAATTACAAGTTGAAGACGTTAATGTGACAACTAGAAGTATGTCAAGGAAAGCGAGGTCTGAAGCCTCTTCGGAGACAAATTCTTTAGTGGGAGTTATCCCCAAAGGAATATCTTATGATGCTAAAGACGAGGAGGACAACCTTGTTGGCTCAACTCATCTATCTGATGAAAGTCCATCATCAGATTCATCCATAGCCTCGACGATGGCAACAAACACTTCGTCTGTCGAAGAACAGTTGGCAAGCTTAACTGAATCCGTTGCTGCACTTGCCAAACAGAACCAAGAACAAAGTACTTTGATTTTCAAACTGATGGAGAAAATGGCTGGTGCTGAAACTAGCCATGCAAACGAAAAGCAAGATGAAGATGCTGAAAATGAAGTAAATAACTCCGCGAAACGCCAGTCGACGGGGAAGAAGGTGATTGAAGAAGAATTGAACATTTCCCATGATGGAATGGTTCCTATCAGCCAACTAAAAAGTATTATACTTGGGACAATGAAGGACCAATTTGAAGAGAGCTCCAAACCTTCATTCATGTATGCTAAACCTTTTACTAGAAGGATTGACAACTTGAAGATGCCACCGAACTATCAACCCCCCAAGTTCCAACAGTTTGATGGAAAAGGTAATCCAAGGCAACATATAGCACATTTCATTGAAATATGCAATGATGCTGGAACTGACGGAGATCATATGGTGAGACAATTTATTCGTTCTCTAAAGGGAAATGCTTTTGAATGGTACACCGACCTGGAGGCTGATTCTATAGACAGTTGGGATCAGATGGAATATCAATTCCTTAATCGCTTCTATAGCACTAGGAGAACGGTTAGCATGATAGAGTTGACTAACACTCGTCAGTTAAAAGAAGAGCCAGTAATTGAGTACATTAATCGATGGAGAAATTTGAGCCTAAATTGTAAAGATCGATTGTCTGAAGTTTCTAGCATTGAGATGTGCACAGCAGGAATGCAATGGAGCCTTCGTTACATACTTCAAGGGATTAAGCCTAAAACCTTTGAAGATTTAGTCACAAGAGCTCATGACATGGAGCTAAGCATGGGGATAAGTGGAGTGGTTGAACCACCGCTTCCTGGATCCTACAAGTATAAAGAAAAGCAAGAGGTCAGGAAAGGGAGCAAACCCTACAACAAATCTTCTGAAAAGGAGTCCATGGCGACAAATGCACCAACTGTCAAGTTTTGAAGGAATGAGAACAAAAAGGATGATAAAGTGAGGAGTGATCCCCAAGAAAGGGGGCAAAAAAGATTGACCTTGAAGGAGATGCAATAAAGGAAGTACCCATTCCTTGATTCAGATGTCCTAGGTATATTTGATGATCTGTTCAAAGATAAACTTATCGAGCTTCCTGAAATGAAGCGACCAGAAGAGGCGGGACAAACTGACAATCCGAAATATTGCAAGTATCATAGACTGGTGGGTCATTCTATTAAAGATTGCTTTGTCTTTAAAGACAAAGTTATGCGTTTGGTTGAGCAAGGGAAGATCTTTCTAGATGAAGATGCAACTGCAAACTCTATTTCTGCAGGCGGTGATTCTTCATGTCATATGGCAAGCGAAGCTCAGCTACTTAAGGGTGAATCTGGGAATGAAAGTGAGACCCATGTTATAAAAATAACCTTCACAGAGGAAGACTTACTGCTGGGTTCACAATCTCATAACCGACCTTTGTTTGTAACTGGTTATACTCAAGAGCAAAGGGTTAATCGAATATTGATTGATGGAGGTTCAGCCGTCAATATCTTGCCCCTATCCACGCTTAAAAAGTTAGGAATTCCTACCAACGAGCTCGGCAGTAGTCGATTGACAATTCATGGGTTCAATCAAGAAGGCCAGAGAACACTTGGTACAACGGTCTTGGACTTAATGATAGATGAGATGGTCTCAACAGTTCTGTTTCATGTCATTGATGCTAAAACATCATATAACATGCTCTTGGGCCGCCCATGGTTGCACAAAAATGGAGTGATTCCTTCTACGCTACATCAATGCTTAAAATACTGCGATGGAGGCAACATAAAAAAGGTGCTTGGCGATGAAAGGCCATTCACAGAAGCTGAGTCATATTTTGCAGATGCTAGATATTTTCTAAAGAGTAGCAAGGCTGTCGAGCCAGAAGGAAGTTCATCGCAAGAGAAAGGTGATGATAAACAAGAAAGAGAGAATGCAGATGATGTTTCATCCACAAAGTCTATTGAAAGTAAACAGTTGATCAAGACTGTAGAAGGGTTGACACTACCTCTAACTAAGGTTGACACTAAGAAGCCCTCTCCTCCTCCACTCAAAGGGTTCACTCACCCAATTCAAGGAGCTAAAACTGAGCATGGAGATGTATTCGAGACGGCAGTTTCCAAATCATATAGCCCACAAGCTTACAAACTTCTGGTGAAAGCTGGTTATAACCCTCAAGAAAAAGCTATGATGAACGAACAGTCTCATAAGACTCCTAGTGAATTTAATACCACTCAAGAGATATTGAAGAGTAATGGTCGCACTTCCAAGTATACTAGGACAGGGTTGGGATATGTTTCACAGAAACCTGTTCGCATTGCGATCAAAAGGGCAAACACGAACTACATCACTGAAGATGAAATTCTTTCTGAAGAAGAAGAGTCTCACGAAGAGGATAGAAAGGCAGAAGGAATCTCAGTATTTAAAAGACTCAAACCAGTTGGAGCTAAAAGGACTTCCAAGTTCCCAAGGTTCCCAAAGATACGTAGTCGGATCCCATCTCGCATGAAAAGATGACATTTCCTGACTATATCATGTGACACAGTGTTGAAAGCTAAGAAGCGAACAATAATCTTTACCCAAAGTAAAGAAGATGATCGGGAAAGTGTAGGCTCATCAGATATTGTTCATTCCGTTATCATGCAAACAAGTCTACACAATGCAGAAAGAGATCTACGAGGCAAGATTGTCGAAATGAGGAGCGATGGTTATGTAGTGGAGAGTATTGTTAAAGTCGGAGAAAATGAACAAGTTAGGTCTAATCCGCGTTTTCAAAGGCAAGAATTCCTGGAAGGAGTTACCGAGGTAAATCATGTTACTATACGAGAGGAAACCTCAGCTGAAGAGGAAGATGCTGATGAGGCTCCTCCAGAATTTGAAGAAGGTATCAAAGCTACTGTTGACCAATTAAATGAGATTAACTTGGGTGATGCTAATGACCCACGTCCAACCTACATAAGTGCTTTGTTGACACCCGATGAAGAAAAGGGTTATATTGAGCTTCTTCAAGAATTTAGAGACGTGTTCGCCTGGTCATTCAAGGAGATGCCCGGATTAGATCCAAAAGTGGCAGTTCATCATCTAGCAGTAAAGGAAGGAGTCAAGCCAGTTAAGCAGATGCAGCGTCGATTTCGACCAGAGCTGGTTCCATTGATTGAAGCTGAGGTTAATAAGCTCCTTGAAACAGGAAAGATACGAGAAGTCAAGTATCCTACTTGGCTCTCTAACATTGTACCAGTAAGGAAGACAAATAGGCAGCTTAGAGTGTGTGTTGACTTCCATGACTTGAACTTGGCATGCCCAAAAGATGATTTTCCACTACCAATCACAGAACTTATGATTGATGCAACGACCGGGCATAAAGTGCTTTCATTTATGGATGGATCATCTGGTTACAATCAAATTAGCCTAGCTCCGGAAGATCAAGAGAAAACAGCCTTCCGCACCCCTAAAGGAATATACTGCTATAATGTTATACCGTTTGGCTTGAGAAATGCTGGCGCTACGTATCAACGAGCTATGCAAAAGATATTCGATGACATGCTTTATAAGAATGTCGAATGTTATGTGGATGACATTGTAGTGAAATTAAAGAAGAAAAAGGATCATCTTAAGGATCTAAGGTAAATATTTGAGCGTCTCAGAAAATTTCAACTCAAGATGAACCCGCTCAAGTGCGCATTCGGAGTCTCTTCTGGTAAGTTCCTTGGATTCATTGTCCGACATCGTGGCATTGAGATTGACAAAGTAAAGATTGATGCGATAATGAAGATGCAGGTACCCCAAAACATACATGAGCTCAAGAGTTTGCAAGGTAAGCTGGCGTACTTAAGAAGATTCATAGCCAATTTGGCCGGCCGATGCCAACCATTTAGCCATCTTATGAAAAAAGGCAGCCCATTTGAATGGGATGAGGCTTGCACTAATGCATTTAATAGCATTAAAGCATATTTGATGAAGCCGCCAGTGTTGGTTGCTCCAATAGCCGGACGTCCATTAGTTCTCTACATATCTGCTCAAGAGAAATCAGTTGGAGCCTTGTTTGCACAAAATAATGATGAAGGAAAGGAGTGTGCGTTGTACTATTTGAGCAGAACGATGACTCCAAATGAGTTAAAGTACTCACCAATTGAGAAGCTCTGTCTTTCTCTCATATTTGCGATTCAGAAGTTAAGGCATTACTTTCAAGCCCATACTATTTACTTGGTCTCGAAGGCCAACCCATTAAAGTTCGTAATGTCAAAGCCAGTGCTCTCTGATAGGCTCGCAAGGTGGTATCTCCAATTGCAGCAATTTAAAATTATCTATGTCCCTCAAAAAGCAGTGAAAGGGCAAGTGCTGGCAGATTTCTTGGCTGATCATCCCATGCCTGCCGAATGGGAATTGTCTGATGATTTTCCCGATGAAGATATATTGGCTATTGAAATCACTCCTCCTTGGAAGATGTATTTCGATGGAGCTGCTCAAGAGAAGAAGCCGGCGCAGGAGTAGTATTTGTAACCTCAGATGGAGGAGTTCTGCCATATTCATTCAGTCTAACTGAAAATTGCTCTAACAATGTAGCTGAATATCAAGCTCTTATACTTGGTTTGGAGATGGCAGTGGATGTAAGGCAGCGACACCTTAAGGTATATGGAGATTCGTTGTTGATAATCAACCAGCTGCTTGGCTTATATGAGGTTAAGAAAGCTGAACTACTTCCGTATTATAACTATGCTCAGAGGCTTATGAATTGGCTTGGAGACGTAGAGATTGAACATTTACCAAGGAGCAAGAACAAGCAAGCCGATGCTTTGGCAAAGCTCGCATCAACCATAGCAATGCCCAAAGCACTTGTTCAAGTACCGATCTGCAAAAGTTGGGTGGTACCTCCCTTCTTCGAAGATGAAGATGGTGAAGAAGTTGAGTATTGCGCCATAGAGGTTTTTGATATTGAGAAAGAAGACTGGCGTCAACCGTTCGTGGATTACTTGAAGAATGATAAGCTTCCTAATGATCCACATCTAAAGGTTGATGTCCGACGTAGAGCACCACGATTCTTCTATTACAAAGATACACTCTATAGAAGATCATTTGATGGTATTCTCTTAAGATGCTTAAGTGATGAAGAAGCTCTTCAAGCTATGGAGGAAGCTCATTCTGGAATATGTGGCGCCCATCAGTCTGGACCCAAGTTACATTTCAGAATCAAGAGGATGGGATATTACTGGCCTTCTATGGTGAAGGATTGCATAGATTATGCACAAAGATGTCAGCCATGCCGGTTTCATGCAAATCTCATTCATCAGCCTCCCGAACCATTACATCCAACAGTTTCTTCATGGCCATTTGATGCATGGGGCTTAGATGTGGTGGGGCTATTAACGAAGTCTTCCGGAGGTCATCTTTATATTCTGGCTGCCACTGATTACTTTTCCAAGAGGGCGAAAGTTGTACCCTTGAGAGAAGTGAAGAAAGAAAATATGGCTGATTTCATTCGCATCAACATCATATATAGATATGGAGTGCCTCGATACATTATCACAGACAATGGGAGGCCATTCAGTAACTCTTTGATTGATAAGCTTTGTGAGAAGTTTGACTTCAAGCAAAGAAAATCTTCTATGTATAATGCAGCAGCTAGTGGGCTTGCCGAAGCCTTCAACAAAACACTGTGTAATCTGTTGAAGAAGGTGGTCTCCAAGTCAAAGCGAGACTGGCATTAAAGGATTCATGAAGCTTTATGGGCGTATCGAACTACTTATAGAACGTCTACTCAAGCTACTCCGTACTCTCTTGTATATGGGGTTGAAGTTGTGGTGCCCCTTGAAAAGCAAATACCGTCTTTGAGAATAGCCATACAAGAAGGTTTAACTGAAGAAGAGAACGCACGACTGCATCTCGAAGAATTAGAGGCACTTGATGAGAAGAGGTTAGAAGCACAACAGAGACTGGAGTACTATCAAGCTCGCCTCTCCAGAACGTTTAACAAGAAAATAAAGATACGTTCTTTTCAAGTCGGAGACTTAGTCCTGGCTGTAAGAAGGCCTATTGTCATCACTCACCGAGTTGGAAATAAATTCTTGCCCAAGTGGGATGGCCCACATGTTGTGAAAGAAGTGTATACAAATGGTGCATACAAGTTGATATCTGAAGATGGTGTAGGAATCGGCCCCATAAATGACAAATTCCTGAAACGCTACTATGCGTAATCAAATCCAAGGAATGCTCCGTGACGCACGAGCCTAAACTGCATGTTACTCCTGGTCCGCATGAGTATAAACTGTGTACGACAAACTCCTGGTCCACATGAGTATAAACTGTGCACGACATCCACCAAAGGTAATTATACGTGGTTAAACTGTTAATTCACCCCACTCGGATATTTTAAGTGGTTAAAGCATTAAATATCCTACTTTGTCTAAAGTGGTTAAAGAATAGTCACTCCTGGCCCGCATGAGTATAAACTGTGCACGGCACCCCCCCATCCAAACAAATTATGTCCCTTTGAACTACGTAATGACTTGATCATCTGCGAAGAGGTACGTAGGCAGCTTAGCACTTTGCTAAGTTCAGTCATGTCTTTGGTTTATTCACATCAGGTTTGTGGGGCAAACAATAAATTGGAGCATGAAGGCAGCAAATAAATAGGAAAGACTAGAAAACAAATTAATGATGTAACATAAAGGAGAAGTAAGGAAGAGAATGGACTTTATTGATAATATCATTAGAGGTTCAAAAACATAAAAGGGGAAAGCAAATAAATAACTAAGGGAGCAAATTAAAAGAAAATCAGTCCTATGCTAAACAAGAAAGTTATCAGAGAGTATGCTTTATAAAACAGACTTCAGAGCTGCTTTCTCATCTTCAGATGATGATTCTTTCAAGACGGTTGCATTGTCAAGCATAAGGATCTCTTCTTCTATGAGCTCAACTTCCTTCTTAGCACGACAGAGAGTTTGTTGGAGACGATCAGCTGCTTCAGACAAAGTTGTCTCTCCCTTCTGCAGATTAGTCATCTCTTTGCCTATCGACTCCAACTCTTCCCAAGTAGTTTTTAGTTTTTTTGTCTCTGTCATGTGAATGTCTCTGCAATTCTGAAGGTGACCCTTGACGTCGGTCAAGCATTTTGCATGATTTCCCGTGGATGCCGCTTCATCAGACTTTAATTTTGCCGCAGTATAAGTATCGGCCTTGTCAAATAGAGGTTCCAGGGCTACCTCTAAAGGAGAATAGTCGATTCTAAGAGCCTTCACTTCCTTTATCAAGGAAAATATTTCTTGTCTCAGAGTTGATAAAAACTCAAGAGGGGTCCGTTTGAGTTTTCTTCTTATTTTACTCCATGCACTCTGAGCAAATTTCCCTTTGAGATCACGAGTAATTTTCTTAGATATAAATTCTGAGATCATGGGACATGCCTTTGAAGAATTCACCCCTGTGGTTGATGGATCACTTTCAGTAGAATCATCACTCTCATCAGAATCGTCACCGCTACCAGAATTTGAAGAGATGCCCAAGATCTGATAAGAGGAGTAATATGTTAGTATAAAAATGAGGATATACAATGAAAAATAAGATACGGGAAAGGGGGAAACCTCATCTGCCAAAGCTTTTGAAGTAACAGCAGTAATTAGTTCAGTTCCTTCAGCAGCCTTAGAGCCAGAAATTTTCAGCGCAACCTTCAATAATAAAAGAAAGCTTTGTAAGAAAATAAAATAAAGAAAAAAGGAAAAGAGGAGAGAGAATGGAAGAAACCTCATTATCTTGTTTTTCAGTGTGAACAACAGATTTCTTTCTCTTCCAATGACGTTCAATAGAGGCGCTACAACTTTCTGTAGAATGAAGGGAACTTTTATTCCTTTTATGCACCGTGGGTTGTAAAACTTCATCATACACCCGAGAAGTATCCTGAACTTCTTGATTATCATCATCAAGGTCATTAATGATGTCCACTTCTTCCTCCAGAGGCTCTGAAACTAGGGTGGTCAAAGCCTTGATATGATCAGATAAGTAAGTTCCGTGGACTTGCTTCCACCACTCCTTATATCAGTAGTGGAGTAGTTTTTAGGAGCTGGGGTTGCACATGGAAAGTAAGATTCGGAGGTAGAGTTATACGAAGTGCAATGTCTCCAATGGTTGAATCCTTCTTCTAAAGATGCTTTCCGAAGGTTGGTTCTAAGCATCTTAGGAACATCTTGTAGAAAGCCAAATTGACGAGCAAACCTATGAGGGGAGTAAGGCTCCATCACAAAATGACTACCCTGCCGCAAAGTGAGATAGCTAGTACGGATAGCCACCAGATGAGCCCAATTATCCCATTTCTTATTTCCATCATCTGTGTAGTGGATCGCTTTGTCTTTTGAAAAAATATTGCAAGTCCATAAGGCATTATCAGCTGTGTGGATTCGTTTGCGAGCATCTTCAGCATCGAAGTATCTTGCTCCCTGCTCTCCAGAGTATGTCACCATTCGAGGATATGCTATCTTACTTCCAACCGGAAAATGAGTTTTGAAGTAATGAGCCAGCCAAGCATGAACAAAATGAACTGGAAAGGTCGATTTAATTTCAGATAAATTCGACGAGTTTGAAATTGCATTCAAGCCATGGTAAATGTTTGCCAAAATTGGAATAGCAAGACTCACTTTTTTTCCTGCAGCCATTAAGCTTGCCACTTTAAAGGTACTCGGTCGTATCAAGCCTACTTCGTCACTCGGAAGTGCAAACGCACAAATCCAGCAAGCTAAGTAAGCAGCTAGATAGGTCTCTTCCTGATCGGTTTGAGAAATGCCCAACTTTTTAAATTGATCTATCTCAGCAGATGTCCATGGCTGGTGACTCGAAATAACGCCAGTCGGGTTATAAGTTTTTTTTGGCCGAGAAGTCGTCTTTCTTTCAACGCGTGTAGGAGGTTCAAGATATGTTATAGCCTTCTTAGACCAAAAATCTACCCACTGGTCAATGGTTACATTTCTTCTGTTAGCACCCTTTCAAAGTACGTGATAAGCACCAAGTAAAGATCTACAGCTGCGCGGGATACGTAAACCATCCTTCGTGGAAAGCAATTCTTCTGCACAGGGCACAATTTCATCATACACATAACCCGCTATGGGTAGTCCAATCAAGTTGTATAAGTCCCATAAAGAAAGTGACATCTCTCCGAATTTAGTAAGTAAAGTGTTGGTGGAAGAACACCAAGCTTCACAGAAGGCCTTCATGATTTCACAGCTGCAATCATAGGTAAAGAGGGATGCAAAGACAGCATCATAAAGCTTTGTGTCTCGAAGAATGGATCCGCATCGGCTTAAAATATCTTCAGTCCATTCCCAGTAACCCTTGATGTAGTGGAAGTCTCCAAGAAACTTGGTGGGTTCCCCCCAGGATGCTTTTTCTTTTGCAATGCGGCGTCCCAAGGAGGTTAAAGGTGCTGAATTGATTTCTGGCTTAATGTCAGCTCCCTTCAAGGTCCAACTTATGTTATTTTTACTTGAAGAAGATTCATGAGACCAACATGCCAAGAAAAATTCATTCTTTCTTCTTGGAGGGACATAAGCACAGTTCCCTAGCAAAGATTGCCCGGTAAAAAGACGAGTTCCTTGTGGCAAAGGTTGACGTGCATCTTCAAGAATAATCAAGTAGCTTGCGCCAGACTTTCCCATTACAGTTTTGAAGAAAGCCATGCTGAGAAATGGATAGGCTGCAAAACAAGTGAAGGAATGTTAGAAAACAATAGTAGGGCTTGGAAACAATTTAAGTTTATGGATTTTAATAATCAAAAGAGCTCGAAATTTATGGGATCAATTAATATTAAAATTATAAATTAATCACATGAGGGAATGAGCTTAAAATGGCCATGAAGAGTAATTAAATTAATTCATGTGTAAGTTTAATTAATTTAAGCTTAAAAAAAAGCATGGATTAAACTTAATCTAAGCCATGAGAGCTGAAGGTATATTATTACTGGAAGTGAATAACCAAGTTAGGTTGGTGCTGGTTTAGACCCAAAGCATCTTCATACTCAAGATTTGATGTTTAAAGTATAAGCCCAATTTAATAATTGAAATTCGGGCCCAAGTTATGAGTTGCAAAAGTGGAGTTAATACCAGCCCAAATATAAGGTCAAGATCAATAAAAGGAAAGTCAAAATTGATGGTATCTTTCCAGCGTGAACTTTTGTTGGTGAAGAAAACCCATATGTTACTTCCCCTTTTCAGAATGATACTTTCCTTCTTTTCAAAAAGAGGAAAACTCATTCTCTTAAAAAAATTTGACGCTGCCACAGACAGCCTACCACTTGCCGAATCGTGTTGCTCGCTGCCATCGCTGCAACCCGTTCACCACCGCCCGATCCAACCGGTATGGCCGCCGGAAATTTCGTGGCCCGCAACGAATTGCACTGCCGACTCGCCACCAGCCGCCACCGAGGATGTCGCGCCGTCAAGCACGTTGCGGCTGCAGTAGTCGCGTATTGCCAGTGGTCAACAGTCGGCGACCTCCCCGAGAACTCCGTTGCACAGACCGCACGCCTGGAGATGCCTATTGCAGCCACCGAATTGTCATCGCCGGAAACACACACCATCACCTTCAAATCGAGCAACCACCATGGGTGGTCCGCAGTCGATTGCTCTTCATCTCGACACTATTGGTCTAACTTCAGCCTTCAAATCTGTCTTCAGAGGTCTGTAACACCTCTCCACCCACTTCCGTCGGAGGTGTGGGCCCAACAAGCAACCACCATGGGTGGTCCGCTGTTGACTGCTTTTCACCTCGCGGTATGAGCCCGACAAGCAACCACCATGGGTGGTCCGCCGTCGGCCGCTCTCCACCTCGACGTCACTGGTCTTGACTTTCCATGTACGTTAAAGTCTTCTCTTCACTTCTCTTAGTGGATACGTCGTGTGAAAAAGGAAAAAAAAAAGAAAAAGGAAAAGACAGAAGAGATACAGAAGTCGAGCTTACCTTGATGATCAAATAAAAGAAAAGAAGCAAGAAAGGAGTTCGGTATATGCAGGATTAAAAGAAGGGAAAAAACAAGGGAAAAGAAAGAAAAAGGAGCAGACAAGAGAAAATAAAAGGAAAGCAGTAAGGCGAAGTTAAGTGTTCACCGCTTTTGACGAACGTGCTCGAACTCGTTGCCCTTGATGGAAGAAAGAACCTGCAAAAGCTGTGAACTGATATGTGAATATTGAAGGGCATGACCTCTCCTTATATAGGGGTTAGAAACTTTGGAGATAAGTATTTGAAGATTACCCAAATATTTCTTTGGATTTGCCTCGGATGTGTAATCTGTGATTTCAAGATTATCATGTTAGATTCTTGAGTTGATTTGTTGAGGATCCAGTATATTTCTTGTTCTCCAAGTATAAGGAAGAACGTACATGCTTATCATTTATTGGGCCAGAATAAAAAATATAATAATAAGTTGGAAAAGGCCCAGAGAAGGATTTGGGACAAGAAGTTGATGGAGGCCCAAACTGAAGGGGAAAGAGGGCCCAGATGTGAAATGTTGCAATTTGTCCACCTCAATGGCAAATTTCCGTGAACAAAATGCAAGGGGGCATTTGTAGGCAATTAAATTTTATTGCCTAATAAATATAAATGCAAAAGAAAATATATTAAGTATTAATTTAATATTTATTTATTAAGGAATTTAAATAAATTAATTCCTAAAATAAATGAATATATAATTAATAATTAATATAATTATTTGAGCCCAAAATCCAAGTTAAATGTGCTTAATTCAAGTCATATGGGCTTAATTCAAGTCAAGTGGGCCCGACTCAAGTCAATAAGCCTAGCAAATCAAGTCCAGTAGGCCTAATTAAATTAAATAAGCTCAAGTCAAAATCTTACAGACTTAATTAAATTAAATAGGCTCATATCCAGTCCAGCAAGCTTAATTAAAGGAGAAAAGCCCAACATATCTTTTGAAGGAGAAAATATCTCTCAAGTGGTTATTTTCTCTACCTATAAATAAGGACCTTCAGTCCTCATTCCATTCACTCTGAAAATCCTGAAGAACTCTGAAGATTCAAGTGAAAATCAAGTTCGATCAAGATCCGGTCAAGTGAAGTTCAAGTCAAGATCAAGACCAAGTTCAAGTTCAAGATCAAGATCAAGTCGAAGAACACTCAAGATCTTCAAATCAAGTTCAAGTCATCTTCAAGTCAAGAACAGCCTCCGATCAAAGACCAAGGTGCTAAGCCTCTTTGATCCGGCGTTCTTCATATCAGATTCATCCATCTGTCTCCGTGAAGTCAACGCCCTACCAAATTGAGTGTCGTACTTCACAACAAATCTTCAAGTCAACGTTTGATCCGAACAAAGGCTCGACGCCTCCGGATAAATGTTTTAAAGCTTCAAGTCAACCCCGAGCTCGGACAAGCTTCATCCGAAGATCCGGCTCCGAAAGTTGAAGAAGTCAAGAAATCAACTCAAGAGAGGAATCAGATGATAAATAGAAGCTGTTTACTTAAATTCTCAACTTCAATCCATCTCGGATTATCATTGTAATTTCTTTTGTGTTTATTATTTTATAAATACAATATTTGTTGTTACATCATGTATAATAAAATAAACTCAAAGTAAAAATAAAGTTATAGTTAGTTAAGATGGTAGAAGTAACTTATTCTGACTTTAAGAGGTCAAAGGTTCAAATTTTGTTAGTGCATTTTTTTTCCATTATAAAATGTGACCGTATGTAACATTTACAAAGTGTTAAATAAAGTTTTTCATCTATTGTAATATTTTTTTAAAAGTGTTACCGTATGTAATATTTACAAAGTGTTAAATAAAATTTTTCATGTATTGTAACATTTTTTAAAAGTGTTATTAATGACCGAAATAGTATTACTTTAGACAATAAGCAGCACGGACAAACATTACACCATAAAAAATGTTACATATTATTTATAATAACAAATTTTTGATTTTAAATTACACTTTTGACATGTTATATAAAGCAAGTTATGTTGTAGTGATAAATAAATAAAAAATTTCTAGTTATCAAGAATCATATGATCAATTCTTCCTAATTATAGTAGTTTACTCATAAAATTCTGCAAAACACATAACAATCTTAATCACTCATAGATAAATAACATGAAAATAATGCAAAATCAGATATAGAATACGATATATAAATTTTACTCCAATACTTCAATAGATGTATAAACATTTTGCAAAAATTATCAAAAATGATGTCTGGGTCTATCAGTCCAGCGTAATCAAATGGTTGATTCCAATTTCAGTACTCCCTTATTATTTGCAATTTTCAATTTTGATCATTTTTTGTTTAAATTTAGTTTTTTTTTGTTCAATTTTTGTCAATTTTTCAAAATTTAGTCCTTTATTTTCCACTTTTGGTCCAAAATTTTAATAATTTTTTTTTTTTTTATCAATTTTGAATATTTTTGAACATAAAGGGCTTATTTTGGAAAAAAAATATTAAATTTGAGAAAATGGCTAAAATTAGATTAAAAAAAGACAAAAATTGAAAAAAAAAAAAAGAACAAATTTGAGGATTGCAAATAAAAGAGTACGAATCATCCATCACTTTTTATCCGTCTTAGATTTCAAACAAATCTTTATCAAAACCCAAATTAACTCGCATCAATCTCAAAAACACATATCCTTCCTAAAGAATAAAAACTACTCCTCACATTCCACCGAAAGGTCCCATTTTAGTATATTGGCATCCCACTAAAAGATTTTCATTTTTCACTTTTAATAAGAGGGTCTCACATATGGCCTATCATTCACCACTAATACAACTACCCACTATATATAAAATAATAATACTTCTTAATCTACGTGCATAAAGCAAATTGTGACGTATTGCCGGTACCGTGATACGGAGTATTAAGGAATAATTATAATATTTATTCTTTGCAATATTATGATTGTAACAATGCCGTAATTACGGGACTGTACGGAACTATTATAATCATAATTTAACTGTTACAATAATAATATTGCAAAGAATAAATGTTATAATTATTCCTTAATATGGAGGGAGTGCCATATAATAATTAAATTCAATTGAGTCAAACAAATCGAGTCTTAAATTTGAATTGTCTCACAAATGTCTTAAGATCTCTACCTTATAAGAAAGTGTCATTTAAATTAAATAAACTAATTAATTTTATACTTTAAAATAAAAATGAATATTAATCATTTTTAATCAAATCTCAGGTGACAATGTGGAGTTTGAATATGTAATTTAACAGTTTTTTCTGGTGATCACTGTTGCCATATAGTCATGCTTTCTTGAATATTTGTAGGGAACAGCAAAACAAAATCATTTGAGACCCCCAAAAGATTGCTCATTCAAAAGAGATGATAATCATGAATTGAATTAATTCAAAAGCTAGATGATACTTTTCTTGTAAGAAGAGCAAACTATATGTGACTATGTATCCATCTTTATAACTTTTGATCAACTCCAAGATTATTTCCCAATGATTTGAATGCATTCATTGATCCCTTTTCTTAAGTTTTTATTTTGGTTTATTTTTCCTCCTTTGATTAAATTTAAGAAAACTCCCCCCCCCCCCCCCCCCCACCAAAAAAAATACAATTTTAAGTTTAGTAATGGATGATCAAAGCTGAAATACCACTTTTTGGCTTTTTGATGTAATCTTGCATTGTGTTAAAAAATTGTTTGTAACAGTCACTAATTAACAAGTGATTATCCAATTTCAAAAACTTTTGATTCGATAATCTAGACGCTATATTTATGACTTTGACTAAAAGTTGTGTAGTAATTGTTATTCACTTTGTGAAAAGTTGTTCTTGCCATAATTACAACCGAGTTTAGATTTATTGTTTTTGTTTTACATGGTATTTTGATTTTGCAATTTTTTTATTTTTTTATCATGGAAAAATAAATATTTTTTTAAAAGTTGGGTAGGAGATTTTGCAATATATGTATATATGTATTCCTCCTCTAAATGGAGTAGATAATATAATAGAGACACATATTGTGAGACGAGTTACTTATAAAACGGGTGTGAGATGGGTCAAACCATCACTAATATATACTTTATATATCGTATAGATAAATTATTTATATGTTTATTTGTAGTTAAAGTGTATTAATAATAAATCATATTATAATACTCTAAAATCATACTTTAATGCATAATGCAGCATACTTTATAAAACATATTTTAACAATAATTAAATATATTTTATCTAAATGATATACATACTTTAACATATCTCATGAACCATATAAATAACGTCTCACAAGTTATATGGTTTATTTTATCTTATACTCATTTAACTTTATACAATATTTGAATTATAGTAAAATTTACATCTAATGAGTAATGTAATTGCTTTTTTTAGTGTGCAATGTACTTTATAATTAATATATCCTTTTAATAAATTTTGAGTGTAGGTATTTTTAATTGTACAAATGGTAATTTTTTTATATTTATTTTAATTTTTGTACAAATCATTGAATGTGTTCATAATAACATAATAAAATTTTTTATATATATTATTTATATACTAGTTCTATGTATCAAATAAGATATAAAAATAATTTTCATGACTAAAAGTGTACATAAAAATAAATTAAAAAGAAGAATAGTGAAGAAAAATAATGTAAACATAAATTTCATAAAAAATTCTGATCAAAATCATTTCACCAAAATAGTGATACTTTGGTGTTGATCATTGGAACATAAAATTAAGCATAAGCAAATCACCAAATTTTACACCATTGGAGAAACATTAATGTGTTCCTTTCAAAAACGAATTCAAGTTTAAAAACTCAGCAATTTTCTTACATGGTTTCAAAACTGTCATTGTAAATATACATACTTACTCTAGGGGTGGCAATTCGTGTTAACTGGTTGGGTTTCGTGTCGACACGATAGTGACACGACACGATAAGGATTCGTTCCAACACGACACGAACACGAAAAATAACGGGTTGACACGACACGACACGACAACAACACGATAAGAAAATAAAAAATAAATAAAAAATACTAATTAAAATAAATAAAATTTTAAATTAATATATTTTAAAATTATTATTAAATATTTTTATTATATATTTTTATAATTTTATATTTATATTGGGTTATTAACAGGTTATTAGGTTGTTAACGGGTTAATGGGTTATCTGTTAATATTAATCGTGTTTAACGGGTTGACACGAACCCGACACGAACACGACACGAAATTTTCGTGTCCTTATTGGGTTGACACGATAATGACACGAACCCAATAAGATCAAACACTAACCCGCAATTATCGTGTCGTGCTCGTGTCGTGCTATCGTGTCGTGTCGGGAATTGCCACCCCTAACTTACTCTATTAATCTATCAATTCACTCACATTTCAACATTCTTTCTGTTCAATTAATATCATATCTCTAATATATTTTTTCACGACAATTATCACGGCTAAATAAAAAAAATAAAAAAAAATACCAACAAAATATTTTTGATAAAAGCCTTAATTTCATTGTTAAATATTTGATCCATCAACAGATTAACACAAAATTTATTTGTAAATTTTTATTGGTAAATTGGTGGTTAGTAAAATTTTACTAATAAAAATCCAATTCTGTTGGTAATCTATTGATAATAATTCCGTTGGCTAAATATATAATGATTCTTTTAGCAATTTGTTAGTGAAAACACTATAGATCCTTTGACATTCCATTGTTAAAAAATAAATCTTACTTTTGTTGACAATCCATTCATAATTACCCATAGAATTCAATCCATTGGTAAAAAAGAACTTCTTGCAATACATCACAATTCACCTCTTACACACTATTAGACATTATACTCTACCAAAAATTCAAAATAAATTTAAAACATTCAACGTTTTCGAAACTCACATGATATGCTAAATGACATAATTAATTTTAATTAATTATACATTAAATTTATTGATTTTAAAGTAAAAATATTACTATTTCCATTCCGACAAACATTTACGTATGGTTTTATAGGAAGATTAAAAAATATAATATTTTATTCTGTATTGAATAGTTGTATTAGTATCATGTGTGACTTTCATATAGAATTATTATTATCATTAGAAAAAAATTATTTTTTACCAACAGAATATTCGGTTGGTAAAAGCCTTAATTCCATTGTTAAATTGGCTTACCAACGATAAGCAACGGAATCCGTTGGTAAAGTTTCGTTCGTAAAGTGGTGGTTGATAAATTTTTAGCAATGAAAAATCAATTCCATTGGTAAATAATTCTGTTGGTAATCCATTGCTAATAATTCTATTGGTAATTTATATAATGATTCCCTTGGTAATTCGTTGGTAATTAGCAACAGATTGAATTATGTTGCTAAAATAGAGAATAAATTCGTTGACATTCCGTTACTAAAACAAAAATGCCATTTTTATTGTTATTTCATTGGTAATTACCAACTAATTGAATTCTCTTGATAAATTCGGTTGCTTTTTTTAAGTGTATGGAGTATTTTTTGTGTTGGATACAATTTATTCAAAATAGAAATATAAATCTTATCTTTGTACTAACTAAAATGACAAAATCTAAATCTTTATTTAGACGAGAGAGTAATTCATCCCATTAATTTGGAGTATAGTATAGATAATTTATTGGTCTTTTAATATATATATTTTTTAAATCCTTAAAAAGTTAATTTTCTATTATGCTAATATATATTTTGTGATCACATAAAAATACAATTAATACTAAATATTTTTAAGTATTTAACAATTGTGTTAAATGACTACTTAAGTTAATAGGATAGTATCATTTTATATTTAATCAATTAATACATTCTCTCATATGCTTCAAGCCTTACACACTATGATTTTGATATTATTGTTAAATTAAATGATCATATCATTTAAGAGTTTAAATTAGTAGCTTTGAGTTGTTATATCTATATACCAAAGTAAATGTCTGAAATATTCTAAACAATCAGAATATATTTTCAAAAGAAAAGCAAGGCCATGTAATGTAAGTAGGATGATGCGATTATTAGAGAAACAAAGAAAATGTTTATTGAAATTAAAAAAGAAAATAGGAAAAGAAGAAATAGATTTTACCATGAGCGTGAATAAAAAAGATAGCATGGATTTCACTATCTTCTCTTGATTTACCAAAAAGCAAGATATAAGTGGGTGGTTGGAGATGCAAACTCACTCTCTTTCTCTCTCATGATCCAAAAGCCAAAAGGGGAGAGAGAGAGAGAGAAAGTGTACGTAATATTAGAGGAGACAGAGAGTTGCTTTTTTGTAAGGAGGGGAATAAAACACACTGTCTCACTACGAGGATTGGCGTGATACTAAAATCTTTTCCACTACACCACAAAGCAAAGGAACTAGCACACATTTATATGCAACACAACAAATCAATTCTTACACCTTTAATTCTCTTTTTTCCTACTCCCCTTTTAATTTTCTCTCTCCTGCTTTAATTTCAATCAATATCAGCATTTCAGACACTACTATTTTGAATTAATTCAAGTATATATAGTACATAGTATATACAAATTAAAAGAGAGAAAAGAAAAGAAAAGAAAAGAAAAGAAAAGAAAATGTTGGAGTAAATATGGAGTATATGAATGCGTCAGCTAAATGATTGATGACTAAAGTAGCCTTTCTTGATTATTGAAAAATGGTGTACCCCACCATTAGGGGCCCCCACCGCCCCTGCCCTGGGGATTGGTGGAGGAGGTAAATCGCAGAATGTCCCTCAAGTGGCTTATAGGGAGGGCTCACTGTTAAACTTGTGCTTGCAAGGGGCCAAATCCATGCCAAAGGCAAGATTCGAACCCCCACCCTGCAGCAACCAAGCTCAGCTGGAAGGCCTTTTCACCCTCCCCTCTACCACTTGTGCTATTCTTGATTATTACCTATACGAAAATGTTGGCAATTGTACTGCAGCTACAGTGCTTGTCTTTAAAACGAAAAAGTTACCGTTGATGTACACCACAATTAAATACTACTCCCTCCGTCCCAAATTCAAGTTCACGTTTACTGTAAATACGTAGTTTAAGAAAAATCACTTTTTGACTTACTTTTGAGGGTAGTATGGTATTTTTGGGTAATAAATAAATGCTAAAGTATGTTATGTGTGTTAAAAAGGTGATGACAAATTTGAAATTAAAGTATGTTAGAGGGATATTAGTTTGTTGCTTTTTCCTTTTATGAAAGTGTGAAGTTGAATTTGGGACGGACCAAAATGGAAAGTGTGAAGTTGAAGTTGGGACGGAGGGAGTACTACAGTTCTTTCCCCTCTGCCATTTCATGCTTATCTAAATATACATTTTAAATAGGGAAAAAAGCAATATTACCCCTTTTTTTAGTACAAAATCTTTGCCAACATTAAATTTACTCCCCCTCCCAAGAATACATTCACGTATTTGCTGGTACGGGATTTAAGAAAATTAACTTTTTATTAGTGTGATGTAAAAAAGAGAGGGGGTATTTTGGATAATTGAGTAGAATAAAGTGTATGATATAGTTGACTTTGACTAAATTGTGTGTAAAAAAAGGTGGCATTTTTGTAATATTGTAGTATTGTGAGGTTATTGATATTGTGTATTGTTTCCATTTTTTAGGGGGTACAAGTATTCTTGGGACGGATCAAAATAGAAAGTGTGCAAGTATTCTTAGGACTGAGGGAGTACAATTTTAACCAAATTATTGTGTGTGTGTGGATGTAACTACCCTTCGACTAAATAGAGTTTACATGTCGGTCTGACAATTTGACCTACATTTGTCGGTTCGTCATGTTGGGTGTCGGTTCTAATCGATCCCCCACCGACATGCGTTGGTTCGGGTGTCAGTCCACCGACAAGCCAATTGACATGCGTCACTTTGCGTGGCGGTGGCTGTCAGCAAAATTGACAAGGACATTTTAGTTCAAAAACTCAAATTTGGTTAAAATTGATTACAAGTTTTTTAATGTTTGCCAAAGATTTTTGTTATTAATTATTTTTGCTAATTGGCACTTTAAATAATGTACTCCATCCTTTCAGAAAATATAGTATTTTTGGTAATTGAATAGAATTAAGTGCATGATATAATTTACTTTAATTACATTGTGTGTAAACAAAAAGATAACATTTTTATAATATTGTATTATTATAAAATTATTAATATTGTTTATTGTTTTTATTTTTAGGGTGCACAAATATCCTTGAAACGGATGGAGCAATAGTATTTAACTTATTTTATTTTTGCTATGAATGATTTTATGTAATAGGAGATATGCATCATTTGTTTGGGTTTAGTACCCCTTGAACTCTATCAATAAATAAATTTTCTTTGCAAAAAAAAAATATAGAAGGGTATAAACTTATAAACAAGGACTCCATAACTCAATGTGCTCCTGACAATTATACCTTAAATATGTCGATGAACCATAATAATGAGATACACTATAAATAACAATAATAATACAATCATATCCTAAAAATTAATATTAACTCTGAGAATAAATATTAAACCTTAAGATTACGTCTCTTTTTTATATAATAAAATAGATTTAAATTTTCAAAATCTATACCTAACTTTTAAAAATCATATGCTCACTCTTTTTTTACTAAATAGAATATTTATCCTCAAGTGTTATAAAAAAATCTATCGTAGTATCTTATAAATGTGACCAAATTAAATATCAAACCTACGAAATAGTATTAGAGTGAAAAATAAATACTACTAATTATAACTATTTCTATTTAAGACAAACTCAAGTTGTAATAATTAATTAATAAAGAAATAATAAATATTTAAATAAAAACATACAATGGCAATAAAATAATTAAGTATTTCAAGATAAGAAACTGGATTGCATAAGCATTATCAATCTTTTATCTTGAAATACTTAATTGTTTTTTCGTCCATACAATGACGAGAAAATAATTAAGTATTTCAAGATAAGAAACTGGATTGCATAAGCATTATCAATCTTTTATCTTGGAATACTTAATTTTTTTTTGTCATAGTATTTTTATTTTATTTAATTATTTATTATTTCTTAATTTATTAATTAATTCTTAAAACTTGAATTTGTCTTAAATAGAAATAGTCGTAATTATGATTTATTTGTAACTCTGACACATCTATGGCTTCGATATTTAACTTGGTCACACTTGATAGATACTATGAATATCCCTTTATACTTGAGGGTGAATATATATATGTTGAAAGTGAAAATTTGTGTATTTTAATGTCCGATTTAGCACCTTTTTTGTGAGGATTATTGTCATGTTTTAGCACAAGTATCTTTACTTTTTGTAAATTTGAGAATTGGTGCAGTTGAGGTACTTTATTGTGTTTTAGGTGGAAATCAAGACTAAAAATTAGCAAAAATGAAATTAGAGTCAAGATAAGATGCAGCTCGACCCAGTTGAGCCAAACATCTCAGATCGCACGGAAACCAGAAAAGATACAGAATGTCCAGATATGCCGTTGGACTTTGAAGAGAAGACAACTCAAGTTGGATGACATAGCTTGACCACTCAAGCTAGCCACCTCACGTCGTCGAGCCAAGGCATGGTATTTTTCTGAGAGTTAGCTCAACCATACCCTGCATCTAAATTGAGCCGAGCCAACCGACTTGATCAGTTGAGCCAAACCGCTCGGGTTGAGCAAGACACCAATTTTTTTGATCAAAATCCACCTTTCAAAACATGTTTCTACATATTTTGAGGTGAACGTACTCTTTTTCAAATAAAGCCTATAAAAGGGAGCCCTAGCCACTACAACTCATAACTCCACACATAACATACATTGCATACACTACTCATACACATTACTATGCCTCACACAACACTTAGAGAGATTCAAAAGGTATATATTTGCCTAGTTGAGAAGGAGAATGGTGGAGATTCTATCGAGAACATAATAGAAGACTACTCCTATGGTTTTTCTTCTCTTTTCTTTCTACATTATAGTTTCATAAACTCATTGGTAAGAATTATTTCATAGTCATGAGTGTTGCTTGTAACACCATGGGTCAGATTTCTTTTGATAGTTTAGAGTTTTGAAGGTTTAATCATGTTGGATTGATAGATCAAAATATCAGTTATGATGGTTTTACATAATGTTAATTCATTTATTTATTGAAGTATAATTATGTTTTACTATATAGTATTAGATTTTTAATAAATGTCATTGACCTATAAATAATGTATGATTGATATTGCTGACGTGTTTCATGATTATATTCGTGATTTGTTATAACTGAGGTAGATTGACCAATATATATCTCTTGATTATTAAAATTGTCAATATTGGATACTTGATTATCTTTGCATGCATGTATAACCTTGTTTCGATATTAAATAAAGAGACTATATATTTGATTCTTGTAGTATCTATTGAGAATATCTGTTGATCGAGAATGTTATTACCTATAAAATGAATAGAGATTATTTCTCGTCAGTCTCTGGTAGGGCCGGTCCTATAGTTTAAAGGGACATGTTCAAAAAAATTTTTGAGGCTTTTTATTTTTTTAGTAACATTAAATAAATAAAATTATAATATAAATATAATTATATTTATTAAATACATAAAATGATGTATAATAATAAAAACTTCATATTAAATCTGATTAATTTACGCATCAAATAAAAAAAATACTTTTTAATAAAATAATTATAGATTTTGTTCAACAAATTTAATAGAAAAGTAACTTTAAAAATAAAAGAAATGATAGAAGAAGATAAATTATGTGAAAAAGTTTTAAAAAAAATTAAATAAATTTATCAAATAAAAAGAAGTTAAAGTATTTAAGTTAAAATTTACAATTTCTGTGCAATAACTATAAAGATGATTTTTTTTTAAAAAAAAAATTGTAATAAATGAAGAGTTGTGAGAAAAGGGAAAATTAAGATCAAATTGTCACAGGACATCTGTATCACTCGATAAAATTCGAATTCAAGTGAATACAGATAGGATAATAAAGTGATGCCAACTAAATATTATATTTTTTCAAATAATATATATATATATATATAATTAAAAAATTCGGAGGCCCTCGTCGGGGTGGGGCCCTGTGCGGCGGCACCTCCGACACTACCCCACGGCCTCCCGTGGTCTCTGATGGTTGTTATTTGTTAATATACGTACTAAGACTAGCTAGCTTGGTTTAAATAGCTTAATATACTTCTGTGATTGCTTCTACGAATGTTTGTATGATCTGATTCACTTGTCTATTGAAGTCAATTTGATTGATTGAAATTGCTCTTAAACTACATGCTTTATCTCTTAAAATACTTATTTGATTTCTTTCTGGGTTGTTATTTCCTATTATTAATTGTTATTTTTTATTATTAGTATAGTTAAATCATCTTATTTAGTTGTTTTAATAGAAGTAATACAAATTATACTTTTCAAGTATACTGTTTAAATTATATTCCCATGTATTCAATATTTTATTTGATCATACTCTTACTACAATAAATCTCGTACACTTGCAAGTGATTTTTCCTTAGGAGGATAAAAGGGTGAATAATACATCTATAAACCCTATAAATTCTCAACCCATCCACATGAATTCTCTCTCATTAATTAATTCACATTTTTTCTCCCGTTCTTTATACTTTCTCATATTTTTCTCTCTCATATATTAATACCTACTTACACATATCAGCATACACCTCTTATACATTGATCTTCTTTATCCTTTCTCATTTTTCTCTCTCATATATTAATACCTACTTACACATATCAGCCTACACTTCTTATACATTGATCTGATATAAAATTAAAATTCACCACATCAAATTCAAAATAAATATAAATTATCACTATTCATGATTTAATAAATCTACATAAACTCAAAAATAACAAAGGTATAATATAACATAAACTATTTTGTGCCATGAGTGCAAGGAATATTTTATCAATTTTTACACCATTTTTTTTTTAAAATAAAAGTACAAAAAAAATTACTTTATTTTTAAAAAATATTATTTTCACTTAATAGCATAAAATGCGTTACTTTATTATCTAAAGAGATCACGTCACACAAGTGAGTGATTCGGGTTCGATTCCCATTGAGAACGAATAGGAGGGGAGTTATAAGGAGGCTGGGGAGAATAAGGGTGTATGGAGACTTGATGAACCAACTACTAACTATACTAACAACTAACTTTGTCCGATTAAAAAAAATTAATAAAAATATAAATAAATGAAACTGGTCAAAAAAGTAGCAGCTACCAATTTTGTCCAATGAGTTTCTACACCCTGCTCATATAAGTTAGATAAATTATAGTGACTCAACTGATTAATAAATGTCAAATTATGCACATAAGGAGCCCTTATTTTGAGGAATTACTCCCCTTAAAAAAAGTTCAATAATAAGTTTGAATGAATGATGTCACTATTTAATAAATTGCTCTCTTTCATCTCATGATACGCTTCATGTACACTATTCAACGTTGTTTGGTAAGAGTTTGTTTTTTTATTAATTCTATCGATGAAATATTTTAATGCATTTAGGTGAAAAATGTAAATTGTATTGTGAATGTTAGATGAAAATTGATTAAGTTAAAATTTTTATATCGAGTTATAAATCTATTTAAAGTACTTTCGTCGCAAACATTTTTCATAAAAGATGACATTAAAATAAAATGTTAAATTTAATAGGGAATATTAAAATTTTTCCCATTTTTATCAAACTTGAAAATTGACTAGTATTTTACGAGGTACGTAGTGTGTAGATGTGTGTGAAGCATAGATAATGTGAAATACCAAAAGAGCCCCAGATATAATAATGAAGTCCCAAAAGTAACCTCAGTTGCTATTTATGTCCTTGGAGGTTCCATAGTGATGCCACTTGAAAAACCCAAGTTACAGAAGTCTTAAATTTCCAAAAACAGAAACCAAACACACCATAGCCAACAACAGTGGGAGCGAGAGAGAGAGAGAAACAGCATTAACATCATCAGGCAAAAGTTGCAGCAGAGAGAGAGTTTCAACAGGGGGGGTGTTTGGGGTGGGGTGTTGGCCAAGTTATGCGTGCAGGAGCCTGTACAGCGCAGCAGACCCTCTCCGCGGAGGCCGCCTCCGTGTTAAAACTCTCCCTCACCCTCGCACGGCGGCGCGGCCACGCTCAGGTCACTCCCCTCCATGTCGCCGCCACCCTCCTAACCTCCCGCTCCACCCTCCTCCGCCGCGCCTGCCTCAAATCCCACCCCCACCAGCCCTTCCACTCCCGAGCCCTCGACCTCTGCTTCAACGTCGCCCTCAACCGCCTCCCCACCGCCCCGGGCCCACTCCTCCACGCCCAACCCTCCCTCTCCAATGCCCTCGTCGCCGCCCTCAAACGCGCCCAGGCCCACCATCGCCGAGGGTGCATTGAGCAGCAGCAGCAGCAATCTCAGCCCCCTCTCATCGCCATTAAAGTCGAGTTGGAGCAGCTCATTCTCTCCATCTTGGACGACCCCAGCGTCAGTAGGGTCATGAGAGAAGCCGGCTTCTCCAGCACCGCTGTCAAGAACAATCTAGAAGATTCCAACATTGTTTTTTACAACACCTCCGGTGGAATCTTCTCCACTCCCAACTCACCGCGGCGGGAGGTACTAAACCCTACCACCTTCTGGCACTCCCACTTGCTAACTTACGCCTCCGATCAGAAAAAAATACCTCTACCGCAGCACTTTCTCAACGACGATATCAAGGAAGTAATAAAGATTCTCGCAGGAAAGAAAAAATATAACACCGTCATTGTTGGCGACTCTTCTTCCATGGCGGAAACCCTAGTGGCGGAGCTGATGTTGAAGCTGGAGAAAGGAGACGTGCCTGACGAGTTGAACTCGACTCGACTCATTAAGTTCCAGTTCTCGTCCGTGCCATTGATGTACATGAACAAGGAGGAAGTGGACATGAATGTGGCTGATCTTAAGAGGAAGGTGGAGAGTGTTGCATCAGGTGGGACTGGGAGGGTAATTATCTACATTGGTGATTTGAAATGGGCAGTTGATCAGAGAGAATCTTCCAGTGTTTATAATCCAATTGATCATATGATTGCTGAGATAGCTAAGCTGCTGTGTTATTACAATAACTCTAGTATGATCAAAGTGTGGATTATGGCTACTGCTAATTATCAAACTTATATCAAGTGTCAGATGAAGCAGCCACCTCTTGATGTTCAATGGGGTCTTCAAGCTGTTTCAGTTCCATCTTCAGGTGGATTGGGATTGAGCCTCAATGCAGTTACAAGGTGAACTTTTTTTACTCTCTTTTCTTGAAGTATTTTTATTCGTTTTTCATTTTAAATCATCTCACGTATTTTTACCAATTTCATTAGTGTATTATTATATTTTATTTAATTTTATACTTTATTCATTAATCTCAACAACTTTATTTAAACCCTTTACTCTCAACAACTTCATTTATGTTTTTTTTTTCTTTCAAAATTATCAATTTATTCATATGTTCTTTTATGCTATATTAGAAAAACACTTACTCCACTACTTAATCTTCGTGTTCCTACACTTCTTAATCTTTGTGCCCGTACAAACGATATGCGGAGTATTTTTTTTTCCAAGAAAGTGAGAAGTAGATTGAAATATTACATCATCATGGCTACAACTCTGAACATATCTGTACATTGATAGAGTAGATGAGGTTAGCCTTTGGACATGACTGTAGTGGTTGGAGCTTAAACCAATACATTAGTATTTTTGCTCGGTTTTCCATAATATCAATCCATCTCTTTGACTAAATTTGAAATTTCATTCATATTCAACTGCAAAGAATGGATCATGGATGTCTTGTCTGAATGAATTGGATTGCAGTCTTTTAATTAATTACTATTAGAATATTTTTAATTATGTTGATTAATTTTATTATTCAAATTACTCATATTTTACAATATTGTACAGTGGAAGGGAAAATTCAAGAACTACATTCTCAGAAAATTCATCTCCAGTTACAGAGAGGAAGCTCATCTGTCTGGATGAGGGAGCAGATGGTCTGAACTGTTGCTCAGAATGCATGTCCAATTTTGAAAAAGAAGCTGCTTCACCACAATTACCCTACTGGCTCAACTCACATGCCCATGGGGGACTTCAAAAGGTACACACATTAATGCACAGGGTACAAATTTTAATGAATGTGTGATCAGTAGTCTCACCTACTTGGTCCTTGTTAATTCATATAATCCCTCCACCCACGTTAAATTGCACAATTACTGTTAATTCATATAATCCCTCCACCCCACGTTAAATTGCACAATTACTGTATGTACGGAGTTTTGTGCTTTAAGAAAAGTTGTTTTTTTACAAGACTTTATATTCTCTCTCCTACATAATATGAGTCTCTCTGATCAAGACTTTAATTATGTGTGTTGTTTGTCACTGAATTCAGGAAGATTTAGATCAGTTGAAGAGAAAATATAACAAGTTGTGCCAAAGTTTGCATCAAGGCAGCAGCCAAAATCCACATGATCATTCTAGGAATCACTACCTTACTTCCTCGTATCCGTTTTGTCCAAACAAGACCAATATCTTGTCTGATTCTGAGACAATCTCGTTTGTTCATCCACCTGTGAGGCATAATCAAGGCCCGAGCTCGCTGCCTCGATTCCGGAGGCAGCAGTCGTGCCATATCGAGTTCAGTTTCAGCAATGAAAGTGGTAATAATAAGCCTAATTTGGACTGTCTTAAGGGGATGGAAGAAAAGGAAGGGAAGATCACTCTGGCTCTTGGAAGTTGCATGTATGGTGATGCTCAGAGTGTCGAGAAAAGCGTGGTGGACGTTGATATGCATCGTGTTTTTAAAGAGAACGTGCCGTGGCAATCAGACAGCATTCCTTTGATCATAGAGGCATTGAAGGAAGACAATGTTGTACTGATGCAGGGGAATGATACCATTGGTAAGAGAAGATTGGCTGTTGCCATTGCAGAGTCCATGTTTGGTTCTTCGGAGTTGCTGTTTCACTTGAACATGAGAAAGAGTGGGGACTCGGTGAGCGAACACCGGGGGATGGTGGAACGGGCATTGAGAAAGCACGAAAAGCTCGTTGTTCTTGTGGAAGATGTTGATTGTGCTGACCCTCAGTTTGTGAAGTTTCTTTGTGATGGCTTTGAGGGTAGGAGTGATTCGAGTAGTGTTGTATTCGTGTTGACAACGGGTGGAGATACGAGCTATTATGGTACGAGGGGGGATATGAGCTCTGTGATTCAGATGAGGCTAGTTGATGAATCTACACTTGGTTCGGAGGCGCCTAATCTTGATCACAAACGTAAGGCAGAGTGGGATCCAACGCCACAGAGCAAGAGTCGAAGGAGCAATGAGATGGAAGAGGTTTCTTCGATTGGGGTCATGAATCAGATAAAGGAATTCAAGAGGCAGCTAAGCTCAAATGTTCTTGACCTAAACATCAAAGCAGACGAAGACGAAGCCAAGGAAGGGGAACAGGGAGATTTGAGCCCCATTTCAAGTGATCTTACTCGTGAAACCTCAGTCGAAGAGCACAACTCATTAGGGTTCTTGAAAAAGATCAAGAATCGCATCATGTTCAATGTGAGCTCAGATCAAGAAAGGCAGGAAAAAGGGATGATCTTGTCAAGGCTAAGAAGGTCCTTCCAAGAAGTAAATGGGTGTACAAACACAAGCAATTTCAACGTAGACGAGAGGGTGTTAGACGAAGTTTTGCAAGGGGCGGGGTGGTACCTCAACAGCTTGTTCGAAGAATGGCTGAAAGACATTTTCCAGACGAGTTTAGGCGGCGTGAACAGGGCGGAGACGGAGACGGAGAGGGTTAGTTTTAGGCTGTGTTTAGTGGGGAAGGGGGAATGTTGTGCAAAGGATGGGTTCAAGGGAACATGTCTTCCCAAAAGGATCCCAGTTTCTTTCATAGGTTGAACAATGGCCTTGTAATATATTAACTATTCCTGTTTTTAGGATGCAGTTACTAATGTTTTTTTAAATACTATGTCTGCTTAATTTGTTTTCATCTGTTATATTTATCACCATAGCTCTACTTGGCAGATTAAAGCACAGTACTAGGATGCATTTTCCAAGTAATTGGGAGAAGGGGTTGAGTAGTAAACCATATTTACAATCTTGGAAGTGTGATTGCATTCAAATTAACTTTGAGAAACATTTATCCAAGAAAATCCTTATATATCATGATTAATCTTATTTTGATGCACCGATATCTATAGAGTGATTAATTTGGGGAGGCCAGAACCTACTATTCATTAATGGAGACTTCATTTCAAGCCAGAGTTTTATACTCTGTATGAACTGATCTTATAGTTGTTGATTATACCCACGAATTTCGGACTTGAGATTTTAGAAAATTTCACCATAAGACACCTCCGGTTCTCTAGGCCAACCCCTAAGGGTTATCATGATTAATCTTATAAGTTTGTGATATAAAAATAACAAAAAGTTGAATTAAAAAGGGCAACAACTCTAGGCTCATAATTGAAGCAAATCTTCTAGTTTGATTCATGCTAATTAGCACCTGGAAACTGGGACCAATTAATTAGGTTTGTCATCATGAGATGTATACAATATACACCATTAATTAAATAAAGAGTAGAGATTTAGAATTGATATAATAACTCACTACCAAGAGAGAGTTTTATTTATTTGTTTTTGAAAAAAGAATTAAACCCACAAAGTTTTCTTGAACACCTTTGCACTATAAAGAACATTATCTATGCAACAATTATATCCACCAAAAGAAGATTTAACACAAATAAATGACCACTTTTGACCATTGGCAGTTGCTATTCATATGTTGATAATTATAAACAAAAAAAAGAGTAATGAGTGCAAGTTTAAATTTGGGATCTCACATGAATACTCTTTTAGATCTCCACTAAATGACAATCACATTTTAATTTAATTTTAATTAATAATAATTGATTTCTTTTTGTAGTGTTGTATCATTACTTTGACTCATCAAAGAATAGGAAGATATGATTGCATGAAGCGGCGGAGGTGGGGGTATGTCTCCACATGATAGAGAAATGTCCTGATTTTAAATTTGGAAAAAATAACAAAATCATTCACCTCTGCAAAAAGGAGTGTTACATGTCTATGGAATTATTTGAAGACATTTTATGATAGACAAATCATTGGAGCACTTTATTTCTTTGGTACTAAGTAATACTACATGATTCCATCTATAAATAAGATGTTTTAAAGATTTCATGTGTGATGAAGATAAGTACATTATGTTTAATCACAATCCATCGAGTTAGAGTATATTGAGTTATGTATAGAGAGAATTATTTGTAGATTGTGTTGCCAATAGGACCGATCACATATAATTTGGGTGGAAGTGCGGTTCAAATCCGCTCTACAAAAACAACTCAATTTTTTTTTTATATATATTTTATAATAACAATAATTACAATACGCCTTGCTTTTTTTTCTTAATATGTGGAACCGTGCGTGGTCCCCACCTTTATCTCACCGCACCGTATGATTACGCTTCTGTTTGTTTTGTTATGTACTCCCTCCGTCTCGGGCAAAGAGATGTATTTATTGTACTTTTGTGAGAGCTTTATACAGTCAAACGTAACTGTTTGATTGGGACAGAGGGAGTATATTGGTTTATGATTTAGGATATAATTGTAATTTCATTTAGGATATATTTTATTCATAGGGTTTAGGGTTTAGATTATAATTGTAATTTAATTCTTGTGGTTTAGGGTATATTTTACTCATACATTTTAAGATTTATGGTATAATTATAATTTCACCATTGTGACTTAGGGTATATTCACCCATAGAGTTTAGGGTATATTTTAATCCCTAGGATTTAGGGTATAATGTTATTTTATCCATAGGATTTAGGGTATAATTGTAATTTCACCCTTATGGTTTAAGGTATATTTTACCCACTAGGGTTTAAGGTTTAGCGTATAATTGTAATCTCACCCTTGTGGTTGGGTATATTTACTCATAGAGTTTAAAGTTTAGAGTATAATAGTCATTTAATTATATTAAATTTAAAAAAATAAAAACAAAATTAATAAAGGAGGAAGAATTAATTAAGAAGGGTGGAGACCAGGTTCCACGAATTCATTTGGTGGAACGGGTTCCACCCAAGTTACACTCTTTTATAATTGAATCTATACAGTTTGATCAACTCAAGTTGGAGGAAAAAATATTACTCCCTCCATTCCCTACCCTTCACACTTTCCTTTTTATCCATCTCACAACAAACATCACATCTCAACATTACTTTATCCAACAACTTCAAAAGTTATTTTAATTTCAAATTTGTCATTCATTTTTCACACACATACCATTATTTTATTTTTTTTATTACTTAAAAATATTACAATATATCCTCTAAAGTCAACATAATTAGTCAAAAAGTGTAATTTTTCTTAAATAATGTGGTACAATAAACAGGAAGGGTGGACCGGAAGGAGTACTACATTATGAAAAAAAATGATGCCAAAAATGGTAAAGTATTACGAAATAAAATTTCACAATTTTATTAAAGATTTTATTAAATTGTATAGAAATGTATTACACAATACACTTAAACGTATTATTATATCCCTCGTCCCGCATTAATGTTTATGTTTATTTTTTATGTAGATTAAAATATATAATATTTTAATGTATAGTGTATAACGAATGTGACATTTTAATATGTTGTCGCTAGTTGTATTAATTTTATGTGTGGGCCTCTGTTAGAGTGATTTGATTAAATATTAAACGATTCAACTCTCTATCATCTTAAGTTTTTAGATGAGGTGGTCCTTTAACATGGTATCAAAGCCCATGCTTAAACCTCACCGCCACCTATTTATGAAAAAAAAATACATACAAGGCTTTCTCTATCAACTTAAAAAACTTTTAGATGACGAGAGGCTGTTTCTTACCTTTATATGGTACTAACCCCTTTCGATTTGAATGCTCATGTAATTAGATATTAAAATATGATTCATTGTTTAGTAGATCATATGTTAACTGCTCAATAACATATTTTATTTATACAATAATCAAACTTTAAAAATAATCGATCTGTCTCACATAAACATAGTTTTAAAAGAAAATTTTGTCTTAATTTTTATATTAAATTTAATTGAAATCAATTCATTCAACCACGTGTAAGTAGGCCCATAAACGCAAGTTTTTTTCTTTTATAATATTAAATCCGTTACCACACAATTACTTCAAGTTCTCTTTGTATTACTCTTTCAATCTCAACTTAAATTTTACAATTTTTTTTTCATATTAAATTTCATAAAAAAAAAAGCATCACATCAATCTCAACCCTAAAAAGTACTCCCTCCGTCCGCCTTTAAGGGTGCCATTTGTTTTTTGCACGTGGATTAAAGAATATTATTATTTAATGTGTAGTGGATAGTTGTATTAGTGGAGGTGTGGGTCCCATTTTTTATTTATATTAGTGGGTGTGTGTGGGTCCCATATGTATAAAAAAGGAAATGAGACCCTTGGGGCCGACGTCCAAAATGAAAAAATGATACCCTTGAAAGCGAACGGAGGGAGTATATTTTATTACAAATTTATCACTCCTTACATTTTATTACAAATTTATCACTCCTAACTAATATACATAACATATTTTATATTTTATTTATTAATTAAAAATACTACATTACTCTTCAAAAGTCAATAAAATTGATTAAAAATTGATTTTTCTTAAACTCTTTATCTACTCTAACGATGAAAAATAAGTTGGGATGAAGTGAGTATTTCTTTATAAGAAACCTTGTATTTTACTATAATCAATGCGAAATTCACATTTCAGCAATTCTTCTTTTGTTAAATATAAATAAATTACTTACTATGTTTTACCCCACATTTTCCATTTCCGTCCATCAAATTATTCATACGATTTTTTGAAAAGAATAATATTGCACAATATTAACATTCTCATGATACCACAATATTACAAAAATATCACGTATATTTTGTATCAATAGTCAACAACTTTATTCAATTTTTTCATTTAATTACTCTAAACCCTTCTAAAATTTAATATTTTCTTTTTATCACGAGAGACGAGCTTTAGAAAAAATATACTACAGTATACTATAATGTTCACAGAAAGCCCAATGGGCGAGGTGCTTCCTAAATCATAGGTTCTGGTGGGCCTGATGTTATAAATTTTCTTTTAGCATATGGGCTAATAACCCAAGAAAAATAGCCAATTTGCTTTTGCTATTTTGGGCTGAGCCCAAAAATAATGGCGAAGAAGATGTTTGATTTGGTTGAATTAGTCATTGCAAAAATATATTTGAGATGATTAACTCATTTTCTCAAATAAAGAACGACTACTGCTCCCTCATAAAGTCTTCATGTGTGGGGGTGTACTTTTTTATTTTCTTTGCGTTGCAGCTTTCATACAATCGTTTTCATAAAATAATTATACATAGTTATCTACAATTTCATTTTTCCATAATACCAAACAATAATACAATTAATCACAAGTTAAACAAATCTCATTATATCTCATACCCATTAGCAAACGACCCCTTACTCTTCCAATTCAAAGTGCAATATTATTCTTGTTATGGGTATTATATCCCCATGCTAATGGGCCGGAAGCCCAACACTATCGGTAATAACAGTGATGAAACCCAACCATCAAGAAGCCCAAGGACCAAATAGGAGATAACTCTCGGGTCAACTAAAGGCCCAAAAGGTAAGCCCAAGGAAGGAAAAGAGAAACAATCAGAAAAAGGCTCGGAACGAGCCCATAATCATAGCAAGTCGGAGCAGGGCGAAGCCGAAAGGGGCCAAGCGACATGGAGCTTGTCAAAGGGACTGGTAGCTGAAACTCCTTTTGTCCGAACAACAGGCTCCCGAGGCTAGGGGAGACACTTGGGAAGTCCGAAGAGCGAAACTCTTTTGGAACCCTATCTCCTTCCGAGACAGGAAAAACCATTGGCCGCTTGCGGATAGGTATCAGAACAACAAGGGAACTCACCCATCTCCTGGAAGGGATTACATGCGTAAGGACAAGGATAACGGTAAGGAAAGACACTCTGAACATCACTCTCAACTAAAGGACAATACTCGCAGGACATGCTCCTCCTCACCGGCCAATGAGAAGCGAGCAAAGGACAAAAGGAGAACTGCGACACTCTGCGACCACCTGGCAGCACCTGCAATCGCCCACAAACAACTGGAGCAGTACTCTCCCTTCAATAATGTCTATTTGTTCCCGTTCAGGTGGCAATGCTGGATTGGTCGACCTCTAGGGTTTGTGGTAAATATAAATAGTCTCTCTCACGAGAGAGAAACATGTTACTCATTCTCATATATGACATTACACTTTTAAATTGGGGGAACTTTTATGAGTGTTGTTCTTGAGGTAAGTAATAAAAAAGAAGGAAAGTCTTTGATCGGATCCCATCTCTCCCTGATTTGTTGTGTTTGTTGTGCTTGTTCTTAGTTCAGTTAAACGAATATCTTTCTTTTATAATTCTGGTTATATCTAGCTAAGAACACACATCAACAATGCTTTTTGAGAGAATTAATACTCCCTCCTCTGCGGTAATTTTATTTTCATTTTTAGGCATATGAAATTCTCACACATTACTAATACAACTTAGTATAAATGATAAATAATAATAATTTTAATTAAAAATAATAATATCTTTGATACAAAGTAATAAATACTCCCTCCGTCCCACAAATATTTGCACCCCTCCTCCGGCACGGAGATTAAGTAAAGTGATAATTTTTAGGGGTATTATTGTATTTTTAGTAATAAATAAATGATAAATTATGTTAGGTGTGCTAGGTAAGGGTGGTTTTTTTTGTAAATAAAGTGTATTGTGAAGGGTGATTGTGTTTGACTTTTTTACTTTTTAGGAAGGTGTAAATTTTTGTGGAACAACCCAAAATGAAAAGCGTGCAATCTAAAATGGGACGGAGAAAGTATTTAAGAATATTTAAAAATAGTCTCACATGAGACAGTCATAGTCAAGTGTTGCCCTTACATAGGGATGTAACCAAACCAAACCGTTCACGAACTATTCGAGTCTCGGTTTGATTAAATGTTCGTTCGAACTCGTTCGTTAACCTTAACGAGCCAAACCAAACTTGAATTTTGGGTTCGAATAGTTTATCAAACCAAACTCAAGCCTAAGGGTGTTCGGCTCGAAAGCTCGCGAACATATTCGTTTATAGGCTCGCTAATGGCTCGTAAACGCGTTCGTAAATTTTATAGTTATTCTTTAGAATTATATATTCTTATTTATTTATTAATATTCAATAATTAAATATTTTATATTAAACCGCACAAATATGATAATAACTTAAGTGATTATTTAAATATTTAAATATTTTTTACCGTTTATTATTATATTTTGTTAGTTTGTTTATTTAATATTATGAGTAACATTAAATGTTTATAAACGAAAAATTCTTTTAATATCCAGGCACAAAATTATTTAAATGTTCATGAAAATATATTCATAAACAAGTTACTTTATGTGTTCGTGAACATGTTCGCGAGTCTTAACAAATAGTTTGAGTTCGAGCTCGAGTTCGATATTTTTTTTCTTGACGAGTTCGAGCTCGGGCTCGAGTTCGATAATTTCTTAACAAACGATCCTCAAACCTAGTAGTGTTCGACTCGACTCGGTTCGATTACATCCCTACCCTTACATTTAAGTGTCATACGATTATGTATTATTTCTTATCCAACTTCTATAGTAACCACACGTTTCTATAGTTTATCGTCTGTTCGATCCATAAATTTAATGGTTCATATAATATCTTAACCATATAGTATAATTTTAAGGGTAATTAATTATATGGAATAATTTAAATTTATTCATAATCAATTTTACTAGTAGGATTCAGAGTTTGACTTAAAAGTTAGGGTATTTTTTATTGTACATGGTATGCCCGTGTACCTTATGTTTATAGATTAAATTAAAAGTATAATCTTAATATAGTCCATTTTATGAGAAAAATACATTCTTTCAAATTTTCTTTCGTTGGATCTCTTGCTCCAAGCAGGGGCAGATTTAGCCAGGAGTGTGGGGTAAGGTTGTACCCTAAATTAATTAAAATGTCCATATTCCATATGAATTTTTTTATATAAATTGCATTTTGTACCCCTATTTTCTATAATAAATTTGTAATATTATACTCCATCCGTCCCACACTTATATTCACACTTTCCGTTTTCGTCCGTCTCACACTTATGTTCACCACCCAAAAAAGAAAACTTCACATTAACCAACAACCTCAAAAGTTATCTTAATTTCAAAAATATCACTCCCACCTAACACACATAACATACTTTATAATTTATTTATTACCTAAAAATACCACAATACCCCTAAAAAGTCAATAAAGTTGGTCAAAAAGTAACTTTTCTTAAACTTCGTATCTACAGTGTCGATGAACTTAACTATGGGACGGAGGGAGTATATTATATCTCCAATTTAAAAATTATGGATTTGCCACTAGCTCTAAGTCATCGTTCGGCCTAAGTTATGCATGTCTCTATCGAGTTATCGCTCTATAATGAGCCTTCAATGCTCTTTAGCACTCTTGTAACATTTTTAAAAAATATATATATTAGGAATTCAGTGTAACTTTTCTGACTTAATGTCAAAGTCTTCAATTTTTAATTAATGGTTTAAAAAAAATCTCTCTATATTTACACAATCTGCATAATTAATGAGTTTTATATATAAAATAATAGCTGGCTAATATGACCAAATTTAGACACTTTAATATTCATTCCAAAAGAAAAGTTAGGTCATAGAATATCTTGTCGCCATATAATAATGTGAATAGAAGAAGAAAAATAGGATATGATGGTGGAATACTATATAGTTAATGAATTTCTGTTTGCACATTATTGTATATCCATCAAGACTTTTTTATGATTGAGAATTATTTTGTCACTTTGAAAAAATATGATTTGATTGAATAATGTCGGACGAAAATTAGAAAATATAATTACACTTTGTTTAATTTCCACGTGTGCTCCAAAGTGGAACCCACATATATAAAGGGTAGGAATATCCCAACTCTGGCTGAGATATAGTGTTTTGCAAAAGTTTCATTATCATGTAGGTAGATTTTGGACTTTTTTTTTAAGGCCACATGATTAGTGATAAATATTTTAAGGAAGGTATTGGGTGAGACCGTCCCACGGATTTTTTATGTTGGATGAATTTTATTCTATTTATTAATAAAATTAAAAAATAAATAAAAAATAAATAAGAAAACCACGGGCTGTTTGTTTGGGTTAATTAATATTACTAACCTCTTAACGAAATTGGTGCGGCCCGTGTCAAAGCAAATTACAATTAGTTATGTTAATTTTAATAAAAAATTATATTTTATTATTATTATCATTATTATTATTATTATTAATTTTTCAATTATAATAATATTATTAGTAATCAATTATTAAATAGTTAAACTATTCTGTTATCATTTTATCTTGATCGGATATCACTTAATATTAAAAATATTATCATTTTTTGTTCATTTTACAAATTATTCATAAAATAATTTGGCTAATTATACTGTGCACCCGAGTGCTTTCTAAGATAGGGTGCACCCACTTTAAAAAACGTATATAAATATAAACAAAAACATATACAATTATGAACAAAAACGTATACAATTTAATTGGGAGGATTACTACTAGGTACACAAAAAAACCCTAAATTACTATGAGATACAAACATACAAAAGTATTACTACTAGGTACAAAAATATATAGTGATATTCCAATATTACCCCTATTAATGTGCTGCACATAAATATTGTGTGCAGCAAAAGTTCATGTGCAGCAAAGTGTATGCAGCAAAAAAAGTGTGTGCAGGAAAAAAAAAGTGTGTGCAGCAAAAAAATGTGGTGGTCCGGCGGCGGCGGTCCGGCAGCTTTTCCGGCGGCGGCAGTTTTTCCGGCGACCAGTTTTTTTTTTGGACGAACAGTTTTTCCGGCGACCGGCTGCCGGAGCTCCGGCGGCGGCGGCGCGGCAGCTTTCCGGCGACCAGTTTTTTTTTTTTTTTTTTTTTTTTTTTTTTTTTTTTTTTTTTTTTTTTTTTTTTTTCTGACGAACAGATTTTCCGGCGACCGGCCGCCGGAGCTCCGCGGGCGGCGGCGGCGGTCCGGCAGCGGCAGCGGTGGTCCGGTGGTGGGTGGAGGTTGGGGTTAGTGTTTTAAAGGTATATGGGTTTAGGGGTATATTTGGTATTTTACTTTAATATTTTGTATTAAATAATAATTATTTTAAATCAATGTATCTAGTAGTAATTAGGGGTACAAAGTGTGTACCTATCAGTAATTATTTCAATTTAATTGTTATTTTTTTAATGAAAATTTGAGTATAAAAAGATATACAATTATTAAAAAACACGTATACACTATTGAATAAAAAGTTATAAATATCTAGTTTTTTTAATAAAAATTTAGTGTGAAAAAAGTATACAATTATTAAGAAACACGTATGCAAAATAGAATAACATGTATACAAAATAGAATAAAAAGTTATACATATATGGGTGCACCCTTGCACCCGGGTGCACCTAATATCAACTCAAATAATTTAATTAAACGATTATCACTTTTTCTTTATCATGTATCACTTTTTCTTAAAAATGTTATCACTTTTATTATTCCGACGAATTGTTCGTGAAATAATAAAAATTCAATTAGACGGAAATCACTTTTTTTTTTATTATAAATAACTTTTTATTAAAAATATTATCACATTTTATCCATTTTATAAATTATTCGTGAAATACACTTTTGTAATTAATCATCGCTTTTATTTAAAGATATTATCAATTTTCTTTTAAATTGTTATCACTTTTTTTTAATACTATAAATTTTTATGAAATAATTAACAATACCATTATCACTTATTATCAATTAGGTATCACTTTTAGTTATAAAGGTTATCACATATTATCACATCTTATAAATTTATAATACTTAAATTAAATAAATAATTAATTTTGAATTATTACATTTTTAAATAATAAAAATAATAAATTAAATAAGAAAAGCGTAGAAAAAAAGTATATACATATAAGTCTTAATTAATTTATATTTCATAATTAATTTTTTATGTTTTGAATTTGATATTAACCAAACAAGGCCCTTTAAATTTATTTAGGCTCAATTAATTTTACTCTACAACTAATATTTCAATTTTATAATTTCATAGCAACCAAACAGGGTCCTTTAAAATTAATTAATTGGGTTAATGGATAATCCGTCTCACATAAGAGGATTCGTGAGACGGTCTCATCCAAGTCTTTGACATATTTTAATGTTCAAAATTACGAAAATATTCATGTGTCGATTTAAAAGATTTAACTGAACTATAAATATATAGGGTTAATTGCAAAAAAACCATGAACTTTACTCCTATTGCAAATTAATCATCACTTTTGAGAAATTGCAAAAAAAAACCACCACCTCTAAGTATTGTTGCAAAATAAACCCAATTTTTTACTAAAGTAGAGTTAATAAACCCAAAAAATATACTTTTAGTCACAAATTGGATTTATTTTGCAACAATACTTAAAGGTTGTGATTTTTTTTGTAATTTCTCAAAAGTAAGGATTAATTTACAATAAATGTAAAGTTCGTGATTTTTTTTACAATTAACCTATATATTTATTGTTCGTGGTTTTTTCACATGTAGGTAGCTGTAAGGTGGCATAGTCGCGTGTCAGGTTACCGGCGTAGTTACAAAAGAAGTCACGGACTTGAGTTCATTATGACCAAAAAAAAAAAGAGGCATTTTTTCAATAAAATTATAATGAATGACATTTTTTCAAAATAAACTATTAAAAATAGCATTTTTCTGATACGCTTTATAAGGAGTGCATTTTGCCATTTTCGTCTGTCCCAACACAAGAAGTGCATTTACTTTTTAGTATTAGGGACCCACACAAAATAATTAATATATCCACATGGGACCCACACACCACACTAATACACATACTTACTTTACATTAAAATATTTTTTGTCTCTCCTCATCTACACATTAAATATTATATCCCTTAATCTACGGGCATGGGATGTTCTGTGACACAATGACGTGACATCTCCTATAACACCTGCTTATGAAATGACACGTGTCGGGGTGGATAAATCCAATCCCTTGCCCCAAGGATTGACTGGTTGACTTAGGGTATAATTTCTCTTCTCTCTCTTACGTGTCACTCATCCAACGGAGTGTCACAAGAGATGTCACACCAAAATGTCATAGAAGATCCAGACCCTAATCTACGTGCCAAAAAATTTTGTCACCCTTATTGTGGGACGGAGGGAGTATTTAAAATACTAAATTATTCTTAAAAATAAGTTAAAAATAACGTTATTTATTAACATCTTTGCAAACAGTAAATTTGAACTTGAAATCGGGATGCTGGGAGAGTTTTTATCAATTTCATATTTTCTACACTCTCTATATTAAAAAAATAAGGGTTAATTGCGTAAAAACCCATGAACTTTCAACGGATTGCAAATTAATCCTGACTTTTATAAAATTACAAAAAAAATCACGACCTTTCATATTTGTTCAATTCGCACCAATCGGGCAGCTGAAGCTTGCCAGACCGCTGACGTGGCGTTGACCTTGCCACGTCAGCTTTTAGTTGATTGCAAAAAAAACCCCAACCTTTACTTAAATTGCAATTTAATCCCAACCTTTGAGATTTTGGCAAAAAAACCATCAAATTTTTATTTTTAAATTGCATCATCTAATAAAAATTAATATTTTATTTTAAAATTTAAATTCCTAACTAAAGATTATATTAAATATTTATTTTGTATTTTGTATTTTCATATTAAATATTATATTAAATTTTTTTTTTTACAAAGTCTTTTAAATTTTTATTTATTAATTTTTTACTACTCCCTCTATCCCGTAGTTATCTTCACTAGTACGATAGATATTTAACTTTAAACAAGTTATTTTTTGACAATTTTTTTGACTTTTTAAGGGCATTGTAGTATTTTAAAATAATAAATAAAGTATAAAATATGTTATGTGTATTAGGTGGGAGTGTTATTTTTTAGATTAATATACTCACTCCGTCCTGCACCAAGAGTCTCTTTTTTTTATTTTGGTCGTCCCACCCAAAGGGTCCTCTTTCATTTTTTATACACATGGGTCCCATACTCACCCACTAATACAATTAAAATATGGGGCCCACACTTCCACTAATACAACTACCCACTACATATTAAATAATAATACTCTTTAATCCACGTGTCAAAAAGCAAAAACTACCCTTGCCATGGGACGGAGGGATTATAAATTTTTGAGGTTATTGATTGATTTGATGTGATGAAGGCAAGTATCAGATGGATGAAAACGGAAAGTATGATGATAAGTACATGAAATTATTTTTGTTTGTATAAATTAAATCTTAATGAATATTTTTTCTCAGTATAAAACTTGAGTTTATAAATTAAATTTAAATGATTTTTTAAATAAATAATAAAATTCCTTAAACATCTCATAGGTATATTTGTCATTCTCTTATATATAATGTGAAATTACAAAAAATATTGAGACATTTCCACAAATACTTTGATTTTATAAATTATAATAATTTTATAATGTATAAAAATATTTTAAAAATTAAAAGAATTTAAATATTTAGAGATTGTATAATTTTTTTTACCACTTAATAGATATAATTAATTTTATTCACATAATTTAAGTAATAAATATTTATTCATATAATAATTTTATTATTTTATTTAATAATATTTTAGAGTTTAAATTTAAAAATAAAATATAAATTTTTATTAGATGATGCAATTTAAAAATAAAATAAAAAATTTATGGTCTTTTTTGCCAAAATTTCAAAGGTTGGGAATAAATTACAATTTAAGTAAAGGTTGGGGTTTTTTTTGCAATCAATTAAAAGTTGATGTGGCAAGGTCAACGCCACGTCAGCGATTGGGCAGGCTTCAGCTGCCCGATGGGTGCGAATTGCACAAATATGAAAGATCATGGTTTTTTTGTAATTTTATAAAAGTCAAGATTAATTTGCAATACGTTGAAAGTTCGTGGTTTTTTACGCAATTAACCCAAATAATAATAATAATAAATCACAAAAACTTGTGTAAGATTGTTTCACGAAATGACTTCCGTAGATCAGATAAGAAACGATAACTTTTATAATGAAAAATTTTGCCCAATTGATGAAAAATGATAATGATGTTATGAACTATTTCACGAATAATTTTAAATATAAATGAAAAGTAATAACATTTTAAAATAAAGATAATAACATTTTTAATAAAAATGAATAACTAATTAAAAAAATATAAAATTGTCTCACTGTGAGAAGGTGTCACACAAGTGTGACTAGTAAGCTTACAATATACTCCATCAACTCCATTTCAACAGTTATATTTTTTTTTTCCAAAGATCAAGGGATATGAAGTACTCTTTTCATTCCACCTTCAATTTCACACTTTCCGTTTTGATTCATCCAAAATTCAACTTCACACTTCCATAAAAGGAAAAAAGCAACTACTCCCTCCGTCCCATAATACTTTTCACGTTTACTATTCCAAATTGTTTAAAAAAGTTGCACTTTTTGACTAACTTTATTAATTTGGAAGGTATTGTAGTATTTTAGGTAATAAAAAAGTATAAAGTAATGAAATGTGGGTGAATAAGAGGTGACAAATTTGAAATTAAAGTAACTTTTGAGATAGTTAGATAAAGTGATAATTCCTTTTTTGGGGTGTGGTGTGAAGGTTTTGTGGGATAAATAAATGAGAAAAGTATGATAGGTTTTATGGGACGGAGGGAGTAACTAATATCCATCTAACATAATTTAATTTCAAATTTTTCATCACATTTTTAACACACATAACATACTTTATCATTTATTTATTACCCAAAAATTTTATATTATTCTCAAAGTAAGTTAAAAAGTGAATTTTCTTAAACTTCGTATGTACAGTAAACGTAAAGATGAATTTGGGACAGAGGGAGTAGTATTTTAATGTATAGTAACTTGTGATATAATAATATTTTAATATATAATGAGTAGTTGTATTTGTGTGTGCGAGTCATGTAAATACTACATGAATTATTTTAAATGAATCTCATTTACCAAAAAAAAGAAATATATGTAGGACATAAATCCATAAATTCTAAAACCTTAACTCTATTATGATAAACGAAATCTAAACAGTAACACGGAAACGTACCTTGATCCAATGAGTACTCTAAGCGGAACACGAACTCTGATCTAGTGGTATAATTATATTCCTCAACTAAGCCTCCTTATTCCTTATGGGATCGTCGTAATTCTTTCCGATAGGGAGAAGGAGAGAACTATGTGTGGCTTAGTATATTGGGGACCATAACCTGTGAGCCTTTATATACTACACAACTGGGCCACTCATAATAACCTTAGTTATATATATAATATTGGGTATCTACTCAATTGGCCCATATCAAAATATTATATCCCATGGACTTATCAACTTAATGGATCACTTAATTAAGTCCATAAAATAATTAAATAGCTAATATAATTGCATAATAATATATTACCCATGATTAGATTATAATGAAAATTAAAAATTTCCAACAATCTCTCACTTGGGCTATATATTTCTCAAAGCAATTATATCAAGAGTCATTAATTGCGCAATTTTATACTATTCCTCTTCAGGCTATACTTAACAATCTGGTCCATCTCATATACTAATATGGAACTATCGCGGTATTTACCACATTATTACAAATCGTGGTTAAACCCCGACAATCACCATATCAGTACACTCAATGACATAGATCAAATATGGTGAGTAGCATGGAAATTACATGCAATGTGATCAAAAAATCATGTCTATTTCCAACTGGTCCAACTTTAAACTTTAGTGAGATCAATCCATAATGTAAAATATTACAAAATGGAAAATTACTTAAGTGAATTTACAATGAATTCAAAGTCATCAACTTTATTCTGCAGAAAACTGAATTATCTAAAACAAAGTGTCTTAAAAACTTTAAAGAACAATAAATATAGACTCTCATTAAACCAATGTATTCTAAAATCATATAATACCCAAATGAGTAGCTAGTTCAAATACAGGGCATTGAATACATAAGTGGCGAATCCTCATTTGGAGTCCATCACAATAAGCTCTACTAAAATGTTATCTACACAAAATATTTTCTTTAACAACCAAGAATTCTATGTCAATATGCTTGACTTATAGTACTCTTGTCATTAATACTTTAATGCGAACTAACTGTCACAATAAACTATATGTGACTAAATTTCGCAATCTTTATTTCATGTTTGAATGCCCTTTAGTGTGCTACTGATTCTGTTGTCATGGTTAATGAGTTAAAGTGTTTGCTTAATACTTTTACTTGTATAGCTCTCAAACCAATAGAAGATATAGCCAGAAGTGGATCTTATACTATATTGGCATTCAACAAACTCAAAATCAGACTACTTTATGATCTCCTGCTAATCTGATCTCTTATGTGTAAGCATGTTATCCTTAGTTCTTTGTAAATATCTTATAAAGATCCATACTAGAGTTACTTAATTATCTACTTAATATACCAACAACAAAAACCAAATTAGGTCTTTTACAGTCCTCATCATACAACAACTTCCAACAGTCAAAGCATATAGAATATTTCTACATTTATTAAATCTTTAGTTTTTCTTTAGGGCACTTGATTGAGACTGCACTTGTCTCCCTAGTTTAACTTAAATATTCTCCCACTAAACCATATAATCATCTACATTTGTCTCAAAACCAAATGATACAATTACTTCATGATGATTCTTGTGATTCCTTTACAGAAAAGCTTTTTTGAATGCATAGATGGATTTCCTTTTAGTTCTTAAACTTTTAAGATCGTATCATCAGTGTTGCCATCAAGGAACTTTGTCTTTACATCCATCTAATTTAATTCAATATCTAAATGTGCTATTAATGTCACGATTATCTTAAAAGAATCTTTCTCAATAACCGGATATAAAGTCTCTTAAAATAATGCATTCCTTCTCTTTTGAGTATAATCCTTTAACAAGATGCAAACTTGATCATCTTGTATTAAGTTAAACTCATAACTTATAGCATTAACCCACTTTCGAGTATTTGAACCTTACATGGCTTGATAAACACTGTTTAAATGTTCTACCATTAATTTCATAGTGTCCTCATTATTTAAGAAAAAAACTACATAATCATCTGAATTGTCTTTCTCTCTACTCTACTGATTTACTTAGTGACGTTAATTCTTGAGGTTGTTGAATTTGTTATTCCTTAAATATTATTGATATTATCATATCGTTATTCTGGATTTGCACCATTCTTAAAAGCATAAGTGGGAGTCGAAATAGACTTCTCATTAAAGATAATGCCTCTAATATTATTCTTTCCCCCCAAATCAACATTCTCAAAGAATTCTGTATTACCCGTCTCAAATATGATCTAATTAATTACTCCCTCCGTCCCAACAAGTATTTCACGTATTGGTGTGCGCGGAGTTTAAGAAAATTTTGTATTTTTATGTATAAAGTAAGAAAGAGAATATATATTTTAGTTGATTTAATGAAAAATGTGTGTAAAGTTATTGGGAGATGTGAAAAAGTAAGTATTATATTGGGATGTGTGTAAAAAGTGAGTATTGTTATAATGTATTTTTTACCAAATTTAGTAAAAGTAAAGTGTGAAATACTTTGAGGGACTGATGAAAAAGGAAAGTGTGAAATACTTTGGGGGACGGAGGGAGTAGATCATAAACTTATTATCTTTATTCATAACCAATAAAGTAGCTTGTATCTATTTGTGTCCAATTCTCTTTAGTAGATCCCAATGATCTAGCCTTAGTTGAACATCACCATATGTGAAACTCAAAGAGTTCTCACAATTACTTTAGTTAAAACTTTATTGAGACCATAAGCTGCAATCTTTAGTATTTCTACTATTAGGAACCATATCCTATGGAGTTCTATTTGTCTTTTAACTACACCATTCACACCCAATAATCTTAATGTAGTGTATTATAAGATAATTTTACAGGCCTTTAGGAGAAAATAAAAGGCTACACTTTAGTCTTGTCTTTAGCAGCTTTCTTAATGGCTTTTCTGTTACTGCCCTTATACTTTATTGAGGCTAAGTTTGCATGAAACCTACTAATCTCATCTATATTATTGTTCACTCATCACGTATGAATATGTTGTTGATATAGGCAAAACTTAATTAGCAGATTTCTTAATTGTACAAAGAATTAATCCAAAATAATTATTATGCTTGCATTAAATTTTATAAGCTTTCAAATTTTAAATAATTTAGAATCATCTCGAGAATCGAGCACAATATTAGTATCAAGTCCAATGACAACAATATTAATTTGCAAATGATTGCTTCTTCGTAGTAGTCAAATACTGATAATAAAACTATCAAGTAATAGTCTTCCTTTGGGCCGACTTATTACTCACATGTAAAACAAATAATTATCACATATTTACCACCACATGTGCCTTTGTATTTTAGGCCAAATATTAATCTACATATGGACCGATCAATACCCGCATGAAGATACACATGCAACATTATTAATTGGGGACCCATCACAAGACACCTTGTGCAGCATTAACCTCATCTATGGACAAAAATTAACTGCAAGGGTAATCTTAGTGTAATAATCAAGCACTGATAATAAGTTATGTCAAATAAAAGTCTATCTATGGACCGACTAATGTTCACATGAATAATTTAAAATAATTATCACATACTTATCATTTACAAAGGTTGGTGCCAAAGGGATAATCTACAAGGCAAAAAGAATGCGTGATTTCGCGACTTTCAAGACCCTGTAAGTAACTTCATTTGACTCTACACATGTGTGTAATTATTCTGCAAACTGTGCCTACCTATGGGCTGAACATAGAATGCATAAATAATTCCACACACATCTATGTAATTTCAATAAAGTCGTTCTCCACATACAAAGACTGCTTTGACAACATGATGCTTTGATTGACTAAATTAAAAATTACTAGACCAATTAAACAAATATTAAAAATATTAAGTTTAATTGACAACATTAAAAAATATCTTCCCAATTTTAATATTACTAGTAGCTAACCCGTGTGTTGCACGGTATGTGTTAGTTTTGGGGCGACAACTTCATTTGATTTTATGATATTTGAACCGAATAATATTTCTTTGTATTTTATCTAACCTAATGTTTTAATATTAAAGTCTGCTAATATGACAAATTAAAACCCTAAACCCTAAATCCTAAACCCTTTGAAAATATTAAATTAAATAATTATTTTAATGGGTAGCTGATAGATAGTCAGGATTGGATTAATATTATTTGTTGCGTGGGATGTGTTATTTTTAGGGGAATAACTTCACTTAATTTTATGATATTTGAATCGAATAATATTTATTTGAATTATATCTATCCTAATATTTAAATATTAAAAAAGTCATAAATATAATTATTTAATTATTTCAATGGGTGGCTGAGATTTGTTTAAGAAATAGATTACCAGATTGGATTAATATTATTAAGCTTTTAATAAATAATTCTCCCTCCATCCGCTCCAAAGGGATACATTTGCTTTTTTGCACGCTGATTAAGGAGTATTATTATTTAATGTGTAGTGGGTAGTTGTATTAGTAGGCGAGTGGATCCCATATTTTAAGTGTATTAGTGAGTGGATGTGGGAACTATATGTGTAAAAAATGAAATGAGACCCTTAGGGGTGGATGACCAAAATGAAAAAATGAGACTCTTTGGAGCGGACATAGAGAGTATCATATTTCCTAATTTGAAAAAGTCATAATTATAAATATTTAATTATTTTAATGAGTGACTGAGATTTGTTAGAAAAATATACGGCCATAAACCCTAAAACCCTAAACCTTAAACTCTAAACCCTAAAATCCTAAACCCTAAACTCTAAATTCATAATTATAATTATTTAATTATTTTAATGGGTGGTTGAGATTTGTTTAAGAAATAGGTTGGTATTAGCAATAAATTATTTAATTATTTTAATGGGTGGCTATGATTTGTTTGAGCTTCTCTCATTCGGTTTTGTTGTGGTTTGAATTTTGTTGTCGTATTATTTCTTTATTTATATTTTTTAATTATCTCATATGTGTTTAAGCAAACACCACCCTTTAGGTGGGAACGGAGGGAGTATTTTCTAATTTCAAAAAGTCATAATTATAATTATTTAATTATTTTAATGGATAACTGAGATTTGTGTGAGAAATAGATGGTCAGGATTGAATTTATTCTACTTTTTTGGGTTAATAATTGTTTAATTATTGAAAAAGTCATACTAATAATTATTTAATTATTTTAATGGGTGGTTGAGGTTTGTTTAAAAAATAGATGGTCAGGATTTGACCCTCTGCAAACATTATCCCATAAACCCTAAAACCCTAAACCCTAAACCCTAAATTCATAATTATAATTATTTAATTATTTTAATGGATGACTGAGATTTGTTTAAAAAATAGATAGTTAGAATTCAATTTATTCTGCCCTAAATTCATAATTATAATTATTTAATTATTTTAATGATGACTGAGATTTGTTTGTTGTCTTATTATTTCTTTATTTATGTTTTTTATTATTTAATATGTGTTTTGTACGAAAATAATTTCATAAAACCCTAAACCATAAACCCTAAAACCCCGAACTCTAAATTCATAATTATAATTATTTAATTATTTTAATGGGTGGCTGAGTAGATAGTCAGAACTGGATTATTCTGCTTTAATAATATCTTATTTTCTTATTTGAAAAAGTTATAATTATAATTATTTAATTATTTTAATGGTTCGCCCTAAATTCATAATTATAATTATTTAATTATTTTAATGGGTAGCTGAGATTTGTTTAAAAAATAGATGGTCAGTTATTCTCCTTGAATAATATTTATTTCCTAATTTAAAAAAGTTATAATTATAATTATTTAATTATTTTAATGGGTGGCTGAAATTTGTTTGAGCCATTAAATTATTTACTAATTTTAAAAAAGTTATATAAACCCTTAAACCCAGTTTAAGCCCTTTGAAATATTAAATTATTTCTTAATTTGAAAAAGTTATAATTACAATTATTTAATTATTTAAATGGGTGGTTGAGATTTGTTTAAAAAATAGATGGGTTAGGATTGGATTTATATTTAATATTATTAATTTTTTAATAAAGAATATCTTATTTCCTAATTTGAAAAAGTAATAGTTATAATTATTTGATTATTTTAATGGGTGATTAAGATTTGTTTAAGATAAACGCTAAACTATAAACCTTAAAACATTGAAACCCTGAAACCCTTTGGAAACATTAAATTATTTTCTAATTTAAAAAAGCTATAATTATAATTATTTTAATTAATGGGTGGTTGAAATTTATTTGAAAAATAGATGGTTAGGATTAGATTTTCATTTAATATTATTAATTTTTTAATAAATAAATATATTATTTTCTAATTTGAAAAAGTCATAATTATAATTATTTCATTATTTATTGGGTGGCTGAGATTTATTTGAGAAATAAATGGTCATGATTGGATTTATTATAGTTGTTTAGTTATTTTAATGGGAGCTGAGAGGTGGCTGAGATTTGTTTAAGAAATAGATGGCTATGATTGGATTTATTATACATTAGACTAAATTATTTCCTAATTTGAACAAGTCATAATCACAATTATTTAATTTAATTTAATTATTTAGCACCTGAATTCCAGATTATAGGTCGTTCACTGAAAAATTTAACTGTATAACGCTTAATCTGGGCGGTTTAGAACTTAAATTCTAGATGTATTCCATTCTTGTGTTGATTCTCGATGAAGAATTCAAAGACTATTCAGACAACTCTGAAGTATTTGATCTTCTTAGAGAATCTCTCTCGGTGTGTCTAGAATGAATGGAGGAGAGCTCCTTATATAGGTGAAGGGAGAGGAAGCCCATATATAACTCGCAATTTAATTGGTTAATGGATGATTTGACCTAATTTTGCGGACATATTAATTTTATTATTTAAAAATAAAATAATAAAAGTATTATGATTATTATTATTAGTTAATGTTACGGACGAGTATAGCTAGCTAGTTAGATTAATTTTGGAAGTAATATTTTGTGCATTTATCCCCTTTTTATGTCAAATTATATGAAAAATAAAAATACGTATTCAGATTTTAAGAAAATATACGTCTTCTGATTTAATGAGAAATGGTAAAATATCATCTTAATAGTTGATTTTGAAAAATGTTACTCAATACTATATATATATATATATATATATATATATATATATATATATATATATATATATATATATATATATATATATATATATATATATATATATATATACACTCCATCCGTCCCATTTAAAGATGGTATTTTTTTCATTTTGGGCGTCCCATCAAAAAGGTCCTCTTTTCTTTTTTACACGTATGAGATCCACACACATCCTCTAATACAATTTAAATGTGGGGTCCATACTTCCACTAATATAACTACCCACTACACATTAAATAATAATACTCCTTAATCTACGTGTAAAAAAGTAAAAGACACTCTTTTCATGGGACGGAGAAAGTATAGTTTTTCACTTTTTTTATCCATCTTCATTATATAATTAAATATATAGCCGCACATATATATAGTCGCGTACATGATCCAATTGAAAAAAATTGTGTATAAAGTGAAAAGTATAATTGTAGTCATGGTCGCATGAGACGTCGCTTGTAAAAATTATGTATGGGATCGTTATATTTAATATTATTAATTTTTTTAATAAATAATCTTATTTCCTAATTTGAAAAAGTCATAATTATAATTATTTAATTATTTTAATGAGTGGTTGAGATTTTTTAAGATAAACCCTAAAACCCTTTGGAAACAATAAATTATTTCCTAATTTAAAAAAGTTATAATTACGATTATTTAATTATTTTAATATATGATTGAGATTTATTTAAAAAATAGATGGTTAGAATTGGATTTATATTTAATAGTATTATTAATTTTTGAATAAATAATATATTATTTTCTAATTTGAGAAAGTCATAATTATAATTATTTAATTATTTATTGGGTGGCTGAGATTTGTTTGAGAAATAAATTACCAGGATTGGATTTATTATAATTATTTAATTATTTTAATGGGGCTGAGAGGTGGCTGAGATTTGTTTAATAAATAAATAAATGACCAAAATTGGATTTATTTTAGATTTGACTAAATTATTTCCTAATTTGAAAAAGTGATAATTATAATTATTTTATTTAATTATTTTATTGAGTGTCTGAAATTTATTTGAGAAATAGATGGCCAAGGCCAGGGTTGGATTTATTATAATTATTTCCTAATTTGAAAAAGTTATAATTATAATTATTTAATTTAATTATTTCAATGGGCGACTGAGATTTGCTTGAGAAATAGATGGTCAGGATTGGATTTTTTTTTGTTGAGATTTGTTTTGAAAAATAGATGGCTAGGATTGAATTTATATTTAATATTATTAATTTTTTAATAAATAATATCTTAATTCCTAATTTGAAAAAATCATAATTATAATTATTTAATTATTTTAATGAGTGCTCGACTTAAAAATACTTAAATTCGAGTGGTTTAGCACCTGAATCTCAGATAATAAGAAGAAATTTAACTTAAGCAGGCTTAACCTGAATCCCAGATTATATGCCGTTCAATTTTTTTTACTGTAGAACGCTTAATTTGGGCGGTTTAGAACCATAATCTGGGTGGTTTAGAACCAGATTATAGGCAGTTCAAATTTTTGACTGTAGAACGCTTAATCCGGGAGGTTTAGAACCTGAATCCCAAATGTATTCCGTTCTTGAGTTGATTCTCGTTGAAGAATTCGAATAACTATTCAGACAATTTTGAAGTCTTTAATCTTCTAAGAGAATCGTTCTCGGTGTGTCTGAAATGAACGGTTAGGGCAACAACTTCATTTGATTTTATGATATTTGAACTAAATAATATTTTTTTTAAAAATATATAAAATAATAAAAATAAATAAAAACTCCTACAAAACATACTCAGATTTCAAATCACAACATGTTGCATTAGAAGAAAATAAATAACAACAAAGTAACAAATACTAACAAACCTCAACATCGTGATAAACACCTTCCAGATTGGTTGAACCATGAATTTGATAATTAGGAGACTCAAACATCTAATGCATCTGAGTTTGACGACAATATTTGTTTTGTAAGTTGGTAGAGAATTAATCAAACGAACACAAAAATAATGAGTATATATTCTTGCCATATAAAATTATTAAAAAATTGGTATATATTTATTTTTTGTGTTTATTGCTGCTATATTAATAAAAGGTTTAATGAGATTATTAAAGTTTTAAATTAAATATCTCAATGTAATGTAATATCACGAAAATAATATTTATTTATTTATATGACATAAAGTTGTAATATATTTATGTTTTTAATTTTTTTGTGTTTATGGTTGCTATATATTAGGTAAAGATTTAATGAGATTATTAAAGTTTTAAATTAAATAAAAATTTTTAATTTCACGAAATAATGCGTATATATATTGTTGCCATATAGTTAATAATTATTAAAAAATTGGCATATTTTTTTTTTTTTTATGAGATTATTAACCATTATTTGCAATCAAAGTTTGGTTGGGTTAATAATTATTTAATTTAATTATTGAAAAAGTCATAATTATAATTATTTAATTATTTTAATGGTGACTGAGATTTGTTTAAGAAATAGATGGTTAGGATTTGACCCTCTGCAAACATTATACCATAAACTATAAAACCCTAAACCCTAAAATCATAAACCCTAAATTCATAATTATAATTATTTAATTATTTTAATTGATGGTTGATATTTGTTTAAGAAAAAGATAGTCAGGATTGAATTTATTCTGCTTTAATAATATCTTAGTCCCTCCGTCCCACACAAAGGGTCCCTTTTTTCCATTTTAGACCTCTCACCCAAAGAGTTCTCTTTCCTTTTTTACACATATGGGACCCATATACACCCATTAATACAATTAAAATATGGGGTCTACACTTCGACTAATACAACTACCCACTAATAGATGGTCAGGATTAAACTTATTCTGCTTTTATGGGTTAATAATTATTTAATTATTAAAAAATTATAATTATAATTATTTATTTATTTTAATGGGTGGTTGAGATTTGTTTAAGAAATAAATGGTCAGGATTTGACCATCTGCAAACAATATCCCACAAACCCTAAAACCCTAAATCTTAAAACCCTAAACCATAAAACCTTAAACCCTAAATTCATAATTATAATTATTTAATTATTTTAATGGGTAGTTGAGATTTGTTTAAGAAATAGATGTTCAATATTGGATTTATTCTACCCTAAATTTATAATTATAATTGTTTAATTATTTTAATGGGTAGCTGGGAGATTTGTTTGAGCTTCTCTCATACGGTTTTGGTGTGGTTTGAATTTTATTGTCGTATTATTTTTTTATTTATATTTTTTAATTATCTCATATGTGTTTAAGCAAACACCACCCTTTGGGTGGGACGGAGGGAGTATTTCCTAATTTAAAAAAGTCATAATTATAATTATTTAACTATTTTAGTGGGTGTATGAGATTTGTTTGAGAAATATATGGACATGATTGAATTTATTCTGCTTATGGGTTAATAATTATTTAATTATTAAAAAAGTTAAAATTATAATTATTTAATTATTTTAATGGGTGGTTGAGATTTGTTTAAGAAATAGATGGTCAGGATTTGATCATCTGCAAACATTATCCCATAAACCCTAAAATCCTAAACCCTTAAACCTAAAATCCTAAATCCTAAACCCTAAATTCATAATTATAATTATTTAATTATTTGATTGGTGACTGGGATTTGTTTAAGAAATAGATGGTTAGGAATGGATTTATTCTGCCCTAAATTCATAATTATAATTATTTTAATGGGTGGTTGAAATTTGTTTAAAAATTTTGAATATATTCAAAGATATTATTCAATTTTTAATAAATAATATCTTATTCCTCGTTTGAAAAAGTCATAACTATAATTATTTAATTATTTTAATGGTTGGCTAAGATTTGACCCTAAACCCTAAACTCTCTGAAAATATTATGTCATAAACCCTAAAGCCTAAACCCTTATAATTATTTAATTATTTTAATTGGTGGCTGAAGTTAGTTTGAAAAATAGATAGTCAAGATTTGGATTAAATTATATCCTGATTTGAAAAAGTTATAATTATAATTATTTAATTATTTTAATTTAATGGGTGGATGACTGAAAACATATATTATGTCATAAACCCTTAACCCTAAACTTTCTGTAGACCCTAAATCCTCTGTAAACATTATACCATAGATCCTAAACCCTTATAATTATTTAATTGTTTTAATAGGTTGCTAAAATTTGTTTGAGAAATAGATGGTTAGGATTTGGACTAAATTATTTTGTTATTTGAAATAGTCATAATTATAATTATTTAATTATTTTAATGGATGGCTGAAATTTGTTTGAAAATTTTTAATATTTTCAAATAATATATTTAATATCTTTCAATTTTTAATAAGTAATATATTTAATATTATTTAATTTTTAATAAATAATATCTTATTTTCTAATTCGAAAAAGTCATAATTATAAATATTTAATCATTTTAATGGATGGATGAGATTTGTTTGAAAAATAGATGGTCAGAATTTGAACTAAATTATTTCCTAATTTAAAAAATAATAGTTATAATTATTTAATTATTTTAATGGGTGGTTGAGATTTCAGGGTTTGGACAAAATTATTTCTTGATTTGAAAGTCATAATTATAAATATTTAATCATTTTAATGGATGAATAAAATTTGTTTGAGAAATAGATGGTCAGAATTTAAACTAAATTATTTCCTGATTTGAAAAAATAATAGTTATAATTATTTAATTATTTTAATGGGTGGTTGAGATTTCAGGATTTGGACAAAATTATTTCTTGATTTGAAAGTCATAATTATAATTATTTAATTATTTTAATGAGTAACTGAGATTTGTTTGAAAATTTTGAATATATTCAAATAATATAATTAATATTATTCAAATTTTTAATAAATATATCTTATTTCCTTATTTGAAAATATTGAAAAAGTTATAATTACAATTATTTTACTATTTTATTGGATTGTTGAGATTTGTTTAAAAAAATAGATGGTTAGGATTGAATTTATATTTAATATTATTTTTTTAATAAATAATATCTTATTTATTAATTTGAAATATTCATAATTATAATTATTTAATTATTTTGATGGGTGACTGAGATTTATTTAAGATAAACCTAAACTTTTTGGAAACATTAAATTATTTTTGAAAAAGTTATAATTATAATTATTTAATTATTTTAATAGGTCGTTGAGATTTGTTTGAAAAATAGATGGTTATGATTGGATTATATTTAATATTATTAATTTTTTATTATATAATATATTATTTTCTAATTTGAAAAAGTCATAATTATAATTATTTAATTATTTTAATGGGTGGCTGAAATTTGTTTGAGAAATATATGACCATGATTGGATTTATTATAATTATTTAATTATTTTAATGGGGGCTGAGAGATGGCTTAGATTTGTTTAAGAAATAGATGGTCAAGATTTGATTTATTCTTGATGTCAAGATTTGGACTAAATTATTTTTTGATTTGAAAAAGTCATAATTACAATTATTATATAATTATTTTAACGGGTGGCTGACTGAAAATATTATGCCATACACCATAAAGCCCTAAACCCTTAACCCTAAAATCCTACAACCCTAAACCCTAAACCCTTCGTAAACATTAAACTATTTTCTAATTTGAAAAGGTTATAATTACAATTATTTAATTATTTTAATGGGTGGTTGAGATTTGTTTGAAAAATTGATTGTTAGGATTGTATTTATATTTAATAAATAATATCTTATTTTCTAATTTTAAAAAATCATAATTATAATTCTTTATTATTTTAATGAGTTGTTGAGATTTGTTTTAGAAATAGATGTTCAGGATTGAATTTATTATAATTATTTAAGTATTTTCTAAATTGAAAAAATCATAATTACAATTATTTAATTTAATTATTTTAAATGGTAGCTGAGATTTATTTGAGAAATAGATGGTCAGGTCCAGGATTGAATTTATTATAATTATTTAATTATTTTCTAATTTGAAAATATCATAATTACAATTATTTAATTTAATTATTTCAATGGGTAGCTGAGATTTGTTTGAGAAATAGATGGTCAGAATTGGATTTATTCTTGGTTGAGATTTGTTTGAAAAATAGATGGTTAGGATTGGATTTATATTTAATATTATTATTTTTTAATAAATAATATCTTATTTCTTAATTTGAAAATGTCATAATTATAATTATTTAATTATTTTAATGGGTGCTGGACTTAAAAATGCTTAAATTCGGGCGGTTTAGCACCTGAATCCCCGATTATTTGTCGTTCTTGGAAGAACTTTGACTTAAGCAGGCTTAAATCCGGACAATTTAGCACTGAATCCCAGATTATAGGTCGTTCACAAAAAAATTTAACTGTAGAACGCTTAATCCGGGCGGTTTAGAATCTGAATCCCAGATGTATTCCGTTCTTGAGTTGATTCTCGTTGAATAATTCGAAGAACTATTCAGACAAATATCTTTGATCTTCGTAGAGGATCACTCTCGGTGTGTTTGGAATGAATGGAGGAGAGCTCCTTATATCGGTAAAGGGTGAAAAAGCCACATATATAACTCGCAATTTGATTGGTCAATGGATAATTTGACCTAATTTTGCGGGCTTGGGCCTTTCCATTCCTGCAAGTTGATTAGTCAATATTTGATGAAAAGGTCATAATTATAATTATTTAATTATTTTAATGTGTGGCTGAGATTTGTTTGAGAAATAGATGGCGCTGCTTTTATTATTTTTTATTTTATTTTTATGAGATTATTAACAATCTTATTTTCTAATATAAAAAAGTCATAATTATAATTATTTAATTATTTTAATGGATGGCTGAGATTTGTTTAAGAAATAGACGGTCAGGATTTAACCCTTTGGAAACATTATACCATAAACCCTAAAACACTAAACCCTAAATCCTAAAACCCTAAACCCCTAAACCTTTTATGGTTAGGATTGAATTTATATTTAATATTATTTTTTTTAATAATTAATATTTTATTTTCTACTTCTACAAAGTCATAATTTTAATTATTTAATTATTTTAATATGTCACTGAGATTTGTTTTAAAAGTAGAACCCTAAATCCTTTGATTGTTAGTACTGGATTTATATTTAATATTATTAATTTTTTAAGGGAGGATTACTACTAGGTAGACAAAAAAACCCTAAATTACTATAAGATACAAACATACAAAAGTATTACTACTAGGTACAAAAATATATAGTGATATTCCAATATTACCCATATTAATGTGCTGCACATAAATATTGTGTGCAGCAAAAGTTCATGTGCAGCAAAGTGTGTGCAGCAAAAAAAGTGTGTGCAGGAAAAAAAAAGTGTGTGCAGCAAAAAAATGTGGTGGTCCGGCGGCGGCAGTTTTTCCGGCAACCTGTTTTTTTTTTTCTTTTTTTTTTTTGACGAACAGTTTTTCCGGCGACCGGCTGCCGGAGCTCCGGCAGCGGCGGCGCGGCAGCTTTCCGGCGACCAGTTTTTTTTTTTTTTTTTTTTTTCTCTGACAAACAGATTTTCCGGCGACCGGCCGCCGGAGCTCCGCCGGCGGCGGCGGCGGTCCGACAGCGGCACCGGTGGTGGGTGGAGGTTGGGGTTAGTGTTTTAAAGGTATATGGGTTTAGGGGTATATTTGGTATTTTACTTTAATATTTTGTATTAAATAATAATTATTTTAAATCAATGTATCTAGTAGTAATTAGGGGTACAAAGTGTGTACCTATCAGTAATTATTTTATTTTTTAATAAATAATATTTTATTTTCTAATTTAAATAGTCATAATTATAATTATTTAATTATTTTAATGGGTGGCTGAGATTTGTTTAAGAATTAGATGGTTAGGATTTGATTTATAATAATATTTTATTTTCTAATTTGAAAAAGTCATAAGGATTGGATTAATATTATTAATTTTTGAAATAACTACTGATAGGTACACACTTTGTACCCCTAATTACTACTAGATACATTGATTTAAAATAATTATTATTTAATACAAAATATTAAAGTAAAATACCAAATATACCCCTAAACCCATATACCTTTAAAACACTAACCCCAACCTCCACCCACCACCGGACCACCGCTACCGCTGCCGGACCGCCGCCGCCGCCGCCGGCGGAGCTCCGGCGGCCGGTCGCCGGAAAATCTGTTCGTCAGGAAAAAAAAAAAACTTGTTGCCGGAAAGCTGCCGCGCCGCCGCCGCCGGAGCTCCGGCAGCCGGTCGCCGGAAAAACTGTTCGTCCAAAAAAAAAAAAAGAAAAAAAAAAACTGGTCGCCGGAAAAACTGCCGCCGCCGGAAAAGCTGCCGGACCGCCGCCGCCGGACCACCACATTTTTTTGCTGCACACACTTTTTTTTTCCTGCACACACTTTTTTTGCTGCACACACTTTGCTACACATGAACTTTTGCTGCACACAATATTTATGTGCAGCACATTAATAGGGGTAATATTGGAATATCACTATATATTTTTGTACCTAGTAGTAATACTTTTGTATGTTTGTATCTCATAGTAATTTAGGGTTTTTTGTGTACCTAGTAGTAATCCTCCCTTAATTTTTTAATAAATAATATCTTATTTTCTAATTTGAAAAAGTCATAATTATAATTATTTAATTATTTGATTAATCTATTTAATATTATTAATTTTTTAATAAATAAAATCTTATTTCCTAATTTGAAAATATCATAATTATAATTATTTAATTATTTTAGATACTGAATTATTTTCTAATTTGAAAATATCATAATTATGATTATTTAATTATTTTAATGGGTGGCTGAGATTTATTTTAAAAATAGATGGTTAGGATTGAATTTATTCTGCTTTTATATATATTAAGATTAAGATTAAATTCCACCACCAAATGGAAATATTAGATGATTCATAAAAATTTAAAAATACTAAAAGATGTCTTTAATAATTCCATATTCTAATTTAGTATATCTAAATTAAGCCAATATTCTTTATAAAAGACTTGAATATCATGATTATTATTCAAACTAATGAATTTATGAAGCATACCCACAATGATATGCTATCAAATTATTAGTTTAAATTACTAAAATTTTAACGAGACAACCAAAATATCTTCATAATCACACGCATGTGTACTGAATTTTATTACCAAATTTGCATAAAATAATTTAATGCTACACATTACTATTTCAACTATGGAAATGATAACCAAATTAACTCATTAAATTACATGCTGACACATCCACATGTAGAATGCTCAAAGTCAATCACTAGAAATAATAAATCAATCTTAATAGATCATGAAATATTTTTGAAACTTATTTATTATTTAAATAAATGATCACCCCTAAATAAATGATCACCCCTAAATGAGTAACACGGTAAACATCCAATACCAAATGGATTACAGCGTCAAACTAGATTAACCTCATGATCCAAAAAAATAATGAGTGAGGCTCCTGTGCATCCGGGCGCACGTAGCAAATTACGTGTGCCTTTGCAATTTTCATACTCCTTTACAATTTAGACCCTATCAATACATAAGTTTAAATAGGATTGAAGGAGGAAGGGTTGTGTTCACATGGGACACGAAGTATTTTGCCATAAATAAAACCCTTAAATTTGAAACGACGCCCATAAGAATTCAGAACCAAATTTATCCCCAATAAAAGCTCTACCAAAAAATGATGCAGAAATTGGAATTACAATTTAATGCATAAATAATTCATAACATGTGATCAAATTAAATTTTATCAATATAAAACTCAATTCTTCCCTAAAATAATGGGACTCATAATTAATTCCAGAATCAATAATAAATATTGCACAATTAATTTCTTTAGAATATAACCAAATGTTACAGAATCACACAATCATGCATTGAATCCAATTAATGGATATCATAAATAGATTCACATCAAAATGAATAAATTGTCACAATACTATGGAAATTCATAAACAAAATAATGGGAGTATATTTTTTTTTCACGGAGATTAAGTAGTATAATAATTTAATGTAAAGTGAAGTGGAAGAAATAATATTTAATGTGTAGTGGGTAGTTGTATTAGAGGTGATATGTGGGGTCCATGAGAATAGATTAATTGTTTTTGTGTAGGTCCAATGTATTAAAAATAAAATGTGTCAACTTTAGTGAGACAAACTAAAAAGGAAAGTGTGTTAACTCCTATGGGACGGGGAGTATTTGAGCTGAAATAAGTATCATATTTCAATAATTTTTCGCATAATATGCCATAGTGATACGTGTAACAAAATTTGGAGACTAACAGTAATCAGAATATTTTAATAATTTGTTGTCCAATAACAACATAATAGTGAAACCCAATTCGTGTGATTAACACGATAAATATGAATGCTGATCATAACAATCAAGGATAATAAAATGGCAATCCATTTATTGTCAAATAAAGTTAAAATACTTCCAAGATATGCATAATGAATCATTTAATTTGCTAAAATTTAACATCAATTTCTGGAATTGGATCTTTTCTCATTCGACTAAGCTTGATCCAATGAAATATTAAATTAATAATCAACATATATGATTAAAATTTTAATCCATCATATCTCAGAGTATCATATATAGAGTGGCTCTAATACCACTTATAGGAACTATGTGTGACTTAGTATATTGGGGACCATAACCTATGAGTCTTTATATACTACACAACTGGGTCACCTATAATCACCTTAGTTATATAGTATTGAGAATCTACTCAATTGGCCCATATCAAAATATCATAGCCCATGGACTTATCAACTTAATGAATCACTTAATTAAGTCCATAAAATAATTAAATAGCTAATATAATTGCATAATAATATATTGCCTATAATAATTAGATTATAATGAAAATAAAAAATTTCCAACAATATAAACATTGAGGTGAGATGTTCAAATAAAAAATATGTATAGACTGAAACGAGACTAGGGGAGTACTTTAAAAATTAAATTAGAATACTATAATTGTCCCGCCATAAGAGTTACATTTATCTTTTTGATAGATGAGATGAGACTCACACAAAATAATTATAGTATATCTTTATGGAGCCGCACACAATACTAATACAATTATCCACTATATATATTAAAATACTTATTAAATACTATCTCAAAACACTATACATTAAAATATTATGTTCCTTAATTTACGAGCAAATAGTAAAAATAACTTTTTAAATGGAATGGAGGGAGTATATATTTTAATGGTAAAGATGGATGTCCAAAATTTTTTAAAAATTAAAATTTTACTTAATTTAAATGTAATTAGGTAGGTGGTTTAGGGTATAAGGATTTAGGAGTTATAGTTTTAGGGTTTAAAATTTTAGGGTATGGTACTTCTATACGAAAGGGTATAATAGTAAATATATATTTTTGGGTTAATATAAATGTTCATATTCTGGACATTTAACATTATCCTTATTTTAAAAGATTAAATCATTTAAAAAATTGGATTTTTTTCAATATTCATAACGTGAAATATAAAATATGGGAAAAGGGTCAATCTCCCCCTTCATCTTAGTTGAAGGGATCAAGTTGGCCCTTCATTTATCATTTTGTTCGTTCAAACCCCTAAATTATGTTGATCAAATCAAATATGCCATCCAACTCTTAAAAACTAAACACAGAGCATTTCTATCCAAAAAATAAAATAAAAACTAAATATATCTTACATTCCACTAATTTTGCACTAATTTCCCTCCTACTTTGGGTTTTGTTCTCCATCAGTTAACTAGAAGATAGTGGGAACAAATACAATTTTTATGAGAATCAAATTCAAGTGAGTAGATATAATCCTCACCACTTGATTTCGCCAAAAATCACTCACTAAACCAGGCCATTTGTTCTATTTTCTCGTCGATAAATACAATCAGTGGTCGATGAATACATTGATAAATGAAATCAGACAATGAACTCCAAGAAGAGTGAGGAAATTCCAAGGGGCCTGGTATGAATGGAGCCGAGATAAGACGAGAGGAGTGTCGGGTGTGGAGTGTGTGATTCTAGCGTCGGCGGTTACGTGAGTGGAAGGCGGGGGTGCCCTTTTGCGCCCCCACAACCACCGCAAGTTGACCTCCTCTGCCGTCAACAAATATGGCGTAGAACTCTTTATTTGTTGATTTGTTAAGAGTTCTTAGGAGTATATAATAATAATAATTATAATAATAATTATTATTATAAATAAATAAATAGAAGAAAAGCTTTAATGTCAAGTTTTGTAAATATGAGTGGCATATTTGATCTGATCGAAGAGGTGGGGGGCATGAATGAACAAAAAAATTATTTAGGGGCATATTTGAACCCCTGCCATAAGATAAGGGGCTATGTGAACCTTTTCCCTACAAAACACTAGGGAGTTGGGAAAATTTACCTAACAATCTTAAACCTGCGCCCCCGGTGCACATTAGCGCGATGCCTCTAGAAAACATTGGACCCCATCGCGAATCTTCTGGAGATACGGACCTCCTCTATAAAATACCCCTCGCCATTAACATAAAAAAATTAAACTCGACCACCTGCTAACAAAACACAAGCAATATCTTTCAGAAATCAAAAAAATCCACCTGCAGATAGAGAGAGGTATACGTAGTATGTGCTTTTTGGGATGCGATACGGAGGAGACGGAGGTCCGGCGGCAGCAAGCGCCGGGGAACTGCCCCTACTGCGGCGGAAAAGTGCACGCAGTCGACGTCGGAAGCCAATGGAGATTCTGCTTTCTCCCAATCTGCTTCAGATTCAAACGCAGATATATATGTGCGCTCTGTTCTAAGCGTCTTCTCATGTACGATTTTTTGTGACCATTTTTTTACTTCTCAGATCTAACTCCTGCTCATTTCTTAATTTTTTTCACAAATTTGGCGGCAATGTTTCGAAATTGCGTTCGATTGGTGGCGTTGAGGGGTGATTGTGTACTGTTTGTTGATTGGTGATGTGGTTCCTCTGTTTGTATGTTTGATTGGATGGATACTGTGTTCTAACTGTGATTAATTGAAGCATTTTTTTTATTTAATTTTTTTTTCCCTTGTGTGGCTGAATTATTTTGATATTGTATGATAGAATGATTCAATATAATTTAATCAAGTTAAAGGTTAACAAACGAACAAACACTTTATCACTCGAATAGTTCGGGACGGTTTCATTTCGCTTACATCCCTAATCGAATCCAATATAATTTAGTGAGATATTTTTCTTTCTCTCAAAATGTAATTTGACATCCATATTGAATTGATATATGTAAGAAATAATTCCTAATGCCTTAACCCTATTATGATAAACTGAGATCATGAATATAATGCGGAAGCGTACCTTATCCAATGAGTCTCTAGGCGGAACACGAACTCAGGATCAGTGGTTATATGGCCTTCCTCAACTAAGTCTCCTTATTCCTTATGGGGACCGTAGTAATCCCTCCCGATGGGGAGAAGGGAAGACGATGTGCGGCTTAGTATATTGGGGACCATAACCTGGGAGTCTTTATATACTACTTGATTAGACCACCCATAATCACCTAATCACGTAGTATTGGGTATCTACTCAATAAGCCCATATCATTTATTATTATAGCCCATGGACCTTTAACCTTAATTGAATCACTTAATTAAGTCCATAAAATAATTGAATAGCTAATATAATTGCATAATAATATATTGCCCACAATTAGATTATATTGGAAATTAATAAATTTCCAACAATCTCCCACTTGGGCTATATATTTTCCCAAAGCAATTATATCAAGAGTCCTTAGTTGCGCAACTTTATGTTATTCCTCTTCAGGCTATACTTAACAATCTGGTCCATCTCATATACTAATATGGAACTACCGCAGCATTCACCACATTACAAATCGTGGTTAAACCCCGACAATTACCATATCAATACACTCAATGACATAGATCAAATATGGTGAGTAGCATGGAAATTACATGTCAAATGTGATCAACATCATGTCTATTTCCAACTGGTCCTACTTTAATCCTTAGTGAGATCAATTCATAATGTAAAATATTACAAAATGAAAAATTAACTTAAGTGAATTCACAATGAATTCAAATCCATCAACTCAATTCTGCAGAAAACCGAATTATCTAAAATCAAAGTGTCTTAAAACTTTAAAGAGCAATAAATATAGGCTCCCACTTAACCAATGTATTCTAAAATCATATAACACCCACATGAGTAGCTAGCTCATAAAATTACAGGGCGTTGAATACATGATTGGCGAATCCGTATTTAGAGTCTATCATAGTATGCTCTACCAAAATTTATCCATAAGAACACTTTCTTTAACAACCAAGAATGCTATGTCAATATGCTTGACTTATAAGAATTCTTGTCGTTAATACTTTACTGCGAACTAACTGTCACAATCAACTTTATGTGACAAAGCTTCGCAACTTTTATTTCATGTTTGAATGCCCCTTAGTATGCTACTATTTCTGTTGTCATGCTTAATGAGCTACAATTGTTTGTTTAATGCTTTTACATGTACAACTCTCCCGACCAACAGAAGATGTAGCCTAAAGTGGATCTTATACCGTATTGGCATCCAACAAACTCAAGATCAGACTACTTTATGATCTCTAACAAATCTAATCTTGTATGTGCAAGCATGTTATCCTTAGTTCTCTATAAATACTTTATAAAGATCCATACTATAGTTACTTAAATGTCTACTTAATATACCAACAACATATGCCAAATTAGGTCTTGTAGAGACCTCATCATACAATAACTTCCAACAATCAAAACATATAGAATGTTTATACATTTCTTAAATCTTTAATTTAACTTTAGGGCACCTGATTGAGACTGCACTTGTCTCCCTTACTTTAACTTAAACATTCTCCCACTGAATCACATAATTATCTACATTTGTCTCAAAACCAAATGAGACAATTAATTCATGATGATACTTGTGATTCATTTACGGAAAAGCTTTCTTAAATGCATAGATGGATTTCCTTTTGGTTCTTAAACTTATAATATCGTATCATGTTGCCATCAAGGAACTTTATCTTTACATCCATCTAAATGATTCAAGATTAAAATGTACTAATAATATCACGATTATCCCAAAACAATGCCTTCCTTCCCTTTAGAGTATAATCCTTTATCAAGATGCAAACCTAATAATCTTGTATTGATTTATACTCATAACTTATGGCATTAACCCACTTTAAACTATTTGGACCTTACATGGCTTGATGAACATTGTTTGAATGTTCTACCATTAATTCCATAGTGTCCTTTTTATTTAGGAGAAAACTACATAATTATCCGAATTGATTTTCTCCCAACTCTAGTGGTTTTCTTAGTGACATTAATTCTTGAGGTTGTTGATTTTATTATACCTTAAATATTATTGACATTGTCCCATTGATATTCTGAATTTACATAATTTCTAAAAGTTTAAGTAGGGACCGTATTGACTCCCCCTCAAAGACAATGTCTCTAATATTATTCTTCCCCCAAATCAACATCCTCACAGAATACCGTATTACCCGTCTCAAATATGATCCGATTAATTGGATCATAAACTTTTATTTTTATTCATAACCAATAAAGTAGCTTACATTTATTTGAGTCCAATTTTCTTTAGTAGATCACAATGATCTAGCTTTAGTTGGACATCACCATATGTGAAACTCAAAGAGTTCTCATAACTACTTTGGTTGGAACTTTATTGAGACCATAAGCTGCAATCTTTAGTATTTCTCCAATTAGTAACCATATATTGTGGAGTACTATTTTTGTCTTTTAACTACACCACAACATCATTCATACTAAGTAATCTTAATGTGATGTATTATAAAACAATTCCACAAGCCTTTAGGAGAAAACGAAAGATTATACTTTAGTTTCTTTTTAACAGCTTTCCAAACGGATTTTTCTTTGTTGCCCTTATACTTTATTGAGATTAAGTTTGAATTATTAGTCTCATTCTTATTGTGGAAGTTCACTCATCAAGTATGATTTTTTTGTTGTTATATGGAAAACTTAATTAGCAGACTTCTTAATTATACAGAGAATTAATGCAAAATAATTTTTTTTTTTTATGCTCGCATTAAACTTTATAATCTTTCAAAAAACTTTATAGTCTTTCAAAATTTAACTAAATTAGAATCATCTAGAAGATTCGAGCACAATATTAGTATCAAGTCTTTGGACAAAAAATACTAATTTAAATTATGCTCTCATGCAGTAGTCAAATACTGACAATAAAACTGTCAAGCAATAGCCTTCCTGTGGGCCGACTTATTACTCACATGTCAAACCAAATAATTGTCACGTATTTACCACCACAGGTACTTGCGTATTTCTGCCAAATATTAATCTACCTGTGGGCCGATCAATACCCGCATGAAGATACACTCATACAACATTATTAATTGGGGACCCATCACAAGACACCTTGTGCAACATTAACCTCGTCTGTGGACAAAAATTAACTGCAGGGGTAATCTTGGTGTAATAATCAAGTATTGACAATAAGTTCTGTCAAACAAGAGTCTATCTGTGGACTGACTAATGTTCACATGAACAATCCAAAAAATTATCACATACTTATTATCACATGTATGTTATTATTCTGTCAAACTGTGCCTACCTGTGGGCCGAACACAGAACACATAAATAATACCACACCCATCTATGTAATTTCAATAAAGTCGCACTTCACACACAGAGGCTGCTGTGGCAACATGAGGCTTTGATTGACTAGATTGAAGGTTTACTAGACTAATTAAACAAATATTTAAAATAAATATTTATGTTTAATTGACAACATTAAAAATGTCTCCCCAAATTTAATTAATTAAATTATCAAACTTTACGAGAATATTTGATGATTCCCACATATTTCTTAATGAAAGATTTATTTAACTTAATTAGGGATTCCAAAATCCCAATTTAATATAAATTAAATTAGGCAAACATTTTCTTATAAATTATTGGAATATAATATCAACTTGCCTAAACAAAATTCGATAATTAACTTACCCAAATATTAATTGGATATCAAATCATATATTCCATAATAAGAAAATGAATACACGTGAATATCGCACATATTATTTCCACATAAATGGCATATATCCGTCTATATATGTACTAATATCACTTGTGATAATCATTACATAATCACCCGTATGAAAGTTAATCAGAATCAACCAATCTGATTCACACTTTCCAAATTTAATAAAATTACACAATTACTGCCATATCTTAAATTATTACCACAAATAATTCAATAAAGCAACACAATTGTTGCGATATTCAAGGTGAGTCTGAATCCAAATAGATGGCAGCAATATAAGCATTGCCTCAAATAAATTTAATAATACCATCATTAACCATAATCATGTGCTTAAATAATCCGCACATATTTTCTGTAGTTCTCAATTCGCTAAAGTGGTATTTATAAGCAGTTATATAATCAATAATAATACCACACCAAGCATCGTAAATCATAGCAGATACTTTCAAATGGCAAAGGCTAATAGAATTTCATTATCCGACATGGAAATCAAAGCATCAATAATCCTGTTCCAATACTGGAATTGAGAATAGTATCCAACAAACCATTAAACTAATAAATAATTTATATGGAATATGAGTACTTAATAGTAAACAAATATATTAAAGCAATACTATAATGTTCCATTCTTTAAGATTGATTAAAAAAACAACTGGATCAATTCACTAATGGAAAATTTTTCCGATCCACATGCTCATATACATTCCTGTGATTAATAACATAGACCGATATGAATTCATCAATGTGTATTCCACATAAACATACCGAGGCCTAAATCTTGTAAACAACATATGTACATGTAATACATTTATTCTTCAACTGTCCAAACATGCTGAAGCACACATGTGTGCCGTCCTCAACATACACATATACCCCTTAATAATTCCAACTTAAATGATGTAGTATTCCAAATTAAACCATGAAATCATAGGTAAACTCATGTGACCCTTTTAATGGAAAAGTAAATAAATTATAGATCTCATAAATAAATTAAAATATCCACGGATCCATGATCAACCGAAGTCAAAATTTGTGAACATCAAGAAAGTTTAATCTCCAGAATTGAATTATGATATTGAAGAAAGATTCAACCACAAACACAAATATTTGAATCTGATCACAACACTTTCAGATCTCAGATAATCATGAATAGGGTGGCTCTGATACCAATTGTAAGAAATAATTCCTAATGCCTTAACCCTATTATGATAAACTGAGATCATGAATATAATGCGGAAGCGTACCTTATCCAATGAGTCTCTAGGCGGAACACGAACTCAGGATCAGTGGTTATATGGTCTTCCTCAACTAAGCCTCCTTATTCCTTATGGGGACCGTAGTAATCCCTCCCGATGGGGAGAAGGGAAGACGATGTGCGGCTTAGTATATTGGGGACCATAACCTGGGAGCCTTTATATACTACTTGATTAGACCACCCATAATCACCTAATCACGTAGTATTGGGTATCTACTCAATAAGCCCATATCATTTATTATTATAGCCCATGGACCTTTAACCTTAATTGAATCACTTAATTAAGTCCATAAAATAATTGAATAGCTAATATAATTGCATAATAATATATTGCCCACAATTAGATTATATTGGAAATTAATAAATTTCCAACAATATATTCAAGCCAACACTTGTATCGGCAGTTTATTTATTTTACCTTTTCTTAATCAACTTATTAATTGAAAATGTTAAAAAAGTTATAACTTCGTGAAATATTGGGTCTGTAATAAATTTTTAACATAAGAATTTATAACATTCTTCTACTTTCTATCGACAAAAACATGTGCATATTTTTAGTACATCAATTAAATTTGCTTTATTCAAATTATGGAAGAAAAATAAAATAAAATCATATTATCAAATTTACACGTGGCGGAAATATCTTAACTTGAAAAGTGTGAATTTACTTTTGAGGTCAAGAGAAAATTGAATAAAGTTTGACAACTTGTGTGCCCTAGGAAACAGCGCGCTCAAATATCTTTTAGTATTAAATGGTGTACCATTTATTTAGTATAAGTACGTGTACTTTTATTTTCTGAAAAAAATAAATAAAAGTATATACCAATTAGACTAAAATTGTATGTTTTTATTAATTAAAGTATACTATCCTTTCACACTTTGTGAACTTTAGGACACAAGAGAGCAACTCATAAAGTTTTTAAAATTCAGACCAAAGTTTAAAAAAAATGTAACATTTCTTTTTAAAGAAAAGTGTTTACATTTTTAATAAAAAATAATTTATATATATATAAAAGCATCTAAACTCAACCCTTTATTTTCTTTCTCAAATTTTTGGATCAAAATCTCTCTTCAATTTCTCATTTTTTTTAATTTCTCTTCAATTTCTCCTCAATTTCTCACCATTAAATTTAGTATGCATTCCAATAATACATTTAGTTAAATCTTCCTTTTATAAATTCATTAGGAAATCAATTAATTGCATTTATGTATCCATAGAATAATCATCGTTCACAATTTTCACATCGATTTCATTTCTACTCTCATTTATAAACTCTAAAAGAGAAGCAATGTGATTTTATCGCCATCTAATTGTATTCGGTTGGTCAGTGAAAAACATAATTTTTTATTTATCTTTGATTTTGATTTTATTTTTGTATGCTTTTTTTTATCAATTAACATGTTGAAATTTATTTCGATTTGAGCTAATTATTGAAAAAAATAAGGTTGTATTTGAAAATAAGGTTAAGTAATTAAGACATTATTTTAAATTGTTTATAACATATGATTACGTAATGAAATATAAATATTAATAAAAATTTTAGAATTGTTGGTTTTTTATAATTACATTAATTTATTATACATGAAAAACGAATAAGAGTCGTATAACGTCGATTCAACTAAAAACTATTTTTAATTTATTACATATAAAGAACTAAACTAAATATACATACCATCACAAAATAAAATCTCATACATATATATTTCCTTCGTTCCATTCTAATAGTTATATTTGCTTTTTGCACGGGGATTTAGAAATTTAGTATTTTAATGTGCATTGAGGTGAGATAAATAATATTTTAATGTACTCACTCCCGGGCAAAAAGGTGCATTTATTTTTTGCACATAGATTAAGAAGTATTATTATTTTATGTAAAGTGGGTAGGTGTATTAGAGAGATGTGATGGGTAGTGGTGGACCATTTTTACTAAAAGAGAAAAATGGTGCTATTTGGATGGAACGGAGGGAGTATAATGGATGATTGTATTAATGTGGCGGATGAGTGTCATTGAGATATTTTTATTATTTAATTATGTGGGTCTCATATATATATATATATATATATATATATATATATATATATATATATATATATATATATATATATATATATATATATATATTTACTATTACAAAAAATTTATATTTATATAACTTTATTTTTTAAAATCTATTGCACGGATTAAAATGCTTGTTATTAATTCAAAAGGTATAAAATTATCTTATCATAAGACGTCCTCAAATATGATTGCCCTAAAACTTTAAATACTACCTTAAACAGATCAAACCGAGATCGAACCTTAAAATTAGTTTTTGGGGTGTTTTTATCAAATCCGACTTTAATTCTCGATTCAACCTATCGTATTGGACGGTCGAATATGATTATATAACAGTAATTTTATACTCTCTCCATCCCCTTTAAAGAGTTTTTTTTTTTTCATTTTGAGCACACATCAAAGAGTCTTTTTTTTAATACACATTAGATTCACACCCCCCTAACACAATTAAAATATAGGCTCACACTCCTACTAATACAATTACTCAATATATATTAAATAAGTAATACTCCCTCCATCCCGTCCTTATGGTTACGTTTGCTTTTTGCACGTGGATTAATGAGTATAGTATTTTAATATGTATTAAGGTGAGAGAAATAATATTTTAATGTAAAGTGGGTAGGTGTATTAGTGTGATGTGTGGGCCCATGGAGAGAGAAGTAATTAATTTGTGTGGGTCACATATGCTAAAAAGGGAAATGAAACCATTAGGATGGGACGTCCAAAAGGAAATAGGTAACTATTAGGATGTGACGGAGGGATGCAAAAAATAAAAGATCATCTATGAATAAGACGGAGGGGTACATATTTGTACGGTGTTATATTTGAATTTAAAAATCAAAATTTAGATTTAATAAAATTTTCCAACCTAATAACCTTCACTCATTAGAGCATTCACATCCCTTAGGTGATGTTTAATCTGGGGTTATGTAGAGTTTGAAAACTATGAATAGTGTGTTCTATATTTATTTTGGGTTTTGAGTATGGTAGGTTTTAACTTTATGTCAAATCAATATATTAATTTATTTAAAAAGTTAAACGAGAGATGAAAGATAAAGAGAGAGAGTATATTAATTGAGAAGAGATAATGTAGTAGGTGTATATATGGGTGGTTTTTAAAATCTGGATGTGAGTTTTAAAAACCAAAACTTGATTTTGAAAACCGTAAATAAATATTACCTTAAAAGTTTAAACCCTCTTTCTCTCTCCACCTCACTTTTTTTCAGCCAAGCCACTTCTTTGACAGAAGACAACTAGGCGATTCCCGAATCAGAATGTCCGCATACTTTTTTCATTTCAATTAAAGTCAACCAACAGTCACATTTACATTCGAGTTAAAACTAATCATTAAACTAATATTATTTCTACTTTTGTTCTTAAATACTTATTTTATATTAAATATATCTACCTGTATATTTTTTTCTTCAATAAACTCAATTTATAGCAATGAATTCGAGGCAACAATAAGTTTAAACTCATAGACCCTTAGAGTGAGATAAATTTTGGAAATTTCTAACCAATGCAGATGCTTTTAATATTATTACACATTATTTCTTTTTAATTGATATTTTTTTTCATTAATTTTTGTTTTCTTTTTTCTCTCACCTCAATTAATATTAGATTTGACTTAAGTTTAAATCTATTTCTCCAAAATTCAAAACAAACATGGATTATTCACATTAAATCAACTCAAAACCAAATCCAACATCTTTTTATAAATCTTAGATTTAATTACTAAAAAATTAATCACCTTATTGGGGATTTTCAAATTTATTACGAACTTTTATTTTTATCAATTCAATACATGATCTATTTTATTTTTTCATTTCTATCACGATATTTTATTTTTGTCAATTTAATACGCAATCTATATAACCAGGTGGGCTAGCCCACCTGGCCACCGAGCTCCTCACACAAATGAGTGACCCGCGTTTGATTTCTATTGGGAACGAATAGGAGGGGAGTTACAAGGAAGGCTTGGAGAATAAGGATGTATGGAGACTTGATGAACTAACTACTAACAACTAACTTTGTCTGATAAAAAAAATACGCAATCTATATATTCGTGATAGAATTGACAAAAATAAAAGATCGTGATATATTTGAAAATCTCCAATAAGGTGTTGAATTTTTTACGAATTAACCCTAAATCTTACTATAACAAAATTTTCTTTTATTATTACATTCTCTCTTTTAATAATCTTCACCAACACTTGTGTAAACCTGGTTCATGGTGGTCCCTTCTTTCAATTCTATACCCTATGTATTGATAGTGTATTTAAATTAAGGGGACCACATGATTTACAAGGGTTTATGAAGTAAACTCAATTTACAAGAGACTTAGAATTTTATTGAATTTTATTAATTTAGAGATGTATTATATAATCGATAAATTAAAATTTTATTATTTACTGAGGTTATATAAAAATATATATATATAATCTTCATAACTTATTTATATTTCTTCCAATTCTATACCCTATGTATTGATAGGATATTTAAATTAAGGGGACCAATTAAGGGGACCACATTGTTTACAAGGTTTATGATGTAAACGCGGTTTACAAGAGACTTATAATTTTATTAATTTAGAGATGTATTATATAATCGATAAATTAAAATTTTACTCCCTCCGTCCCATAAAAGTTGACACACTTTTCTTTTTGGTTTATCCCACTAAAGTTGACACATTTTCTTTTTAATACATGGGACCCACATAAAAAAATTAATCTATTCTCATGGGCCCTACATATCACCTCTAATACAACTACCCACTACACATTAAATATTATTTCTCTCACTTCACTTTACTTCACTTTACATTAAATTATTATATTCCTTAATCTCCATACCCAAAAAAAATTATATCAACTTTAATGGGACGGAGGGAGTATTATTTATTGAGGTTATATAAAAAATATATATATATAATCTTCATAACTTATTTATATATATTAGGAATATATTTATTAGAATATATGATTCATACTTTTTAGGATTCAAAATAATACTCCCTTCGTCCCAGGTTAAGAGTCTCATTTGTTTTTAGGCACGTGGATTAATGAGTATTATTATTTAATGTGTAGTGTGTAGTTGTATTAGTGGGTGTGGGGGCCTCATGTTTTAATTGTATTAGTGGGTGCAGGTGGATCCCATGTGTTCAAAAAAAGAAATGGGACTCTTTGGGGGGGGACGACCAAAATGATAAAATGGTCCTCTTAGTCTGGGACGGAGGGAGTATATTACTTGTAAATCAAAGCAATTATGTTAGTATAGTATCTCATGAATTGCAAAATCATATAATATTTATCTATATTTTATTGCAGTATATCAATATAAAATATTGATCTATTTTATTTGTTTTCAATTTGAGTGTAATCGAGATATTTAAATATGAAATTAACGTAGATTAGAAGTTCAACAAAAAAATAACAATAAATTCATATTTTAATAAATTGTTTTAAAATGTTGAAGTTGATAATATAGGGTATATATTTGAGATTTTTAAATAATTATTAATTTATAATTTTGTTAAGAGCTTAAGTATTCTTTAAAATTTCTTAAAAATATATTATCTTATTATTTAATTGATTGATATTAAATTTGAGTTAGTTTTATCGACATTATTAATTTATTGAGCTAGTTTATAGAATTTCTATTTTTTATATTGAGTTAGTTTATAGAATTTCTATTGTATTATGCATAAACTTAACATAAAATTAGATTTTATTCATAAAACTCGAACAAAATCCATTGAATAAACAAAATCTACGAAATGAATATAAATTGTAACGAACTATATTTACTTTTTATAATTAGATGATATTCTTTGTCTAGATTATCTTTACACTTTTAAATCTGTTCAAACCATAATAACTTGTCTTATTCAAAATGAAAATAAATTTCAAATCTATAACCTCAAAATAGATCATAATTTTAAAATTGTTACTCTCACACGCTACACTATAATTTTAAAATTGTTACTCTAACCCAACACACTATACTCTTATAGAGTAATTTAATTACTCCATATATATACCAAGTTAAATTTTCCACTTTTCATTTTTATTGTCTCATATTAATTTTTACCGCCAAAAAAAATTAAAAAAAATTATATGTTTTCAATTATAAAAGTACATTTTAATTATATGACTCTCACCTAACACACCTAATTTATAATTATGATAATGGATAATAAAGCTTATGACTATTATAAAATAAAAAAATTATCCCACTGAATGATATTTGCCAAAATGTTCAATTTGATTAAAATATCCTTTGACTTATTATTGATTCAGTTAAAATAAATGACTTGATTGTAGATATTTTTATGATTTGGTTGTACTTGTACATATTCATTACTCGATTAAAACTTTTAAATATGATTTATTATTGACATACTTTAACTATAAATAAACATATTTTATCTATATAATAAATATATTTTAGTAATAGGTCGACAAGTCTTACAACCCGTCTCACAAAAACATGTCTCACAAAAGAATGTCTCATAATTTATTTATTACATAAAAAACTGCATTATCCTTAAATAAAACTGATCATATATTTTTTTTTAAAACTTCACATCTATAATAACGGTGCATGATAAATTGGAATGAAGGGAGTATTTATGACTTTAACACAAAGATTAATATTACTATTATTTAATTATAAAATTTTCCGAGTAAACCAAGTATTTTAAAAAGTATCACTTCATATTTTAAAGAACAATCCTATATAAAAAAAAAGTGCACTATACATTCAGTCGCACTAGTATCTCTCAAATAAATATGCCCTTAATAAACAATACGAAGATTTTATCAATATTCATTTACTTTTTTCCACTTAAATATAAAAGATATTATTATTTTATATAAAATATGGAATTGTAATATTTGCACCATGACCACTAATTTTAAAAAAGAAAATGAATTGGTATAAAGTTGACGTAATCGAAATAACAAAAATGGATTAGCTACGGGTGATGACGGGAGTATCAAAAAACAAATTCATAACTGGTAGACGAATATTTATTTATTTTTAAATCAATTAAGATGATGAGTGAAGTTGCCATCATTATATCATCGAATTTAATTAAAACCGAAAAAAATCAATGCACATCTATCACCACGGACGTCGAAAAAATAGAAATTGTATGATTTGGTCAATTATTTCTACTGCTTGTCAGTAATATTAAATGGTACTGAGTGTTCAAATATATTCACGTTTAAAAATTTTATATAAACAATAAATATATATATATATATATATATATATATATATATATAAACATAAGGAATAATTGGATTGTGGGAGTTTAAATTCGGTTTATATGAATATATTAATTAATAAAAACTTATACTTAATGAATTTTTAATAAATTTTATATTTATTTTATAATAAAAAATTAAATATAAAAAAATTATACATTCAATACGAAATATATACATTACTCCTACTACATAAAAATTAGGGTAATTCTTGGGTGACCCGTGGTCACCCATGACCCTCTCACATGAAGGGGTGGGGGTCCACCCCCTGATATGTGAGACCCACCCCCTCATGTGAGAGGATTATGGGTGACCACGGGTCACCAAGTGGTCCTCTAAAAATTAGTATAAATATAAGTAAAAAAAAAAAAAGTACATTCATGCGCACATGATATCATCTCAATATTAAAACGGGTTGTTAAAGCCACAACTTACACGTTTTCTTATGTGCTAAGAAAAAATTAGTATGTCAGTGTAAAAGTTTGATTTGAATATTGAACAAGAAAAAAGTCGAAAGAGAGGAAGTGATGTAGTGGTTTCTTCACTTTCTTCAGCAAACCGTGTTCACACGTACCTCTAAAAAGACCATTTTTGTCACAATCATAATTGGGTGGTTCAAAATATTTCACGTACTGAAATTTGAAGCAATTAATAACAGTGTTCAATTAAAGTTAACCATTTATTTTTTTATCTTAATTTTAACACTATATATTTTAATACTCGAATGGATGAAAATACTCTTTATTAGAATTCATTCAAGTAATATATTCGACTAAAATAAAGAATAATTTTCGAATCAAAATTCGAGTTAAATTTTTTTCGAGTAATAAATTCAAGTTAAATAATGAATTCGAGATAAATAATGCAATCGAGCGATGAATTCGAGTTAAATAATGCATTCGAATAATAAATTCGAGTCAAATAATACATTTGTGTGAAAAATTCGAGTAATATTTTTTAATGATTTTTCAAGTAAAAATTGTTTAACTCGAACACTTTATTTAAATATATTATTCGAATATTCGAGTAAAGGGTATTTTCGTCAATTTGAGTATAAAAAAATATAGTATTAAATTTATAATAAAGAAGAAAATGTGTATAAAAAATAGGGTATAGTAAATTTTTTTCTCTTGAAATTGCGGGTATGTAATATAGCAAAAATTTAAATTTCTCTATATTTTATAAAAGTGCCTAGAGACATTTTTACCACTTTTCAATAAACAAAAATCTTTGTCATCAATCAATTAATATGTGTTCATTTTTGCCCAAGTTCGATTCTCATTGGGAATAAATTAGGAGATGTGATATATATAAAGAGGCTTGGAGAAGGGGAAGTAAGGGTGCTTGGTGTATACTAACTACTAACTGGACTAACAACTAACATTTGCCGATAAAAAAAAATACGTGTTCATTTTTTACCAAATTTTATTTCATGGACAAAAATGCCCTTGCTTTAAAAATAAAAAATTGACACCCACACCCTACTCACCCGGACCGACAATCACCGACACCCAAACCGACGCATGTTGGTGGGGGATGACAACCGCCGATACCCGAATCAACAGCCACCGACATCTGGACCGACATACCGACTGATGTCAGTCAGCTTGTCGGTGGGGGACCGATAACCACCGACATTCGGCCCAACCGACGCATGTCGATGGAAGATCGACTGATGTCAATCGACTCGTCGGTGAAAGACCAATAGCAACCGACACTTGGATCGGCCGACTTTAATCCAAGGTCACGGCCACACGACACGACCGACTGGATGGCAGCGTGCAAGTGTGATGATTTGGGTCATCAACATAATCACTAATTGAAGTTACCATAATGAAATTGAATCAATTAACATTAATGAGATAGAATCCTCGTTAAATGTGGAATGATCAAATCAATCTTCTCAACTAAGTGAGCCTAACTTCGCTAACTTTCCATTATATTTAATTGATGATTAATAATTTTAATTAATCATTAAACCAATTAAATCTCCAACAATCCCCATATGAGTGATATGCAGACACACAATTCAGTCTTCATGAGACACTAATATATTCAGATAGATAGCTAGAGATTTTGAACTTTTCGTAGTCTAATACTATCGAGCATACTGGTGGTTTAGCAGACATAAAGTCTTTAAACTACTCCTTCTTAGCGTATACTTAAACCACTGAGAGTAGAGAGAATGAGAATTAATTGAAGAAAGAGAATGTATAAAAGGTAGATGACTTATTGGTTAATAGGGTTTTGTAATTGTATATGGAGGTGATTTTGAAAATTGTAACAAATTTTGAAAATGAAAAACTGAATTTCAAAATTGAAAACAAACATAGGTAAAATTATCAATTTTTCATTTTTAGCAAAATAGTCTACACACGGCCCACCACTCACCACTATTACATAATATTCACTTTATATAAAATAATAATATTTTTTAATCTATCTACAAAAGGTAAATAGATATCTTAATATATATATATATATATATATATATATATATATATATATATATATATATATATATATATATATATATATATATATATATATAAATAATTAGGAGGACCCTTGGTAAAGGGTAATGAAGTGGATAATGTAAATAAAAAGATATTAATGATTCTCATTCCTCGCAGAAATCTAAATCCTCAAACCTTCTCATTAATGTAATGTATACCCTCACCTCTCAATCAATTTCATTTTTATTATCATTATCTTTAATTAAATTTTCTTTTATCATTATCATTGCGAAATTTGAACCAACGTACCCTTAAAAATATATAAAAAAAACTAATAATAACTTAAAATTTTTGGGTCAGTTCGAATACTAAATTTGTGTAACAAAAAACAAAAGCTTATTTTTATATTTTCATACAAAAATTATTAGGTAAAAACTTGTATGAAACTTTCTCACTTAAATTCTTGTGTGAGAAGATAAAAAATGAAAACATCATTATACCTTTTGCTATAAAATATTAAAAGATAAGAATGATCAATAACTACACTAATAAGTGATTAATTAAAGCAATCAATCAGATTCAAATAACATTATTCTATATAAGGTGGAGACATCTAGATGGAAAGCATTGGAAAACTCCACCAATATCAGCAAAATGTCACATTGGATTTCAGAAAGAGCTCTATATTCTTAGGTAATTAATCCTACCTTCATAAAGTTGAGAGGGACAACAAATAACCTTCACCAGTTGATTTTTAATTTGAGTACATTGAGGTTTAACTAAGACTTGTTATGTTTTAGTCCCTACTCTAAACTAAGATACAAATTAGGTCAGGGTCATTGTTTTATTTTATTTTATTTTTTTGTTAAAGTCAAGTTTTTAGTATATTTCATCATTTAAACTTTAGAGAATCTTCCAAACTCTTATTATGTCTTTTTAAAAAAAAAAATGCCAGAGTTGATTGTATAGCACTCTAAATTATGGCTGGGGAAAAATACCGAAATTTTGGTATACCGCCCTTATCATAACGAAAAATACCAATTTTACCGAAATTTTAGGTATGCCGAAATTTTTGGTAAGGTATGATACCGTATTGAAAATTTTGATACGATAAAGGTATATAAATAATCAATACCGCGGTATTTTGGTATATGCCGAAATACCGTAAAATATTCAATTTTTTGAGTTATATGATACGATATTACCATATTAGATGATACATACAATTATAATTATTATTTATGCATTATAATTTTTAATTAAATTATATATATACACTATTTTATTAAAGATTAAATCTAAAACCTACTTTATATTTCTTCATAATTATAAATTATTGATAAAGATCATTGACTTACATGATATTAGTACTTATTTTTTAATTAAGTAATTCTATGTATATGAAAATTTAAAAGTGTTGATTTTAATATAAGTTCCATATATTTTTGTGTAGATCTCTTAGGTACTATTTATTTAATGACAAACACTTTGTAAAACGGGTTTAGATATATTAATTATGTAAACTCGGTTACTGTTTAGTACATAAAAAATTACTCTTTAGCACATGAATTGTTACTTTTTAAATTAAAAAATTACTCTTCAAATTCTTGTAAATCCCGATGTATCGATTGCTTTAAGTACATGAAAAATTACTTTTTAGAGATACGAATTATTACTCTATTGTGTAAAAATTATTACTCTTCAAAGAGTTATTTTTTATATATTAAATAGTAATATTAAAAAATAAGGCTTACCTGTAAACCCGATTTTCATGAGACTTACTCTTATTTAATTTGGTCGTTTGTAGATTGTCGTATATTTTTGAATTTGTTATTTATTAGAGTATGTTTTATAGCTATCTTTCACTTTTCTAGTACATGGTTTTTATAAGATTTATTGAATTTTAGATGTATAACGGTATAGTAAACTATGTAATAGGATGATATATACCGATATTTTAGGTATGGTATGGCATACCGAAATATAGGTAAGCAGAAGGTATACAATTTTCTTATACCGAAATATTGGTATACCGAACTAAGGTATACCGAAAGTTTAGGTAAGGTAACGGTATGATTTTTTAAATACCGAAAATTTCGGTACGGTATATGGTATGACCAAAAATATTCGGTATGACATACCGCCCACCCCTACTCTAAATGCTTTGTTTGTGTGATTTTACTTTATAAGTAAAAATATATATATTTTTTGAATGTATTAAATTAACGAAATTATGCTATATATAATACTTACTTATTTCATTTATGTCTACTTAATTTAAATCTAAAGATGCACTATTTCATACTTTTCAATTATTCAATATACATTATTTTTTATAATTATTATTATTTTGATCAAAATAATAGGATTTCGTTCATATTAGCCATCGAGCTAGCTATCACAAGATCAACACTACAAAAAAATTATTTTTTACAAATGGAATATTCCGTTGGTAAAAGTCTTAATTTCATTGTTAAATTGGCTTACCAACGGATTAGCAACGGAATCCGTTGGTAAAATTTCATTGGTCTGGTTGGTAATTTTTTTGCAACGAAAAATCAATTCCGTTGCTAAATAATTTCGTTGGTAATCTGTTGCTAATAATTTCGTTGGTAATTTATATAATGATTCCCTTGTTAATCCGTTGCTAATTAGCAACAGAATGAATTCCATTGATAAAATCACTACAAAAAAGTTGTTCGATAGTGACGGACTTTTGTGATGGAAAAATTGTTGTCACAATTGTGACGGACTTTATGACGGCATTTTGAAAATAGTGACGGCTAATAATTGACCGTTTAAAATTTCGTCATTTTCGATATTTGTGACGACATTTGTGACGGAAAAATTTGTGACGGACTTTTTTCCGTCACAAAAATATATATATATTTTTTAATTAGTGATGGAAAAATATGGTCACAATGTGAAGAGTCTTATTTGTGACGGACTTTGTCCGTCACAAAGTCCGTCACAAAGTTTGTGACGGACTTTGTGATGGACAAAGTCTGCCACAATTTACAGTTTAAAAAAAATCATTAAAATTGTACTTGCTCGTTACACATGTACATTATGCTACTTAATATAAAATAAAAGGCTAAACTTACATATTTTTTTAAAAGAAATTATTATTCTTTTAATATGTATTGTGAATTTATTTAAACTTAAATAATTTAATATATTGTATTGTTGTATATAATAATATTAATTTTAAAATCAAAATAATTATAAAAAAAGAGTTACTTCTTTTTTTAAAGAAATTATTTTTTTAATATTTATTGTGAATTTATTTAAATTTAAATAGGGTTTATTACTCCTAGATACACATTTTTAACCTAAATTACTATTAGATACATGGAATTTAAATAATTACTCTCAACTACATAATATTAAAGTAAAATACCAAATATAACCTTATACTCAATACACTTTTAAACCAACAACCCTACCCCACACCCACCCACCGGAGTTGACCGGTTGTTGACCTGCGTTGACCAGCCGGTCAACGGCGTTGACCGGCGTTGACCAGTGTTGACCGGCCGTTGCCCGGCGTTGACCGGCGAAATTGTGCAAAACAATTATGCAAAATCAAATTGTGCAAAACAATTGTGCAAATATATAGGGGATTGGCCGTTGACCGGCCATTGACCCGGCGTTGACCGGCCGTTGACTGGCGAAATTGTGCAAAACAATTATGCAAAATCAAATTGTGCAAAACAATTGTGCAAATATATAGGGGACCGGCCGTTGACCACCGATGACCGGTTGTTGACCGGCGTTGATCACCGTTGACCGGCGAAATTGTGCAAAATAATTGTGCAGAATCAATTTGTGCAAAACAATTGTGCAAATATATAGGGGTATTTATGGTACTACAGTCATAATTGTGTAGTTATGAGTAATAGTGCTTTAAGTCATGTAGTTAATAGCAATTATGCATTTTTTTTTGTAGCTAATAGTAAGTGACCCATTTAAATAATTGAATATACTGTGTAGTATAGAGTAATATTAATTTTAAAATTAAAATAATAATAATGAGAACATACTTTTTTTTAAAAAGAAATTATTATTCTTTTAATATTTATTGTGATATTTACCTTGAATAATTGAATATAATGTGTTGTATAATAATGATAATTTTAAAATCAAAATAATTATGAGAACAGAGTTACTTTAATTTTAAACGGCAATGAATGGTATGAATTATTATAATTTAAATATTTATGTGTCTTGATTTTTATTAAATAATATAGTCATATATTTTGTAATAGATGCATTTGTAATTAAATAATAAAACTTTTATGATTATATATATGCGAGTACAGATTCTCGTATAATACGCGGATGAATTATTATAACCAATCAAAAAATATAATTAAAGGTGATATTTAATTTATAGATATACATAATTTAAAAATATATATGAATAATAATAATAAATACATAAATTAAAGTAGTATTCTAACTAATAAAAAATATGATTAAAGGTAGTATTTAATTTGATGATAAACATGAATAGCCCTAAAAAATTAGTATACATGATTTATGTATATTAATTAATATTTGCTCTATTTATATAGTTATTTTTTAAGATATATATGCTTTTATTGATTGGTTTAACTATCTATTTGTAACCAATAAAGAATAATAAAAAAAAATATTAGTTGGATATATTTTTATTGATTGACTTAATTATCTATAAAAAAAATATGATTAAAGTGGTATTTAATTTGAAGATGTACATGAATAATAATATTAATAAGTTTAATATATTTTATTAATTATCTATTCCTTAACCAATCAAAAAAATATGATTAAAGGTGATTTAAATTATAGATATACATGATTTAAAGATATAATAATAATAATAAATAAATAAATAAAAGTAGAAAGATTATATATGTAATATTAAAATAAAAAATAAAAAATATACAAAATTTAACCACGTTGCGATACCTCATACTTTTAAAAAATTATTTATAGCAGCGTATTCGTAATTATATAAAATAAGATATATATAAAAAGGAAAGTTAATGATTAAATAAAACAAATAGATCGAATATTTAATTGATAAAAATAAAGTTTGTGATTGAATTAAGAAAAATATAAAGAATCTATTTTCTAACAAGAGAATTAAATTGAGAAATTAGGAGAATGTTATTTATTTTAATGCAAATTAACCTATTTTTCATCTATAAATAAATAATATATTTAGATATTATTTATAGTTTGAGAATTTAAAATTCATAAGGATTTTTTAATTTAATTATGAAAATTTTAATATTTATCTTAAATAAATAATAAAATAAGTTAATTAATTTTTAATAATTATTTGTCATATTAATATATATTACATTAATCAATATTAACACCATAATTATTTTGAAAGTTAGTTGATGTCATTTCAATACAAATTAATTGAATATATATAATATTTATTAAAAAGTAACACTAAGTACATCTAGCCAAATTGGTTCAACATTTGCACACAAGCACTATTCCTTGGTTCCCACCTAGGTTCAAACCCGGTTGGATGTGAATTTAAATAATTAAATTCTGAGAAAAGTATAAGGGGTAGAAATGTAATAAAATATAAATGGGTTAGCCCCGGTTGGATGTGAATTTAAATAATTAAATTCTGAGAAAGGTATAAAGGGTAGAAATGTAATAAAATATAAATGGGTTGGCTCTAGGGATCTGGGGGGCTTAGCACTTTGATCCCGGGTCGTATGTTGTTCTTAGGATCAAGTACGTTTAATCCAAACAAAGGCTCGACATAAATGGGTTGGCTCTAGCGATCTGGGGGGCTTAGCACTTTGATCCCGGGTCGTATGTGTTGGGCAATTGGATCGTGCGGTTCAACGTGATCCGTTAGGATTAACAGGCAAACAAAATCAGCGGAAGCATTAATGTGTTTACCGTACTTCAGGGTTGATGTAGAGTCTGAATCACTGCAGAAGAACACCTCGTGATCTTCTGCTGTATGTCCCAAGTCAACTCTGGTGTTGGGTGGTCAACAATCCCCAGAGTTCTCTCAATCTGCTTCTCTCTAACTTACGTCAAAAGAGGCGCAGGAAGTTAGGCTCGTGATCTTCTGCTGTATGTCCCAAGTCAACTCTAGTGTTGGGTGGTCAACAATCCCCAGAGTTCTCTCAATCTGCTTCTCTCTAACTTGCCTCAAAAGAGGCGCAGGAAGTTAGGTTTCCAGAAGTTGAGATGACTATATATATTGGGCTACAGCAGGGACCAGGAGGAGAAATTGGGCTGGGCCTCAATTGAACTTAATTAACCAAGCTTAGCCCAAAGCTTTTAATTAAATCCAATAATAATAATATAGTCCACTAAAATATTATTATTGCACTACCCGTCCAATCCCAAAATTATGTTCTGGGCTCCTTCTTATTATAAGCCCGATAGTCTCCCCATGTTTAAGATATACAATGTCCATTAATTAATTAAGTTACTGACAACTCAAATTAATTAATATCTCGTCCGAGAGTAGTACCACTCAACCTTTTTATCATGCCGGAAATTAATCCACTTGCAAGATTTACATGATAAACCTTATGAGCTCCTCAAGGGGACATCATCAACCTATGTCGGACATGGATTCCTTCTACAATCAACAACACACCATAGATACAGCACTACTTCCCAACTCACCGAGTTTGTTGATTTAATACATATAAATCTCACCCATTGATGAATCAAAGAAATACATACTGCCCTACGTGTCGAGGTTATTGTATAGGGATTAAGAGCACGAACTTCCATAATAACAGAGATCAAGTTCTTCTATAAGTCAGTATAAGTCGAACGATCTCAAGCGGTCCTACTCAATACACACAAGTGCACTAATGTGATTCTATAGCCAAGACAAGCTAATACCAAACCACACTACAACCATACCGATAGAGAGTCCCCGTCTATCTCAGTTGTGAGTATCTGTTTATACTTTATAAGGAAACCGATAATATGATCTTCCGCGTGTTGTCGCACAACATATTATCTACAGTATAAAGTAAATGGACTATTGCATCATGCATATAAAATAAATTATAAGATGCAATCATTTGATCAATGATTCTCATTTCAAATATTGTTATAACATTGTCCATACTAAAGCTAGACTTTTAGTATACAATCCAACAATCTCCCACTTTTACTAAAAGACTATGCTGTCATGTCTTCTGCCATACATCTGATTCCTACTCCTACTACACGACCATTAAAAGCTCTCGCCTTAAGGTCCTTGTAAATGGATTTACTAGGTCATCATCCGATGCAATCTAGGCGACAACAACCTTCCCCTCATCATACGATTTCTCGTAACAGGTGGTACTGGCGCTCCATGTATTTAATTGCCTTATGGACTTGTGATTTCTTCAAGTTTGCAACTGCACCAATATCATCAATATAAATTGTGATTTCCTTGGGCAAACTTAGAAACACTTCGAAGTCCATCTTGAAGTTTCTAGAGTCATATAGATACTTTGGCAGCCTCATATGCTCCAATTTATCATCTTTCCATGATGGAGTCCGGAGTCTGAAATATATTTCTATATAACACTCCTCCACATTATGACTCTACTTCCTAAAATCAAACACATAACCTTTGAGGAGAATTTACTACCGTCCAATATGACTAAAAAATCCGAATCTACGTAATCCACAAGAAGCAGTGAATCTGTCCAGTAAGTGTATATATGATAACCAGTCCTTCTCAGGCACTTCATATATATCTTACCACAGTTCATCATTCTTGTTCCGGGTTACGTTGATACCATCTGTTCATGCGTTCAGCAACACAGATATCCAACTTCGTTCATAGCATTCCTTAGATTAAGCTTCCTTATTCGCCGAAGCATAAGGAACCGCTTTCATCTACTTTATCTTCTTCTTGTATCTCAAAGACACATTCACTTAGATAAATTTTCATGCTAAACGAGTATGGATTGTATCATTTATGAAACTTGAGATAAGTATAATATCCTTTCATATGATCCATATTACCGTGATCAAAAGGATATATTTTACTTTTCTTAAGCCCTTCATATCTACCGCTTTAATAACCGTACCCATACGCCCGATAATACTCTTTCATTGTCTCCAATGAGCAAGATACTATCTACATATAGTCCAAGAAATACCACCACGTTTCCATCACTCTTTACAATACACAAGATACATCCGCTGATTGATTTAAATCCGTGCCACTGGATTACCTAATCAAAACAGATGCTTCACGATCTCAAAGCTTGCTTTAGTCCATCGCTGGACAGTTTTAAGCTTACTATCAAAATGCTATTAGTACTTTGCAATGAATTACTCTGGTTGCTTCACATAGATGTTTTCCTCAAGACTTCCAATCAGGAAAGCTGTCTTGACATCTATTTGCTGTCCCTCATAATTTAATATGAGCAGCAATAAATAAAAGAATCCGGATCAATTTAAGCATAGTTACCAGCGAATATGTTCCCTCATAATCGAACCATTTCTTTCTGAGTACATCTTTTCGCAACAAGCTTTGCTTCCAAGATTTTAACCTTTCCGTATGATCCTCTTTTATTTCCTATGATCACTTGCAATAGTTTTTACACCATTTAGTGGTCATACAAGTTCCCAGACTTAATATAGAATCCGTAGATTCTATTTCAACGTACATTGCAACTTACTAAGATTCCGCATTTTAATCTTGTAGTGCTATGTCGTATCCGTGGGATAATACCATGTTCACTAGGGATCAAGTCTCACGACTCTCCCAAACATATATTTATGAGTTGTCACACAACCCTCCCACTACGACAAGGCACTACATGTAATTGTGTATCAGACGTGACACGCGTTGCAGTTTACTTTGTGGTATATCCTCTTGTACACTTGGTACTTATACTTAGTGTTTTCCTCTCACTTCCTTTAGAACAACTTATACATGGGCTTGTGATTTATTACATAGTCCTTTTCCAAAAAATCTAGTATTTGTGTTGACAATCACCCTTCGATCTTTTGGACTAAATAAATCACTCTTCATTTTTCTAGGATATCCCATATACAGACAAATGTTTCACGAATTACTGTATCTAGGGTATATCCATAAAATGAATTTAATTATTCCAAATAATTCATCATCTATCTAATCATAACCATAAGAGCCTTATCCCCTCTACTCACCACACCATTCAGCTGGAGCATGCCCGGTGTAGTGAACTTGAGATTTAATCTCAACTTCTGATTATTAGTTCCTAACTATCCTAAGAGGTCTTCATCATCACGATTGAATCATAATGATGTGGTATATTTTCCATGACGCTCACTGTACCAGCCTTACAATTCTTGAATTAATCCAAGAACTTAGACATGCAGTGCATCAAATAAATATATCGGTTCCCAGAATAATCGTTGAATATTCATAACCACCTCTCGCCTGGATATTGTTAGGTTCGCTTGAATCAGAATGAACTAATTCCAACATATATATCTTTGGCTCTACACCCCACAGCCTTGAAAAGGCAGTTAATCATTTTTACTTCCAAGCAGGACTCGCAAGTCCGATAGTTTCCACTTCAGATAAACCTTACGGTCTATCGGCTATCAACTTTTGAATCCCACTTAAGTAAAATGAATTAGTCATAGACGCCAAATGTATGTTTAGTTCATCTCCGAAGGTTCCTTTCTCTTACTAATATTAGAAGATGCATTATTAATTACTATTTCTTGCATCTGTGGGATGAACATGATTCAAGAGTATAATTATTATCCACCAACGTACTATAACGGATTATACCCCCATTCCTCATCATTATGACCATGTCATATAAATGAAATGAAGTATCCATCCGTTAATGCATAGAAACCGAAATTAAATTCTTTCCATGAAAACGTACGTAAAGATAATTTCTCATAATCAATCATTTATTCCTATCATAAGATAGATAAACAATTCCCACTGCAATAGCCACTACCTTCGTAGTTTTACCCATGTTATTAATAATCTTATCCTTACTAAGTGAAAAACATTTAGTGATTCCTGTATCTACACACTTCGTGTCAGTAGATGCCATCACTAATCATGTTTAGGCTATTAGTAAATAAGATATTAAACTTGTTCACTTTATGATGAAAATGGCTTTCCTTTGCCACATGTTTTGTTAGAAGTTTCCCACCATTTACATCCTCTTGTAATTGAGGTGGAACTTTCTCAAAAACATCTAGGCAATTATGGAAAATAGAATTGACTTAGGTTTCCCTTTCAACTTCTATTCCATATACATTTCCAATTCATTCATCAAATTCTATCATGATCTTGCGCCTTTTAAATTACTCAAGTATCTGAAGAGTTACATGAGTTCATCATATTTCTATGATCCTCTCATCTCTTCACTAAAGACTTTAATAGACATCATGAGCTGTCCTTTGTGAGAATACACATGTATTTTCTTAAGCAGTAATTATCAAAACCAAGATTCTTTTCTAATCATCTAATTTGGACAAGTAAATATAATGTCTTTTAGTTAACAATTAGTGAAATAAAACCATTCGAAATTCAGAGAATCACAAATAAATTTACCGATCAAATCTTCGAATTTTATTCTTTTATATCGATTCCCTCAAAACAATATAAAATAAAATTCACCGACATCTCAAGCACCGTGAGTCTGCAAGCCACGATAGTGTGGACGTTTACAAACCCGAACATTTACAAGAGAAGGTTTTACCCATTAATTTCATTTGTCAACCTCACTTTATGACAAAATAATTAATAGTCGGTTCCTCTTTAGCCATGCAAATAAAAGCAGTGACTCCGATGGGGAGGATACTTATTATTTACATCTAAGTGTACACCATTATTTGACCCCAAGTCCGCGGCCCAAGCTTGTGTGCCTTACAGATGGAGAAGTACACACGCGCTCGGATAACTTCCTACAGTCATCAATTACTAGTTTGTACCAGTGAACCGCATATAAACTCATCCGATAGGGAGGAAGGTCTAAGCCAACGCGCAAGTTCATATGCATCACATTACAAACGTAATTATTTAATGAAGTATGTTCCAGCAATCCATGAATAAACTCATCCGATGGGGAGGAAGGCTCTAATGCCGACGCGCAAGTCTATTCACATTGCTAACAAACCAATAATGGAGGCCGCGGGAATTTATTACCAATCCCCTCTCCCACTTAGTTATTTAATACCGAGGGTTTTAACATGCATATAATATTCCAGAATAATATATACAACTAAGACATGCTTCTATTAACAGTAATTTAAATAAATAAATCACATAGAACATGCCTTTCACATATACAACAATAATTGACAATTAAATCAATTAATCAGTTATATAACATTAATTAATTGCATAATTAGTGGATCAATCAATTTGGGCCCAAGAGCAACAAATAAGCACAAAATGAGCAGCAGATTAAATAATTAATCAAGCCCATTATCCATGGCCCATAATCTTAGCCCAAAATCAAATTAAGTCCACCAAGCCCACTAGCACAATTAGTCCATTAATATAATTAATTAATTATGCTTGGTCCATTACCCACAATTAATTAAAACCAGCAATTAATATTGGCCCAGCAGCCCATTACCATTTAATTAAAATTGGGCCCAACAACCCAAGACTAAATTAAATAAATGAGCAACCTTGAATCCACAGCCCATTAGCATTTTAATTAAATATGGGCCCAACAGCCCATAACCAAATTAAATAAAATGGAGCCTGTTGCCAGCCCATATCCATTTAATTAAAAAAATGGGCCCAACATTTAATAGCAAAGCCCAATACCAAAGCCCAAGCCAATTAAATTAAGGCCCAGCAGGTAATCGCTGCCCTAATCGACAGCCTCCTGCTGTTCCCCAACGACGCCATCCCGCTGATGCTCGCTGGTCCGCCATGGATTCGCCCGGAAGGCCCTCCTGCCGCAGCAGCGATGGCGCATCACAGCAATGCCCTGCTTCTATCCAGCCACCATTGCCGACGGCACCAGCTCAAACGATAAGCCGACAGCGACGGCGACCACTCACGGCAGTTACCACCGGCGCTCCTAGGTGTCGTACCAACCTGCGGCCACCTCCACAGCTCACCGGCGACGCTTGGTGCCGCAGCAACCGGCGGGCATACTCCGATGTCCGCAGTGCTGCCATCAAGCACCGGCGCAAAAGGAGGCCGCTTTAGCCGGTGCACGAGCCTACAGCCTTCCGAAAAAAAATCGCCGCACACATCCCTTCAGCGCCGCCGCCTCGATTCCGTCGCTCAGCCTTCACATGCCACCAGATCCGCTCAGAATCACCAGGGGACCCGCCTCACCCATCGTCGTTAACGATCGATTTCAGTAGACGAATACAACCCCGCCGTCTTGCACAGCCTTCAGCCGTCGATTGAACAGTCACACCACTTGACTGTCATCGATCGACAGCCAAGTTTCTGGCCCACGTCTCGACTCGGCACCGCCACCTTCTTCATTCAATCGCGCCGTCTTCAGCACCGCCGGATCTTCTCCGAGCTGTTCCTGCCCAACCAGAGTCGCCGGGAACCTGCCTCAGACGCGACCGGAAACTGCTTCAGCTTGTCACCATCAGATCATCCGACCGTGAGGCTCACACGTGCGCCACCGATCTTCCGTTCATCGACAGATCGGCTGACTTCAGTGCTTGCTCCCTCAATTGCCACCACCCGCCACCGCCGTCCTTTCCAGCAGCCATCACCGTACAATCGTGGGATAGCCACCGTCGCGTTGACCCATCAGCCGTGTTATTGGGTCGCCGTCGTGCAGGGCGTGTGTGTGTGTCGAATAGAGAGGTGATTGAGTGATGTGTACAGTTTTCTTAATCAGCAGTAATCACATAGACCAAATAGGATACGAAGGGGAAAACAACAACCCATATGATAATTTCATGATTATTTCCAGATTAATTAACATAATCACATAATCAAAATAATCAATAACATAACTTGATTACAAACATGCGATTATCCCAGATTAAATCAAATAATCATATAATCACAAAAAACCTTATCAAACGATTCACGTTTCACCACGAAACCAACGCTCTGATACCAATTGTTGGGCAATTGGATCGTGCGGTTCAACGTGATCCGTTAGGATTAACAGGCAAACAAAATTAGCGGAAGCATTAATGTGTTTACCGTACTTCAGGGTTGATGTAGAGTCTGAATCACTGCAGAAGAACACCTCGTGATCTTCTGCTGTATGTCCCAAGTCAACTCTGGTGTTGGGTGGTCAACAATCCCCAGAGTTCTCTCAATCTGCTTCTCTCTAACTTACGTCAAAAGAGGCGCAGGAAGTTAGGTTTCCAGAAGCTGAGATGACTATATATATTGGGCTACAGCAGGGACCAGGAGGAGAAATTGGGCTGGGCCTCAATTGAACTTAATTAACCAAGCTTAGCCCAAAGCTTTTAATTAAATCCAATAATAATAATATAGTCCACTAAAATATTATTATTGCACTACCCGTCCAATCCCAAAATTATGTTCTGGGCTCCTTCTTATTATAAGCCCGATAGTCTCCCCATGTTTAAGATATACAATGTCCATTAATTAATTAAGTTACTGACAACTCAAATTAATTAATATCTCGTCCGAGAGTAGTACCACTCAACCTTTTTATCATGCCGGAAATTAATCCACTTGCAAGATTTACATGATAAACCTTATGAGCTCCTCAAGGGGACATCATCAACCTATGTCGGACATGGATTCCTTCTACAATCAACAGCACACCATAGATACAGCACTACTTCCCAACTCACCGAGTTTGTTGATTTAATACATATAAATCTCACCCATTGATGAATCAAAGAAATACATACTGCCCTACGTGTCGAGGTTATTGTATAGGGATTAAGAGCACGGACTTCCATAATAACAGAGATCAAGTTCTTCTATAAGTCAGTATAAGTCGAACGATCTCAAGCGGTCCTACTCAATACACACAAGTGCACTAATGTGATTCTATAGCCAAGACAAGCTAATACCAAACCACACTACAACCATACCGATAGAGAGTCCCCGTCTATCTCAGTTGTGAGTATCTGTTTATACTTTATAAGGAAACCGATAATATGATCTTCCGCGTGTTGTCGCACAACATATTATCTACAGTATAAAGTAAATGGACTATTGCATCATGCATATAAAATAAATTATAAGATGCAATCATTTGATCAATGATTCTCATTTCAAATATTGTTATAACATTGTCCATACTAAAGCTAGACTTTTAGTATACAATCCAACAGTATGTTGTTCTTAGGATCAAGTACGTTTAATCCAAACAAAGACTCGACACCTCTGGATTAACCTTATAAGGTCTCAAATCCGAGTTCGGACAAGCTTCAACTACGTTATAAGGTCCCAAATCCGAGTTCGGACAAGCTTCAACTGAAGATCCGACTCAACACACACAGTCAGGCTCGACACCTCTGGATTAACGTTATAAGGTCCCAAATCCGAGTTCGGACAAGCTTCAACTGAAGATCCGACTCAACACACACAGTCAGCGCAGTCAACATAGTCAGCGCAACACAAGTCAAAGTCAAAGTCAAAGTCAGTCCAATTTTCAAAGTCAAAGTCAGTCCAATTTGGTTCGAGAGAAGAATCAGAGGATTGATAGAGATTGTTTCCTAAGTTATCAAGTTTAATCGTCTGGGTTATCATTGTAATTCTCTTGTGTTTATTTTATTATAAATACAAAAATTTATTATTACAAAAAGCACTCACATGAGTGATAATGTTCGATTCTTGCCTAATTATTTTTTTTAGAATTTTAAGTTTGTGACGGAAAATTTCATCAAATATTGGTTAAAAGAAACCGTCACAAATTCCATCACCTAATATTTTCCGTCACAAAATCCGTCACAAATACTTTGTGACGCATGTTCGGTGATGGGAATGGGTTAGCCGTAGCCGGTACGGCTAGAGCCTTCAAGCACTCACATGAGTGATAAGGTTCGATTCTTGCCTAATTATTTTTTTTAGAATTTTAAGTTTGTGACGGAAAATTTCATCAAATATTGGTTAAAAGAAACCGTCACAAATTCCATCACCTAATATTTTCTGTCACAAAATCCGTCACAAACACTTTGTGATGCATGTTCGGGTGATGGGCGCTTTCCCATCACAAAGTCCCTCACAAAGTCCGTCACTGTCGGTCAGTTTTTTTGTAGTGAATAGAGAATAAATCCGTTGACATTCCGTTGCTAAAATAAAAATGTCATTTTTGTTGCCAATCCGTTGCTAATTACCAACGGATTGAATTCCGTTGGTAAATTTCGTTGCTAAAAAATTATTTTTTTGTAGTGCAATAAGCATTAAAAGAGGGAGAAAAAAAAGAAAAAATTGAAATAATACACTAAATTCAATATACAAAATCTTTATCGACACTTCAATATTTTTGTATCATTTCTACACATTTGAATATTTTATGACACTATTATCCCTCTCCCACATCCACCCACCAAAGTTGGGTTACGGAATGGGTCACCCACACTAACAATGACATTTGTATATGGAGAGTTGGGTATATTTATCTATTGGAAAAAAAAAACTTTATGTAGAAGATTAGATACTCCATTTATGGAAACAATACTCAATATAGAAACAAAAACTCTACTGACAAACACTAAGCTTAAGCATACAAGCAAAATAACAATGTGAAGCACACCAAAAAAAAATATCAAGTTAAATGAGCCTCCCCTCAACCCAACTATCATTCACTACAGTAAATACAGGTTTTACACACTTATTATATTAGTAAAATCTTATTTTGTGTGGATTGATTTTATACGTATATACTTTCCCGACCCAATCTTTTTGTTTACTATACCACGTTATTTAAGAAAAATTGCTCTTTAGTTTTTGAATAAAATTGTCGACTTTAGAGGGCATTATATTTTTAGTTATAAAAAATATAAAGTAATGATATGTTTATGAAAAAATAGGGACAAATTTGAAATTAAAGTAATTTTTGAGTTTGTAGGATGTTTCCTTTTATAATGGGGTGTGAAGGATATATGGTGTGGGATGGACAAATAAGAAAAGTGTAAAAAGTGGTATAAGACAAAAAGATGATGCACGAAATGACGGATAAGACTGATGTGGACAAAGAGAGTATATAAAATTCAAATATAAAAGTTTTTCTCACACATATGAAATTGTTAAATAAGTCTTAAAAAATATTTACTTTAACATGTGTGAGCATTTTGTGGTAGTATAATAGTAAAACTTGGATAGTGTGTGGTGTAGTTCTAAATAGGCTGATTTGGTCTACAATATGTGTGTATATATTTTATACCCTTCTTATTTTTCCACATGAACTAAATAATATTATTAATATTTTGTGTAGTAAATGGTTATATGTTGAACTTTTACAAAGTTTTCTTTACTTTTTAATGTAAAGAAATGACTTAAGTTATAATTTGTAAAATTTATTGGAGTATTAGTTGTATATTTAAGTCCATTTTTTCTAGAAAAAGAATTTGATATTTTTGGAATGGTCGTTTAAAATTATATAATATACACATTTAGAGTGAACGAAAGAAGTTATTAAGTGATAATTAAAATGACAAAATTATATACTTCTTGAATGGAGGGAATATTATTTGAAATTATTAATTATTTATACTTTTTTTTTAAAATTTAACTTCCTTTAACTATGTCTTTTTGATGTAGAAATTTATATTCTCTTCATATATAATATAGCTAGGTAGAATTTCATTAAGGGAAATTGTGTTTTTTTAATAAAAAAATTCTTATCACAATTAATCATGTTTTGTCATTTTATTGTATTCTTTTATAATCCAATGTTTTAGTAAGCTTCTATAGGGTTGGGAACAAAATATCAAAAGTATATTGTTATTGATAGAGTATAGTTTGTGACAAGAAAATTTTTTGCTACAATATTAATATTATACAATCAAAACGTTTTACTAAACTTCTGTAGGGTTGGGAAATAAAAATATGAGAAATTTTTTTTCTACAATATTGATAGCATTTTGGTGTATTAATAATACATAAATTTTTATATTTGTCAATTTATTAAAGCTAAATGTATAGCTTCTCTCCATCTCATAATAATAAAGCTTACTGTTTCTCTAGATAAGAAATTAAATTATAAAATATATTCTTAAAAAATATGTTTAATATGTGAGATGGTCTTATATAAGTCTTCATCAATAATTTAATAATAACTAAATTAAAATTTTAGATGTTAAACATAATTTTTTAAGATAATATTTTACAATTTATTATTATTAAAATAATATATTAATTAATTAAAAGATTAAAAATTTAAAAAATTATATTATATTTTGAGTTATTTTATTAATAGTTTTCGACATCAGCTTTCTTGCTCTCTGACAACCCAAACACCTTATACTGTTAGGAGTTGTCTTAGAACTGCACATGAAAATCATTTCCATGCATCCAACTCTCTTCTTACAGTTTTGAAAGTAATTAGATTTTAAAATGCGTGGCACATAGTAATAAATCCTTATTTAAATATCCAAATTTTATTTCTTTCAGTTTTATTTTTATTATTGTTATTTATTAACTTTTATTATTAAATCATTACTATATATCTATAAAATATTGATCATATATTTACTTAGTTTTATTATTATTATTATTATTATTATTTATTAACTTTTATTATTATATCATTACTATATAACTATAAAATTTTGATTGTATATTTACAATAAGTTAGTTTTTTAAATGAAAAGTTGAATGTTAAAAAAAATACTATTCAATTATGAAGAAACATATTGTATAAAAATGAAACTATAAAAATTAACATTTTACGTAATCAATACTTTTGATATTTGGGTATGCCAAAAAATATATATATTTATATACAATTCAGCACTTTGGTGTATTATAATAATACAAAAAATTTATATTTGTCATTTTGTTAAGTCTAAATATATAGATTCTCTCCCTCCCATAATAAAGCTTACAATTAAGTTTACTTATAATAATACAAAAATTTTATATTTGTCATTTTATTAAATCTAAATATATAGATTCTCTCCCTCCCATAATAAAACTTACAAGTTTACTTTTATTTAGTATATGCAGATAATTAATAAATTATAAAGTAAATTATTTAGATTGGGAAATTGTGATAATTAAACTGTATTGGTAGGCTATTGAATTGGGCATTATTTTTTTTATGGGCGTGACTATTGAGGATTTAAATTGTATTGTTAGACTATTGAATTGGCATCATTTTTTTCTATGGGCGTGATTATTCGTATCCTCAATTGTACTAAACAAATCAAGATTATTAAATTATTCTCATTAAAATTAAAAAAAATATACACTTTTATTAATATACTCATTAAAAATCATATTATCCTTTTAATTAAAAAATGCATTTTCCCCTCCTTATTCCACCATCTGTCTCGATGCCAATTCCCTCGGTCTCCATAGTCCACATTTATCCGGCGCGGTTAAACCGATCCCAATAGTCACTTACCGCGCCTTTAAATTTTTTTTTATCAAGTTTCAATGTAGATCTTCATTCTAAGTCCACCACTCAAAAAGTTCATAAGATGATTTGACTTCAATAATTTAATGAAATATGTATACTTTTTTAATTAATTAGTCTAACTACAATTTACTTGGGACATCGGTACATCTGAGACATCTCAATCTTTAAATCACTTTTTTATTTAATTCTCACCACTCAATAAAATAAAATAATTTTAAAAAAATTAATAACTACTCAATCTGTAGATCACTTTTTTATTTAATTCTCACAACTCAATAAAATAAAGGGTTTATTACTCCTAGATACACATTTTTAACCTAAATTACTATTAGATACATGGAATTTAAATAATTACTCTCAACTACATAATATTAAAGTAAAATACCAAATATAACCTTATACTCAATACACTTTTAAACCAACAACCCTACCCCACACCCACCCACCGGAGTTGACCGGTTGTTGACCTGCGTTGACCAGCCGGTCAACGGCGTTGACCGGCCGTTGACCGGCGTTGACCAGTGTTGACCGGCCGTTGCCCGGCGTTGACCGGCGAAATTGTGCAAAACAATTATGCAAAATCAAATTGTGCAAAACAATTGTGCAAATATATAGGGGATTGGCCGTTGACCGGCCATTGACCCGGCGTTGACCGGCCGTTGACCGGCGAAATTGTGCAAAACAATTATGCAAAATCAAATTGTGCAAAACAATTGTGCAAATATATAGGGGACCGGCCGTTGACCACCGATGACCGGTTGTTGACCAGCGTTGATCACCGTTGACCGGCGAAATTGTGCAAAACAATTGTGCAGAATCAATTTGTGCAAAACAATTGTGCAAATATATAGGGGTATTTATGGTACTACAGTCATAATTGTGTAGTTATGAGTAATAGTGCTTTAAGTCATGTAGTTAATAGCAATTATGCATTTTTTTTTGTAGCTAATAGTAAGTGACCCTAAAATAAAATAATTTTAAAAAATTTAATAACTAAAAAATTGTAATTTACCAAATAACAATACTTTGGTATGAGTTCTAATTTACTAAAATTCGGTATGACAAATTTGATATCAATATTAGTATGAATTTCCTCCCTATATGTATAGTTATGTTTTGATTAAGGATTATTATACTTTTCCATCACTTCAAAGTTACCCTACCCATTTTCCTTTTTTTTTATCCGGTTTAAAGGTATCTTCTTCTTCTTCTTTTTTTAATTATTATTATTATTATTTTTATTTTTTTTTTAGCAAGGGTACTCACATATACCATTAATATTTCAAAAGTTCTACAAAGTTAGAGATTAAAATATAAACCTTCCCGTAATTTTTTAATTTATCCGAAAATGCTACAAAATAGTGAGGACATTCATTTCCGTTTCAAAACTTCAAGTTTTGCACTAATTTCGTCCTAAAATATTTTTTTTTACCAATTTCATTCCATAACTTTGTAAAATTATCGATTCAGCCTTATCCCATGAAATTAGAAAATTTGAACATTTTTAAGTAAAAGTGATATTTTTATGATAATTTAAAAGTTATGGAACTATTTCGAAGATATTAAATTTCTTGAGATTATTTCGAATATAAAAAATTTTTATGACACGATTTTGAATTTAACTCACAAAATTACAACTTAAATCTTATTTTCCATTAAAAAGTTAGGTGAATTTGTACAAATATACAATATTAACTGCATACTATACAAAAAATAATTGTACTCTATACTCCTTGTGAAAAAGAGCAAATGAGATCTTTAGGATGGACTTTGAAGTATTAATAAATCTAGTGTTTATCTTTTTCGGTGCACATAGATGATGAATGTATAATTTTTTAATTTTATTTTAATTTTTGGCTTAATAATTTTTATCTGTAAGGTGTAAAGTATGTTATAGTGTAATATTAAATGACTAAATGTTATGAATGTATTACTATTTTGGGAATTATGAAAACTTTTGTGCGAGACAGAGTCTCTTGTGACATGTCCTTTACGTGAGACAAGTCAAATATTTATCCATCTATAAATTCAATATTAATTTATATTTAATTTACGCTAGTCAACTTCTAAATTATAGGAATTCTCAAATTTAGTTGAATCAACCTAGGGTGGCCATTCCCACACAACACGATAATTGCGGGTTAGTATTTGGCCTTATTGGGTAGTGTCATTATCGTGTCAACCCGATAAGGACACGAAAATTTTGTATCATGTACGTGTCAGCCCGTTAAACACGATTAATATTAACAGGTTACTCATTAACTCTTTAACAACCCATTAACCTATTAACAACCCAATTTAAATATAAAATTAGACAAATATATAATAAAAATACTTATTAATAATTTTAAAATATTTTTACTTAAAAAATTTATTTATTTTTATTAGTATTTTTTTATTTTTTTTATTTTTATTTTTATTTTCTTATCGTATTGTTATCATGTCGTGTTGTGTCAATCCGTTACTTTTCGTGTTCGTGTCGTGTTCGGGTTTGCCGTTATCGTGTCATGTCACTATCGTATCGACACGAAACCCAACCCATTAGCACGAATTGTCACCCCTAAATCAACCCAATCAATAGCTAAATAATACTCTCTCCGTCCCATAGAAGTTGACACACTTTTCTTTTTGGTTTGTCCTACTAAAGTTGACACATTTTCTTTTTAATACATGAGACCCACACAAAAATAATTAATCTATTCTCATGGGCCCCATATATCACCTCTAATACAACTACCCACTACACATTAAATATTATTTCTCTCACTTCACTTTTCTCCACTTTACATTGAATTATTATACTCCTTAATCTCCATGCCCAAAAAAAATTATACTAACTTCTATGGGACGGAGGAAGTAAGAACTTTACTTTTTGCAATTCGTACACTTACATATGTGAACAGAATGAATTCTTGTGGATGTGAATGATGCGAGTGAAAATTTATACATTTTTAGGTTTGATTTAATATCTCTTTGAGTGCTTTGAGTGATATGGTTGGCACTAATTGTGATATTTTGCATACAAATGATAAATTGGTGCGTTTGAGGTATTTTATTTAGTTTTGAACGGAAAAAAGGGTAAAAAGAGCAAAATGTGAAGTTGGTATACATTCCGCCCTGAATGTATAGTGCACGGTCATAGCCGTGCGAAACAACGAAGGCGTGGAAAGTTCTTGCATTTTGCACAATGAATACCGATCATAACCGCTCGAGCTCGGTACCGTGTGATGACTCTAGAGGAATTGTGCCTAGCATTTTGCTCGGTAATTATCGAGCAACATCATCTGGTGCAGAGTAGAATGCCGTGGGAGCAACCACCTCTCTGCAACTACTGAGAAGTGTCACGCGGTGCTGAGCAGGTTGTCGTGAAGTGGCTATCCAACGAGCATAGGTTTCTCACCCACTACCGAACACGTGGGCTCGATAACGAGCTAGGGAATTTATGTCTTCATGTATTTTCCAACCCAGTTTAATCTGATACACCCTTGAATCCCTAAGTGATCATTCCACTACGTACGTCTTTTATCCATATTTTTTCATCCACCAGAGAGGAATCAAGAAAGCGTTCGTCTACTTGATCGGAGACGATATTCCTAATGAACGGAGGTGAAGGCGGAAAATCGAACTATTAGGGTTTTTATTCTTTTTACTTTCTACTCTTCAGCTTTTAGATTCATAGGTAAGTTTTCATCCTTCTCCATAGTTGTTTTTTGTAACACCATGAGCTAATTTTCTTTTTGGTAGTATTAGGGTTTTGAATGTTCAAATCATGAGATAGACATCGAATTTATTATTCTAGCAGATTTCTTATTCCTTGAAAAACATATTTTTAAAATTTACTCCCTCCGTCCCAGGTTAAGGGGGCAATTTTTCCATTTGATTGTCTCACCCAAAGGGTCCCCTTTCCTTTTTTACACACATAGGACCCACACACCTCCTCTAATACAATTAAAATATGGGGTACATACTCATACTAATACAACTACCCACTACACATTAAATAATAATATTCCTTAATCTACGTGTCAAAAAACAAATGACCCTCTTATGTTGGGACGGAGGGAGTATATGATTTTGTTTCTTAATTCTTGTTCCTATTATATATAGATGCATGAAGTAAGCTCGAATTGCTACACAACTTTAAATTTGAATATATGCATGATCATATTTGTCAACCGTGGTAATTGAAGTGGATTATTCTATATAACCTATAATTATTAGAATTTAATTTTCTGGCAAAACATCATTATTGGGATTTGATAATGAGATTTTAAATCTCGTAGTACCTATTGGGAAAGTCTGTTGATACATAAGTACCTTGTAAATGAATATTGTAGCAGTGTAAGTACCTAAAAAGTGAAAGTGGATTAATATCTATAAGAATCTGCATGAATGTGAATTTCGACTCTAGTAAATTAATTGGCATGATTGAATTGAATTACCTTAGCATTACAGGTCTCTTAGCTTGGAATGTTTAATTGTCTTCTCATCATTGTTTTAATTTAATTATTTATTATTTTCAGTTTTATTAGTTGGTAAAAGTTCGATATATGCTTGGTCAGTTGGTCATGCTTATTAGATATTACAATATAACTCTTGATACTTTAAGGAGAAACACGATTTTAGGGGGAAAAAAGTAATCAGTGAACGAAGTTGAAATGAAAATTAATTTCCGTTCGACCACCGCCTTTTACGCTTCCATCTATTACGTCGTCCAACCTTTGTTCCACCATGATCGAAAAGCTGCCAGAACCATAAATATTGTTTCATATTACGAGGAAGAAGAAGACAATGATGATGAAGATGTGCTTATATTTATGATATGTAAAAATACATTTAATATATGCTAAAGTAGGTTGGGTTTGTATTGGAATATATTGTTTACTGTAAAGTATGAATTCATATTGTATTACAATATTATAAAAAAAAATTCATCTATTTTATTTTGATGTATATCAATTTTGTGTTTAAGTATTCTAGTGTAAAGTATCTTTAGTATATGCTATAATATGATTTTTTTTAATTTTTTTTTTTACTTAGTTAACATTAATGAACAATGTACACTAATACGAAACATACATAATTTAGTATATATTACTAGATATATTTTTAAAATAATGCTCTCTTCGTCCCACTGAAACATACGCATTTTGTCATTTTAGTCCGTCCCAATACAAAGCGTATATTTCTCTTTTTTGTGTAAGGGACCCATACAAATTAACTATTTCTTTATCTGTTGGCCCACACATCATACTAACACACTTATACATTTTATATTAAAGTATTATTTCTCTCACCTCACTACACATTAAAATATTATATCAATTAATCTATATGTAAAAAGCGCACACGTATCAATGGGATGAAAGGAGTACTTCCCTATATAAAAGTTATCACTTTCTGGTCATCTCAAGTAAGCCCTTACATGAGATAGTCTCACACAAATCTTTGTCCAACTCCTTTTATATAGTTCGTTAATTTGATGGATTCAATTAGGAGTTTCTATAATTAAGGAATTGAACAATGTAAATGAATGATAAATTATTATTTAATTAATGAATAATATAAAGATTTAACTCATTTCAGGACTCATATTTTTATTATCCGTTTTCAAAAAAGTTTCCCTCTCGAGATAATTATAAATGAAAATTTTGAACTTTTATAGAATGGATTAAATATAAGGTGAAGCAAGTTTTGTATGAGCTTATCATTTTTTCTTGATCATGTATAATTTTTATTTATTCACAAATAACTCATGAAATATTTTAATTAAATGATTATCGCTTTTTATTAAAAACCTAATTATTATTTTTTTTTTCTATCTCGGAGACTTGTCAAAGAGATGTACTCTTGCGAATATTTTTTTTCTTTATAATATAAATTTGTTATTGATTAATACATGGCTTGATTACAATATGCATGCATGAGACATTCAATTAGGCTAAGGTAAATCTTTTCATTCGAGTATGGGTAGGTGCAAACCCGACCCGACCCAGCAGCCGTACGCTAAATAGCACCAAAGACAGAAGTTAATTGGAGCAATAAGAAAATGAATGTAGTTGGATCCAATTCTGAGCGAAAGCAAGACATGTACCTAAACCCATTATAATCCTTAAATTAATTATTAATCACATTAGCTTAAAACAAAAGATTAATTTCAAAGCATTTAATTAGTGACACGTGTATTCAGAGCCACCATTGAACAGAACAGAAAAATTCAGACAGAAATACCAGTCTTAACTAACCAGAAACCATAACATTAATCTCAGCAATTAATCTGAACACCCTGAGAAAATTAATCTAAGAAAATAAAAAATAAAAACTAGGAATATAACACCAATCTCCTTGAACACTTAGTGCAGACGTACTTCCTCTTGACCACAAATCCAAGGGGCAAAAAGCAGAGCTTCCACCGCCGCTCGACGTCGACGGCCGCCACCTTGCCGCCGCAATGGGGGCAGGCACCCGTCGCATCCTGCCTCCCCAACTCTCTCTCATCGGAGATCATGTTGTTTTCTCTCACTTGACTACTTCGAGGTTGGGATAACGAGTGCCTGCTCGTCCTTATATGTACAGAGGAGCGAGGGAGGAATTTTCAATTTTGATCCTTTCACTTTGGTTAAATTCAATTTTGATATTATAACTTTTTGTTTTCTTAAATTAAGTCATTTGTATAAATTTTAGTTCAACTATACATTTTGTCATTTTATGTTCAAAAAACTTCATTTTTTTTATACACACATGGACCAACATACACTCACTAGTACAATAAAAATATGGAGTCCACACATCTACTAATACAACTATGTCCTGCACATTAAATAGTACTCCCTCCGTCCCGTTAAAATTGGCACACTTTCCTTTTTGGTTTGTCTCATTAAAGTTGATACATTTCATTTTTAATACATGTGACCACACAAAAAATATTAATTTATTCTCATGGAGCCCACATACCACCTCTAATACAACTACCCACTACACATTAAATATTATTTCTCTCACTCCACTTTACTTCACTTTACATTAAATTATTATTATTATACTCCTTAATCTCTGTGCCAAAAAAAATGTGATAACTTATCCGGGACGGAGGGAGTAGTACTCCTTAATCCACCGTTAATTCAGGTACAAAAACAAATAAGGCGGATGGAGGGAGTGTAACTTTTAATATTTTCAATTTCAGTCATTTTGCATAAAAATTTCAAACAGACTTACAATTGCTTTTAAATTTTGCAAAGGATTGAAATGAAAAAAATAAAAAGTTAAAAGGACTAAAATTAATAAAATAAAATTAAACAAAAATTACATGATCAAAATAATACTAACTCTAGTCTCTAGGTGAGGTGGAGGGGGTAATTTGTTTTTACTGGGGGTGAAAAAGTGGGGTGAAAGATGATGTGAGTATGATGGGTGGTATTCCAACAGAAACCATGTTCAGATGTATCGCTTTCGCAGTGCCAGGATGGCTATGCCTATTTTAAGCATTTGAAAGCTGGGTTCATCTCCACCGTTGATCATCTGCTGCATCCTAAACTCACAATTTCGTTTTCTCAGAACTTATTCTTGTCTCACCCAATCTGTGTTGGGTGTGAGGACCAGTGAGTTACAAAAATATACTACACCCCAAACTCTCCATTATTTTTTTTCTTTCTGAAACATCACCGTTGCCTATGGTGGAATCGTTTTTTTACTTTTTTTTATACTCCCACGGTCCTTTTAAAAGTTTTTTTTTTTTTTATGCTGAGCGTCTTATTCAAAGAATTTTTTTTTACACACTTGGAAACGACACACATCCACTTTGAATAGGACTCTCTCTTTAAATAGGACAAATGAGTATATTTTAATTGATGACATTTTATTTAAAAAAAAAAAACACTTGTGTGAGATGACATCGTGATACTATTTTATATTTTTTACTCCATCCGTCCCAAAGATATTGACACACTTTTCTTTTTGGGTTGTCCCATAAAAATTGACATATTTTCTTTTTAAGAACATGGGACCCACACAAAAATAATTTATTTATTTACATTGGCCCACACACACATCACACTCACCACTAATACAACTATCTACTACACATTAAATATTATTTCTCTCACTTCACTTTACATTAAATTATTATACTCCTTAATCTCCGTGCCCAAAAAAAATGTGTCAATATCTCCGTGATGGAGGGAGTAATTAGATTTCAATTTTATAAAAAATATCATTACTTTTAATTGAAAATATCATTTTTTATATTATTAATTATTCATAAAATAATTAATTCAAGGCAAATAAAACTATGAATTTTACCCTTATCGCAAATTTACTCACATTTTATAAATTGTAAAAGAAAATCTCAGATTTAAGTAGAAATAATTACTGATAGGTACACACTTTGTACCCCTAATTACTACTAGATACATTGATTTAAAATAATTATTATTTAATACAAAATATTAAAGTAAAATATCAAATATACCCATAAACCCATATACCTTTAAAACACTAACCCCAACCTCCACCCACCACCGGACCACCGCTGCCGCTACCGGACCGCCGCCGCCGCCGGCGGAGCTCCGGCGGCCGGTCGCCGGAAAATCTGTTAGTCAGAAAAAAAATAAAAAAATAAAAAATAAAAAAAAAACTGGTCGCCGGAAAGCTGCCGCGCCGCCGCCGCCGGAGCTCCGGCAGCCGGTCGCCGGAAAAACTATTCGTCCAAAAAAAAAAGAAAAAAAAAAAACTGATCGCCGGAAAAACTGCCGCCGCCGGAAAAGCTGCCGGACCGCCGCCGCCGGACCACCACATTTTTTTGCTGCACACACTTTTTTTTTCCTGCACACACTTTGCTGCACATGAACTTTTGATGCACACAATATTTATGTGCAGCACATTAATAGGGGTAATATTGGAATATCACTATATATTTTTGTACCTAGTAGTAATACTTTTGTATGTTTGTATCTCATAGTAATTTAGGGTTTTTTGTGTACCTAGTAGTAATCCTCCCATTTAAGTATTATTACAAATTGCACGGGTCAATAGATTACTCTTAAAAGTGATATAATAATAAATAAATGATTAAAAGTAAGAAAAAGAAGATTTATAAAAAGTATGTGAAATTATTTATATTTAAATAAAAAAAGTAAATATATATTTAAGGGTGTCTTGTCTGAGACCGTCTCACGTGAGACCATTTTACACTTTTTAAAATAGTTATTACTTTCGTAATAAAATATTATCACTTTTCATTTATAATGTGAATTGTTTATGAAATAATATTATCACTTTTCATTAATTTAATATCACTTTTCATTATAAAAGTTATTACTTTCTGATAGTCTTACGTAACCGCTTACATGAGATGTTATAACACAAATCTTTGCCAATATTTAAAGTGAGAAAATATTATATGCATAATGCAGAGATTTGAATTTGATTTTACAATAATCCGATAAAAGTATATATACTTTTGAATTAGAAAGTAAAATCAAGAAGAGTATGGCATGAATTATAGACAATCTTTTATAAGTGTTTCGATAAACAAACATTTTCAAATCATTCACACAAAACTTTACATTAAAAAGAAAATATTCTTGAAATATTGTGCAAATAAACCCCACAAGTTTTTGTGTTCAAATTAGTGTACCTCCAATTTAATTATTTGACTCAATCACTTCAAGCCATAATTTCTGATGCCAATTTAAAAAATATTACTCATAAAAATAGAAGTTTTGGAAGCTTGAAACTGTATCTTGCTCAAGAATTTATAGTAATTTCACCAACCAAGCCAAATGTTAGTAAATGTCGGATTCATGCAAATATATTATATGATCTGTAAAGATTTATTTCATTTTCATTTATTACCCATTATGGATGCCCAGATATTGTATGCACCACAAATTAATGATCTTGACAAATTTAATATATTTATGGATGATTATATGAGATCTTGTGATGGATGCATGATAACAATAGGTTGTTAGATAAGGCAGATTGACCTCTTGGAGAAGAAAGAGAGAACGTAGAATGATTAAAGCTCTTAAGTTTTGTGTTCTTGTTCTATCATTCCTGCATTTTTATCTTCACTCAATATATACTCTCTGAGTTAGTCTCTTATAAACCGAATTTATATTATAAATTATGTAAATTTTGTGGTCCCCTTAATTTAAAGGGCTTAGCAATACATAGGGTATATCCGTATATAGAATTGAAAGGGGGATCACAAGGTTTATACAGTGAACCTGATTTACACAAGTGTTTGTGATACTCTCTTCGTTCCACGGATATATATGGTTACATTTTACAAAACATGACGTCCCACAAATATGATACACTTTTTCTCTTTTTTTATATGGGATCCACATAAACAAATACTAATGTATCTTTATGAACCCACATACAATACTAATACAAGTACCGATTGTACCTTAAAATATCATATCAACTTACTACACATTAAAATACACTACTATTTTTTTATAGTTTTGCAAACATGCAGTAAACGTAATAGGCAAAGATTTGTGTGAGACCATCTCACGGGAAGATTCTCGTGAGACGGATAAGAAGTGATAACATTTTAATAAAATATGATATTCGAATTAACTAAAAATAATAGTGATGCAGTTGATTATTTCATGAACAATTCTTAATATAAACAAAAAAATAATACTCCCTCCGTCCTTTGATAATATCTTTGATAAAAAGTTATAATTATTTCTTAAAAATGGTATTATGTGAGGCGGTTTCACATAAAATTTGCCCAACATATTACTCCCTCTGTCCCCATTTTGTTATTTTGGTCCGCCCTAATATAAAATATCAATTTCATTTTTAGATTAATGTGATCTAACGAAAAAAAATTATTATACTCAACCCACTACATATGAGGCTCATTCTCAATACTAATACAACTACCTACTATACATTAATATTACAGTATATTCATCAATCTACTACACATTAAATTATTATATTTTTTAATTCATATGATTAATTTTTTTAACGAGACGAGGAGAGTATTATTTTGCAATGCAGTGTGAATATATGAGTATTATTTTGCAATGCAGTGTGAATATATATTCATCACACAATAAAAATCCCAACTATTGCTGGAGGAGATTGAGCCTATACAGTATTGGGCCTTTTGTCGCGTTGATTTTATTCTCACAACGATGGTTTTCATTACATACGTTTCTGTTCCAGGGACCCCTAGTCTTCTTAAATTAAATTAAAATAAAATTAACATATAGAATAAGACAAATAATCCTCTTAATAGAGTTCATAATGTAAATATTGAAATCTCCTTTACAATTCTATTATACTCTATACTTAGTTGGGTATTTAAAATAAGGAAGATCATAACATTTATAAGAGTTTACAAGGACCGAATCATAGAATAATAATTAATTTTTAAAATACACAAGATCACTAAAACTAAGTTATAATTAAAATCTAGAGCGGATCAGGCTTTGAAAATATGTTAATTACTCATTTCGTTTAGAATAAATGTATCAAATTTTTTTTCATTAATTTTCTTTATAAAAACGACCTCCCACACTTACAAATTCATATTTCTTGCAATTCCATATAATTACACCTAATGAATCAATTTATTTTAAAAAGTAAAGCTAATATAATAATTTAATACTCAATAATTTCTTATTACACATAAAAAATAATATTTATTAATATATATAACAATGCAGAAGGAAACTTTATTATCTTTGAATAGAGAAAATACTATTTTACTTTTTGAATCATACAAATTTATGTAAAAACATTAATTATAATTGTAAAAATTAGAAAATATAATTATAATTGATATATTAATTTAATATTAAATCAAACGATGAACTAAACGTACAGTACTATTAGTCTATTACACAACAAAAAAAATACTCCTTCCTCCCATCCTAATAGTTACATATTTCTATTTTGGGTGTCTCATCCTAATGGTTATATTTCTCTTTTTAGTATATGAGATCCACCCAAATTAATTACTTCTATCTCTATGGTCCCACACATCCCACTAATACACCTACTCACTCACATTAAATTATTATTTTCCTTACCTCAATACACATTGAAATACTATATTTATTAATCTCCGTGCAAGAAGCAAACGTAACCATAAGGACAGGACGGAGGGAGTATTTTTTAGCAACCGAATTTACCAACAAAATTCAATCCGTTAGTAATTACCAATAGATTAACAATAAAAATGACATTTTTATTTTAGAAACGGAATGCCAACGGATTTATTCTCTATTTTAGCAATGGAATTCAATTTGTTGGTAATTAGCAACGGATTACCAAGGGAATCATTATATAAATTACTAACGAAATTATTAGCAACAGATTACCAATGAAATTGATTTTTCGTTACTAAAAATTTATCAACCACCACTTTATCAATAGATTTCGTTAGTAAGCCAATTTAACAATGGAATTAAGGCTTTTACTAACGGAATATTCCATTGGTAAAAAATATTTTTTTAGTGTTATACTTAGAAGAAATCACGATGAAATTAAATTTATTGACGCATTAACATAATATTTAATCAAAAATCCATTAATAATATAATACAAAACCTAACACCAATTTATTAAGAAAAGTAATTATATAGTGTTATTGTTGAAAATTAAAGAAAGATATATATAAATTAATCTCGTGCACACAAATTTATTTTAAGGGAAATAATATGTACTCCCTCCGTCCCAACAAGTATTTTACGTATTGATGTGCGCGGAATTTAAGAAAATTTTGTATTTTTATGTATAAAGTAAGAAAGAGAATATATATTTTAGTTAATTTAATGAAAAATGTGTGTAAAGTTGTTGGGAGGTGTGTAAAGTTGTTGGGAGATGTGAAAAAATAAGTATTATATTGGGATGTGTGTAAAAAATGAGTATTGTTATAATATATTTTTTTATCAAATTTAGTTAAAGTAAAATATGAAATACTTTGAAGGACGGATAAAAAAAAGTCTGAAATACTTTGGGGACGGAGGGAGTATATATTAACACTAGTACATAGAAAATTTTCATTTTAAAATACATGTGTAGCCCTTAAATCCAGATGCTTCACCACTGACTAAATTTGTAATGTTTTTCTAATTGTACAAGAATTACAATTTGTGTAATTGGTTTTATTATAAATTTTTATATTTCCTCCTCCTCATACGAATATTTACATTCTTTGTTTCTTGAGACAATTGAAGAATACATTATTTTAATGTATAGTAAATAAATTTTAATTGTACTTATACATTTTTCTCCTATATTTATTTAAATCGATGATAAATTATTTAATCCACTCACTTAAAAAAGATAAATATAAACCTTTAAATGAGTCCCAAAATGATAATATGTAGTAAATCTTATTATGGGATGGAGTGATAATAATGTATTCTCTTCACCCAAACTTTAACTTCACACTTTTTATTTTTATTTTTTGTTTTAACTACAATTTTACACTTTACAAAAAGAAATGACACTTAACTACTCCTTTCGTCCCGGACAAAGGCTCTCATATATTTTTTGTGCGTAGATTAAGAAGTATTATTATTTTATATGCAGTGTGTAATTTTATTAGTAATGAGTAGTGTGCTTATTGGGACCTTTTTATTAAAAGAGAAAAATTGAGACTTTTAAATTAGACGTCCAATATAATAAAATTGAGACATTTCGGTGGGACAGAAAGAGTATTATCTTCACAATACAATTAATTTCAATATTGTCATTCATTCTTTCCGTCAATAACATATTTTACAATTTATATATTATTAAAAATATTAAATTACACCTTAAAAAAGCAAGTGAAAAAAGTGACTTTTTGTAATGTTGGTTGATTAAGTTAGATGAGAAATTGAAGGTGAAAATGGGGAGTATAAAGAAAATTGACAAGTAAAAAGTGAAGGTGATTTGTGGTAGGTGAAGGGTTGTAATCCTGACATTAATTAGTATAGTCTTTATTACTCAAAAGTTTGTATGATGAAGGCCACATGCAGCACCATCACAGACTCTGGACCATCACTCTAATTTATTGCTCCATCCTTCACTATACCTAGGGCTGGGGAAAAATACCGAAATTTTGGTATACCGCCCTTATCATAACGAAAAATACCGATTTTACCGAAATTTTAGGTATGCCGAAATTTTTGGTAAGGTATGATACCGTATTGAAAATTTTGGTACGATAAAGGTATATAAATAATCAATACCGCGGTATTTTGGTATATGCCGAAATACCGTAAAATATTCAATTTTTTGAGTTATATGATACGATATTACCATATTAGATAAACATACAATTATAATTATTATTTATGTATTATAATTTTTAATTAAATTATATATATACACTATTTTATTAAAGATTAAATCTAAAATCCTACTATATATTTCTTCATAATTATAAATTATTGATAAAGATCATTGACTTACATGATATTAGTACTTATTTTTTAATTAAGTAATTCTATGTATATGAAAATTTAAAAGTGTTGATTTTAATATAAGTTCCATATATTTTTGTGTAGATCTCTTAGGTACTATTTATTTAATGACAAACACTTTGTAAAACGGGTTTAGATATATTAATTATGTAAACTCGGTTACTGTTTAGTACATAAAAAATTACTCTTTAGCACATGAATTGTTACTTTTTAAATTAAAAAATTACTCTTCAAATTCTTGTAAATCCCGATGTATCGATTACTTTAAGTACATGAAAAATTACTTTTTAGAGATACGAATTATTACTCTATTGTGTAAAAATTATTACTCTTCAAAGAGTTATTTTTTATATATTAAAGAGTAATATTAAAAAATAAGGCTTACCTGTAAACCCGGTTTTCATGAGACTTACTCTTATTTAATTTGGTCGTTTGCAGATTGTCGTATATTTTTGAATTTGTTATTTATTAGAGTATGTTTTATAGCTATCTTTCACTTTTCTAGTACATGGTTTTTATAAGATTTATTGAATTTTAGATGTATAACGGTATAGTAAACTATGTAATAGGATGATATATACCGATATTTTAGGTATGGTATGGCATACCGAAATATTGGTAAGTAGAAGGTATACTATTTTCTTATACCGAAATATTGGTATACCGAACTAAGGTATACCGAAAGTTTAGGTAAGGTAACGGTATGATTTTTTAAATACCGAAAATTTCGGTACGGTATATGGTATGACAAAAAATCTTCGGTATGCCATACCGCCCACCCCTAACTATACCTGTGATGCTTGTTTTCGATTTTAGAAATTAGATTTTAATTTTCAAAACTTACTCTTTTATATATATATATTAAAAATTTTATAATTTTTAAAACATCCACCTTCTATATATTTTTTTCTTCAATTAATATTTATTCTTTCTTTATCTTTTCTCCCTAATTTCTTTTCTTTTATAAACTAACATCTTTACGCATTTATTTGATATAAAATTAAAACTAATCTTATAAAAAATTCAAACAAACATACATCACTATTCAATTAATTCAATTCAAAACCCAAAAAAAAAAAAACTCAAAACAATCATCACCTAAAATATTAAAACTTTTTTTTTAATATATGGAGTATTGTACTAGGTAAAAAGGTTGAATGACATTTTTTTTTACTTATATTGAGAGATCGTTCTGTTGAGTGTATTTCTACTTTTAAAAGTGTACTCCTGTCGGAGGTAGAAATTTTAAGTTAGGATTGAAATTTTAAACTTAGACTTGATTTGATTTTATAGAGTTTGATTGTGGTTACTTGGTGTACCGTCAATTTTTAATTTTAAGTTAATTGAATCTCACTTTTAAATTTAAATTTAAAAAAAATCTAGTTATAATTAATTATTATACTTTAACTGTAAATCCTAAGTGCACGTTCCCCATATTACCCTTTATTTATTTTAATTTTACTTATGTCAATACTTACAATAAAATGAATTTTAATATCTCACTTCAAGTCATATAACAATAATACAGAAAAAATAATTATACACATTCAAGTTTAAAAAGGTGTTTGTTCGGAAGGTTTGCATGAATGGAATTGGAATGAAATGAATTTTTGGTGTTTGATTCATAGTTATCATTGATGCTACACTAATTTAATACCCAAAATCATCAATCCATAGAAAATTGGGTGGAATAACTTTCTTTTGTATTAATTATTTTTTAAATAAAAATTAATTCTGTAATTTTTTTTTTAATTTTTATATGTAAAAAAATTATCAACTAATATTAATCCCTTAAAAATTTATTATAAAAAATAAAATTGATTTTACTATTAAAAAAAAATTTTACAGTCAAAACAGAATAGTCATTCTCTACCATTAACCAAATAATATAGTTACAAAACACAAAATTTATTACAATTCCTCACTAGTATTAATGTGATTCTCGTTACGATTTCTGCTCATAAACCAAATGCCCCCTAAATTTTGACTACAAATATAATATATATTGAATTTCTATCACTGCACAAAAAATCATTTTTATAATAAAATTTATCAATGAAAATCAATTTGTTAGTAATTACCAATGAATTACTAACAAAAATTAAATTTGTCTTTTAGCAACTGAATACCAATGAATTTTTAATGTTTTTAATCAATGAAATAATATCAGTCGTTATTAACCAACGGAATAATAATCATATAAATTGTCCAATTGAATTATTAGCAATAGATTATCAATAGAACTAAATTCTCTTTGGTAAAATTTTACCAACAACCACTTTATCTACAAATTTGTTATTAATTCGTTGATAATTCAATTTAATAATAAAATTAAAATTTGTATCAACTGAATATTCTATTAATAATTTTTTAGTGTATAATAGTAATGTCAAGGCGTTATGTCATATAGATTTTCTGTAATGACTATTATTAGTATTAATTTACTAAAGGGTAAATTATCAAAACCCCTCACGAGGTTTGTCCAAATTACTAAATAAATCCCGTGATTTGAAAAATTACCAATTATCCCCTTTAATTAACTTGTTTTTTATTTGAACATTAATAAAAATACACTTTTTCTTAAAATAAAGAAGGATGAAAATGACATCAAGACTCATATATTTAACATTGTATTTTTAAATTTCACTATTTTAAAAAAAAATTTAAGGGGGTAATTGGTAATTTTTTAATTCACGGGATTTATTTGGTAATTTGGACAAATCTCGAGTGGGGGTTTTGGTAATTTACCCTTTACTCAAAGTACTGGGAATATAAAGAATATTAAAATAAGAAAAAATAATGGCAAAAACTCCTGCGCCCCTGAGGGCACGAGGACACGGTCCGTGTCCCCATGTGAACACAACCCTTCCCCTCCTTATTCTATTTAAACCTATGTATTGCTAGGGAGTTTAAATTGTAAATGGGTACGGAAATTGTAAAGGAGTACGGATCTAAATCCATGCACCCGGGCGCACAAGAGACTCACTCAAAAAAATAAGAAAAAATTTATTAATGTACAACTAACCATATGCAAAGAAAGATCACAAAGAAATTGGAAAATGTCACATTTGGTCCCATAAGAATTCTTTCAGTTTAATTTTAGTCCTATAGGAATTCACTGGTCTCATAGCTAGCGATTTTGGTCCCATAAGAATATTATAACCATAATTTTTCAAAAATTTTCATCTCAAATTAACTTATATTATTATAAACTATCAGATTTATATTATTTTATGTCTTTCAACATAGACATAGTCCATTACGACAATTACCCTCTATTTTCTCTCTCAATAAACATTGTATTAGTTTTTTTTAGGGATTATTTTTGCAAATTATGGAATCAAATCTACAAGTTGTCATTTTGTTCTTGTTAACGGTTCAGAATATTTCGTTAAGTATTAACAGATTTTGATGAAAAAATTCTATGGGACTAAATCTGTCAGTTTTGGGACCTTTTTAGCATTAAGCAATTCTTACGGGACCAAAAGTGTAATTTTCCCAAAAGAAATAGTATATCAAAAGAAATGGAATAAAAGCTATCTTGGTTGCTTGTAATTTGACTCTAATAAGGTTCTTATGCAAATCCCTTTCTTTTTTGTGTAGATTTTCCAATGGATTAATGATATTATAATAGTTGATTCATCAATTTATTAAATTATCTTCTCTTGTGCAAAAAAAAAAAAAATTCAAAGAAAGATCACAAGAGAAGTATATCAATTCTTCCTAATAAAATTTAGGGAACATTATGATAGAACTAAAGAAAGTCAAGAAAATCGATTAATAATTAGTCAAAAAAGAATCAGAAGTCATAAATTCTAATTTGAGATAAACAACTAAATGTGGGGGGTATAAAATTGACGATTTAAGATGTAACGTTGAACCTAATTATAATAAATGTTGAATGGCATTAGAATCGATAACTGTCTCCATACACAATAATGAGTCTATTTAAGGGTGTTTTAGACTCTCATATGCTTCGTGTAATTATTCAAGAGGTCACCAATATTGTGCGTAGACTGATCTCAGTCAAGCACTTGAAGAATTGTCTTGTGAAAAAAAAAAAAAAAAAAACTTCCGTCCCACGCTTAACTGCGGTGGCACTATAGATATGTAGTTTAAAAAAAATTACTTTAAAAGAGTATTTTTGGCATTTTTAAATAATAGGAGTAATAAATAAAACATATAAATAATATTATGTGTGTTAAGTGGAAAGATATTAAAATACTAGCCACTATAAAATTATATAATGAAAAGTCCTACCTACCCCTATATGCATTAACTAACTAATTAAATAGGAGAAATCCACATTTCTATAATCAATTCATTCTTAAATCATTCTTAAATCCTAATTCTCTCTCCACAGTAGAAATCATCGTCGACTCTAATTAATGTCTACTTCTTGCCAGTTGCAAAATCATTGTTGTTTGGGATCAACCATAATCGCCGCATTCCCTTTTTGAGCAACCATTTTTATTGGAAATCATAATTCAAAAAGTGGGTTCGCCGTATGTGTGAATGTCATTGAAAAAGGGTGTGTGCACATAATAGTTATAGAATAAACGAGGTTTGAGTATTTGTTTAATTGTAAGGATTATGATATTAGTCTCAGTTTGGAATTATGATGGATTTTTGAAAATGTTTAGGTATTCAGAAAAAATAAGTCTGAATACTACACATAAGTGTGTTAAAAATTTGTTTCATACTTTATTCTATGTACTGAAAACCTATTTGTTATATTGGATTTTTTTTCTTTTCTTGTTTGGTATCGTGTTCTATCTTTATATGAAGACAAAAGGGCAAAAGGAATGATTGCGATATTCTATCTTAGCCGTTTATTTCAGTTAATACAATTTTATGAACATAAGTGATTATTTAATTTAGTTACAGAAATTCCGAGCACCACGATGTATTTAGAAATATTTTCTCAATATTCTACAAAATATTTAGAATGTATTCAATTTATTTAATATCCATTCATTGAAATGCTTTTGTATTCAAAATATGTATTCAGAAATTGAATACCCCGAATATGGGGCTCAACTCACGCCTCTTATCAACGTTGAATGAGTTGAATTAATCCCAAAATTTTAGATCAAATCTATTTTTAATTTTAATATAAAATATATTTGTATTCTAATATATTATTGAACACAATCACATTAAGAATTTAAAATATTTTAACTAAATCAGTAAGTATTTAGAATATTTAATGTTCAATAACGATATATTCAGAAATAATTCTCAAAATTCCACGTAATATTCAGAATGTATTAAATATATTTCAGATTTATTTATTGAAATGTATTTGTATTCAAAATTAGTAGATAATGTATTCAGGAATTGAATATGCAGAGCAACGATGTATTCAGAAATTGAATACGCAGAATACGGGGCTCAACTCATGCTTCCTATTAACGTGAAATTAGTTGAATTAATCCTGACGGATTTTTAGGAGAAAATTGTGGAATGAAATCTATTTTAATTTTAATATAAAATATCTTTATACTTTAATATATTATTGAACACAATCACATTAAGAATTTAGAATATTTCAACAAAATAAGTAAATATTTAGAATATTTAATGTTCAATAAATGTATTCAAAAATATTTTCTCAATATTTCACGAATAATTCATAATGCATTCAATATATTTCAGTTTCATTCATTGAAATGAATTTGTATTCAAAATTAGTAGGTATTCAGAATATTGAAATGCATTTGTATTCAAAATTAGTATGTATTCAGAATAGTTAATGTTCAATTTAACTCACGCTTTCTATTGCATCAGCTTAGAATTGTTTGAGTTAATCCATCAGATTTTTAGGAGAAAAATATGGAATAAAATATGTTATTAATTTTAATGTAAAATATCTTTATATTTTAATATATTAATGAACACATCACATTAAGGATAAAAAGGGTATTTCACTAATTCAAAATGTATTGATTAGTTATATTTTTAGCTTATTGTACATATTAGTAATAATAATATATAAAATGTACCTAATAGTAATGGACCATATATCCTTTGTTATATCGTAGTGTCAATTACTTCCTCCGTCCCATAAACTTACTATTTTTTTCCGTCTCATAAACAAGTTAAAACCCCAAATAAAAAAAATTGCACTCAATCCAATAACCCTACAGTACCCTTTAACTTTAAAATTATCATTCATTTTTTAACTCATAAAACTTACTTTATAATTTATTTATTATTTAAAAATACTAAATTATTCCTAAAAGTTAAAATATAAAATAATTTTTTCTTAAACTCCATATTTACAATAATTGTGATATTAATTATGAGACGGGAAGAGTAATTTTTTTATACATGGTCAAACTTCAAGCCCCGACATCTTTCCCTTGATTGGGAAACTTTGTTTGAACCCAATGTCCCAACTATTCTAAGAATATCCCATCAACTACCCACAACAACCCAACATTTCAATAAAATATTCATTTCTCTTACATCAAATATATACAATTCACAACCTAATTCAATCTTAAAATTTTAATACTCCATCAACAACCCAACATAACCCAACTTTTTAATAAAATATTCATTTCTCTCTCTTTTATATATATACACTATAATTATTAATATAAAATTATACATTATTTTGATAATTTTTAAATTATATATTTAAAATTATAATAATTTCATATTTAAAATTTATTTTAGTTCTACAATTTACAATTATACACATTAAAAATAATATTTGATCTCTAACATGAAATTAAATACAAATTTTTTTAAAATAATTTAAAATATGTCAATATTATACTCTATTTATAGAAAAGAAAAAATAAAAATTTTGATTATTTTTTATAAAATAAAAATAAATTATATATCATATATAACGATTTTAAGTTATGTTCATAAAATATAATTAAAATTTATTATAGAGTGACAAATGTCACAAATTGATTGGTTGTGTATAGGGATGGGCATCGGATCGAATTTTCGGTATTTTGGATTTTTGGATCGGGTACTCGAAAATTCAGGTTGGAAATTTCATTATTCGAAACCGATCCAAAATTTCTTAGATCCGAAAATTCGTGTACCCGAAAATACCTCTTTTTTATTTTTTATTTTTTAAGTATTCTTATAATAAATTAATTAGGTGTGATTTAAATATTTTTTTAATGTTTAATCTCTAAGGCAATATTTTATTTGATCTCTTTTATTATTTTTTTCTTTGTTTTTAAATAATTATAAAAGAATATAATAAATTCATATCACATCATAATAATATTAATTTTTATACTAATGTTAGGATTTAGATAGTATATTTTAATTATGTTGTGAGATATTTAAATTTATATATTTTTATATGTTATTTTTATGTAATTAATTAAAAATATTTATACATTAAAGTATATGATAACTTAAATCATATTAAAATTAATGATATAAGGAGAATTCAAATTTAAATTAATAAGATAAGGATGTAATAATACAAAATTGTGTTTTTATTATCTAAAATAATTGATAATTTAAAAAAAAAAAGATTATTACCACTTAATACACACTATCTACTATAATTAATATAAAATATATGAGAAAAAAATTAATACTACTAGATACAAATAAATGTAATGTTATACCTAATATGCCCTCAACCTCAACTAAAGAATCATTCCTAATATATCTAAATTAATTATGGGAGTGAATTAAGATTATCGTCACATATATGTTTATAAATATATTCATTGCTCAATATACGATTATTTCATCAATTTTTATCTATCCACACATATAATTGAATGGATTATCTTCAATATATTTTCAATTTCGTAATTAAATTATATATATATATATATATATATATATATATATATATAGATATATATATATATATATATATATATATATATATATATATATATATATATATATATATATATATATATATATATATATATATATATATACTAACTATAATATTATTATCATTCTTATTATATTATAGTTTGCTCTGTACTTGAAAAAAAAAATCAACCGATAAAAGAAAATGATGAATTTGAAAATTTTATAATTAAAAAAATAATTTACATATTATACACACTTAGTACCTATATATACTCCATTATAATTTAATATAAAATACGTCATTTTTTTAAAAATTACCTAACATCAACATTTTTTTCTATCCATAACACTTAGTATAATTTTTTTTTGTTGCACATAAAACTTACGATTGAAATAACATTTGCTGCACACAAATATTTTTGCTGAACATAACATAAATATGTGTGTGCAGTATATATTTTTAAAAAAGTTTACTGTACACAAATATTTTTGCTGCACATTAACACAAATGTTTGCGTGCAATATATTTTAATAAAAAAAATTTACTGCACATAAATATTTTTGGTGCACATAAAACTTATAATTCACGTAATATTTGCAGCACACAAATATTTTTGATGCACATAATATAAATATTTGTGTGCAATATAAAAATTTGTTGCACATAACACTTACAATTTACACAATAATATTTACGTTCACAAAGCACTTTTTTAATTTATAAAATATTTTCGCCGCACAATATATTAACAATTCACATAACATTAATTTTACGCTGCATATAATATATTTTTTTTACATAATCATTAATCATTATGGTGCACACAAATTTTTTATACTCCATATGGTATTTGAAACGACAAATAGCAATGAAAGGTGAAAATATAATTTTATAATACAAGGGAAAGGTGAAATAGATTATATGAATGAAATAAAAAAAAACAAAAAGAATTAATAATTTAACGATGTAAGGAATGAAATAAAAAAAAAAGTTTAATCTACATGTGCAACAAAAGTTTTTTTTTGGGCAAGAGATTTGACATTGTGCAGAGGACATTTATTAGGGGCATTTATTAAGAACAGAGACGTTTTATACACCTATATTTTGATCAAACAAGGATAATATTGGAAAATTATAATATAATTGTGTAGTTATTAATAATAATTTTTAATGATTGTATTTCACTTAAATAATAGGGTATTGTATGTATCTCTTGGTTAGTGACCCTTTAAAAAATAAATAAATTTAATTAAGTAATGTTTAAAGGATAATAAATATATTTTATGATTAAAAAATTAAGAATGCATCAAATTTTTAATATTTCATGAATTAAATTATTTTTTATAATTAATATAAGAGTGTAAAAAAAACTTCGGGTACCCGATCGGGTATTTCGGGTACATTTTCAATACCCGAAACCCGAATCGAAGTTATAGTTTCGGGTTCGGATAAACTCGAAATCCAAAAATAACCAAAAAAATTGGATTTTTCGGTTAATTTTTTTGGATCGAATCGGGTACCCGAAACCTAAAAAAAAAATGTCCACACCTAATTGTATAGATAGGTTGATGGTTTGTGGTGTGGGTTGTGCTGTCACCAAAAATCCCAACCGATTGTGGTTTAATTTGCATTTTTGTATTTTTTTCTTACAATAATTTTCACCTCAGCAACAGGTCACGGATGGAGATAGTCTAATTATTTACTTTGAGTCGAGAGAAACCCCATCCCTCTCTTTCCTTTTTCGCCCCCATGTCCCCCACACGGGGGCATGGGGACGTAACAAAGGGGATCCTATCAACTTGTTCCGACCTAGGATAATAAGCTCATGGGCTTGGTCTTGGTCAGCCCGACTCAAATCTACCACTAAGTATTGTATACTATTTTCTCTTGTAAAATATTGTTTTTGCTTTTTGTACGTAAATTAAGAGATATTATTATTTAATATGTAGTGAGTAATTATATTAATGAGTGTATAGACCGCATATTTTAATGATATTAGTATGTGTGTGTCCCATGTATGTAAAATAGAAAAAGAGACTCTTTAAGTGGTATGCACAACATTAAAAAATTAAAAAAAAAACTTAGGGCTTGGATGGAGGGGTAGGTTATAGAGTTGTTATAAGCCCGTAAACTGTGGGCCCGAACCGATTAACCTGAAAAAAAAATTAGGGTTAGGGCCAAGAAATTTGGGCCCGTTTAAAATTCGAGCTTTTTGACTCGAACCAATTAACCTGTGGGCTAACCGGGCCGGCCCGTAGGGTTGGAAATTATTATTATTTGTTTAATTAATTTTAACACCCATAATCTATACATCGGCAACCCAATCCCACCATACCCTCAATTTATCGTTGGACAAACTCTCAACATCTTTTAATTTTTATCTCTTTCTCATCTTTTTTCTCACTCTAACCCACAATTTTCTCTAATAAATAAAATAATACTTAAATAAATATATTAAGATTAATTTAATTATCACAAATTCTTTTAATTAATATCTTTTAGTAATATTTTGCATGTATTAATCTTAATTCTCTCAAATTTTCAATAATGTATTAGTTAATTTTGAATTTGTTATATTATTTATAATAAATTATAAATTATAATTTTTTAAATATTTTTTATCGTTCAACCCGCAAGCCCGGCCCGTTTAACCCGTAGCCCGTTAGGGTTAGGGTTAGGTTCACCTTTTCATAGCCTGTTTAAACAGATCCGATTTAGCCCGAAGCTCGATTTACCCAAAATCCATTAGGGCCGACCTAATAGGTTAGGACTGACAGTTTAACCTCTCTAGTAGGTTACATGGTCTAAAGAGTTCTGTTTGTATTGATCACTTTAACGTAATTCTTACAATCCCTATTTCAAATCCATCACATCATGCTATCATGCTTAAGTATTACGTAGGCACTTGCAACTAAGGGTGTCACGATACAATTTTGCGGTTATTTCATTAAAATCCAAATTGAATTGTTATGTGCGGTTCGATTTGATAATTAGATAAATTACATGTATGTGAGGAAAAAAATCTCAATCATTGCCCTATAGTTTAAGCTTTCCTTTTAAGATATATGTTTTATTATATCATACGTGTCAATCATCCAACGATGCACAATAAAAGATGTAACATCAAAATATAACTAAAAAATCAAACCGATATTAAACCACTTTAGATTAACTATACTCTTATACCAATCGAGGAACGCGTAACACAAGCATCAGGATCGAGCCGGTTACTCAATTCTCTCCAACATTAAAATTTACATTTTCTATTTTAAATTGTGTCAAGTTAAGATTTACATAAATATTTTAGTCTGTCAAGTTAGACTCACACAAAATAATTAATTATTCTATGCAGATCCACACACAACATTAATATACACCTCCCATTAAATATTATTACTTGCACATCACCCCACATTAAAATATAAAATATTATTATATGTATTGATATGGATGCAAAATCATTAACTCGATCGGATACCAATTGATGGACTCTGTGAAACCACAAGTATCCTTACACAATCACTACTACTCACTAGCATGTTTTACCCTTATCCATACGCTCCCTACAACTTGTAGTGGGCTACTTATTAATTAGTAAATTGTCTCAAGTTAAACACACTTGACTTTTAAAGTTTTCTTGTGATTAGCATTAAAAAAAATAATACTAAAATAACAATAGTACTCTAAATATTAAGATTAACCACACCCCTATAAAATAACAAGAACAAGCATACCCTAAAAATTAACCCTAACACCTTAAATATAAAGATTAAGGACACAACCTAAATAATATAGAAATTAAAATACACATAAACTAGATGAATACATCAATCAAGATTAGAATCGGTTTGATGAACGGTTCTTGAATAAGCTAAAACGTCTTCCGGCTTCTCTGCATCAATTTGATGATCGGTTTTACTGATAATTGCTTCACTAATCACCTTTTTTGCTTTATCATCCATCATTCCTTTTCCTTCTCCTAATTTCTTCTTCAAATCTGCATCCTTGTGCTCATCTTCTGATTTTTTCTCCTTCAAACCCTCCATTTATTCTTGTTTTATTTTCTGGAATTGATGTTTAGTATCATTGTGTTGTGTTGATTTGAAGAATTCTTAATACTCCATGTTGAAAAGGTATAGATCCATGACTAGTGGACACGTGTCTCGCTAAGAGCTAAACATGCATTTTGCTCTACCTATGTCTTACACGTGCCTCTGCATCTTTTATCTACATTCCTATTAATTTTTTCTTTTCTTTTAATGTTTGAACCTAGATAAATCGGATTTCCATAATTACTTATACGACTCATATTTGTTTATGTTTAGAATTTAATATTTAATTTAGGAATTAAAGTACTCCCTCCGTCCGCCCATAAGGTGGACATTTCGCTATTTTTGGCGTCTGCACCAAAGGTCCACATTTTCCTTTTTAAATACATGGGACTCACACACAGGGGCGGCCCTGGGGTGGTGCCGGAGGTGCCGCCGCACAGGGCCCCACCCCGACGAGGGCCTCCGAATTTTTTTTATTATATATTTATATATATCTAATTGGTTATATATTTTAAACTTGAATTATAAACAGTATTAATACTTAGCTCAGGTGGTATCCCGTCTTTTCTTGTTCCAAGCTGTGCGGGATCGATTCATTGTGATAGTGCTTTTTATTTACTTCTTTTTTTTGTCAAATGGAGTCTTTATTAATACTATATATTTCTTTTTGATTTATAATTTTTTTTATTATTCTCTTTTTTTTTAATTGAGGAATATGAAGAACTTAAAAAAAGTCTTATTATTAATCATTTCTCAATGAGATTAAACAATACTTCCTCCGTCCCTCCTTAGGAGGGCCATTTGCTTTATGTCATGTAAATTAAGAAGTATTATTATTTAATGTATAGTGGGTAATTGTATTAGTAGGAGTGTGGGTCCCAATATTTAATTGTATTAGAGGGGATGTGTGGGTCCCATGTGTGTAAAAAAAGAAAGGAGACTCTTTGGGTGGGACGACCAAAATGGAAAAATGATTCTCTTAACCTGGGACGGAGGGAGTAATATTTTTTATTAATTTTTTTTCTTAATTCATTTTCAATTCATCTTCTATGTTATTTGTTCAACATAAATTTTGGTAATATCAAAGAATAGAATATTGTTTTCTTTTCGAACGAGGTACTTTCATTTTATAATTCATATTCATATTTAAGTTTTATTCCATATATTTTTCTGTTCAAATTTACTTTATAATTTTCTAGAATTTATTTTATTTTGTAATTTATTCTTAATAGTTAATTGATAATTATTCTTATTTGGGATCATCTAAATCAATAAGATTAAATGCATTATTTTTTATTTCAATTGAGAATATTTTTTTAGAGAAATTCAATTTTAAAAAATTGATAAATAATTTTACTAAAAAACTATAAGAAAATATCAATTTTTCATAATTAGTTTCATACATAATTTTTGTAATAAATATTAAAACTTTTTTTTTATTTAATGAGTTATATTACGTATAAATATTAAATATTCATATTATAAATTTATTATTTCTTTATATCTTATATAAAAATAAAAGGCCTTAAAATTTTTTTGCACTGGGCCCCTCATATCAGTGGACCGGCTCTGCTCACACACATCACTAATACAATAAATTTATGGGACACATACACCTCACTAATACAACTATCAACTACACATTAAATAATAATATTCGTTAATCTACGTGCAAAAAGCAAATGTCCACCTTTGGGGCGGACGAAGGGAATATAATGTATAATTATCTTTATCATTTTTAAATGATAAAAATTTACATAAATAGAATTCTTTGTGTTATTTTGATGTATCATTTTTTTTATATTATTTGTTAAATGATTAGCATGTAACAGAGACAATACTATACTCTACAATATAAACTTTAGGGCAATAGTTTGATTTTATTTCCTCGCTTATATGTCATTATAAAAATAGTTGCATAAGATTTTTTTTTATAAAGTAAAATTTTATTGATAAGAGAGTTTCGTATGAATATTACCAAAATTATTAAGGATACATTTACCATAATTATTTAACACATCAATCCTAAGAGATTCGCCTAGAATAAATAATTTTTTTTTTATCTAATTGTGCTCCTATACCGATCCACCAACAGTTGTATAAGATATGATACACGAAATGACATTTGACATCCATGTAAGTTTGGACTAGACTCATTCACTATCAATAGCAAGCTGTGAGCTTCTTTCCACGTGTAACGATTAGAGAGCTTCTTTTCAAGTGAGCTATCATTAATTAAATTGATCTTAGAAATTGTATCCCAAGCGCTTGACTAAGATAGAAAGTCAAGGCTCCTCTGCTCTTTTACGAATCTACAACTCTCTTTAATGAGCGAAACTTGATACGTGGGTTTATTGAGTTTTTATTTGTTAAATTATTATTATTATATTAATATATAATTTTTTTTATTAGAAATGTATATGCTAATTAATTTTATACTATTATTTCTATGTAAAATAAAAAAAATTGACAATAACACAGCATTAAAAAAAGAGTATAAAACATAAATGAAACAATATAGTGAATATACATAAGCTAATCTTATTTGCGCATCCTTGTTGATATATACACACCTCACTTATAAATTTATAGAAATAGACATATTTAAAATATTTAAATTGCCCCTATTTTAAAATAAAATTATTTTAAACACACCATTTTCTTATTTGATGCATAATTCTATATATTTAACATTTAAAAATATATTTTTTAAATGAATTAAGATGTACAAGTGTCGGCATTCCCCTCTGATCATCCATTAATGAACACCAGATTCATGAAAGTAGCTTTGAGGAAACCTCTTAGAAACAGTGAAATAATTGTAAATTATTTTTGCCTTTTCCTTGCTAAAGACGTTGGTGTGTGCAATAGATTTTTATGGGCTTTGTTGAAGACTTTGCCCTATAATAGTGGTGTGAAGAAGAGAAAAGTGAATGTTAAAATTAAAGTTAAAAAAAAAAAGGAATGGGAAGATTTCTATGTTATTAAGAGTAAAATTGGTAGTTCTACGCATAAGACAAGAAGAATTTCAAAGAAATATTAATTGGAATTGGAATTGGAATTTACAACAACGTCGAAAAGCATGAATCCTCATTCATGGATTAACACAGAAATAAAGAAGTTGGGTTCTTTCACAAATTATTAGAGAGATGAAATGTAAAGATGGTCTTAGTGTTGGGCTTGCCCAAATATAATTGGCCCAACCAATAATTAAAGAAGCCCAACTATGATAATTAATTAAATGGTCCATTAGCCCACAAATGGGTTAATTAATTAATTGTGATGTTTTGTTGAAAACATCATCAGCTGCATAACATGTGCAGAGAGCAAGGAGGGAGTACAGAATCAGAAAACAGGCGTGAGAGGGAGAAGAGGGTTTTGAGAGAAATTCTTCAATTTGGAGGTCCGTTTCTTCACCGTTTCACTCCAAATTTGAAGGGGGAGTTCGTGGTGACGTACTCTACACATTGATTGGAGTGGATTTCGTAGAAATATCTCCGGGAGGTACAAACGAGAATTGGGATATTCGTATTCTCTTTGTGCTATTTTATTCTATCTTCTCCCATTATTGTCTTGTATTCCAAGAGTGATTCTCTTGAGGTTATTTTGGTGATTCTGTAGTGTGCCTCTATTTGTAATAGAGAGATAAACGGTGTATTCTTGCTTGATAGTGGATTATTTCTTGGACAGGGTCCCGTGGTTTTTACCCTTTACTTGAGGGGTTTTCCACGTTAAAAATATTGGTGTTAATTCCGTACATTTCTGCATATTTATTTGGTTTGTGGTTTCTGTGATATTTGAGTGGAAGGTTGTGCATTGATATTATTTGGGATTTATTGTGTTTTCGCTGTGCCGGATATATCATTGTGCATTGTTTGTCCTAGTTGGATAGGAACCACATTCCACAACAGTGGTACCAGAGCTTTGGTTAGGCAGAAACCATGGAGGGTAGTGGCTCGATGATTAAGCTGAATGCTGAGAATTATTCTTTATGGAAGCCTATGATGGAGGATTTACTTTACTGCAAAGATTTGTATGATCCTATTAGTGGTAAAGATGCTAAGCCGAAGGACACGGATGATATAGCATGGGAGAAACTTGGTAGGAAAACAATTGGTAAAATCAGGCAGTGGGTAGATATCAGTGTATTTCATCATGTGGCTACGGAGACTGACCCAAAGGAATTATGGACAAAATTGCAGGAATTGTATGAAAGAAAGAATGCACAAAACAAAGCTTTTATTATCAGAAAGTTAGTGAACTTGAAGTATAGAGATGGGAGTTCTGTGGCAGAGCACTTGAATGTATTTCAGGATTTGGTGAATCAGCTTTCTACCATGAATATTACATTTGATGATGAAGTGCAGGCTTTATTTTTATTGAGTTCTCTACCTGATAGCTGGGAGACTATGGTGGTGACACTCAGTAATGCAGCTCCGAATGGAAAGTTGACATTGAACATGGTCAAAGAAAGTATGTTCAATGAAGAGACTAGAAGAAAAGAAGTAGGGGTTGGATCTTCGCAGGCACTCGTCACGGAAAATAGAAGTAGAAGCAAGAGCAGAGGACATAAGGGCCGTGGTAAATCAAAAGACAAAGATTACAGGTCTAAGTCCAAGGAGAAATTTAAGTGTTATCATTGTGGTGGACCCAATCACATAAAAAGAAATTGCAGACTCTGGAAAGAACAGAAAGAGGGGAATCAGAAGAAAACAGAGGATAAGAATACAGCAGCTGTTGTCACTCATACCAATGATGATCAGACCGTGGTTTGTGTCAGTGATGAGTGTTGTCATGTGGAGGATCCCGATGTTGAATGGATTGTTGATTCGGGTGCTTCTCATCATTGTGCTCCGAAGAGAGAGTTGTTCACAAGCTACCGAGCTGGAGACTTTGGGAACTTGTTCATGGGAAACAAGAGTGTTGCACCGGTAGTTGGCATTGGTGACATGGTTGTTGAGACAGAATTGGGGTATAAATTGACATTGAAGAATGTGAGACATATCCCGCAGTTGCGCCACAACTTGATTGCTGTTAATGCACTTGATAAAGAGGGGTTCGAGCAGAAATTTTCACATGGAAACTGGAGACTCATCAAGGGTTCTTTGCTTGTTGGCAAAGGGAAGCTTTGTTGCACACTCTACAGGACAAAGCTTAAGATTGCTCGGGACCAGTTACTAGCAGCTGTTGATGATTCTTCCCCGAACTTGTGGCACAACAGACTTGGACACATGAGTGAGAAAGGATTGCAAATCCTGGCCAAGGAGTCTCTGATCCCCACTACACAAGGTAAGTCACTTAACCCATGTGATTATTGTGTATTTGGTAAACAAACTAGAATATCTTTTCGTTCAAATTTTAAACGAAAGAATGATGTTTTGGAACTAATACATTCTGATGTTTGTGGTCCTCTCGAGGTGGAGTCCCTAGGTGGAAACAAATATTTCCTCACTTTTATTGATGATGCTTCACGGAAAGTTTGGGTATATTTCTTGAAGAACAAGAGTGAAGTATTTCAGTGTTTTCAGAAATTCCACACCATGGTTGAAAGACAGATAGGAAAGTTGCTAAAGTGTCTGAGAACTGATAATGGTGGAGAGTACACTTCCAGAGAGTTCAAAGAATATTGTGCTCGACATGGTGTGAGACATGAGAGAACAGAACCTGGTACTCCACAGCATAATGGTGTAGCAGAAAGGATGAACAGAACCATTATGGATAAAGCAAGGTGTATGTTGAGTTTGGCTAAACTACCAAAGACTTTTTGGGGTGAAGCCGTGTTGACTGCTTGCTACTTGATTAATAGATCTCCATCGGTTCCTTTGGAAGGTGACATTCCTGAGAGAGTATGGAGTGGGAAGAACGTCTCTTATTCCCACTTGAAGGTGTTCGGATGCAAGGCATTCAAGCATGTACCAAAGGAGCAAAGAAGCAAGCTGGATAATAAATCTACACCTTGTATATTTGTTGGTTATGGAGATGAGGAGTTCGGATACAGATTATGGGATCCAGAGAGGAGGACACTTGTCAGAAGCAGAGATGTTGTCTTCCATGAGAATGAGACGATGGAAGATGAGAAGAAGGGGGAGAACACTACACAGATACCTACAGTTGTAGTTGATCTATCACCAGATGTGATTCCTACCATTGATGCGAGAGATGGTGGAGAAGATGGTGAGAATGAAAATGAAAATGAAAATGAAGCTGAAGCTGAAGCTGAAGATGGTGAGCAGAATGCATTTAATCCTGATCCAGTTGAGCCAGATACAGGCGACGTGGAACAAGAGATGCAAGATGTACCGCCAGAAACTTCAGGAGAACAGAGTGGAAGACCTGTGAGAAGCCGGAGACCAAATACATTATATCCGAGTTCAGAATGGGCATTGATCACTGATGATGGGGAGCCGGAGACTTTCCAGGAGGTGCAGTCTATGAAAGACAAGAATCAGTGGTTTGAGGCTATGCAAGAAGAGATGAGTTCTTTGCATAAGAATGAAACATATGATTTGGTCGAGCTTCCGAAAGGCAAGAGAGTTCTGAGGAACAAATGGGTTTTCAAGCTAAAGAAAGATGGAGACAAGATAGTGAGACACAAGGCAAGATTGGTAGTCAAGGGATTTACTCAGAAGAAGGGAGTAGATTTTGATGAGATTTTTTCACCGGTGGTGAAGATGACTTCCATCCGTATTGTCTTGGGATTGGCAGCTAGCTTGGACCTTGAGATTGAACAACTTGATGTTCGAACAGCGTTCTTGCATGGAGAATTGGATGAGCAGATTTATATGAACCAGCCGGAAGGATTTGAGGTTAAAGGGCAGGAGCACTTGGTTTGCAAATTGAAAAAAAGTTTGTACGGGTTGAAGCAAGCTTCAAGACAATGGTACAAAAGGTTTGATTCTTTTATGACTACCCAGAGTTATAAAAGAACGGAGGCAGATCATTGTGTTTATGTCAAACACTTCCCGGATGGTAATTTTATTATTTTGCTGCTTTACGTTGATGATATGTTGATTGTGGGAAAGAATATTGTGATGATTAGCAGGTTGAAGGAGGAATTGTCTAAATCCTTTGACATGAAGGATTTAGGTTCAGCAAAGCAAATATTGGGAATGGAGATTCTTCGTGACAGGAAAACAAGAAAATTGTGGTTGTCACAGGAGAAGTACATTGAGAAGGTGTTTGAGAGGTTTAACATGAAGTATGCTAAACCCGTGTCCACGCCACTTGCTAATCACTTCAAATTGAGTAAAAGATCGTGTCCCACAACCAAAGATCAGAAAGATGAGATGGCAACAATACCTTACTCCTCTGCAGTTGGTTCTTTGATGTATGCCATGGTATGCACGAGGCCAGATATTGCTCAAACTGTTAGCTTGGTGAGCAGGTTTCTTTCTAGTCCAGGGAAAGAACATTGGGAAGCTGTGAAGTGGATTTTCAGATATTTGAGAGGGACTTCAAAATTATGTTTGAGCTTTGGAGGTTCTAAGTCGAGACTTGAAGGATTTGTTGATGTTGATATGGCAGGTGATCTCGATGGGAGAAAATCAACTTCAGGCTACTTATTTACATTTGCAGGGGGGGCTGTCTCATGGCAATCAAAGTTGCAGAAGTGTGTTGCCTTATCTACTACGGAGGCGGAGTACATTGCAGTAAATGAAGCTGGAAAAGAAATGATGTGGATAAGGAGACTTTTCCAGGACTTGGGATTGAAGCAAGAAGAGTACATAGTATTCTGTGACAGTCAGAGTGCTATAGATTTGAGCAAAAATTCCATGTATCATGCTAGGACGAAGCATATTGATGTGAGGTACCATTGGCTCAGAATGGTGCTGGAGAAGCAGCTTATGAAGCTGGAGAAGATTCACACCGACAAGAATCCCGCGGATATGATGACTAAAGTGGTTACCCGCGAGAAGCATGAATTGTGTGCCGGGTTGGCCGGCATGAGCTCGAGATAGGTGTGATGATAGCCAATTATATTGGGAGGGGGAGATTGTTGGGCTTGCCCAAATATAATTGGCCCAACCAATAATTAAAGAAGCCCAACTATGATAATTAATTAAATGGTCCATTAGCCCACAAATGGGTTAATTAATTAATTGTGATGTTTTGTTGAAAACATCAGCAGCTGCATAACATGTGCAGAGAGCAAGGAGGGAGTACAGAATCAGAAAACAGGCGTGAGAGGGAGAAGAGGGTTTTGAGAGAAATTCTTCAATTTGGAGGTCCGTTTCTTCACCGTTTCACTCCAAATTTGAAGGGGGAGTTCGTGGTGACGTACTCTACACATTGATCGGAGTGGATTTCGTAGAAATATCTCCGGGAGGTACAAACGAGAATTGGGATATTCGTATTCTCTTTGTGCTATTTTATTCTATCTTCTCCCATTATTGTCTTGTATTCCAAGAGTGATTCTCTTGAGGTTATTTTGGTGATTCTGTAGTGTGCCTCTATTTGTAATAGAGAGATAAACGGTGTATTCTTGCTTGATAGTGGATTATTTCTTGGACAGGGTCCCGTGGTTTTTACCCTTTACTTGAGGGGTTTTCCACGTTAAAAATATTGGTGTTAATTCCGTACATTTCTGCATATTTATTTGGTTTGTGGTTTCTGTGATATTTGAGTGGAAGGTTGTGCATTGATATTATTTGGGATTTATTGTGTTTCCGCTGTGCCGGATATATCATTGTGCATTGTTTGTCCTAGTTGGATAGGAACCACATTCCACAACACTTAGATACGAGAAGACATCTTCAAGCCAAATGCAAAATATAATCCCCTGTTTTTCTTCTCTGGTTTAATCAACCAAACGTCACAATCTCTTCATCAAAAGCATATCATCACATAGCAGCCAAACATCCTTCCATGGCTACCGCTGGATTGCGGCGGCGACTGGCCGTATTAAGGGCCGTACTGCGGCGGATACGCGTCCTTGGGATACCGGCAGATAATCTTGTGGAGGAGGAACACTTAAAAGGAGGTTGATTCATAACTCATGATCTCCTAGATTTTTCTTGTTTCCAATGGGGAATGGAGAGATGATTAGCCATCAAATGAAGTCGATTTGAGAGAATATTTACTTTCATGGACAGAGAAAAATGACAAAATCCTTACATCTGTACAATTTAATTTAAAAAGGGTAACTTTGTAAATTAAGGATGTGTATACAATAAATTTTATAAATAAAAAATTAAAAGAGGTGTGTATTTATTAAAAAGTGTATACTCAATAAAGAGTGGTGTGTAAATAACAACACTCATATACATATTTAACTATGTTGGCTAATTATAGTGTGCACTCATATACAAATATAAACAAAAATATATACAATTTAATTGTTAGTTATATAATGAAAAATTAAGTGTAAAAATATATACAATTATTAAAAAATATGTACACACTATTAAATAAAAAGTTATACACATATGGATGTTAGTTTTTTTAATTAAAAATTTAGTGTAAAAAATGTATACAATTATTACAAAACACGTATACAAAATAGAATAACATGTATACAAAATAGAATAAAAAATCATACACATCTTGTTCACCCAATATACACCCAACTATGTTTAATATAATCAGCACATTAAAACAGTTATATTTCATGTACATTAAAAAAAAAATTAACAATAACGTACGTATATAGCAATAAATAAAGGAGTAAAAGCTTTAATCTAATAAATACATATTTTACTTATTCTATTTAATATAATAAGCATATTTTAAAATAATTATACATCATTAATAATTTTCAGACCATTATAGTTTTTACTCATCATACGGTAGGATATTATTCACCATATGTGCTCATATGTTTGTAAGAAATTATCTTTTCTAAAATTTAATCATTATACTACCATTTGAAGACGCACCCAATTTACCATAATACACCATTATCTTTACTTCTATCACAAATTAAACTCCACTTTTAAGAAGTTTAAAAAAAAATTATCTTTAAATATTGTTGCAAAAGACACTCTAATTTACCAGAAAAGAACCCTACTTTTATTTGCAAATTGGGTACGTTTTACAACCATATTTAAATATAGTGTTCTTTATTGCCCGAACATGTGTATAAAATTTGTACAACATGAAGGGTAAAAAATATAAATATATTAAATATTTTAATTTAATAATACCTTGAATTTATCTTAATATAATATAATTAATTAATATTGTAAATGTAAATTTATTTGTGAGATAATTTCTATTTATAAGTTAATGAAACGCTGTTTTTGCATATTTTAATATATAATAATGTAATGAATTTTAACACTAGAATATTTGCAAACTTTCAATATTAAATTTGTAAATTATGATTTTTTAAAGCAATAAATTAAAAATATGATCACATACAATGCCGTCTTTCTGAATTAATAGCAAATTTGAATCTACAACACATGATCTCAATATTAGGATGGAATTATGTTTCACAAAATTCTAGTCCATCAACAATGAACTTTCATTTTACTGGGTACCACTTCTACATGTATGTAGTTTTAGATGGGTGAGAGAATCAAGTGAAATATAAATGTTAGAATAAATACAGATTTATGAGTCAACTCTTTCTGGTGATGATGAGTCATTGCCTTAATGGATTTATACCTATTTATATGCAGTCAAGAAGTAAGAATTATAAATCAGTTTGAAAGAATTATATAAGAACTTAAAGTTGCAAATATTGGAAACTTGTAATAGCTCCCAATCCCTCAAATCTCCAACCTCAACCACTCAATTATCCTACATTAGCCCCCCATTCATCAAATAAGTTCTCAAACACTAAAAGTGTAGGCTCCCAATCCTGTAATCCAAACAATAAGTCCAATACACTTTCACATAGTAAATTAGTACTCCCTCCAGTTTTCAATTTACAAAGGAGGTGTGAAAACTGTGGTTGGACGGAAGGAGTAACTGATAGTAAATGATGACCAATAACAATTCATTTTGCTTTATCCTTATTATTTAGTTGTATAACATATGAATAATTCAATTGGAAAATGATTTCAAAAAACTAAAAAATTTTATATTCCTTATACATGTATTTAATATAAAACTGTGAACATAGTTATTAAAGGCGCGCCTCGGGCGAGGCTATACCCTTGGCGCCTCGGTATAGGTTTTTCAAGGCACGCAGTATCAAGGCGCGCGCCTTTGTGCGCCTCGGGCGCGCCTTGAGTATTGTCATGTATTTGTGTTGTTTTACATTTTTAATAGTTGAAGTAACACTTTTATAAGTGAAATAGTACTTTTTGTTATGTTAGCAACTTATCAAATAAATAAAATAAAATAAATAAACATATAATAAATATTAGATGAAGGATTTAAGAAATTAGGGTTCCCATTCATTTCACTCCAAGCCTCCACGACGCAAACTACTCCAGCCTCCAACTTCCAACTGTCGTCGTCCCGTCTGGTCGTCGTCTGCCGCGTTTCCGACCGCCGCCGCTGATCAGCCTATAGCTACTGGAGCAGCCCGCAGCCGAGCATCAAGCACAGCAGTCAGCAGGTTTTTTACTTTGTTTTGGTTTTCTTTTTTTTTTCTCTCTCTTTTTTGTTAGTTTTGCTGTTTTGTTTTTTTTTTCTTTTTTGTCTCATTTTTCTTATTTTAATGTTAATATTGTAGGCACCTGAATTTTATTGCCTATTAAATAAAATATGTGGCAAATTAATGCAATAATTATCAATTAATTATTTATTTATTAAGGAATTTAAATAAATTAATTCCTAAAATAAATGAGTAAATAATTGATAATTAAGCCTTATCCAGTCCAGCAGGCTTAATTAAAGGAAAAAAGCCCAACATATCTTTTAAAAGAGAAAATATCTCTCAAGTGGTTATTTTCTCTACATATAAATAAGGGCCTTCAATCCTCATTCCAGACACACCAAAAACATCTGAAGACGCGCTTCTGAAGAGATCAAGAATACGAGCAGTGCTCCCTTGAGATCTTCAAGCATCTTCAAGTCAAGACTTAAGATCTTCAAGCATCTTCAAGTCAAGACTTAAGATCTTCAAGCATCTTCAAGTCAAGAACGGTCTGCGATCAGAGATCAAGGTAGAACCCCCTCCGATCCGGCGTTCTTCCATCCAACTGCCTCCGATCAGAGATCAAGGTTCTAAGCCCCTCCGATCCGGCGTTCTTCCATCCAACCGCCTCCGATTAGAGATCAAGATTCTAAGCCCCTCCGATCCGGCGTTCTTCATATCAAATTCATCCAGCAGTCTCCGTGAAGTCAACATTCTACCAAATTGAACAGCATTCTTCACAACAAATCTTCAAGTCAACGTTTTATCCGAACAAAGGCTCGACGCCTCCGGATAAATATTTTAAAGCTTCAAGTCAACCCCGAGGACGCTTCCGGATAAATATTTTAAAGCTTCAAGTCAACCCCGAGCACGGACAAGCTTCATCCGAAGATCCGGCTCAAAAAGTTGATAAAGTCAAAGAAGTCAACTCAAGAGAGGAATCAGAGGATAGCTAGAAACTGTTTACTTAAATTCTCAAGTTTAATCCATCTCGGATTATCATTGTAATATCTTTTGTGTTTATTATTTTAATAAATACAAATTTTGTTGTTACAAATTTTGGCACGCCCAGTGGGACAGTTTCTACCTCTCATCTCCTCTCTTCGAAAGTTTGAAAGTACAAAGTATGGCTCCTCTCAGGATTGCCATAAGAAGATCTTCTACCTTGAAGCCTTCAGAGCTGCAGACTGAAAAGATTCAAAGAACAACTCCACTCAGGATTGCGATACGAAGGCCTACTGCCTCAAAACCTTCAGAGTTGCAACTAAAGATGTTGAAGTAGTTATAAGGAGTATGTCTGAAGTCTCCTTAGAGACAAACCACGTAGTGGGGACTGTTCTCGATAAGCCAATGCACGACGTCAAAGATGGTGAAGAGGACTCTATCTGCCCAACTCCTCGATCCATAGAAAGTTTGGCGTATGACTCATTCATAGCCTGCGCCATGGCAATAAATGCTTCGTCTGTCGAAGAACAACTGACAAGCTTGACTCAATCTGTTGCTGCACTCACCAAACAGAGCCAAGAACAAGGTCTGTTGATATCCAAACTGATGAAAAATATGGAGATAGCACAGACAAGTCATGTAAATGAGAAACGAGTTGAGGATGAAGACGAGGAGGAGGACTCCGCGAATCACCATCCATATGAAATAAATCCAGTTGAGGAAGTGATACAAATTTCAGCTGACGGAATGCTCTCTATGAATCAACTGAAGAATATCGTACTAGAGACGATAAAAGACAAGTTTAAAGGGAGCTCCAAATCTTCTGTTGCTTACAATAAGCCATATACGAAGAGAATTGACAACTTAAAGATGCCAGTTGACTACCACCCTCCTAAATTTCAACAATTCGATGGTAAAGGCAACCCAAGACAACACATAGCGCACTTTGTCGAGACATGCAATGATGCTGGAACCTTTGATGATCACATGCTCAAACAATTTGTCCGCTCGCTGAAAGGAAATGCTTTTGATTGGTATATCGACTTGGAAGCTAACTTCATCGACAACTGGTGGCAAATGGAAAATGAGTTTCTCAATCGCTTCTACAGCACTCGAAGGACTGTTAGTATGATCGAATTGACTAACACTTGCCAGTGGAAAGAAGAGCCAGTAATCGATTATATTAATCGATGGAGAAATCTAAGCTTGAATTGTAAAGATCAATTGTCCGAAGTCTCTGCCATCAATATTTGCATTCAAGGGATGCAATGGAGTCTGCGATACATCCTTCAAGGGATTCAACCAAAGACTTTTGAAGAACTAGCTACAAGAGCTCATGATATGGAGTTAAGTATGACATCAAGTCATTTCGAATTGCCAAGCAACAACTCTTATGAATTTGAAGACATTTCACTTGATGAACCTCTCGAGGAGGAATCACATTCAAAGAAGCCGGTGTCAATAAAGATTCAAAGAAATAAAGTTAAAGTAAGAGAAAGTAATGCACCCGATGATTGGGGGCAATGAACTATTAACAAAGTCAATGCTCCTCGACACGAGCATAAACTGTCCACATGTTATACTCCTTGATACGAGTTAAAACTATCTAAAATTTCTCAAGCAATGCTTCCCGACACGAGCAAAAATTGTCCACATTATGCTCCTTGATATGAGTTAAAACTATCTAACTTAAATCAAATCTCCTTGAGAAGAGACGAAACTCTCTGCATGTTATGCTCTTTTGATACGAGCCTAAACTATCAAACTCAAATCAAATCTCCTTGAGAAGAGACGAAACTCTCTATATTTTACGCTCCTTGATACGAGTCTAAACTATCAAACTCAAATCAAATCTCCTTGAGAAGAGACGAAACTCTCTATATGTTATGCTTCTTGATACGAGCTTAAACTATCCCACTTAAATCAAATTTTCTTGAGAAGAGATGGAACTCTCTACATGTTACACTCCTTGATACGAGATTAAACTTTCCAACTCAAGTTCAAGACTCCTTGAGAAGAGTATAAACTGTCTACAAATCAAATTGAAGACTCATTGACACGAGTATAAATTGTCAGCAAATTCAAGTTCAAAGCTCTTTAACGCACGAGTATAAACTACATGTTACTCCTGGCCCGCACGAGTATAAACTGTGTACGGCACCCCCTATTCAAACCAAATCATGTCCTTTTGAACTACGTTATGACTTGATTCTCTGTGAAGAGGTACGTAGCCGCTTAGCACTTCACTAAGTTCAGTCATAATTCAGGCTATTCGTATCAAGTTGCTGAGACAAGCAATAAAATTCAGTCATGTTGATCAATAATGGAGTGTCGTAATTTATTCACTTCAACACAAAGGCGTCCGTGAACAAAGTGCGAGGGGGCATTTGTAAGCACCTGAATTTTATTGCCTATTAAATAAAATATGTGGCAAATTAATGCAATAATTATCAATTAATTATTTATTTATTAAGGAATTTAAATAAATTAATTCCTAAAATAAATGAGTAAATAATTGATAATTAAGCATTATCCAGTCCAGCAGGCTTAATTAAAGGAAAAAAGCCCAACATATCTTTTAAAGGAGAAAATATCTCTCAAGTGGTTATTTTCTCTACATATAAATAAGGGCCTTCAGTCCTCATTCCAGACACACCAAAAATATCTGAAGACGCGCTTCTGAAGAGATCAAGAATACGAGCAGTGCTCCCTTGAGATCTTCAAGCATCTTCAAGTCAAGACTTAAGATCTTCAAGCATCTTCAAGTCAAGACTTAAGATCTTCAAGCATCTTCAAGTCAAGAATGGTCTGCGATCAGAGATCAAGGTAGAACCCCCTCCGATCCGGCGTTCTTCCATCCAATCGCCTCCGATCAGAGATCAAGGTTCTAAGCCCCTCCGATCCGGCGTTCTTCCATCCAACCGCCTCCGATCAGAGATCAAGATTCTAAGCCCCTCCGATCCGGCGTTCTTCATATCAAATTCATCCAGCAGTCTCCGTGAAGTCAACGTTCTACCAAATTGAACAGCATTCTTCACAACAAATCTTCAAGTCAACGTTTTATCCGAACAAAGGCTCGACGCATCCGGATAAATATTTTAAAGCTTCAAGTCAACCCCGAGGACGCCTCCGGATAAATATTTTAAAGCTTCAAGTCAACCCCGAGCACGGACAAGCTTCATCCGAAGATCCGGCTCAGAAAGTTGATAAAGTCAAAGAAGTCAACTCAAGAGAGGAATCAGAGGATAGCTAGAAACTGTTTACTTAAATTCTCAAGTTTAATCCATCTCAAATTATCATTGTAATATCTTTTGTGTTTATTATTTTAATAAATACAAATTTTGTTGTTACAAATATTTTTTATTTTTTTCCTTGATATATAATACTATAATCTGACTTTTTTTTCCAGCATCCTTTTTTAAATTACTAGGCTACTAGAACAAGCATAATATTAAATTTTGCTATTTTATACTTTAAAATATGATTAGTTGCATTATTTCTTGATTTTTATTAAATTTATTTATCTTTTTTATTCTTCAGATAATCAGTGGTTTGTAATTTTGTGAGTTGTGAGAGTGAGACTTGTCACTTATGGATGAAAATCAAAGTTGTAGTAGTGGTGTGGGATCGACAAATGAAGCAAGAGATCCGGGATGGAAATATTTTGTGAAGGTAAATCCAAATACCAATAATGACTTGAAGTGCACTTTTTGTAATCAAGTTTTTAAAGGTGGTATTTTTCGTGGAAAACAACATCTTAGTGGAGGACATCGGAATGCTAAAATATATAAGAGTTGCCCACCACAAGTTAGGGATGAGATTAAGGAGTTCATGAACATGAAGAAGAAAGAAAAGATTGAAAATATTGCTAAACAAGCAATGGGAATTTGGAAGGATGATGGGTATGATTATGATGAAGATGAAGTCAACATCATAGGAATGGAACCACCAAATACTCAATCATCATCAAAGCCCTCTCTCCCCTCACAAAACAAGAGGAAAAGACTAAATTCGATTGAGGAATTTGTACAAAAAGTTGCTGAAAAAAAAAGAAAAAGAGAGGCAAACCACCATAAATGAGGCCTTCAAGAAAGACATGAGGTGGAAAGGTTGTTTGGCAATTGCGGAATGGTTATATGATGTTGCAATTCCCTTTAACGCTGTCACTTATCCAAGTTTTCAAAGGATGTTTGATGTTGTTCTCCAGCATGAACTTGGTTTTAAAGCACCTTCTTTTCATGAGGTGAGAGTTCTCCTTCTTAAAGAGGTTGTTTCTAATGTTGAAGAAAATTATATCAAGAGTTGTCGTGTAGAATGGGAAAAATATGGTTGTAATTTGATGATTGATGGTTGGACTAATAAGAGACAAAGGACATTGATAAACTTTTTAGTTAATTCGCCAAGAGGTTCTATTTTCTTAGAGTCTGTGGATGCCTCGGAGTATGCTAAAACTGGACAAAAGATGTACGAGTTAATTAATAGATTTGTGGATCATGTGGGAGAGGAAAACGTCGTCCAAGTTGTCACGGATAACGCTAGTAACATGGTGCTGGCTGGTAAGTTATTCAATACTTCAATTATGTTTTGAGTAAAATTATTATTATTATTATTTTTATTGAATTTCGTCAACTTGTTAGGGAAATTATTGGAAGATAGTAGGCCGAATATATTTTGGACTCCATGCGCTGCGCATTGCATTGATTTGATGTTGGAAGATATTGGGAAGTTATCTGAGTTCAAGTCAACTTTAAAGAAAGCCATGAGTGTGACTTCGTACATTTATGTTAGACCTGGTGTGGTAAATATGTTGAGGCAATTCACTGAAAACAAAGAATTATGTAGGGCTGGGATCACAAGATTTGCCACAACTTTTCTCACTTTACATAGATTGTTTCAGTTGAAGAAAAATTTGAGAAATATGTTCATTTCAAATGAATGGGTGGAAAGTAAGTGGGCTAAAGAAGTTGATGGCAAGAAGGTAGTTAAAATAATCTTGGCTACTACATTTTGGAGAAGTGTTCAATATATCTTGAAGATATATGGACCTTTGGTCGGTGTGTTGAGGTTGGTTGATGGAGAGAAGAGGCCTGCGATGGGATACATATATGGGGCTATGGATCGAGCCAAAGAAACCATCAAGAAGTCCTTCAAAGATGAGAAACAATATAAAGAAGCTTTTGAAATCATTGATAGGAGATGGACTTGCCAACTACATCGACCTTTGCATGCGGCGGCATATCATATGAATCCTTAATTCTTTGATGATATTGATAAAGGGGATACATTGATCACAAGGGGTTTTATTAAAGCCTTAGAAAAATTGATCCCAATTGAGGCAGAGCAAGATAAAATCGTGAGCCAGCTTAATGTATACAAAAAGTCTGAAGCTGATTTTGAATTTAACGTTGCAAAAAGGCAAAGAAAATTGATGACTCTAACAGTATGGTGGGAGACTTTTGGCTCATGTGTTCCAGAGTTGCAAAAATTTACCATTAAAGTGCTAAGCCTAACTTGTAGTTCATCCGGGTGTGAGAGTAATTGGAGCATATTTGAGAATGTAAGTAGCACTAGCCCCTAACTCGTTTTTTTAATTTACAATTACAATATTTTATTCAAAATTCTTTCTACTTTAATTTATTTACTACCTTGTTGCAGGTTCATGCTAAAAGAAGAAATAGGCTTGAAACAAAACGTATGAATGATTTGGTTTTTGTTAAATATAATCGTGCTTTAAAGCATCGATATGATTTACGTGAGCACATTGATCCCATCTCGTTGAAAAGTATTGAAGATTGCAATGAATGGTTGAGTGGTACGATGGATGAAGAAATTGAAGATAATGAATTGGTGTTTGAGGGGGATGACTTGACATGGGATATGGTTGCTAAAGCTAGTGAAGTTGACGAGCCAAGATATCAAACTAGAGGGAAATCATTGGGGGCAACTACCACTAGTTCCAAAAGGAAAGGCAAAGAAGTAATGAAGGAAAAGGGAACTAATCTAAGATTATTAGATGAAGAGGATCAAGAACAAGGGGAAGATAATATTGGGTTTGAAGAAGAAGAAGAAGATTTTAATGGGGAAGAAGAACAATTTGATGATCAAGACTTGGAGTTTGATGATGAAGAAGATGATAATTAAAATATATTTGTTGCTATGATTGTGTTTAATGCTTTGATTGACTTATTTTATTTCAAATATTAGGAATTTTCATATGTGCATGTTTAACTTTGGCTTAAATGGCTTAGTTTATATGTCATACTCTTATAAAATGTTATATTATATGTCTTTTAGACTTATTTTATTAGGTAAATGTGTTGTATATAGGTTATATTTAGTATAGAATAAATAATGGTGTTATATTACATTTAATTTCGAGGCGCGCCTCAGGCGTGCGCCTTGCGCCTTGGGCACAGATATGCCTCGGTGCGCCTTGCGCCCTTAATAACTATGACTGTGAATATATACACGCATTCTATTAGGCTTGTTCTTGTAAAGTTAGTTAATGTCTGAAAAAACATTAGAAACTTCACTTTATAAATATCTTTAATTTATAGAAATCCTAAAGATAAGAAACACCAAAAATTTGTAATACAATACAAAAAATTATAATTAAACAATATTAGGCAAGTAGGCTTTACTCAAATGTAGTTCCAACTTTTGCATTAATCATGGTTCAGACAAAGGAATCCTTAGCATAAAATCATTTAAACACCAGCATAAATATGTGCAAATAATCCACTGAACAATTAAAACATGTTTGAGTGTCCACTAAGCAAGGGGAAAAGACCAAAAGAGCTCCAATATATCACCGACTACATCATTCACAACTATATATACAAACTGCATACAACTACAAATTAAAACTAAAAGATCACTCGAGACTTGCCCAATCTTTCTAATATCATTATGCAAGAGACTTTTAAAGTTCGACGACTGATATTCTTCTCACTTAACAGTGAGGCTGCTTGATAGGCTGATACAAAACTTTACGACATGGAAACATTACTGGTTACAGCATATATTTCATCACATGGCAGAAAAAAGAAAAAACAAATGTACTAAACAATGTAAATAGGAAAAGAATAAAATTTAAAAACAGAGCCATGCAACGCAACACCTTATGAAACCCTGCAAGCACAACAAAAGGTACGGAGTGCCTTTGAGCTGCTAAGGCCACCATATTCATCCCAACAGGTGCTATAACCCCACCATTAGCCATCACAGCATGTGCTCCAACTATAACCTTTAAACGAAGAATTTTTCAATCAAAGGCAAAACTGTATTTAAAATGTCAACTGCAATTATCAAATACCATGTTGACTCGGGAAATCATGGCAGAAACTGCAGAATCAGTAATAACGGTAGTTTGTAGCCCCCTTGCGGACAGTTCTTTTGCAAGAGCATGCCCCTGATATCTGATAGAACAAAAAAAATATTATGATGTGCAGAGGCAAATTCCATTTACTTTATGAATGAAAACAGCATTTGCAAAGCAGTCAATCATTAAGGCATTCAACCTTGGAGCACCCTCGGCAACAAAAACACGAAATGACCTCTTTTTCTCCTTAGCAGCAAAGAGGAACTCTGTTACAAAACTTGAACTGCCCACTGTCAAGATCACCTCACTGGAAAAAAAAAGAGTTGCAATGACTGCAGTTCAAACTATTAAAACGAACACACAAAAAGATACATGAACAACATTCATTCAGAAAGAGTTAGGCATTTCTTGCATAGTGAAGAAGAAAACTTGAAGAGATGAGAGAAAAGTAAATGACTTGATCTTGAGGATTATGAGACAGTCAGGTTTTGAGCCAATAGTTTTGTACAAAATTCCCTTAATAAAAAGGTTCAAACAAAAAGTAAACATAAACAGAATTGAATAAGAGAAAAAGTGATTGAAACACTATATCTAGCCAAGCGAAATGAAATGATAAGCAAAAAATCAATCTTAAGGCTCCTCTATTGCAGTGAAACACCTAGCCTTTCTCGTACAACATTTAACTTGGCCATGTATCCCTGCAATTTGAACGTGGGTGTTCAAAACCATCCACAATGGATTAACGCATGTATAGTTTATCTATTGTGTGTAATAAGGTACAATTTAAATCAATTCATCCTATGCAAGAAACTTCATCCACGCATTAGATTTCAAAATTATAAATTGATTAGACCAATGTATTGAGATAATTACAGCCAAGAAGGCCGAAGCATAGGTATCAGATGACATATTCTCTTATACACCGTCGGTGCCGACAATGGAGAATTTGAAAAAGTATGAATCTCTTACCTATAGTCATGCAAAGGAAGCTTTCATGAGAGGGATGGTAGAAGGGATGAAAGACTCCGTTATATTATGAAAAGTTTGGCAGGCTCTCGATGTGAATATGTTGGTGTTTTCCGACCATCCGTGTCAAATTATTTCTCGCCTTGCTCTTGATTTCCGGATGGCTCAGCAGCTCCACCATCGCCCACTCTATGCTACTACTTGTCGTCTCCGACTCCTCTAAGAACACTTCCTACGATCCATCCAGATTAATTTAATTCGGAATCTTAGAAGAAAAAACAGAGTATGCATTCATATATTTCCTTTACCATTATGTTGAAGTTCTGAGCAGCACATCCAGGAAATCCTTCTGTCCTCTACCGCCATGGAATGCTTCTGTCTGATCCGCCTCTCGACAAACCATCCGACGATCTCCAACGCTCTCCCCATCCCACTCTGCATCAAACCAAGAGGATCCATCCAATGTAAGCGGCGAACAAAACCTAAAAATTAAAACCACTAGAAAATCAAAATCATCAAAATTTTGATACAATCCCTACAAATAAAACCCTAACCTTGAATCGTTTGGAATTGGACAAAGAAGATGACGTAGAAGAAAAGGGGCGCGCACTTAGATGAAGACGAACTCCGCTGCGATTCAACCACGTTTTCTGAGGAGATGAAGGTGGCCCTGCCGCTGGTGGAGGAGGCAGATGGGTTCGTGACAGCGGCTGAGTTGGAGAGGGGAGTTAGAGAGTTGACAAAGTTTGATTATGAAAAGGGAAAATTTCTAATTAAGATTTGCGTTATGTCATACGGATGACATATGGATGGAGGAAACCTTCATTTAGTATATAAAAATGTTTAACTCCTAACAAGCGCTTAGATTCGCTTTCCCCCTTTTCCATCTGATCATCTTCTTTGACATGTAGGAACTCTAATCAAACAATATATACACATCATCTAATGTGTTTGTCATTTCTCCAAATAGTATGTGAAAAGTATTAGTCTCGTGTTGCCTCCTCTCAACAAAGCACCAATTAGAGTTTTGTTTGGACTACAATAAGAAAAACTACAGAAGTGCAACATACTTCATTTCTCCAAATGACATGTAAAAAGTATTGGTCTTAGATTGCCATCTCTCAACCAAAGCACCATTTAGAGCTTTATTTAAACTACGACAAGGCAAACTACACCAATGCAACATACTTGTGCTCCTAAATAAATTTCTCCACGCTCTAGACTTATTATTTGCCGGAATATCTCACTCTAATAATTTTTTTACCTGACAATGAACTCTTAAAAGATCTCGTTTTCACTTTTCTAAATCATAACGGCTACATGCTTTTTAAAACTTGACAATAAAGATGGATTCATTAGATCACCAGAAAAAAGTTTCGTGAACACCCCCTCATCACCACTATCATTCCGATCATCCTCATGTGAAGTTGAAAATACATGTAATGATTTGAAGACAGATAAATTTTATATGGGTAATTTGGTATGAAAAAAAAACATGTTGGAATGTATTGGCTTTAAATAGGTAATATTTGGGGTGAAGGGGTTCTGATGTGACTGAAAGTTGTACAATTTAGTATTAAATGTCGTACTCATTAGATAAGGCGCAATCATGAGTGAGACCGTATGAATGTGAGACAATTTTATACTTTTTTAATTAATTGTCACTTTTTATTAGAGATGCTATCACTATTCTTTTGAAATGTTGTCACTTTTTATATACATTATAATTTGTTTGTAAAATATTTTTCATTGCACCATTATTACTTTTCACCGATTGAGTATTTTTTTATTAAAATATTATTACATTTTATCTGTCTCACGGATAATGTCACACAAGTCTTTACCTTAGTATAAAAACTTATATTCTTTAATATTTCAAAAAAATATTTGAACACTTATATCATTCATATTTTAATTAACTCTTTAATTAAAAAAATAATATTTTTATAAAGCAAAATGTACACTCTTTAGAACAAAATTGTATACCCTTAAGCGGCTTACTCCCTCCATCCCTTCCTAATGGTTACATTTCTCTTTTTTGGTATATGGGACCTACACAAAACATTTAAAATATCTTCATGAGACCCACCTACAACACTAATACAACTACCCATTATTATACATTAAAATATTAATATCAATGCACATTAAAATACTACATTCTTTGATTCACGTGCAAAAGCAAATGTAACCAATGAGACTCACCTACAACACTAATACAACTACCCACTATAAATTAAAACATTATATCTCTTACCTCAAGATACATTAAAATATTACTCCCTCCGTCCCGCACCAAGGGTCTCTTTTTTCCATTTTGGTCGTCTCACCCAAAGGGTTCCATTTCCTTTTTTATACACATGGACCCCACATTCACCCACTAATACAATTAAAACATGGGGTCCACACTCCCACTAATACAATTACCCACTACATATTAAATAATAATACTCCTTAATCTACCTGTAAAAAAGCAAAATGCACCATTGGTGCGAGACGGAGGGAGTATGTTCTTTAATCCACATATAAAAAGCAAACGTAACTATTAGAAGAATGGAAGGAGTATATAATTAGGTGCACAAGAAACCTAACTTTAAAATAAAATAAAATAAATGGTGAATTTTTACCAAAAAAAAATAAAAATAAATAAATGGTTAATCGAGTTGAAGAAACGCTCCAAAACAAACCCTCTTGACTTACCCAAAGGTACAACGACAACGGTACTTCAAAACCCTAACGAGCAATAATCATCGTATATAAATACCAAACTCAAGCATAAACCCTTCTTCCTCGGGTGGGAAACCTTTCAGAAGTGTGCACAATCGCCTTATATGCGTAGAGGCACAGAGGTCAGCCCTTCCCAGTTGTCCCTCATATCATTCAAGCCTCGCCAAGTTCTTATACTCGAGCACCAGCAGAGTAACCAGCCACTGCCCGCATCAATGGCGACCAACAACCCCGAAATAGCGGCCCAGTTGAAGCCCGAGGATGAGTCTATTTTGACCTGCTCCGTCGCTTCGTGGCTTGAAAATAAGGGCTTTTCCAAAGTCCTCAAACGATTCCTACCCGCAGCTCAAATTCAGGTTCGTAATTTTGATGCGTTTGTGTTAGTAATGCTATTGTTTGATGATAATTGGAGTTCAGGATAATGGTGTGAGCGAATTCATTTGAACTGCTAATCTTATTCGATGCGGATTTGTTATTGTTCACCGTGAATAGTTGCAATTGGGCTTTTTTAATCTCTTGGTTATGCCCATTGCTGAAATCCACAATCTTAATGGAGTCAATTTGATTTAACTTGAAGATTTCTTTGTTATTTCATTTGAGGAAGTTGCTTGAGAATTGTTGAATGTAAAATGCAGCAACTATGATTGCTTGATGCTTCTGAAATCCTGGTTAAACATGGAAATTCTGCTCTGTTGGTTGAATTTTTTTACTGTAAATGAATTCCTTTGTCGAGGAATCCGAAAATGAGTATTTAATTGTAGTTATAATAAATAAATAATTAATAAAATAAGCAGTTTTTTTTTTTTTAAAGCTTGTAATGCATTGTTTGCTAGTTGAATTTGGTTCTTGTTCAAGAGGGGTGCCATGAAACAATTAGTTTCTCCAGAGTTCTGTACTTGACCTTCTTTGTATGTTCAGGACGCTGATTGGAAGGCCAAGGCACTTAACTTGAATAAGATTTTCTCCCAATATCAGGAGATTCGGTACGTCATTGAACAACCTACTTTACAAAGTCTATATATATTCGAATAATAAACTAATATTAATTACAATGTCTGCCGCATTAGTTTAGAATGCATTTCAATTTGTGGAGTTGTGTTCTTATATGAATCTGCCTTTTGCGTTTTCCTGCTAAAATCATGTTCAAATTGGATGTATTTCCTTTTGCTTTTGCCCTCATGTTTGGATTATACTTTCCTTGCCTTCCATGCTTGTTCTTGTTTCAGCCTGAACTTTGAACATAAATAACTTATTGTGTAGAGTGACTAAAGTACATCGACTGCATACACTCTAAATTTTAATTGAAATGCATAACACGATCCACATTGTAAACTACATATATCATTCAGATAAACATGACTTGATCTTGGATGGACTGATGGTTTTTTAGCAATTGTAAAGATCAGATTATGTAGTGGCACAGGTCCATGATTAATCAATTTGAAATCTCATTTTATTATTATTATTTGATTTATTGGGGTCAATTTTCTTATCCTACTAAATTGTGGTATGCAGTGAGTTGCACAGGCTTTCAGTAAGATTAAGATATTTGTGTGGTGCTGTGGAATCTAAATAATGATTAACCACAATCATGATGAAACTATGAAAGTACATCTCTTGGTTTCTCTTCCTCTGTTACCTCCCCTTTTTCTTTTGGGGGGAGTGAGATGTATATAATATGTTATGATGTACACTTTTAAATGAGTAAACCAAATCCAAAGAATAATGTTAGCCACAATCTTGCTTTTGTGTTGACTCAGAGATGATGATTTGTGCTTGTGTTTTTTATAGCTGGAGCTCTATTTTGATTATCATATTGCTGAGATCCTCTTTTCTGCAGGAATATTGCTAGTGCCCATAAAGACTTGAAATCCCAGAATAAGCTAGGTAACACGAACAGATTACTAAAATTTATTTACAGTAGTTCATTGTGTTTTTGCTTTATGACTAGTTCAATATTAAATTCCATGATTTAAAATTTCTTTTCTTCTCCCATTTATTCTAGAAGAGCCGGAGGTTAACAAAACGGAAAAAAATGGAGATGCATATGGTGCAGTGGATGGAGAAAGTCAAGGTAAGAAGAAAAAGAAAAGAAAAGTGGATACTGCAGATAATAAAACTGATGAAGGTTTGGTCATGAGTGAAAAGGAGAACAAATCATATGTGTATAACAACAAGGATGAAAGCCATAAGACATCAGATTCCAGTCATGAAGAACAGAGAACTAAGGCATCAAATGGTGTTCTGGAATTAGCAGAGGATCAATCCATTAAGAACCAGAAAGAAAAGAAGAAAAAGAAAAGCAAGTTGACTACAGAATTATTGCATGCTGATGCAAAGGGAATAGAAGTACTACCTGATGGAGAAACCACAGTTGATACAAAATCTAAGAAGAGATCATCTGAGGCTGACGTAGATGGTATTACTGAATCTAAGAAGGCATCCAAAAAGAGAAAAAGGGAAATTCAGTCTGATCAGGAATTAGAAGTTGAAGAACCCAAGACTAACATTTCAAAAGGTCTGGAAGACGGCAAAGATGAAAGCAATAAAAATGCTACCAACAACAGCATGGAAAAATCAAGTCAACAAAAATCTGCTAACAGGCAGCCCAAAAGTTCTGAGGTACTTTCAAATCTCTCTTGTTTACTTTATTGCGTGATACTTTTTGGCATTTTTTTTTCTTGATGTGTGCTCGTAATATGAGAACGTCACATTAGTCATGCTAAGAAATGGTTTCTGGGTTAGCACAGTATTGCATTTTCAATCCCAAAGGTATTCAAGACCATATTCAGTAGTTGCGAGGCTCATAATATAACTGCATTTATATTTTGAACATTATTACTTGTTCTACAGACTAGAATTTCATGCATACACATGTATTTAGTACATGCATTTTCAGAATGTTACTAAGGAAATATATGCACAGGTGATCACATCTTTGTGAATTTAAATGCATTTATCTGTTTCTGTTGTGTCTTTTTTGTTTAGTGTGTCAATTTCTGCGATAGATGTAAAGAGTCTCTTTGTCCATGTGGATAAAGTTGAAACAGTTATTAAAATAATAGTGGTGATTATCTATCGTTAAATTTGAATGGATTTTGCAGCCAAAAACAGTGAACGCATTTCAAAGAGTGAAGATTGATGAGGTGGAATTTGTTGATGAGAGGCTTCAAGATAATTCTTACTGGGCAAAGGTTTGTTTCCACTCCTCCTGTTGTTCTCCTTATTTTTGTTTTGTTAACAAGTTTTAGTTTTATATGCACATACTTGTCTATTTATGTGTGCTGTGTGATTGCATGCATGCTAACCTCTCATGACATGATTTATACCATTTTACTTAATACCTGAAATAAATCCATGAAGAATGTACCAACATTTTCAATCAAACAGTTGCTTTATTACATAATTTTTGGTTGAGTTAATTATGAACTCAAATTTTTGCCTTTTCTTTTCTTTTCTCAATGAACTAGCCTTCAACTTTGAAAGACTCCAGATTTATGTTCTTGTTGTTTCTAAAACCCTAACATACTAAGATAATTATGCAAGGAACCTTCATAACTTTATTTTTATTAATCCCTATAAAAGATCTAGGTGACTTTGTTGTTACTTAATATTAAGTTTGTTAAAGAGTACCTAAGGTGCAAGATATCCAGCCTCAATGCTGAAGAGTTTGGCGGTTCACTACTTCAACTAGGCCAACAAATATTAGTTAGCTTAAATAAACTTAAAATGGTTGTACAATTGAAAAGGGGTCAAATAATGGGAGAGAATTAAACCAGGAATCCTTGAGAAATTTGATGAAGATGAGGATGGCTAATTCACTCATATATTGATGATGATGAGTAGAAAAAAAACATGATTTAGAAATTATAATTTTATACAGGGACAAATACATCTACGGTTATGGTCTTACGATGCGTTAATTTGTGACCCTTGTGAACTTTTAATGTGAAATTTTATTCTAATTGCAGGATGGTGCAGAGACTGGTTATGGTGCAAAAGCACAAGAAGTTTTGGGGCAAGTCAAGGGAAGGTGTGTTTTCATGTGATACTGACCATTGACTAATAACCCTCTTAAATGTTTAAATTTAGAGATTTATGGGTGGGGGTGGGCAGAGGAACATATCTTTAATTTTTTTTTGATCGGACAATGTTAGTATAATTAGTTCACCAAGCACCCGTACTTCCCCTTTCTCCAAGCCTCCTTATAACTCCCCTTCTATTTGTTCCCAATGGGAATCGAACCTGGGTCACTCACATTAGTGAGGAACATATCTTTAATTGATTAAGTTAATAAACTTTAAAGCCTACAGAGACCAGCTGGGTGAATTATCTTGATTATTACCATAAAATTTATTCAAATTATCATGAACCTCGAGGCTGGTGCAGCCTTTTTTTTTTTTTTTGGCTTAAGATATGTTATCTGCCAATCAACTGTTCCCACTCTCGTTTCTCCCTTTCTTCTTATGTTTGGGTTTTTTAAATAACTAGATGTTATAATGGAAGTGACGAGGGATAATAAGTTTAAAATTAATATATTGTAATTTTGCATTCGTGCATTAGAAGGGTTTTTTTTTTTTTTAGAATTAAAATAAGATTTGTTATAACTTGGAGCTGCTACATATGAGTCTTTTTCCAGTATTTGGGTTTTACAATATGAATTCTCATCACTTTGTTTTTCCTCACTTATTCATTTTTCCTCTCTCTGCTCTGTCTCATCTAGGGGTTTTCGACATGAGAAAACCAAGAAGAAGCGTGGTAGCTACAGAGGAGGACAAATTGACCTGCAGTCTCACTCGATAAAGTTCAATTACTCTGATGAAGAATGAGTGGAAATACATAAAACATTTTCATGCCTTCTGCAACGTCGCCTTTAAACCAAGAGTGCAGTTTTGATCCCATATTTGTGGTAATCAGTCTTTTGCTTGTTCAATACTATAAGCCTATTTAAATGGAAACATTTTTATAAGATATTTGGTTATTCATTATCCTCTGCTCTTGCTTTCTTGCTATTTCATCTTTTTTTGCCATCCTTCAGTGGATTTCTTAATATTACTGTATCCTCCTATGTTCTTTTGTCCAACTGTTGAATCTTTGTCATTGAGGCAAAGAATATTAGGGTTGCTTCACTAATTGTATTGTTCTTCCTCTAAAACATTTCTTTTTCCCACAGATTGGTGATATAGATTATTTTTTGTTATATATTTAAAGAATTACTCCTTCCTTCTCGTATAAGTTTTCACCATCCCTTTGTAAATTTATGGAGGGAAGTTGAAAACTTCTATAGATGGGAGATAGTATATTATCTTTTTATAAGGTGGTGGTCATGAGTCATGATGAGGGGCCAAGAGGGAATTGCCAAATTCAAAATATAAGTTTATTATCTTTAAATTTTATAAATTTTAATCCTACAAATTTTTTATTATTTTTTTTTCGAACAAACTAGTAAATAGCTTAAAATTTGAAATTAGTTTATTAACTTTTAAGTTTTAATAAATTGATCTTTCGTTTAGAAGCAACCCGTGGGTTAATCTCCACAAACCTCTAAAAATTTCCACCAGCAATAGCGCATACTCCAAGAGTCCACATAATTAGGCAAAAAAAAAAAACTTTGAATTGTGAAATCAAATTATCTATTTTCTTGTACTTATTTATAGGCTCTCATTAAAAATTAATATCATAATATCCAAATGGGCCTGCAACGTTCTATCAAAATACATCCAAAGTCCACCCCATAAATAGTCCAACCCACAACCCGTCTCATAAATGGCCTGCTTCATCAATAAACAAACCTCTTATAATCTACGCGCTTCTTTTGTAAATTACAAAAGAAGCGCGTACATTCTATGGAACGGAGGGAGGGAGTATGTTTTGGATCGAACCATCAGCTCACCTTTAACACTGTAATAGACCCCATTATCGACGAGGGTGGGTTACACAATCAGTATTATATTTCTCTTCCAATATTATCATTTGACTTCAATAATACATGACAATAGTATGTAAAAGAAAAATGAGAATGGAATGTCTGTGTAATGTTTTGTAATAATAACATCACATGTATCACTTATTAAATGAGTGACACTCATTAGACATGAGAAATCTAAACCTATCCTAACATAGGGTTGTTTTGAATTTTTAAACCAATTTTTTGTTTTGAAAATCTACACTTTTTTTTAAACAATCAATGCATTTTTGTTACTTTTTTTTTCTTTTCCCTCATTTCTCATATTTTTTCTAACATCAATTAATATTTTTTTTGACACATATCATCAATCTCTTAAACATTAATTAACAAAATTTTAAAATACTCATGTAGGTTAAGAGATATAATAGTCAACGTGTAGATGAAGAGAAATAAATTATATTTTAATATATTTGTGTAGTTACATTAGTAGTGTGTGGGTCCCATGAAATACAAAAAATATTTTGTGTGGTCTTGTTAACTACAAAAGAAATACACTTTTTATATTGGAACAATGAAAATAACAAAATTCACCCCCTTTTAGTGAGTACTCCATATTATATGGAAAACTAAAATACAAACATAAATTACTTTAGTATAAATTTTCAAAACCCATCGCACTCAAAACTAGATTTTCAAAACCCAACATACCTAAAGCTGACTATTTCTGTTTAACTTGTTATGAGACCTTAAAAAAAAACGCATTGGTTATTAAATATTCAATATAATAATTTTAGGGAATTAAATATTGATATAAATACCATTACTTTAATACTAACCCATGATCTCATTAAATGTAGGTAAGTTGGTGACAGTGTGTAATCGTATCATCAGCCTGCAACTTTTTTATTTTTTTAATTTATATACTTGGCAACATGTTTTCTTCGACTATTATTCCAGTTCAGAGCCAAATCAGTAAAATATTAGTAATAAATTATTTTAAAAATTCTAAATAATTGTATATTTATTAATTGAGTCATACGCATACTTTTGTCTTTGTATGTATTAATTGTCAAATAATTATTGGTTCAAAAATTAATGGTGTTTTTTTTTTTAATAATTGTAAGTGTGTTTTTAGATTAAATATATAATGAATTTCTATGCAGTTTTTCAAAAGCTTAAGAATAAAATTTAAGAAGTGAGGAGTATATTGTATTATGAATACAATTACGATGTCATTTCTTATCTAATTATTTAGAACATAATAACAATACTTTTTGAAATGCTAACTTTGTTCAACATCAGAGATATGCTAGTGCATGCGATGTTTGGAGAAAGATTACTCTTTTAATTTATGAAAGGTCACTCTTTAAAATAAATAAATTATTCTACTATAAAGAATTCATTAACAATAATATTATTATTTTTTAACTAAAGAGTAACCCTATATTTTTTATCTAAAGAATAACCTTCTATTGTACTATATAATATTTCTAGTTTTACACTAGTTTTTTTCAATAATATTGAAATAAAACAAATTTTATATAAGTTAATTTTTTTACTAAATGTATAATTAATTGGACCTACTAATTAAGGCAAAGTTTTAATGTAATCGTAACATAAAAAATTAATTCTTTAACTAAATGTATTATTAATTGGACCTACTAATTAAGGCAAAGTTTTAATGTAATCGTAACATACATAAAACATTTATTTTCTAGTAAATGCACGATATGAATCAAATTTGGATGTTCAAAATTTTAAATTGATAAATTTTCATCTTCAATATCATGAAATTATTGAAAACTAGGTTTGATTTAAACTTTGAAACGAAAATGATAATAATATTATTTGATTGAGGCTTAAAATAGCTATTAAAAATTTAAAGTAAGGTAGAGACTTGTGTGAGACCGTTTTACATAAGTTTTTACGTGAGACGGATAAAAGTAATAATATCATTATTATTTTCGATATAAAATATTATTATTTATTTAAATATAAATTGTTTATGATTCACTGCACCATTATTACAATAATCAAAACCTTAATAAAAAATTACATGATATGCCACCACTTTAATTCAAAAGTAAGAACAAAAGTTAAATTAACATTTAAACTCATATTCTACCCATTAAATATTATACTCTTTAATTTATGTGTAAAAAAAAATGAATAATTTAATAGTAGCACTCTTGACATTAGCCTTTCATTGATGGAATAGTCAATTCTTGATTTTGTTTGTAATAAGTTGGAAGGTTCGACGTAATTTCGAGATGCTAATGAAGCTTAAACAATTGTTCTTCAATCATAGATTAAATTAGGTTACCTCAAATGATCAAACCATAATCGTGGTGTGACAACATGCATCACACGCCACAGATTTGCAATTTTTTTTCTCACATTAATATTAATTTAAATATTTAATTTTAAGTTTCGCAATAAAATTTACAATGACTAATACTTACAACTCTAGTCATAGAGTATTTATTAAAAGAAAAAAAATTAAGTGAGACTATTTCACAATAAAATTTTTAATTTTGAAAATTTTCTTATCATATAGCGTTATTTTTCTTTAAATATATTTTATATATTTTTGATGGTTCATAAAATAGTTCATTTTATTATTTCATCGATTAAATTTTATTTTTTATTAAAAATTATCTAACACTTTTTATCTATTTCATGTATTGTTTTTCGTGAAACTATGTCACTTTTTTTTCATTTATTTAAAAGGGGAGCCATTCAAGATTTCATAGTCAACGTAAATTGCAAGAAAACATTGTTGTTAATGAAAGTCATGACTAAGCAAACATTTAGTGATTGATGTAATTGGGTTTATGGATCATTTCTCCAACAATTGATTGATCAATGTAAATTTATTTATGCTAATATGTTTTCGGTTTATAAGAATTTTCGGTATGATATATAATTCACGTTTATTTTTATCTTATAATTTCACAAATCTTGGGATGGCACAAATTATAGCAAATTATATTTTTAATTATATAGAAGTTTATAATAACATTTTTTCTAGAAAAAAGAAAGATGGGGAGGTGGAATATATATATATATATATTTAATATTGTATCTGCTTTTTTACATCATCCCTGCATTATGGTTTTCAAATTTGTTGGTTATAAATATCATTCGTAGAGTATTTACGACATCTCATTATAATTAGCAATAATTAGGGGGGAAATAATGTAAAATTAAAGAGGAAAAAAAATCAATTAACAGGTGTGTGATACTTCTTTAAACAGCTGGCTAACTTTAATTGGATACCACACATTAATATATAATTATCATATTATTTAACAGATAATTAAAGAGAATGAAAGTCATGAGGAAGAATTGAAATGGTTACTCATTCTTGTTTGAAGCAATTTTTTTAGTAATTAAATAATAAAATGGATCTCTAAAAAGCTCACCACAGAAACTTTTGTATCATCTTCCAATTAGCTTTGTTCCTTACTTGTGATCCAAATTTCTTTTAGATGGGAATCCAAGAACTAGAAATTTGAGAAACATACACTAAAGTCTTGACCAATATAAGTATCTAACAAAAAAGGTATCATATAATGTGTTGCACCCTTAAATTGAATACAATAATTCATGTTTACAAGTTATAGACAGTGTTTTATACTCTCTTTGTTTCTAGTGATTGTCACTTTTTTTTTAATTCCCATGTAAATTATTTTTTAAAAAAAAAACGCATGTTTTTAAGGTAATTTGGTGCATAATTTTTTTTTTAATAAACAATGTATTTTTTATGTATGTGTAATAGGCGAGGATGATATTAAATTTAAAATAATTTGTATTGAAAAGTCAGTTATATCGAATACATTACTCTCTCCATCGAAAATGTATACATTTTGCTATTTTTGCGTAACACACCAAAGATGACTGAGCATGAATAGTACGCAGCTGCTTCTTCAAGGAAACACGGTTTCTAGAATAACGCTTTTAATGGGAAACGCGACTCTTGCTTATGAGTATCTACGGCAGTGACGTGGTTAATATAGGAAATAACGATTACATCAACTACTTCCCACAGTTGTACCCAACAAGCACATTCTGCACACAAGTTTTAACCTTTAAAATATAATAATATTAATAAAAAAATAAGAGAAAATCATGGCTGGTATAACGGTTGACCGACATGGATTTCAGCCTACATTTACATAAAATAAAAAAGTAATTTTAATTTTAAAGATCATATTTTTTTTTATTCTCCAACAAATTTTTTAAAATTTATTTTTCATTATTCATTTATTACATTTTTTTTCTCTTTTATTGATTTAAAAGAGTTTTTTGAATATAGAACTCAAAAGATAGGTTGATTATCAATTAGGGATTCGAAATATTTTTTTTAGAGATCAATTCAAAACTAGAAAGATATAATACTATCAATTCAGAACCTAAAATTATAAAATTAATAAAAATTTAATAACGTAGTTTTATAAATTTGCTATTAATTAGTATATTATTTTAATGATAATAAATTATAAAATATTACATTAAAAAATAATTTTAATACATGAAATTTTAATGTAGTTATTATTATTTTATTTTAATTAATTTTATGGTTTTAAATTATATATTTTGAATTTTGAATTGATAGAAATTTTTTTTTGAGACCCTAATTAATATAGTTAATATATATTTTGGCTTTTTGTTGAGAAAAACTCATTAGTTGAACTATTTCACTTGAGTGAAAATACTAAAAATTGGAGAGTAACTTTGAGTTTTCAAATTTCAAAAAGTAAAGATAATTTTTTAAGTTGAAAAGTTAAAATAAAAAGTATATTAAAACTTATTTTTCTCCTATTTTTCCTTAAAATAGGAATAATTTTGTTTTTTCTAGTTTTACCAGCCTTGACCATGAGACTAAGTTAAAAAGAAATTTTGATTAAAGTACCTTAGTTTAAGTAAGAATAAAGCATAAAATCGGAGAATAACAATTAGCATTTATCTTAAAACTTAAGTTTCTCAATTCAAAATTCTGACGCAATTTTGACTCGTAATTATAACTAGTATTTTATGTACTCATATTGATTAAGAATTAATATTACGTTTGACCCATTATCCTACTAACATTTTGTAAATTAATTGCCATAAACTCGTATGAAAGAATTAGTAGAAAAAAAAACTTGTGTAAATCAAATTTACGGTAAAAATTATGTGATTCTCCCTTCCAATTCTATATACCTATTGATAGGGTATTTATAGTAAGAGAGACTACAGATTTATAAATGGTTTATAATGTAAATTCGATTTACAAGAAACTAACTTTACCATTTAATACTAAAATATTATTACTTTAAAAAAAAGAGATTTGGGGGCACGGTGTCCTCGAATTCGCAAGTTTTAGCCATATTTTAATGAGTAGTTAGTAAATTTTAGTTTTATTTTTTTTATGTTTTATATTATTTGTTTTAAATTTGAAAATCGATTTTTTATTTTCAAAAACTAAATCTAAATTTTGAAAATAAACTCTATATATATCTTGCCTCATTAAAACCTACTTATGAAAAACCCCTCCTATGGGAAAAATTATAAGTAAGAAAAGGAGTACCAACAACATAGAGAGAAGGGCATGGATGAAAACTCCAACCGTACAAGATGGTGGGAGAAAAAAAATACAACAAAAAATTCTCCAACCATACCAGAATGGCGAAAGAACTACATCACAAATTACAAATACACAGGGTATACCCTAGCTCTTCAGAAGCGCAAACAAACTATACTAGCATACCTAGGTAATGAAGGAAATTAGCCAAGGCAATCTCAATTCTAAAACTTGATGAAATCAACTGGATGGATTCGGTAGAGAATTTTGTATATCGTAGATTGGATCTTCCCAACGATAGTCTAGATGTCAAATGCCACATCATCAAAGATTAAAGCATTCCCAACCCTCTAGATTTGGTATATAGAGCAAATTAGGGCAAGTTGTCGTGCACGAACCATCACAAGCCCAACTCATTGTTTTTTCTTTAGCCATTTAATGGCACTAAGAATAGTTGACATGTATCTACCCATACATCTTAAACCAGATAGCAACAACATACCTGCATTGGAAAAAGAGGTGCTGTGAGTGTAGGAGAATTATCCTTGTGTGTTGTATTAATCTCAACGGTATTTATACAAGATTATAAGTATGGTGTTTGATCATATCTCTAAATATATTCACATAATATATGTCTATCTATATACATTATTGATCGTAATTTTGCTTACGGGTTTTAAAGAGTAAGAATTCTCTATTGTTGTATGCGACGGAGTGACCAAGAATAAAATATCGAATCCAAGGGGGGGCGATACTAGAGTTTAAGCGATCTCTCATTTTTTTATAATTTTATAGAGACGAATTATGAGTGGATTGGAGTGTTATCAAACAAGTAATTAAAATTAGTCTAAGAAAACAATCAATTAATAATCAAGCAAGAAAAGATAAAGTGAAGATGATGGGTTTTTCAAGTTAAGTAAAAATGAGATTAACAACACTAGAGATGTGGAAATTCTAGAACTAATGCATCAAATTCACATGTATCAATTAAGGGCAATCACTAATTCCACCTAAACTCCCTCTCGAGATGGATAGGATGTAGATCCTTTCAAAGGTCTCAAAATGGCTCCAAGGATTGGTTCTCAATCAAACAATTCCAACTAGGTAATAAGTTTAATATCAGAGTCCCCTCACCCGATCAATCAACCTCTCGATCTAACCAATCGAATGTTCTACCAAATGGTTTTAAATCCAAAAGGTATCTCTATCTCATTTTAGATTAATGCACATGATGTGTATGACAAAATGATTCAATTAATTATCCTAAACATATAATTAACTTCTCAATCTAATCACATGCTTAAAAGAACAAACCACACAAATCATCATAAACATCAAGATCTAAAGCATTAATGATAGAAAATCAATAAACCCAATCAAAACATAAATTTAAATGCATAAATCCCAAAATTATCAAACACCATACATGTTGCTAATCTTAGAAAGGAGATTAGCCTATCATAATCCAAAAGAAAATAACATAGATCATTGTATCTTCACAAACCATGGTAAAACTATAAGGTTCAATACAAGAATTGGATGAAAATTCCCTTGAATTGCTCCAATGATGATCTCCTTCCTTTCCTTGCAAATCTCCTCTCTCCCTTACTTCTTTTCCTCACTTGGATTATGGTTTTGATGGAAGGATGATAGATATATGGTATGGATGAAGAATGGAAGAAGATGATGGTGTAAAGTGAAAGAAATAATGTATGATGTGTGTGTCCAGCAATAAGCCTACGAAATCTGATTGAAATATTGAAATTGGGGTATTTATACCCCCTAGAACCTTCTAGAAGCTCACTGGATATTTTTCAGAAATTCGCCGAACTCGACTCGAGCTCGGCAGCTTGACTCGAGTCGGGTTGTGTTTTCTCGGTAGGTTGTGGCTGGCTTATGGAGCTCGAGTCGTGTCCGTAACTCGGCTCATGTTCTCTGACAGGACTCGACTCGAGTGTAGAACTCGGGCACACGGGATGTCGAGAAGGCGATTCTGATGTGTACAGTCGACCATCGGACGTCGACCTCCGCAACTCGACTCGTGCTTGGAGGGAAGACTCGACTCGAGTGCTATGCTCGACTTGAGGTCGAGTCGAGCTCTACACTCGTCTTTTCGTTTCAGCTACCAACTCTATTTTGCTCCATTTTTTATCTTTTTCATACGTTTAATCTTATTTTCACACATTTCCATAATAACACAAAATACCACCAAAATATACATAAAATACGGATAAAATAATACGAAAATATACATAAAATGCACTAAAATATAGGTGAAAATAACGACAATCAACTATCATACCCCCGCAGTCAAAGTGGGCGGTGGTAAGACGTTGAGACTGGACCTAAAATCATCAAACAAGACTCGAGGTAGGCCATTTGTGAAAATATCAGCACCTTGATAGCGTGTAGGAACATGAAGTACTCGCACTTCGCCTCGCGCAACTTTCTCCTTTATGAACAGAATATCCATCTCAACGTGTTTTGTACGTTTATAATGCACTGCATTGCCAGATAAGTAAATGACACTTATATTGTCACTGTAGACTATGGTTGAAGAATGGTGTGTAAAAGATCTGTGGATATCGTTCCATAAATCCACTGGAGAATGATCATATCTAATCGCGACCATAAATCTGAATCTATGCTATCTGGTGTTGTCGTACCATATTCGTCAGAAGAGGTGGCTGTAGGCATGGAAGATTGTGCCATCATTTTTTAGGAAGATATGGTCGGTGGCAATATATAATCCAAAACCTGATATGCCTGATAATGAATCTTGAAGAGCTCCGCCCATGAAGCATATTGCAATTTTTTCATCTCAAGGGTGATGGAGATGAATGTTTTTCAGGCAATTCCAGGCGTGCGCAGCAGTAGAGTCTGGTTGTTCATTCACACAACCACACAAAGGACATACCTTATCAATATCCAAAAAGGATAGGTTATCTTTGGATTGGAGTCTCCCTAGTATATTAATAAAGAGGATTTTGGAAGGATATAATTTTTTCAAATTGTATTCTTCCAAACATTCTTTTCACCTTTTAGCCTCAAAGGCTAAAATATCATATAAACTTTTCATTAACACACTCTTTATCACCTAGCCTCACAATAAGATCAACCCAAATGTCAATAACAAGCTTGAGGAGAGGATAATCTCTCGAATTTGAATTTCAATCCCAAATAGATAAATTAAGGAGTATTGATTTTATATTATGGATCATATTTTCAAGTCCAACACTAAATAAATAAATAAAAACTATCCACTCAAGCCCTATTTAACTTATCAACTCTATGGAGTACGGGCGCACTAAGTGTACCATAAAATTACCCTTAATTTTATTATATAATCTTTGAATTTTAAATAAAAAAACAATTTAAGTTTTAAAATTAACTAAAAAACTATTAAAAAAAGAAATATATTATTATTTTAATTTTTTGAATAAAAAATAGAGCAAACTGCTTAGAAATGCATTATTGAGTAAAGTGCTAGAGTTAAATGTGCTGTAAAATGGGATAACGATAAAAAATAGCCTGAAAAATATACACTTTAATTCATGAGTATATTATTTATTTAATGAAAGAGTCCATTGAAATATAAATTTTACTCTTAATGTTTAAATATGATTTCTTTTTTCTTTTTATTTTTTGAATTAAGAGTATATGTTTTTATACTACTTAAGACCCCATTTAATACTGAATAATATAACTTTCTGAAGCAATGTTTCCGGAATCACACAAATTTTATCCAAAAGGACCAAAACTATAAGAGTTTAAACGGTTGCGCAGAAATTTACCGTGACTTTTTATGTTATATATACTACTGAGTCACTGACTAATGAGATATTTCAAATGATCAATTCCTTAACCTTTTAATATTTGAAAACATGTGAGTATTTCCATTTTTACAAAGTTTTTTTTTAGATAGTGTTTGAGTGAAACGTTTGTAAGACGGATAAAAGTATGATTATTATATTTAAAATATATTTTATTATATGCTTATTAATTGTTAAAGTATAAGTTTTAAAAATATGATAAAAGATGTATTAAATTATAATTTTAAATGTTATAATATAATTTATTATAAACATATTTTTAATTATACCCATTAGGATAATTTACCCATATAATAATTAAGCATACATCTAATATATAACCGTTTCACAACATAGTATAGAAAAATATGATTTGTATTATAGTAATCTTTACAAGTTGTGTCTCTATATAGAGGAGTACATGATATGGTCAAAGATACAGGAAATGAAAGATACAAATTGATTTTTACAAAATAAATAGAGTTATTATTTTGCTGAATTATTGTTGTTGATTGGAGTATTCCTGATACACCCCCACAAAATTGACGTGCCGTCAGCAACGGATATTTTGTAATGAAGTAGCTGAAAGCGAGTGCGAGATTGTGGTTTTGTTAGTAAATCTGCAAGTTGGTCTTGAGTACTCATATATGATACAGAGAGACGACCCTTGGATGATAAGTCACGCACAAAATGGAGGTCTATAGCAATGTGTTCTGATACCATATAGAAGGAGATGGTTTGTATTACAGTAATCTTTACCAGTTGTGTCTCTATACAGAAGAGTACATGATATGGTCAAATATACAGGAAAGGAAAGATACAAATTGATTTTTACAAAAATAAATAAGAGTCACTCCCTCCGTCCATCCTCAATCTATTCGTTTGTTTTTTGCGTGTGGATTAAGGAGTATTATTATTTAATGTGTAGTGAGTAGTTGTATTAGTGGGGTGTGTATGTCTCATATTTTAATTGTATTAGTAGGTGGGTGGGTCCCATGTGTCTACAAATAGAAATTGATAAATTAAGAGTGGACAACCCAAAATGATAAAATGAATAGATTAATAGTGAACAGAGGAAGTATTATTTTGCTGAATTAAGTTGTTGATTAGAGTATTCCTAATACATAGCATCCTTTCTCATCCTATATTCATTGAAATCATTTATATCTAAATTCTTCGTGAGTCAACAAAGTAACCGACTAATCAAATACATAAAATCTTGTTGTACCAACTTTTTTATAATAATAATAATAATAATAATAATAAATTCAAATATAACTTTTTTTGGTGAATTTAAAATTTATTCATTCATAAATGGAATTGGAGATAAAAATTAAGCTATAGTACCCTTAGCCCTTAGGTTTAATTATTGGGTAATTATAGCTAGGGTGTTGTACCCATGATTTATTTATGGGATAAAAGTTGAGGTTAGTGGGTAGTTTTTATTTTATTTTTTATTATTTAATTTAATTAATGGTAGAGATTATATTAAAGTTTGATATGATTATTAAAATCATCTCGATACGTTGGTGTTATAGATGCATTTAAATTGAACTCTTAATTTAATGTTGCACAATTCCAATTTATTCAAATATCCCAAATTAAATATTTCAAAATTTGAACATTCGAATTCAAAGTGCTTGCCCATTAATTAGGCAAGGGTAGGCGTCATACGCACGTTGTGGAATTTAACACCATTTTTACGGGTAGTCTTTTTTAAGTTTTTTTTAATTAAAATTTAATTTATGCAATTTTGTTTTAATCTATTAAAACTAAGGATGATTTTAGGGGTAATTAATTATAGTTATGTGGATTTACAACTTAATTATTAATAAATACATTAATCTGATATAATTACTATACGATACATAACGATTTTTTTTCTCCAACAATACCCTTGTTCACAACGTTTAATACGCAACGTTTATATAGAACAATAATTTAATTGAACACTAATGTACACTACATCAAATTAAAACAGCGAACCCATATTTTCTCTAACAACAATAACCAACACCTCTCTCTTTACCAATCTTTGAGTCAATGTACACCAATGTACACAACAATTATACTAATCACTCGAGAAGGAAATTGAATTTAGGAAGAAATCATTTGAAGATTTGCACGACGATGTACCGATTTTCTAAGAAAGATTTTGGGGGGGAAAATTTCGAAAAAAAAAAACCAACAATCGTTTGAAGATATGCACGCCAATGTATCGATTTTCTAAGAAAGATTTTGGGGGAGGGAATTTTGAAAAAAAATCAACAATCGTTTGAAGATTTGCACGCCAATGTACAGATTTAGAGAGAAAGATTTTAAAGAAGGAAATTTAGAAAAAAATCTTGGGGTCACTTTTATTTATTCTAAATGCACGTTAATGTACATATTAATATCTTCTAAATTAGAAAAAAAATCACGCTAATGACTTCTAAAGAATTTGAAAAAAAATCATTTTACTGATTGTCCCTTTCTATTATTTCTTTCTAAATGTATGTTAATGTACAAAATTATACTAATTGTACACTAATGTACATTTAAATAGTTAATTGAATTGTTTTCTCCCCAAAAAATATTTATCTTAAATGAGTGTAAAATGATTTACATTTAAATAGTTTATTGAATTGTTTTCTCTCTTTTTTAATTTGCTTTATACGATGTACAAAGATTTTCAATAAGTATGGGTAATATGGGAAAAATTAAATTAAATTTTGTATCCGTGCGTAATTTTCTTTACCGAATGTATGAATTAGTAATACCTAGATGTTGCCCCCAGGGCATAGCTCAAGTGGTAGAGGGGAGGGTGGAAAGACCTTCTAGCTGAGCTTGGTTGCTGCAGGGTGAGGGTTCAAATCGCAAGCACAAGTTTAACAGTGAGTCCTTCCTCTAAGCCACTTGAGGCACATCCTGCGATTTACCTCCTCCACCAATCCCCAGGGCAGGGGCGGTAGGGGAGCCACTTGAGGCACATCCTGCGATTTACCTCCTCCACCAATCCCCAGGGCAGGGGCGGTAGGGGGTCCTAATGATGGGGTACACCATTTAGTAATACCTAGATGTGCTTTGAACTTAATATTTATTGACTCATGATTATAGGGTGCAACTGCACCATGGATTAATAAGTTTAAATAGATTAGTGGTGGGTAGTTATTTTTTTATTTTTAATAATTTTATTTAATTTGAGGGTTGTGATTATTTTAAAATTGTGTAAGAGGTGCATTCTAGTTGAACATTAAAATTAACGAGACATCTCATATAACAATGTCTCGCGTACATGCTGACACCATATAATTGAAGTGAATTCTTATAAATTGTTCAGCATAAGTTATTGTTGTTGTATGTTTTGTTAATTTTGGAACGCTCTAATTGTTTGAATCTATTTTATAAATTTTGGAGTAAATTTCATACTCAAAATAAATGAAATTTTCTTTAATAATAATAATAATAATAATAATAATAATAAAGTTAAACTAAAAAAAATTAGAGAATTTTGTTTTAATAGTAATAGATTAAAATAAAAAAGTAGGTCTTGTATGAGACTGTCTCACAAATCTCATTTTGTGAGATAAATCATCCATTAACTAAATAATATATAATATAAAAGGGAAATAAAAAATAAAAATACGGCCGTAGCGGGTCACCCGAATAACATCTCGGAAGCATGCATATTCAAGTAATTAACGTAAGAGACAATCTCTTATGAGACGAATTTTTTTGTGAAACGGGTTGACCCATTACTAAAGTATGTTTATTATATAGTTAAAGTATGCTTATTTATAATTAAAGTATGTCAATAAAGAATCATATTATAATACTCTAAAATCACACTTTAATTCATCATTTATCATACTTTAGAAAATATATTTTAACAACTATTAACCATACTTTATCTTATATAGTAATATGCATACTTTAACACGTCTCACAACCGTCTCACAAGAGAATTTGTCTTAACGTAATATCCATTTTCTTTTCTCATACAATTAAAATCATTTGATTTTAAATTATCAATGATTTTAAAATATTAAAGTGAAAGTAATGCTTAAATATGATATGATTATTAAAAAATAAATAAATAAGTGATAGATTAAAATTCAAAAGTGATACACTAATTATTATTGAAGTATTTCATAAAATTTTCATAAATTAGAATGTGGTAATATTTTTAATAAAAAATAATATTAAACAAGAAAAATTAATATTCGACTAATCAAGTTATTTTACAAATGATTTGTAAGAAAGACAAAGATGATAACATTTTAATAAAAAGTGATATTTGATTAAGGAAAAGTAATATACATCCAATTATATTATTTAATGAAAAATTTATAAGACGGATAAAAAGTAATAATATTTTCAATAAAAAGTGATACTCCTGTTGATTAAGAAAAAGTGATGCACATCCAATAATAATACTTATTTAATAAAAAATTTATAAGACAGATAAAAAATGATAACATTTTTAATAAAAAGTGATACCTGATCAAAGAAAAGTGATAAACATTCAATTAAATTATTTAATGAATAATATATTTTATCATACACATAAAAAGTGATTATATATTTAATGAAAAGTAATACCTGGTAAATAAAAAATGATAACTATTTAAATGAACTATCACATTAGCTATTAATATAATAGTAATAAATAAAAAGTGATGATTAATAAATAAAATGTAAAGTTATCATCCAGATTTTTTTATCAATTACATAGTAGTTTGACACGATTTACATAAATTTTTTTTGTCAATTATATATTATTTTGGGGTAATTTTGTGGTGCACCGGTACATGGTTTAATGTGTTAAGTTAGGGTATAATAGTATTTATATATTTTAAAAAGTTAGTTATTTATAAATATCAAGGGTGAAGATTAATCATTAGCAAATATAGTGGTTTAAATCTTACAGGAGCACTGATGCACTAAATGCACCCTAGTTAAACTCATTATTTTGACACGATTTATATTAATTGTGTTCTTTAAGGAAAATATTCTCTTATTTTATTTAAGAATAATTATATAAATGTAATAAATAATAATAATATATGATTAATAAATTATAAAATAAATTAAAACAAAGTCTAACTCAATTAAAAAAAAAACAGCCAAAAAGAGTGAACTAATTAAGTTAAGGTGGCCGGCTTACATGTATTTTGACATTATTAGGTTGGCTGTAGCACGTGGATCCGAGAAGGTTTATATTTGACCCGTCCGAGATGTGATTTGTGAAACAATCTAATATAAGTCTTTGCCAAAACAAAATTAGATAAATTAAATTTTAATAAAAAAATTATATATCTAAAATAAATGTATAGCTGATGCAGCGTGATGAGCGTAAAATTATTAAAATTTTCCGAATGACAAAGTATGTTGTGAAATAAGTTAAATTTATTATAATATGATTTATTATTAACATATTTTAACTATAAATAAGTATAATTTATCTATATGATAAACATACTTTAATTATGGATCGACCCGTTTTACACTCCCTCTCTTTGCCAATACATCTGGCTATTGCTAGAGTTGTCTTAGTTTTTAACAATGAGAGTGTAAAAATGACGAGTAACACTTTTGAAATATCATCCACATGAGATTGTTTTATATATATGTTTTAATATTTAATATTATTTTCTGTGGCCAATTCTAAAGTAGCTACTCTTATTTTATTATTTTGGTTGGTCAATCTAGATATATTCTCTTTTTTAATAAAAGATTATCCACCCCACACAAAAGTAACTATTTTACTATTTTGGTCGATCAATCCAAATGTATTCTCTTTTTTAGTAAAAGACTCCACCCCACACGTGACACACTACTTTCATTTAAGACAAAAACTTGTGTGCGGGACACACCGTGTTCCTATGGGAACACAGTCATCTCCCTCCTTATTCTATTTAACCCTATGTATTACTAGGGGTTTAAATTGTAAAGGAGCACGGTGTCTCCGGGGCACAAGAATCTCACTCTTCATTTACTGCATATAAATAATAATATTTTTTAATTCACGTGTAAAATACAAATAGTTACTTTGCACTGACCCGGAGAACATATATTAATATTACCATTTTTCATTAGAAATGCATTTTTTATTTAAATTATGAATTATTCAGAAAATAGTAAATTTTACCACTATCATATCATTATATCAATCAAATATCACATTTTATTTGAATATTATTATTTCTTATTTCTTACAAAACTCGGAAATGACATGTGAAGAAGGTGGGGTTATTTAATAAAATATAGTGGTTTGAAAATTCATTTAATAAAATATAGTAGTTTGTGGACCCTTTAATAAAATAAGTAGAAGCGCCATTAGTAGTGGCGACTTTTACTCGGTTTTACTGTTGATGTATTATTTTAACTTAAAAATTTTAAATAAAATAATTTTACCCAAATAAATTCATACCTTATTTTCGACATTTCCCCACTCTTCAAAATGGTATCAGAGCCCTAGGTTTATTTATTTAAGAATGGAAAATTTATTATAAACTTATAACACTTAACGAGATGAGAGTTTTAAGAATTATGGATCCGAACGAAAGTTCGACATCCGAGAGTGACAGGACTATCAGCCCTGTCCAAAGCTGGAGCAACAGGGACTTCTGGCTGTTAACTATGATGATACAAACAGTTCTATATAACAATATTATTGTGTGTTGTATAGACAATATGCAGAGAAAGAATACGAGGACGCCGACCGATGGTGGGACGGTGTAATCCAAAGAAGGGAGTTGGCAAATATTTGTGCCAACCACACCAAGGAGGAACATCTGGAGGAATTACGCCAGATGTAGATAAGATACTCCAAAAAGTATCAAGAAACATCGTGGAAATTCAAAATTTCACCGAGATCCATGGAAGTGTCCCCAGACACAGACAATGGAGAAAACGACCAAATCAGGGTCCGAGTGAGGTATGCAAGCCTTATCACTTTTCACACTGGACGGAATGACAGAGTGGAAGGAGATCGAGGCAGATAACTCTAAGATAAACCAATATCTTAGAGAATTACAGAATACGGTGAGATTCTTTGGAGAATATTGCCAAAGCATATCCAAGACGATGTTCGAGATCAGCCTTAGGATGGAAAAGGTATGGTGGAGAAGTTGCAGAACAAGCAACTCGACCTCATCATGAAGCTGATAGAACAAGTAAAGTCATTGGAGACCAAGGTGACAAGAAGAAGGCCAGGAGGAAGGTTACCACTAACCTTCGGACTAGAACTCCTTTTACATCAAAAAGGGAAGACGACGGAGGTCACAAGGCCGAAGTTCGAAAGTGAAAAAATGATTGCTATCCTTCGAGGAGAATCCACATCCCCAGATGGAAAGAGCAAATCTTGAGGATCTACATGATATATATGAGTCCTTCAAGGACTATCAATTGTAGATCTAAAGATGAATGTTGAAGAGACATCAAACTCACAACAACAATCTCAAGCTCCGACACAATGAGATCCGAGCCAAAATAAAGAAACCTCTGGATCACATGGAGTCCATGAGGCAAGACAAAAAGAGACATTCCAACAATCGGAAAACTTCAAGATAAAGGCAATAGGAATGCCAACGGGAGCAAGCCGAGTTCGAGGATCTAATCTACACAACACTCCATATGGTCGGTCTCACCTTGAATCAATAAATCCATATGGGTTGATCTTAAACCTCGACACTGTAGACTTCAAGAATAGAGAGACCTTGATCGATGAATGGACAAATGCCATGAAGATTGCAGGTGGCGCATTGGAGCTGGACAAAGAAGGGTTTATAAGGTTCCTAACTATGAGCCTGAAAGGATCGGTAAAATGCGCCTGGGAGGAGCTCTCAGACGAAGTCAAAAAGGAGACCATGGAAGGCGAAGACCTAGGCAATATCGTTGATAGCATGGCCAAGATCTTCAAGATCCACTTCATCAGAGTAGGATACTTCGAAGGAATGGAAGAAGAAAAGAAGATGAAGTATAGGAATGCCCTATACAGTCTAGAACTACTTGACATCTGTTACGTAGACGAGTACATCAAACTCTTCACAGAGTATAGATGAAAATCAAAGATCAAGGAGGAGGAGGTATTTTTTTTTCACTTATTCTTTGCGAAGATTCCAAGCCCATGGAGAGAAATGTTGATCAAAGAGTATGAACCATGCGAGCTGGATTCAATAGCAAGGAGGATGTCTTTCCTCAAAGTCAAGATTGCAGAGTGGTGCCATCAAGCATCATTACACAAGAACTACAGGAGACTAAGGGGAATCAACGAAGCAGTACCCTTATGTTGCGAAAACAATGATCTTCCAGCTATCATTGGAAGAAGTCCAAGGAAGCATAAAAGGATGAAGAAAAATCATCCTTACACACAGAGAAGCGGAGGATGGAGGTCCAGAAGACCAAGATCCTTTTGATCTAAACAAAAGGCCCGAAGCTATAAATCAGGACAAAGGTCCGTACCATCCAGATGGAGTTCAAGAAGTCAAGCTTCATCCTCAGGGTCGAACCAGAGGAGTACAGAAAAAACTCCCACGAGAAAGACATTCCGAAGAGCAGCTACACGAGCTAATGAAAGATTTAAAGATTGTAACTGCTATACATGTGGAGCGAGGGGGCATATCTCACCCGATTGCCTAGAAAACCAGAAGAGGGGAGTAAGACTTGAAACAACTCCAGAAATGGAGGAAGCTGTTTACTTTCAAGACTTGGTACAGGTATATCAATTCGAAGATATACCCTTAGAAGAGAGCATCTATGAAGAAGAGTTCTTCAGCCAAGACGAATCCTCTGAAGATGAGTCGGAGTAAAGAAGAAGACTTCAGACAAGAGATGCAAGAGGACATGTCGGTATTCTTTTCTCAGACATCCATTTCTCATAGAACTCTTATGAGATTCATGAAGGAGGATCCAAGACTCAATCTATATGACGGATTTACCGTGGGACGACTAGAGCGGTTCCTCAACTTCAAAAAGAGAAAGCATAACATCATATATAAGGTGACTGAAGGAGAAATTACCATTCCAATGGAACTCACGAGCAATGTGATGGAAATGCAACTAGTCCCTGTTGATAAAATCAAAAGGGAGCTTAGTAAACTCAAGGAAGAAATGGCTAAGACTATGTCTTGGATCCACATCGGAGCAATTCAGATCCTTATCAAAGCAACATTCAAAGAAGGCATCGATACACCAATCGATATTGTAATTTTTTATAAGAGGATCAAGAATACGAGAGAAGCATGCTTGGGAGGAATCTCAGGGAACCTGTACGCAGGCAAGGTGGCATTTTACATATACCCAAGGATTGCCTACAATCTGGCAGATAAAGACTTCAGTAGGGCACTCACCCTTCATCAAGATTTCAAAAACAAAGACATGATGAAAGAATGAAATAGGCCTTACTCGATCACATACAGTATCTCGTACGCGCTATCCAACACCCATCATTCGGATCTATTCCAAATGAAGGAGTATATTGAGATACTAGAAGTATTCGAGAGAGTTGCATGTGCAACTAGGCCAGAAATAATGGAGTTACCGCCTATCCATGATATGGATTTGCGAATCAGAGATAAACTGGTCTGGAACAGGCAAGATAACCTCAGATTCGACCAAATGAGGATTTCTTTCCAAGAAGCCGATCAGTGAAAAATGGGGAAAGAAGCCGATCGTGGAAGTAATCCAGGAGCCGGAAAAGTTCACAACTAAAGGTGAACTGAAATGCTCAGAAGGATAGAGAGGAGTCGAAGTAACCTTTGACATTATTAAAAATGAAAACTCTATTCCTTGTGATGTCTTATATTATCTCCAATAGCCAACAATTGGGAGATATCAAGGACAGCTCAAACTCGGAGAACTTGAACTGGTAATAGAAGGAATAGCAGGAAGATTCCCAGAGCAACTGGTGCTGGGATTGGAGTTTCTCAAGGATCACAAACCTTGGGAAAGATTACAAGATGGAATGGAATTCACGGTCAAAGGAAAAAGATACAAGGTTTACTAGTAGAGGATCGGACTTAAAGCTCTGATCTACCCATGGCCACAAGTCCATTCTCAATATATATCACTATTGAGATGATATATAAGGAGCATCGTGCAGAGTACTTTGTGGCATACATTGATTCAGGAGTTGGCATCTACACAGCAAAAGAAGGAGTCTTTCCTAAAGACTCAGGCGAAGAATTGTCAATGGTACTAGGAAAAGATTTATCACAAAGGGTGCTAATCCTTAATAGAGGAATCAAGCAAGCGGAGATCATAATTGGAGGAGCGGATCGTACCCCATGGTACAAGGTAAAGACTCCACCAATATATTTTCATGATACCAGAGTGGATATTCTGTTAGGAAATAATTTCTTACATACATTCAAGCGTTTTACCCAAGAAAACGCAACAAGAAGGCTTATTTTCATAACCCTTTGTGAACATAAGATCATAGCACCAAGACTGCATAATGCATTTCAGAGAAAAATGCCCATCAGATTTCGCAGCAAGCGTGGTGATGAAGGAAAACTTAGCCATCCAAAGATGAATGATCAGAGAAAATATGGCGAAGCAGTTCTTCAGATGATAACCGAAACCAGAGGAGGATGGAAGATGGAGAAACTTAAGAAAGATACAATCCACCTTCTCAAAGCAAGCTTGGGAGAAAGCTTACAGAGAGACGTCACAACCGAAGAACAGACATCTTTGGAGGACGTCAAGAAGAAGATACAGAGGAACTTCAATGAGGATCCTCTAGCCTGGTGGAATAAAAATGAGCTCAAAGCCTCTCTCAAAGTGAAAGAAGGAAAGGAGCATGAGTTCGTGAGATACAAGCCTATCCTAATGAACCAAGAGGATCGAAAGGATATACAACAAATACTTAAGGAACATCTGGACCTTAAGTTAATATCACCAGGAGTATCTCCATACAGCAGTCCAGGATTTCTAGTTCGAAATCATGGATAAGTCAAGCGTGGAAAGCCAAGACTTGTGATCAACTATAAAAGGGATCAACAACATCTTGGAATTTGACAGATACTATATACCAAGTAGGGAACACTTTGGTTAACTATATCAAGAATGTCAAGGTATTCTCCAAGTTTGATTGCAAATCTGGATTCTACCAGATTATGATGGAAGAAGAAAGCAAGAAGTTCACAGCCTTCTCCACACCACAAGGCCATTATATCTGGAATGTCATGCCTATGGGCTTGGCGAACGCACCCCAGATATACCAAAGGAAAATGGATAATCTTTTCAAATATTATTTCTAATTTATTTTCGTCTATGTGGATGATATTCTCATAGCCTCAAAGAACGTGAAGGAGCATCTAGCGCATCTGGAAGTATTTTCAGAGGCATGCCACAAGGAATGATTGGTGCTTTCTGAAAATAAGGCAATAATAGCAACAAGGCAGATCGAATTTCTTGGAGTCGAGATTGATGAATCTGAAATTATTCTACAACCACACATTGTAGAAAAGGTTCAAGGATTTCCTAAAGATTTCAAGGACAAGAAGCAGCTCCAAAGCATCTTAGGAGTTGTTAACTTTGCTGGGATGTTCATCAACAATCTGGCGCAATATAGGAAGGTGTTCAGTCCTCTGTTGAAAAAAGATGCTGAATTAAAATGGGAGGAATCACACCGAGCAATGGTTAAACAACTAAAGGAGGTTTGCAAGAAGCTCCCCAAGTTAGCTATACTGTATGACGAGGATGAACTGGTACTATATACAGATGCCAGTGACCATTGGTGGGCAGCGGTTCTAACAAAGTCCACACCTGAAGGAGAGGTGTCATGCAGATACTGTAGTGGACTCTTTGCAGAGAACGAAGCTAGGAGATGGCACATCAATAAAAAGAAGTCCTTTGCGGTTCGGAAAGCGTTCAAGAAATGGCCGCTATTTCTTCTCACGAAGAAATTCATCCTTAAAATTGATAACACAAGTGTCAAAGCCTTTCTAAAAAATAAAATTGAATCTAAACCAGAAAAGGCTAGACTATTAAGATAGCAAGCAGAATGCCAATATTATGGTTTTAATATTGTCATTATTAAATCTGTTGATAATGTTTTGACAGATTTCCTGACGAGAGATGGAGGGAGCTGAAATAGACTCCATCCTGACTGTTTTGAGGCACCTGATGGACAACCTGAAGTTGTTTCAAAGGGAATTTGAGAATCTAGCACTCAATACAACGCGTGCTGGAAAATTACAAGAAAGTGATCGGACCAAAATGTCTAATTGCATACGAGTTTGTATTCGCAACAATGCGAGTCTCTTCGAGGCATTATGAGAGCCACTCCTCCAGACTGTTGATGGCAATAGCAATCGACAAAAGGAGAGTAGTCGAGAACGGGGCTCTAAACCCGGAGCAAGGGATTCAAGTACCCTTAGCACAAGTCCTAGATTGGAACCTCCAAAAGAGGAACTGGTTCAAGAAAAATCGAAGGCCTGGAGTCACATCTAGAGTCAATGAGTCAACCCAGCACCTCTGGGGTCAAAGAGGGAGAGATCAACCTTAGACCTATGACGCGCACTGCTAAGGTTGGTATTAACTTAGCTGATTTCTCTTATTGGCATGAATACCAGGCCAGCTGAGAGAAATTAAACACAAGACAGGGAATCCGACTGGAAAAATACCGGGTGGATATATCTGGGGAATGCCCCCGAGTTTGGATGCGAGAAGGCTCAAATCCAAATTATGTAAAGCAGTGGTATGATTTTGAGGCACTAGCCTCAATTTATATTGTTGCACCAAGCTTCCCAGAACTTGCAAAACTTTCAGATTGGCTAGGAGAAAAGATTTTTAAGGAATGGGAAAACAATGCAACTCTATCCAGAGGAGATGTATTAGAGCTTTACTTCACAAGTGCGGCTCCAGAACCATATGGAAAAGGCAACCACGAAGCCTTTCATTTCATCAAGCTAAGAAGACCCGATGTTTCAGCATCAAATAGGATCAAGGAGTCTTCTAGAAAGGAACCAGTCTTGGTTTCTACATTCTCTGAAGAGCAGATCTCTACGTGTAGAGTAAGGGGTTTGTACGCCTGCATCAAAGCAATGGTGGAGGTGAAGTTCCCATTCAAGTTCGAGCACAAATCTTTGAATGGGTCTTTTCTGTTGAATACCTTAACAGGAAAAAAGACAGTGTTCGCCGAGAAGGCCTTCCAGGAAAAACAAGAATTTCTTTGGAGGAATAAGATTCAGGTGAGTAAATAAACTCATCGGGGATATTGCAACATGGCCCATTTCGGGCAATGGATAAACAAGGTATGTTCGAGCTGTTCCACCCAAATAGAGCCAGAGTTTGGAAAAGGAATAAGACTGGGCATAGGAATGATCAGAACTGCTGATCCACCTCCAGCAAAGGAGACACGTGGAAAGAAGAGGGTAAAATCTCTTTAGATTACCCAAGAGCCAGGAGAATCATCAGGCACCAAAGAAGACAAATGACTCTTCAAAAAAGCAAAAGCCAGATGACTTTCTGAAAGGACAAGGGACATGTGATCGACAAGGAGGATGGACCACAAGAAGTCATCCAATGGAGAAAGGGGACCAGCCAGCTGCTAAAGTTGGGATCCAATGAAAAAACGTAAGCAGTGACGTCATTACAATGACGTAAGCGGTGACGTCAACAAAAGTAAAGAGGCTTTAAAATCCGAATTTCACATTCGCAAGCCTCTATAAATAGCAGAGTTGAGAAAGCTGAAGGCATCGACCATCACCCTATGTTTTCTCTCACTAAATAAACATTCTTTCTTTGTATGAGTGTTTCTATTCCAGCTAGCATAGGTAGCTAAAGGAGTTTCTCCTCTTGTTCAGTGAGGATGAGTGTGTAATAAATTTATCCATTCAATAAATAAATAATCTTGGGCTTCTGCCCGCATGTAGCCTTCCATTTTTGCAACCTTATTCTCCATACTTTCCGACAAGAAGCAGTAGCAGCATCCTGTACACCCGTTGTAGGAAACGAACCAGGGTTGTGCTGAGATCCGCTGAAGGAATGGGATTGAACCATCACACTGCGGGGCGAGTGGTTGGCTGTGAGGAGCAGCTGTAAAACCTCCCGGATACCCGGTGAATTAACGGTAAAAAAAAGGTACTATTACTGTTTCAAGTTGGTTAGTTATGATATTAATGTTAATGTACGGAAGAATGTTGGGTCTGATATGGTCGTAATGGACTATGTCTATTTTGAGGATAAAGGGAAATGTTGGAAACAGGAATTAAAACAGGTATATTTGGGGTTTTCCACAATTTTTTATTAAAAAAAAATATATTAACAATGAACAGTAGTAAATCGCCAATAGGAATGGCCCTTCAACGTATTATGTTAAAAGGTGGTCAAACTACCATATTTTATTAAAAAGAAATTCAAAACAACACATTTGGTTAAATGTACCGAAGAAGGTGGGACAAGGGAGTGTTCCACAGTTTATAACAGAAAAAAGATCGTACTGCCAAGTTGACTTCGAAAGTTACTTTTCTAATTGTAAATTATTATTGGTACTAATTTTAACGAGTTATTATTTTGTGGGATTATTCTATTATTATAAAATTATCGAAATGAATTCATTGTCACACTTTAAATAAAACACGAAATATTATACACGAATTACCGAAACATCATGATAAAATACACTAATAATTTATAAAAGTATAATTACAATTATTATATTTATAAAAGGCAAAAGCTTATTTGTGCCCGTGCACATGGGAGCACATTCCGTGTGCTTTTAAAATTTTGTGTTAAATTATACCCTTTAGTATAAAGATGTGCACCCTTTATTTTACAAGGCAAAAACTTGTGTGCGCCCGGGCGCACAAAGCACACTCCGTGTGCCTTTAGAATTTTGTGTTAAATTGTATACTCTTTAGTATAAAGATGTGTACCCTTAAATTTCTGAAGAAAAATAAAAAATATAATGAAAAGTGTATACCCTTTAGAACAAAATGGTACTCTTATTAATTAAAGTGTATACCCTTTAGAATAAAATAATGTACTCTCATCCATAATACTAAATTTTAAAGGCGCACGGCGTGCGCCTGCCTCACTCTTTATAAAATGAAGTGAATCTGATTCATTTATTTTGATAAAATTATTTTTTAATACTACATAAAAAAATTTATTTTTTAAATAGATAATTATTATCTTTTAAGTAAAAAACAATATTATTCCCACTACAAAAAATATTTTTTAACAACGGAATTTACTAACAGAATTCAATACGTTGATAATTACCAATGGATTACCAATCAAAATCATATTTTTTTATTAGCAATGGAATGTTAACAGATTTATTCTCTATTTTACCAACGTAATTCAATCCGTTGGTAGAGAATCTTTATATAAATTATCAACGAAATTTTTAGCAACGGATTACCAACGAAATTGATTTTTCGTTGCTAAAAATTTACCAACCACGAATTTCGTTGCTAATCCGTTAATATACCAATTTAACAATGAGATTAAGGCTTTTACCTACGGAATATTCCGTTGGTAAAAAAATGAGTAATTTTTTTAGTCTCCAACACTGTTCAAGAATATAAAATTCAAAACATACTCCCTCTGTTCCAAAGATATTGGCACACTTTACTTTTTGAATTGTCCCACAGAAATTGACATTTTTTTAAGAACATGAGACCCACCCAAAAATAATTTATTTATTTATACGAGCCCACACACACATCACACTCACCACTAATACAACTACCCACCACACATTAAATATAATTTCTCTTACTTCACTTTATATTAAATTATTATACTCCTTAATTTTCGTGCCAAAAAAAATGTGTCAATATCTCCGAGATAGAGGGTGTATCAGAATATCATTATTTGAAAAATAAAATTTTTCATTCAAAAGAATAATAATTAGGAGTACAATTTCTTAATGTATTAAAAAATCATTAGTAAATCTGGTTAAATCTGAGTGTAAAGAGAATAAACGTATTCCTAGTGAATAACATAAGTACCGTAATATTTACTAATATTAAAGTTTGACAAAGACTTGTGTACAACCTCCCAATGGTACAAACTCCTTCCTTCACCTTCAATGTGTGTTTTCCTCTTTTTTTTTAAACTATTGTTGTTACTGTTTTTTTTTTCGTTTTTTCATTTTTTATTTTTTATTTATTTAATTTTAGGGATATAGTTGTAATTTTACCCTTGTGGTATAGTATATAATTTATCCCCTAGGGTTTTGGGTATAATTGTAATTTTACCCTTGTGGTTTAGGGTATAATTTATCCCTAGGGTTTAGTATTTAGAGTATAATTGTAATTTTACCCTTATGGTTTATGGTATAATTTATCCATAGGGTTTAGGGTAAAAAATTATTTTTAGAGTATAATTTATTTCTAGGGTTTAGGGTTCAGGGTATAATAGTTATTTAAATAAAATAAATTTAAAAATAAAATAAAAAACAACATTAATGAAGGAGCAAAAATTAATTAAGAAGGGTGGGTGTAAGCAAATAAAATTCATGGTCAAATCAAATGGCGACACGTGAATTTTCATAATTAAAATATCAATTTTAATTTATTATATTTTATTTTGGGGATTTAATAAATTAATTCCTAAAATAGATTAATAAATAATTGATAATTAATTTAAACCCAATAAATTAAAAGGGGGGTTTAAATTAAGTAAAGCTTGTATCCCAAGTCAAATAAAGTCTGGAAGGTTCCAGAATCAGGTCAAAATTAAGCAACGACCAATCAAGATGTGTTATATATGGAAAGGCCCAAGCCTGCAGAATCAGGTCAAATCTGTCACTAACCAATTAGATTGCGAGTTATTTATGGGGCGTCCTCACCCTTCACCCATATAAGAAGCACTCATCCATTCATTCCAGACACACATTAAAAGACCTGAAGACACAAACGCTCTGAAGAGATTGAAACACGAGCAACGCTCCTCAAGATCTTCAAGCATCTTCAAGTCAAGAACGGAAAACGATTCGAGATTAAGGTGCGGAGCCCCTAAATCAAGCATTCTTCATACACTAAGTTCTTCGGTGTTCTTCACGCCAAGAACAGCATACGACCCGGGATTAAGGTGCTAAGCCCCCAAATCGAGTGTTCTTCGGATCAAGTATGTTTTAATATAAATACAAAATTTATTATTATAAATTTTGACACGCCCGGTGGGACCATCTCTTATATTTATTTTAATATAAATACAAAATTTTGAATTATTATTGTAATTCCCTTATATTTATTTTAATATAAATACAAAATTTGTTGTTACAAATTTTGGCACGCCCAGTGGGACCATCTCTACCTCTCATCTCTTCTCTCTACAAAGTATAAAATTACTCCTGTCAAGATTACTGTGGGAAGGACTGCTGCTTCTAAACTCTCAGAGTCATTGAATGAATATGTTGCTGTTGTTACGAGGAGCATGACAGAAAAAGCTCGATCGGAAGCCTCATCTGGATCCAACCCTTGGTTGATGAGGCTTCGAGAAAACAACTACCTATGAAAGAGGATAGTGATGAAGATTCTGCATCTTCAAGCTCTTCATCTGACTCAGTTGCAGCTCCAGTAATGATGGCATGTGCCTCAATTATTGAGGAGCAGTTAGCAAGTATGATGAAAGATATCGAAGGGCTCACAAAACAAATAGAAATTCAAGATTCGAAAATCTCCCAATTGATAGAAAAAAGAGACATCGCGGAGACTAGCCGAGTAAACGGAAAAGGAGTCATGGACGATAGTGAGGTGGAAGAGATCACAAGGCGCCAGACTATTGAAAAGGAGCAAACTCAAGGAACATTGCCACTTTCAGCTGATGGAATGCTCCAAGTTGATCAATTGAAGGATATTATACTTGGAACAATAAAAGAAAGATTTGAAGAGAATTCCAAGCCCACTGTCACTTATGTCAAGCCATTCACAAAAAGAGTGGACAACTTGAAGTTGCCAGCTGGCTACCAACCTCCCAAGTTCCAACAATTTGATAGCAAGGGAAACCCAAGGCAACATATAGCACACTTAATTGAGACTTGCCATGACGCTGGTACTTATGGAGACCATATGGTGAGGCAGTTCGTTTGCTCTCTCAAAGGAAATGCCTTTGATTGGTATATCGACTTGCAAGCTGAATTCATTGATAGTTGGGCACAAATAGAGCAGGAGTTTCTTAATCGTTTCTACAGTACAAGAAGAATTGTTAGCATGATGGAGCTAACTAACACTCGTCAATTGAAAGAAGAACCTGTAATCGATTATATTAATCGATGGAGGAATCTGAGTCTGAATTGCAAGGATCGACTATCCGAAGAGTCCGGCATTGAGATATGTATCCAAGGGATGGAATGGAATCTCCTTTATATACTCAAAGGAATTCAACCTAAGACTTTCGAAGAGTTGGCTACTAGGGCCCATGACATGGAATTAAGCATGGTTGCTAATGGAATCAAACATTCACCAATGTTGGACTCCTACAAGTCCAAAGATAAACAAGATTTCAAAAAAGGGGGCAAGCCCTATGCTAGAAATTCCAACAAAGAATCAATGGCCACAAATATTATGACAGTCAAAATTTAAAAGAATGGAGATGATAAGAAAGATAAAGGTAAACAAGTTGCGCAAGAATTGGGCAAAGAAGATTGACTCTGAAAGAGATGCAAGAAAAAGAGTACCCATTTCTGAACTCAGACATTTCTGACATATTTGATGATCTGATGAAAAATAAGCTCATTGACCTTCCTGAGATGAAGCGTCCAGAAGAAGCCGGCCGAACAATGACCCAAAATACTGCAAGTATCATAGGTTGGTGGGTCATCCAATTCATGATTGTTTCGTTCTCAAGGAAAAGATCATGCAGCTAGCCAAGAAAGGAAAAATCGTGTTAGAAGATGAAGCAGCCACGAACTTCACTTCTATAAAAGAAAGTCATGATGAAGGCTCATGTCATGTCGTGATGAAGAGGACAGTAAAAGCAAACAATCTGAAGCTAAGGGCAAAGCTTACTCCATGAAGGTAACCTTCACGTATGAAGATATGTTGTTGGGTTTGCAATCTCATAATCGATCTCTATTTGTGACTGGTTATACTAAAGAGGTGCGAGTGAATCGCATACTTGTTGATGGAGGTTCGGCGGTGAATATTCTGTCTTTAAGGATGTTAAAAAAGCTAGAAATAATGGTGGATGAACTCAATCATAGCCGATTGATGATTCAAGGGTTCAACCATGAAGGACAAAGAACTTTCAGCACAATAGTTCTTGATTTACTATTGATGAGATGAAATCAATAGTGCTCTTCCATGTCATCGATGCAAAAACTTCATACAACATGCTTTTGGGACATCCATGTCTGCATGAGAATGGGGTGATTCCATCCACATTACACCAGTGATTCAAATATAGTGAGGGTGACAACGTGAAAAGGGTATTCAGCGACGACAAGCCATTTACTGAAGCCGAGTCCTACTTTGCCGATGCTAAATATTTCTTCCAGAGTGCAAAGGAAGTTAAACGTGAAGAAGCCCCAAAACAAGATAATGGGCGCATTAAACATATAGAAGATGAGGAAGGCAGCACATCATCTGCCACTCTCAAGAAGAGCAAAGAGAAGCTTGAGACCTTGGAAGAGTTGACATTGCCTCTAACAAAAATTGATGCAAATAAGCCTTCTTCTCCATCACTCAAAAGATTCACACGTCCTGTTGAAGGAGCAAAGACCGAACACGGTGAAGTGTTTGAAGCCAAAATAGCCAAGTCGTATAGTCCACAAGCTTATAAACTTCTCATGAAGGCTGGTTACGAATCGAAAGAAAAGCCAATGACGAGCAAGTTGCATCAAGAAACCATCAATCCTCCAGAGCATGGACTCAATGCTACTAAAAAAATGTTGAAAAATAGTAGCCCTACTTTCAAGAATGCTAAGCCAGGTTTGGTATATGTCCCTCAAAAGCCAGTCCGCATTGTAATTAGAAGAGTAAGTACAAATTATATCACCGAAGGAGAAGCTTCATCCACGGATGATATTTTTTATGAAAGTAGTAGAAAAATCAACAGAATCTCTGTCTTTGAAAGACTTGGGAGTGTCTTCGAAAGGCTTGGCCCCCATGAAAGAAGCAAGTATGAGAGGCAAAATAATGTCAATTCTTCTACCTGCAAGAAGCTTCGAAGTCGAGTTCCTTCTCGTATGAAGCGGCGAAATATCTTGACTGTCTCATGTGGAAGAGTGTTGAAAGCTAAGATGCAAACAATCATCTTTACTAAAGATGATAGTGATGATGATAGAGAAAGTGTAGCTTCTACCAACCATACCACTGCTCTTGATGATTCTCACATGGAGGAGGTAGATGTTGAAGATGCTCCTCTACAATTTGAAGAAGGGGTGAAAGCCACTATTGATGAGTTGAAAGAAATCAACTTAGGTGATAAAAATGATCTACGTCCTACCTACATAAGCGCTCTGCTAAATGTTGAGGAAGAGGAAAAATATATTAGCATTTTGCGAGAATTCAGAGACGTATTTGCATGGTCACATAAAGAAATGCCAGGTTTGGATCCTAAAATCGCAGTGCACCACTTGTCCATTAAAAAGAGAACTCGACCAGTAAAACAAATTCAGTGTCAATTTCGACCAATGTTAATTCCTTTGATTGAGGACGAGGTTAATAAGCTTCTTGAATCATGCAAGATCCGAGAAGTCAAATATCCTATATGGATTTCCAACATCGTGCTGGTAAGAAAGAAAAATGGGTAACTCAGAGTATGTGTTGATTTCCGAGATCTGAACATGGCATGTCCAAAAGATGACTTTCCACTGCCAATTGTTGAACTCATGATTAATGCAACAACGGGGCATGAGGTCCTTTCATTTATGGATGGATCATCTCGCTACAATTAAATTAGTCTGGCTCCTGAGGATCAAGAGAAGACAGTCTTTCGTACTCTAAAAGGAATATATTGCTACAATGTCATGCCATTTGGCTTGAAGAATGCTGGTGTCACTTATCAGCGAGCCATGCAAAAGATATTTGATGACATACTTCATAAGATCGTCGAGTGCTATGTTGATAATATTGTGGTGAAATCAAAGGAAAAGAAAGATCATCTCCATGATCTAAGGCGAGTATTCGAACGATTAAGAAAGAACCAACTTAAGATGAATCCACTCAAATGTGTATTTGGAGTTTTATCCAAAAAATTTCTTGGATTTATTATCCGCCATCGAGAAATTGAGATTGAGAAAGCAAAGATTGACGCAATCATGAAGATGCATGTGCCTCGGAACATTCATGAACTCAAAAGTCTGCAAGGAAAGTTGGCATACTTGAGAAGATTCATATCAAACTTAGCTGGCTGATGCCAACCATTTAGTCATCACATGAAGAAAGGTAGCATATTCGAATGGGATGAAGCTTGCAATAATACTTTCAATAGCATTAAAGAATACTTGATGAAGGCACCAGTGTTGGGTGCACCAATATCAGGACGCCCCTTAATCCTTTATCTAGTTGCTCAAGAGCTTTCTGTTGGAGCTTTACTTGCAGAAGAAAATAAGGATGGTAAAGAAAGAGCTCTATACTACCTAAGTAGAACCATGACTCCAAACGAGTTGAAGTATTCACCCATTGAGAAAATATGCTTATCCCTTATCTTCGTGATTCAAAAGTTGAAGTATTACTTTCAAGCTCATACAGTCCGTTTGATTTCGAAAGCCAACCGGCTAAAGTTTGTCATGTCAAAGCCAGTGCTTTCTGATCGGCTTGCAAGATGGTATCTCCAACTTCAATAGTTCAAGATCGTGTACGTCCCCCAAAAGGCCGTAAAAGGACAAGTGTTGGCAGATTTTCTAGCTGATCACCTAATGCCTGCTGAATGGAAACTATCTGATGAACTCCCAGATGAAGATGCTTTCGCTGTTGAGATAGCTTCTCCTTGAAAAATGTATTTCGATGGGGCATCTCATAGAGAAGGAGCCGGTGTGGGAATCGTGTTTGTAACATCCGATGGTGAAGTTTTACCCTTCTCATTTTCCTTAACGGAAAATTACTCCAACAATGTAGCTGAGTATCAAGCACTCATACTTAGTTTAGAGATAGCCGTCGATATAAAACAACTACACCTTAGGGTGTATGGTGATTCACTATTGGTGATAAATCAACTCCTTGGAGTGTACGAAGTGAAAAAGCCTGAGTTACTCCCATACCACAAGTATGCTCAAAAACTTATAGGTTATATTGGTGATGTTGACATTAAGCATTTGTCTAGAAGAGAAAATAAGCAAGCTGACGCCCTTGCTAAACTAGCATCAACTATAGCTATGACAGAGGCACAAATTCAAATATCGATATGCAAAAGTTGGGTTGTCCCACCAATCTTTGAAGATGATGATTATGAAGAAGTTGAAAATCATGTGGTGGAAGTTTTCGAAATTGAAGAAGAAGATTGGCGCTAACCACTCGTGGACTATTTAAAGTATGATAAGTTGCCAAGCAATCCACGTCAAAGGGTTGATATTCGACGTCGAGCGCCTCGATTCATTTATTTCAAAGACCCACTATATAGAAGATCATTTGATGGAATCTTCTTGAGATGCTTGGGTAAGGAAGAAGCTATTCAAGCGATGGAGGAGGCTCACTCCGGAATATGCGGTGCTCATCAATCCGAACCAAAGCTGCATTTCAGAATTAAAAGAATGGGCTACTATTGGCCCACAATGGTGAAGGATTGCATGGATTTTGCACAAAGATGTCAAGCTTGCCAGTTCCATGGAAATCTGATTCATCTACCTCCAGAGCTTTTGCATCCGACAGTCGCTTCATGGCCTCTTGATGCTTGGAGTTTAGATGTGGTAGGGCCACTTACAAAGTCTTCTGGTGGTCATCTCTACATTCTTGCTACAACTGATTACTTTTTAAAGTGGGCCGAAGCTGTACCTCTAAGGGAAGTGAAGAAAGAAAATGATGCGAATTTCATTCGTATCAACATCATTTATAGATACGGTGTTCCACGCTACATCATCACTGATAATGGAAAGCGGTTCAGCAACAATTGGATTGATAAGTTGTGTGAGAAGTTTGATTTCAAGCAAAGGAAGTCATCAATATACAACGCAGCTGCCAATGGTTTTGCTGAAGCCTTCAATAAAACTTTATGCAGTTTACTGAAGAAAGTGGTCTCCAAGTCAAAAAGAGACTGGTATGAAAGAATCAATGAAGCTTTATGGGCGTACCATACCACATATAGAACACCTACTCAGGCTACTCCGTATTCTTTGGTGTATGGTGTTGAAGCTGTAATACCTCTTGAAAAGCAAATTCCCTCTTTGAGGATGGCCATACATGAAGGCCTCACCGAAGAAGAAAATGCAAAGTTACGTCTTCAAGAGTTGGAAGCATTAGATGAAAAGAGGTTGGAAGCTCAACAAAGACTTGAGTGTTACTAATCTCACATTTCTAGAACGTTCAATAAGAAAGTGAAGATACGTTCTTTCCAAGTTGGTGACTTGGTGCTTGCTGTGAGAAGACCTATAGTAGTCACTCATGGTGTTGGAAATAAATTTCTACCTAAATGGGATGGCCCTCATATTGTGAAAGAAGCCTACACAAATGACGCCTATAAATTGATCTCAGAAGATGGCGTGAGCATTGGCCCTATAAATGGAAAATTCTTGAAATGCTACTACGCGTAAAACAAATACATGTACAACACTCCTTGGCGTACGAGCCTAAACTGCATGTTATTCCTAGTCCGCATGAGTATAAACTGTGCACGACGAACTCCTGGTCCGCATGAGTATATACTATGTACGACACCCACCAAATGTAATTATATGTGGTTAAATTGTTAATTCACCCCACTTAGATATTTTAAGTGGTTAAAGCATTAAATATCCTACTTTGTCTAAAGTGGTTAAAGAATAGTCACTCCTGGCCCGCATGAGTATAAACTGTGCACGACACCCCCCATTTAAAACCAAATCATGTCCCTTTGAACTACGTAATGACTTGATCCTCTATATAGAGATATGTAGGCAGCTTAGCATTTTGTTAAGTTTAGTCATGTTTTGTTTTGTTCACATCAAGTTTGTGAAGCAAGCAATAAGTTGAAGTGTGTAAAGTAGTGAATAAGTATTAAACACAGTGATGCAAATTAAAGATCCTATGATGGATAACAAGAAGAAGAAGAGATAAGAGATAAAAAGAACTTTATTGATAATATTATTAAGTGATCAAAACAAAATGGGGGTATTGAAATGAATTGGTTTTAAAAGAAATTAATGAAAAATATCCATAGTGGGTAGCTCCTCTCGAGCGTCTGTCAAAGTTTGCATAACGCTCTTCAATTCGTCAGCAATGGAATCTTCTAAGATGAGTATTTTCTTCAGTATACTAATTTTCCTTGCAGCAGTTTGAGCTCCAAGCTTTGCACTTTGAATAGATTGGCGAAGACGTTCAGCTGCTTGTGACATGGTTTCCTTCTCCTTCAGCAGAGTCTCGATCTTCGTTTCAATCTAGTTTTAGATTCTTGCAGTTGCTTGGTCTCTGTAGCCTCTTGGCCTTTGTAGTCATGAGCACGCTTTCTTGCATCAGTCAGACACTTTTCAATGTCTTTCTTGGTCATTCTATCAGCAAGTTTTATCTTCACGGCATCATACACATCAGCTTTAGAGAATAAGAAATTGAATGATTGTTCTAAAGCAGATCCATCAATCCCTTGAGCGCTTTTGAAGTTATTCACCATCTTAAGCCCCTCATTCCTCATAGAGGATAATGAGCTGACAGGAGTTCTCTTCAACTTTTCTTGAAAGCGTTTCCACACTGCCAAATTGACTAGTTTCTTAGCATCCATGATCTCTGCATCAAAATTAAATTCTGTGATTTCCAGAGCTTGGGCTGTGGCAATGGGAAGATGAGGTTTGGGTTCGATGGAGGAAACGTCAGCTAGGAAGCCATTATCAGCTAAGCCTTTTGAGGCTGCGACAGTAGCTGATCCTTCTTCCTCAAAGTCATCATAATCGGTACCAAATATAGCATGCAGATGCTGCAAAAAAGGAAAGGATGTTAGAAAATAGTTGCAGGTACAGATATATATATAATTCATGATTAAGGAAAGATATTAAAACCTCGGCTTTAGTTGCCGGGATAAGCACCGGATAGTTGGCTTTCCTAATTCGCTTTGGGTTGTGGTCTGTTGTACTCCCATTTGAATGAGAGAGACCGCTCTTTCTCTTTTCTACTCCATTAGACCTCCCTACAATCACCTTTCGAAGGGACGGGGCCACTAGCGGTACAACATCCTCATCAGCTTTAGCATTATCTAAATTATTGACGATGTCAACTTCTTCTTCCACATCCTGGTTTGGAACAACCTCAGCTAGATTCAGCACATTATCCAAGAAGTAAGTGCCATGAATCTGAGATGACCACTGTTCGTATTTTGATGAGCAGAAGTTTTTAAATTCTGAAGGTGCACATGGAAAAGTTGCTGTAGATTGAGAATTACGCAACGTGCATTGCCTCCAATATTGAAATCCTCGCTCCAAGTTGGTTTCTGGAATGTCTGTTTTCATTCTCCCCGGAGTATTTTGATAAAAACCGAATTGGCGGCTAAATCGATGTGGGCTGTAGGGTTCAATAAGAAAGCCTCCATTCTCTCGCAAAGTAAGATAATTGGTACAAATAGCAATGAAGTAGGCCCAATCACGCCAAGGTGCCTTGTCATGGTCAATATACCACATGGGGTCTATTGTCGGGAGAACATTGCAAGACAAGAAAGCTTTGTTTCTATTTTGAATCTTTTTGCGAGCACCAATCGAACCAAAGAATTTTGCTCCATTCTTGCCTGAGTAGGTCACCATTGAAGGTACTTTCAATCCATGAGGGTTCAGGTGATGAGTTTGAAAATAATGAGCCAGCCAAGTATAAACGAAGTGCACGGAAAATGTTGACTTCAGAGGGCCTGAGTTCATTGGAGATTCCATTCAGACCTCGGTATATGCTTGTCAAAACTGGGACATCAATGCAAACTGATTTTCTCGCAGCCATCAAATTCGCTACCTTGAAGATACCAGGACGTATCTGATGGTGCTTGGACCGTTTGGTTAACGTGACCCGTTAGGGATTCATACGTTTCTATCACAGCGGAAGCAATAAATCATAGAAACGATTACCGTTCACCAGGGTATGTTGATGAAGATTGATTCTCGCAGGCAGCCTGCGCAGTCCCACGAGAATGGCCATAACTTCCACGTCTGATGTCGGAATTGAGTGATCTTTGCGTTTAGACGATCCTCTCTTCGACGGCTTTCTGTTAGTATATTGATCATCAAATTCTGAGCACTATATGAATTTATATAAATTTCGCAAAGTCGTGGATAGCAGCAGCAAACTACCTTCTGATCTTCTGCTGTATGTCCCAAGTCCGATCTCGACGTCGTGTGGGCGACGATCTACGAGACCTCCTCAATCTGCTCTCAACCCTCATCACACGTGAATAATCAGTTAGATTAGATTAGATTAGGGTTCCAGATAAGTTGAGGTGACTTATATACATGAGCTACAGCAGGGACCAGGAGGAAAAATTGGGTTGGGCCTCCATTGGGCTTAAGTATCCAAGCTTAGCCCAAAGCTTATACTTAAGTCCAATAATAATAATATATTCCACTAAAATATTATTATTGAACTACCGTACCAATCCCAAAATTACATTTTGGGCTCCTTCTTATTATGAGCCCGTTAGTCTCCCCATGTTTAAGATATACAATGTCCATTAATTAATTTAAGTTACTGACAACTCAATTAATTAATATCTCATCCAAGAGTAGTACCACTCAACCTCATTATCATGTCGGAATAAATTCCACCTGCAGGGTTTACATGATAATCCTTATGAGCTCCTCAAGGGGACATCATCAACCTATGACGGACACGGATTCCTTCTACAATCAACAGCACACCATAGAGACAGCACTATTTCCCAACTCATCGAGTTTGTTGATTTAATTACATGTAAATCTCACCCATTGATGAATCAAAGAAATACATACTGCCCTACGTGTTGAGGTTATTGTATAGGGATTAAGAGCACGAACTTCCATAATAACTGAGATCAAGTTCTCCTATAAGTCAGTATAAGTCGAACGATCTCAAGCGGTCCTGCTCAATACATATAAGTGCACTAATGTGATTCTATAGCCAAGACAAGCTAATACCAAACCACACTACAACCATCCCGATAGAGAGTCCCCGTCTATCTTGGTTGTGAGCATCTGTTTATACTTTATAAGGAAACCGATAATATGATCTTCCGCGTGTTGTCGCACAACATATTATCTACAGTATAAAGTAAGTGGACTATTGCATCGAACATATGAATAAATTATAAGATGCAATCATTTGATCATATGATTCTCATTTCAAATTAATTGTTATAACATTGTTCATACAAAAAGCTAGACTTTTAGTATACAATCCAACAGTATCAGGTCTACTTCGTCATTAGGAATTATAAAAGAGCAAAGCCAGCAAGCTAAGTGGGCAGCTAGATACGTTTCCTCTTGTTCTGTGGCGTCAATATGAAGCATTTTAAAAGGGTCCATCTTTATGGAAGTCCATTTCTTGCAGTTGTCAATAATGCCATTGGGATTGTGCGTACTATTGAGGCATGCTTTCCTATTACTTTCTACACGTGGAGGGGGCTGCTTATGCTTCTTAGTTCTCTGAGACCAAAAGCTTACCCATCGAGAAAGTGAAACAAAGTCAGTACCATCAAGACTACGGAGTCTATGATAAGCATGCAGTAAGTGCTGACAACTAGGTGGGATGCGTAAGCCAGTTGCGTCATGCTCATTCAAAAGTTCTGGCTTGTCGGGCATAACTTCTTCGTATAAGTGACCAGCTAGCGGTAATCCCACCTAGTTATAAAAATTCCATAGAGAAATCGACATTTCTCCAAAGAAAGTAAATAAGGTATTAGTGGTAGGGCACCACGCCTCGCAAAAAGATTTGATGATCTCACGGTTGCAGTCATATGTGAATAGAGATGCGAAGATAGGGTCATAAATCATTGTTTTCTCAAGATTAGAGCGATATCTGCTTAAGATAGCCTCTGTCCATTCCCAATACCCTGGGATGTAATGAAATTCCCCGAGAAAATTCACTGAGTCGCCCCATGCTGCATTACCCTCGATAATTTAGCGCCCTAGTGTGGGCAAGGGGCCAGTTTTTAGCTTCTCCTTGGTATGGTTAGCCGATCTCAAAACTACAACTCCAGTTTCGTCCAACTTCATGTCTCTGGTCCAAGTTGTTAGATTGAAAACGTTATCCTCTTGAGTTAATTTCTCTATAGGTTGACCCATGAGAGGTCTTTCGATTGGAAGACGAGTTACTATGTCTGATAGCGGATGCTGGGTATCAAGGATCAGTAATTGACGCTCCTTGGAATCTGTTATATGACTCTTAAACTTAACCATTCTGAAGTTGAGAGTGGCAGAAAAATGAGTAAAAGGAATGTTAGAAAGCAATAATAGGGCTTGGAAACAATTTAAGTTTATGGATTTTAATAATCAAAAGAGCTCGAAATTCATGGGATCAATTAATCGTTAAATTCAAAATTATAAGTTAAATCCATGATGAAGTGAAGTTTAAAATATCAAAGTAATCAACTAAATTGATTCATGTTTAGATTTAATTGATTTAAATTTAGAGCATGAGTTAAAGTTAGTTGGAAATAAAAAACCCAAGGTCAGGGATTTTGAATTTGATGTGGGCACAATTCATATAGAGGCCCAAATTAGGAATTAACTTTCACATGGCCCAAAGTTTTTTAAAAAAGGGGGCCCAAATTGAATGGAAGTGGCTCAATGGAGGTCAAAATTAACTCATGCGGTCAAAATTGAATTTGGCAAGTTGAGTTTTCCAGTGTGAATTTGTTTCAAGAAGGGGATCTCCATATTCTCTCTACCGATCAGACCCGTCGATGCCCGTACTCACTAGCGACTGCTGCCAGAGGTCACGCTGGGTCCTCACCAGCGAACGGCGCTATAGCCACTGCTGGATCTTTCCTTTTGCCGCCTAGTTTCGTTGATCGATTCACCGCCGAGGGCAGCGAGCAGTCGCCGAGAGCAGCGAACAACCTCCTCTTATCGAGCAGCCGCCGTCGAAACCTGCAGCGAGCAGCAAACTGGGATGCCACCAAAGCCTGTAGTGAGCAGTCGCCGTCGAGGCACATAACAAGCAGCAAGTGGCCACCGCAGCGAACAGTCGCCGGAAGGCAGACATCAGCTGCGCCCATCACTGATTTTTTTTCAATATCAAAACGTTGAGCGCACTACCACCGCCAGCAACCATCAGAGGCTGCTGTTTGTCGTGTCTCAGCCGCCGATCTAACGATTGAGAATCGACAGACGCGTTCACCCCTCACCGAAACCCATCACCATTGAAGCCCGCAGCGAGCAACCGTCGCGGTGAGCAATCGTCGTAAAGCAATGTGTCACCGTCGACATCGCCTTGCTAAAATCCACCCTGCACCATCAGTACCCGATAGTCGCCACTTTCTGTTGCGATTCAGCCGCCAATCCCTCGTCGAGGATTGCGTACTGCCACCGATGGAAGCAGACTCCAGCCGTCATCCTCTTACGATTTTCAATGCCGACAATTATCGCACACTGACGTAACAAGAATGGCAGCCGCTGGTGGTGATGAGGAACACGGAACCAGAAGGGAACCAACTGTTGGTGCACGGTTCTCACTCGAACAGCATGGTGGCCAAACACTCGAGGACTGGCGTGGGAAATTAAAGCTCACCGATAATTTCTCGGAAGAGAAAGAGGGGTGAGGATGAGGCTCACCGTAGATTTCTCGAAAGAGAAAGAGGGGCGAGGACAAGCATGTTACTAAGTTCTTGGTCGGAGCATAAACAAAAAACAAGAAAGGCAAATAAATAGTTAATAAAAAAGAGTAAATTAAAGAAGAGTAAATTGAAAGCTTATACTTGTGAATTGAATCCCTTGGATGGTGTGTTTTGTTGGTGTGCTTTGTCTTGGCAACCTCTTGAAGCAAAGCTGAAAGTTCTGTTTGTTGGATAGCTTTAATGAAAAAAATTGAATTCATGAACTACCATTATATAGTAGTGAACTCATGAATAATTATGGAAATTATTTATAAGGGGTGTAATCTTTACAAAAATTTAAGAGATTCTTTACTATAAATAAATTTGATAATTTTGAGTAAGATCTACCAATGTGCACAAGAGATAAATTTGTTCTATATTCTCTTATCTTGGTGGATAAGAAATAAATTTATTCCATATTTTCTTACCTTGGTGAACAAGAAACACACATGTGCCATATTTATGGTCTATTGGGATGAAGAAAGCAGGAAAATTGGGCCATCAAAAGATTAAAGAATTGGGCCAAAAGAAAGGAAATTATTTACCCTCCTGGGCCAAAAAAATAAAAAATAAAAAATTAAAATTCAATGATTATTCCCCAAGTGCTTTGTAAATTCAAAGCTTCAAAAGAAGGAAAAAAATTTGCAAGAAAGGGGGAACTTTTGCGATTCCTTCACATCAAGACAAACTGTCCGTGAAAAATCGCAAGGGGACATTTGTAAGCAAATAAAATTCATGGTCCAATCAAATGGCGACACGTGGATTTTTATGATTAAAATATCAATTTTAATTTATTATATTTTATTTTGGGGATTTAATAAATTAATTCCTAAAAAAGATTAATAAATTGATAATTAATTTAAACCCAATAAATTAAAAGGGGGTTTAAATTAAGTAAAGCTTGTTTCCCAAGTCAAATAAAGTTTGAAAGGTTCCAAAATCAGGTCAAAGTTAAACAATGATGAGTGATATTTTCACCTAAATTTTAGTGTCTTTTTATGTGAGTTTTCGTATATTTTTATCCGTATTTGTGTACTATTTGGTTGTGTTTTGTATTTTTATGGAAATGTGTGTGAATGAGCTTAAACCTATAATTTTTACTTTTTATTTGATGTTAGATATGATAAGGAAGGCATAGGAAAAAGCGGATCTCAATTCGGAGTTGAAACGAGGAAGAACGAGCCAAAACAGTGAAGAAATACAGGAGCCAGCACCAACACGGGCCGTGTAGCCAACACGGCCCTGTAAGAGGTGGCCGTGCGGCGACACCTATTCGTTCAACACGGGCACCTTAAGGCCGTGTCAAGTCGCACGAATCGTGTTGGCAGCACGAGCCGTGTCATCAATACGGGCCTGTAAGCGATGGCCGTGCGGGAGCATCAGTTCACACGACACGGGCACCTTATGGCCGTGTGGCAGAGCACGACTCGTGCTGTGTAAAATCCTAGAAAAAAAACCAGAATCCTTCTAGAAGCCTCCCAATGGGTATAAATACCCAATACTTCAATATGTAAAAAGGAGATCCGAATTCCAACCCTTCTACACACACCTCACACACCATTTCCTCCATTCTTCACCTTCACCTTCATCCATTCTTCATCCTTTGGATCTACCTTGATCCAACCATCACATCCTCCATCCAAGTAGTAGAGAAGCAAGGAAGAGAGGTGAATTGCAAGGGGAAGAAGAAGATCACCATTGGAGACATCCAAGGGAGTTTTCATCCAAACTTTGTATTGAAACCTATTGTTTATCATGTTTTGTAAGGAATTTAATGTCTATGTTAATTTTCTTATGGATATGAGAGGCTAATCTCCCTTGTGAGATTAGCAATATGAATTGTGTTGGATAATTTTTGGTATTTTGCAATTGAATGATTATGTTGATTGAGTTAATTGATTTTCTATCATTGATGCTTTAGATCTTGAGGTTTATGATGATTTGTGTGTTTAATTATTTTAAGCATGTGATTAGATTGAGAAGTCAATTGCATATTTAGGATAATTAAGTGAATCATTTCATCAAACACTTCATGTGCATTATAGATTGTGAAGAGATTGAGAAGTCCTTCATAGTTTAGAACCCTTTGATAGAACATATCATTTATTAGATTGAGAAGTCAATAGATTATGTGAAGGGACTCTCATTTTAAACTTAGTACCTAGTTGGAATTGTTTGAGTGAGAACCAATCCAATGAATGTCATTCCATATCATATTCATTCCGAGAGGGAGTTTAGGTGATCTTAGTGTTGACCCTTAGCCTTTTTCCCATGACACATATGAATTCATTGCATGATACCTAGATTTTCCATGCTTTAAGTATTGCTAGTCTCATCTCTATCTACTTGGCTCATTCATCCATCTCCCATTCATCTATCCATTTATTTTATTGTCATTTCTTGATTATTTCACCTTCTCGTTCATCTCTATAATACTATGACAAACACGAGATCGCTTAGATCCTAGTACCTTCCTCCCTGTGGTTCGATAATTTCTTTAATTGGTCATGCCCACTATATTATGGCTAATCAAGCAACGACCAATCAAGATGTGTTATATATGGAAAGGCCCAAGCCCGCAGAATCAGGTTAAATCTGTCACTAACTAATCAGATTATGAGTTATTTATGGGGCGTCCTCACCCTTCACCTATATAAGGAGCACTCCTCCATTAATTCCAAATACACATTAAAAGACCTGAAGACACAAACGCTCTGAAGAGATTGAAACACGAGCAACGCTCCTCAAGATCTTCAAGCATCTTCAAGTCAAGAACGACAAACGATTCGGGATTAAGGTGAGGAGCCCCCCAAATCAAACGTTCTTCATACACTAAGTTCTTTGGTGTTCTTCGCGCCAAGAACATCATACGATCCGGGATTAATGTACTAAGCCCCTTAGATCGAGTGTTCTTCGGATCAAGTACGTTTAATCCAAACAAAGGCTCGACGCTTCTGGATTACCGTTATAAGGTCCCAAATCCGAGTTCGGATAAGCTTCAACTGAAGATCCGACTCAACACACACAGTCAACGCGGTCAACACAACAAGTCAAGTCAAAGTCCAAATTGGTTCGAGAGAAGAATCAGAGGATAGATAGAGATTGTTTCCTAAGTTCTCAAGTTTAATAATTTGGAATATTATTGTAATTCTTTTGTGTTTATTTTAATATAAATACAAAATTTGTTATTACAATGGGGATCAAGTTGTAACCAGTCGTATCCTAATCACTCTCTTAAAATTTTTAATTATTTTATATTTATTTATATAAAAAAACGATGGATAAGTTGGAATCAATTTAAGTGAATTTGAAGAAGAGTTTAACCTCTTTCTCCCATGTGCAGAATGTAACATTTTTGTTTTAAAGATAGTATATTTTAATTAATAAAGGCATTTTTTTTACTGAAAATTTTGATTATTAAAATATGAAAAGTTTTAAAAAATTAAATTATTTTATTTATTTATTTTCCAGAAAATTAAGAATAAAAATTCTTATACTAATTAGTAGTATAACCTTTAATATATTAAAGGGTACAACTTTTGAAAAATATCAAATTTTGGAGCATGATGTCCCACTCGGAAATTTCATCATTTGAAGAAAGACAAATCTTGTGTGAGATCATCTCACGTAAATTCTTATGTGAGACGGATATAAAGTGATAAAATTATTAACAAAATGTGATACTCAATACATGAAAAGTGATAATGGTGTAGTAAAATGAACAATTTATAATATAAATAAATAGTGATAATATTTTATAACGAGAGTAATAATGATATTATCACTTTTTATCTGTCTCACACAAGTTTCCAATTTTTAAAGGCGTATGAAATTGTTCACAAACTCATTCTGTGGGACAATAATAACCTTTTAATAAAAATAATATTTATTTATGGAATAATAAAAAAATAATATCTTTAATAATAAATAATTAAGAGAATTAAAACGAACGATTTTATCGTGATATTATTGTTCCACGAACTCATTCAGCAAAACAATAAAAACTGATAATATTTTGACAAAAATAATATTTACTCATTAAATAATTTTAAATAGCAATAATATCTAATTAAGAGAATTAAAACGATTTGATCGCGAGGCTGTTTTTAAAGGTAGTAAGAGTAACGAATAAAAAATAATAAAAAAAGGTAATGAAATAAAGTTTAGAATAAAATCTTAAAATTTAGAAATTAGCACAAAATTTCGAATAAAAACCCAAAAGTCAGAAACACAAACTCAGATTTTCTTTAAAAAAATAAAAAAGGAAAAATGAAAGCCTCTTTGTTTAATATTAGTATTTCTTTCATAAAAGAGGAAAAAAATTAAAGTTTATTCGATGACGGTAAAATTCCTTATTCCCACGCATTAAAATCTCCTCTTTTTCTAACGAATAAATAAATTTACAAAGACCGCATGATAGTACCCATGCACCTCACCGCACCTTAATTATCGAAATTTCCAAGTAATTTCTCTCATTTTCTCTCAACGCGCTTTCGGTGTGAACTGCCGGTGGGTTTTCTTTCGGAGGAACTTTTCCGGCCACCATTTCCGACCTCCTGAGGTTCGTTTTTCTACGGTTCTCATCGCTTATTGATGCTTAATCGTTGCTTTGTTCGATTCGCGGTAGTGAAGATGATGTTGGTGTTGGAAGACGAGAAAACAGTTGATTTTGCGTTATTCTGCCGACTATCCTTACCTGCATTTGTTTAAACTTTGAGTCTGTCTGCATTCTGAGTGTAGTTGATGTGATTCGAGAGAAGTAAGTGGTGTCATCTCTCCTGCGACTCAAAAGAGGTTCAGTATGAGCGACGATAACAGGACGACGCCGTACGTGAAGCACGGCAACGACCTTGAAGCGGGAAGTAGCCGCCTGGACTATGTAGACGACGACGATGATGGTTCTGGACCGTTCGACATTTTCCGAACTAAAAGTGCTCCAGTTCACCGTTTGCGCCGGTGGAGGGTGAGTTCAGTTGATCGCAGCGCTTGATTTTTTTCTCTAATTTTCTGAGTCATTGGTAAATTTACTGTAGTTTGAATGCATTTTCTGTTACGAAGAGCTGGCATTGTATATTAATTTCCGTTATTTTTATTTTTTATTTTTTTTGTATAGCGGGGAGGGGGGAGAGTATCCTGGAATTTTTGTTTACAGTTCTTCTTGAGTTTTGAATCGTTTCGACTTGTAATGGTGTAAACCCTAGGATTATTTGCAGCTTGAGTTAATGCATTTCATATTCAATGGGTGAATCAGGGTGTAAATGCTGTTTCGTTTTAGTTTCTTGTAGTGGAGAGTTTTTTTTCACATTAATCGACAACAGCTTGGATTCTATGTTGTAATGAAACATGGGGCATTTTTTTTCCCTTGCCTTTGAAAGGTTTGATTTGAGTTGCGTTGGTGCTGGTAACTGAATTTTTTGAGATTCTGCTTGATTGTAATACAAAATAATTTATAAGACTTGAGTGCGGCATATCTTTTTTATATTGATACCCAAATAAATGGATGTGGTATGGTTGATTCTTCTGATACCCAAATCAGGGTGTAAATGCTGTTTCGTTTTAGTTTCTTGTAGTGGAGAGTTTTTTTCCACATTAATCGACAACGGCTTGGATTCTATGTTGTAATGAAACATGCTATTTTTTTTCCCTTGCCTTTGAAAGGTTTGGTTTGAGTTGCGTTGGTGCTGGTAACTGAATTTTTTGAGATTCTGCTTGATTGTAATACAAAATAATTTATAAGACTTGAGTGCGGCATATCTTTTTTATATTGATACCCAAATAAATGGATGTGGTATGGTTGATTCTTCTGATACTTGTTACTACTGTTGTCGCCATGAATTAATGGTTTGGTCAAGCTTTTGCTTTGTGATCAAGACTTTGTGTTAGTCATTTTCATTTTTAAGTACCATCATGTGCATCTGGATTTTTCGAAACACGTGGAAGATACTGAGGATAATTTAGGATTTATCTTAATAAATTAGATTTCATGCTCCCTGAGAAAGTAATTAAACATGATCATTTAATGTGATTTTTATTATTTTATAAGCTCCTGTCATTTCTTGCTTTTCCTCTAGACAGCTTTTCTCCTTTGGAGACTGGTTGCAGCAGCTTCATTCTTTTACATTCCCATAACTAGTTATTGATGGTTTCTCCAGGTTCCACATGTGTCTGTCTTATCATTTTCTTTATCTGTTGAGCAATTACTTTTCTGGAGGACTCTACATTAAATTATTGAAAGTTAGTAAAGGAATGTTAAGTGACCGATATTCAATTCTGAAGCTTGTGTGATTGGTTTATTCTGTTGGTTTCAACTTTTCTTTATCTAAGGGTGTTTGTGATTTCATTAATTGTTAGTTCTCCATGCTTTGCTTTAACACTAGATCTGTCACTCTTACACATATTGGATCCTTGATAGTATTCCTTTTCCTTGACTTATCTAATATAAGAATTGGCATCTTCAGTCTGTTTAATAATTCTCTAAATCTGTTGCTTCAGCAAGCTGCACTTGTCTTGAATGCTTCTCGTCGATTTCGCTATACATTGGACTTGAAGAGAGAAGAAGAGAAGAAGCAATTGATTGCTAAGATTAGAATGCACGCTCAAGTCATTCGGGTAAGTTTAGTGTCTCTTTCTAATAAAGTAATTTCTGCTTGGTCAGTTGATTGCTAATCAATAATTACTTGGCAGGCTGCTGTTCTTTTCCAAGAGGCTGCCAAAGGACAAAATGGTAATTATTTTTTGGCCTTATCTTTGTCAAGAAATTCTATGTTGATCAAGCTTCAACAGAAACTATAGCATATGATAATAACATAAACTTGATGTTGTTCTTATCGAACTGGTGCTGTTTCTTCTACATATATAACATTTTTGCCTTTTTTATCATCACTTCTTTGATATATCTTGTCGTAGTTGATTGTGAAATATTAAACCTGGAAACTATAAGTTGAAGTTTATTGTCATCATTTTCTCAATTTTTGCCATTGGCTGTTGTATATTACAATTTAGAATGAATATCTATTTATTGTTTTTGTTTTTGTCTATAATTATCATTGCAATGATCTTCATCTGAAGTAATGCATGTTTGCTTCATTATTTACTTCTGGGGACCGGAGGATAACTTAATGCTATTTATTGGAGCCATGATTTGTTGCTCTTTTTTTCTATATTTAGGTTCAGGAACTTCAACTTTACCTCGAAGCTACACGAAAAATGCTAATTTCAGTATCAGCTCAGAAGAACTAGTTTCAATATCCAGGGAGCATGATAACTCGCTTTTGCAACAAAATGGAGGGGCAAGTTTTCTGCAGTTTCATTTGTTTCATATAGGTTCATTGTATATTTTAAAATTTAATTCTATCTTATCCTGATTTCTTTCCCCATTTCTCTGGCATCAGGTTAAAGGACTTGCTGAGAAGTTAAATTCAAACCTTGAGAAAGGTGTATCTGGGGATGAAAGTGACCTTTCAAACAGAAAGGCAGCTTTTGGATCTAACACATATCCTCGAAAGGCTGGAAGGAGTTTCTGGGTGAGCAGTTAATTTTGTGCTTATGACATTCTTTTACTTTCCCAAATGGAGGAATAATATATGCATTGGTATCATTGGAGAGTTCTATTTAGTTATTTTATCGTGTAGAGGTTTGTCTGGGATGCCTGTCGAGACACAACTCTGATAATTTTGATGGTTGCTGCAGCTGCCTCGTTAGCTCTTGGTATAAAGACAGAGGTAAGAATAAATGCATGTGTAAATTTTATGGTAGAACCTAACAAGTCTAGAATGTTTTATACATTGTTTATCTTGTGTTGATGGATATTTATTTGATTGTTACTTTTTCTCCCCTCTTATCTAGCAAATTGTCTTAGTCCGATTTTTAGGAAAATATAATTTATTTATTAATTTTTATTTCAGTCTTGGTATGTACACTACAGAAACATCTATAATATTCTTTAACTACGAACATTTTTTGTTCTTCTACAATTGTAATCTAAACTGTGTTTTCTAATTAATTTGTTTCCTTTTTCATTTTTTCTGATGAGAAGGTAGTTCATAGTCATTTGCAATCTCTTTTCATTTATTCCATTAAATTATTTGACTTAAACGCGAATAAACCTTAATATAGTCATACTGGACAAGATTTCAAGGCTTCAAGCTCTTTTGTTTAATCATGTGAAGTGTTGGGAAGCAAACTCAGTAGTCATACGGACAATATTTCAAGCTCTTATGTTAATCATATGAGAGTTTTATGTCACCCATGTGGAATATAGACAACAATAGATCAATGCTCAAGTATTTATTTAGGTTCTTGTTTATTGGTTACGAAAAAATCTTATTCTCATCATAGGGTATTGAAGAAGGCTGGTATGATGGAGGAAGCATAGCTTTGGCAGTTTGCATAGTCATCATTTTTACTGGTACGCGCATACAAGAATATTTTTATGAAATTTGCCTGTGTTATATTCTCCTAATTTTAATGGAGAAACTGTTCAACGAATTCATTTAAATTTCAATGGGCTATAAAATGAAATAATAAAATATAAGAAAAGGAATCAAAAGGAGATTCTTATCTATTTCAGGTTTTGAAAAAGTCACCACAGATCTTTGCGGCTTGAAAATGAAACTCTTTTGGGCTAAAACTGTGTCAAAACTGTGTGGATATGATTACCAGTACTATAATTCTTTGGTGAGGTGAAAAAATTAAAAAGAAGTTGTTAGTCCTGAAGGCAAGATGATCTAGCTAGTCTATTAGCGATTTCAATGTGAACCTAGAAAATTAAATAGTGCATATTTCTGCATAGATTGGAAGAAATAGAAAAATAAATCTCGAAGTTGGAATAAATTTTCCCCAATATTGAGAAGTCTTCCAGATGTCCTTTTCATTACTCCAGGGCCAGATGTTTAATTAATCTTTTAAATGGATAATTATTAAAGGCTCTAGGCGCAATGAGACATATTTGTGCCCAGGCGCATGCCTCAGGTGTGCCTGGGGTATAAGGATGAAATGAGTGTAAAAATCATATACAATAAAACATACCATTTATAGAACATAATTACCTAATAAAATGAAGTTTGAAAACACACAATACAACAATTGACATAGATATGACATACACTAAAATTAAACAGACATTATAAAACAATCAATCATAATGGAAAAATAACTAGAAAATAGCATAAGATGTTCACCAATATTTTAGAATAACAACCAAACTAGTCTAACAATCACCTTCTCATTAACATCAAAGTCCTGATTGATGGCAAGAGGGTAGCTGGTGGTGGTCAGCAGTCAGAGGGTGGCCGCTGTCAGTTGCCAGCTGGCAGAAGGTTAGAGAATGTAGATAACAACAAAGGGCAGTTGTTTGTGGAGGAGCGCAGAGTCTCTATCAAACCCTAGAAGTCTATAACTATTATAAACCCTAAAATCTAGTTATGGTGAATAATAAGGTTTATAATTCTTGATATAGAAGTCAAGCTATTTCACTAATAAAAAAACATAAAAAAATTACTCAAAAAGCTGGAAAATATCACAATTCTCAAGGCATGCCCGAGGCGCAGCAAACAAACAAGGTGCGCAAAGGGGCGCGTGCGCCTTGACACCATGATTTCAAGGCGTGCTTTTATGAACTATGTTTAAATGGTTATGACGCGAAGGCAACACTCTGCTTAATGTTAAATTTGGTATTTTAACTGACATAACGGTTGACTGTTCTCTATTTTTTGTTGTGTAATATGTATTTCACTGTCTGAATTAATTTAGATAATCGAGTAAAGTGGGCCATGATATGGGATATTATAGTTTTCTTTAAGACTGTAAATATCACTTCCTACTTTTGTAATGGCACCAGGTTTATTAGTACTTTTGGTGTGGTCAACTTTAGACAGTTAATAGATATGCTATTTTAAATTTTTTTTCAGCTGTTAGTGATTACAAACAATCCCTTCAATTCCAAAATTTGAATGAGGAGAAGCAAAATATACAAATTGAGGTAGGGTAATGTAAAATATAAAATTTTTTCAGCTGTTAGTGATTACAAACAATCCCTTCACTTCTACCTGTGCCTATATTCCTAATCTTTTTCAGCACTCCCACAAAATATTTTGCAGGTGATTAGGGGTGGACGAAGGATTAGAATCTCAATATTTGAAATCGTGGTTGGTGATGTTCTTCCTCTCAAAATTGGTGATCAGGTGAATGACATGATTTCACTATTTATACTCTTTATTTGTATCTTTAAATGAACTGCAATTTTCAGGAGATAAGAGTCAGCTGGCATCTATATTTGAAATTGGTTGAGTTACTCTTGCCTTTATGTGTACAGGTACCAGCAGATGGACTTGTGATCTCTAGTCACTCCCTTTCAATAGATGAATCGAGCATGACTGGGGAGAGTAAAATAGTACGCCACAAAAGAACTTTTTCTGTATATTGTGGAAGTCAGTTTGTGTTCTCTTATATACTTATTGATTTTGGTCTATTTTAGGTTCACAAGGATTCTGTTAGAGCACCCTTCCTTATGTCTGGATGCAAGGTTGCTGATGGATATGGCACCATGCTGGTAATACAATCATTTATCTTTTGCCCCTGAAATAATTTCAGTATTCCATCAGTTTGATTGTAAGCCATAAGAGACAGTGATATGAAACAGTACAGTTATTTAGGTGACCATATTGTTTGGAAGAATAAACAATAACAATATAAAATGTATTTTGTAAAAATTGTGTTTGTCACACTACATTATACAAGGGTCCTATATATAATAGGTCAGCTAGAGTATATTACCTTCTACAATCGGCCTATTTGTAAGGCACTAACAAAGTAATTCTAACTACAGTACAACTGATCTGTCTATGTATTTTACTAAAATACATTTCAACTTAGATTTGTGCTTGTCTAGTGACCGTTGTGTGTTGGCCTCTTGGTGTATTTTGGTCTCTATCTCTCGGCTTTATTAATTGCTTAGTTATATGTGAGTGGTTATAGACTTATAGTTTGGACATACTTGGCCTGTATTCTGCTTTCTTGTTAAAATCTTGCTCATAATGTGTATATAGTTGATGCTTTTGTAATTTAAATTAGTTTTCAATAGGTAATCCTAATGGTGCAGCAGTCAAGAATGCATTTATATTTTAAAGTTAAACTAGTTAATTTTTTTAGTGGTTTCACTGGAATGTATGAAAATAATTGCTCAAATTAATAAGTAATAGTTTTGCTTATTTATTCCGGAGTGCATGTGTTTGCAGTTAACATCACCGTGTAGGTGCTCGCTCTCCTATTGGTGTGGCTGTCGCTGTGAATATCATTTAACTAGTTACTATACATTTTTTTCAAATACGTTACAGTGAAGAAAAAAATAGAAACGATAAGAATTATTTTTCTGCAGCTAAAACTTATAACATGTTTGGTTGAGGTTATAGAAAAATAAAATTCTAAACCTTGTGTTGACTGCTTTTCTGAAGAAATATAAAAAGCATTTTCTTTACACAGAGTTGAATATTCTCTCATAATAAATGCAAAAAGCTTTCTGTTTTCAGGTATAATTTTTCTATCAGTTTCTTGTGAAGTAAATTAATCTATAGGAACATATGTCCATTTTGAAATTGTACTTTGAAACGCCATCTCAATCTTCATTGGACTTTTATATTGTAGCTTAATAGTTACTTTACACAGGTAACAAGTGTGGGGCTAAATACTGAGTGGGGATTACTCATGGCTAGTATATCAGAGGATAATGGCGAGGAAACACCTCTACAGGTATTTCAATGTAGCTTCTGTAATTCTAGTACATTCTATGATACTTGGTTGTTACCTTCTAACATATCGGCAAGTTTAGGTACGGTTAAATGGAGTTGCTACTTTTATCGGTATGGTCGGTCTAGCAGTGGCAGTGGTTGTTCTTATTGTCCTTGTAATCAGGTAGTTTTTTTTTTTTTTTACACTTGCCATAATTTTTTGTTTATGAAATTCAATAATCATATTGATGTTGTGATTGGAGCAGATTTTTTACCGGGAATACCAAAGATCCCCAGGGAAGAGTTGAATTCATTGGGGGGAAGACAAAATTTGGTGATGCGATTGATGGATTCATTAAAATATTCACTGTTGCGGTCTGTATTCATTATACAGTTATTAGATTTACTTTCAACATATTCTAATCCTAGACTCCTGACTAATCTTAATTTTCTGTAGGTGACTATTGTAGTTGTTGCTGTACCAGAAGGCCTTCCATTGGCTGTTACTCTGACGTAAGTTTCTGTGTTAAATGCTGCCTACTCACTAGGACCAGTGCTTGCGCATGGGAACCTTTGTTGCTATGAAAACCTGTTTACACAACAATTTTATAAGATGCTTCACATATCGTTGCCTTTTGTGCTGAAATTGACGTCTTGTCTATGAAAACAGGATGATTTGGTAATATTTGAATGTGTCTGATTCCTTTTTAGATACTGTAACCTACTTTGGTATATAAACTTTTTAACCATAAATTTCAATTGATAGCTTTAAAATCAATTCACTAGTTTGATATTTCCTCTTGTGCATAACTGTTGCTGAATGCAGAATTGCAGTTATTGTGTGACATTTTTTATTATACATAACCTGCTTTAATATATGTTTTCATTGTAGGCTTGCTTACTCAATGAGAAAAATGATGGCTGACAAGGCATTGGTATGTATACTAATCATAGTTATTAAAGGCGCACCTAGGTATATCGCGCAAGTTGCACGCCTGAGGCGTGCTTTGAATATAAAGATGTAATATGGAGTTATAACCTATATACAGCATAATTACCTAATAAATTAAGTTTAAAAGACAGAATATAACAATTGACTCAAATATGACACATGCATTATGCCATTTACGTTCAAATTAAACATGCATATACAAAAGTTCATCATTATTGAAGTAAGACAAGCCAATCACACAAGATACTAGCAACAAAATTAATCTAATTATTATCTCCATCATCAACATCAGAGTCTTCATATTCATCATCCCATTGTTCTTCCTCATTAAAGTATTCTTCTTCTTCGAATAACTATTGTCTATAAAACTAAAAGAAATATCAAACTCAAAGGGAAGAATATGAAAAGAGAAGGATTTTTTTTTTTCAAGATTAAGAACAACTGATTGGTGGTGGATGACCGGTGAATGGCGGGTGGTGGGCGGTTTGCTGGAAGCCGGTGGCTGATGGTTGCAACAGCAACAGAGGTTTGATGTTGTGGAGGTGTGGTATATATCTCTAATAAAACAACAACTAAATCCCCAATTTAAATTTTGAGAAAAAAATGGGATATAGTATAATTTTATGCCTAGTATAAGTTGCTACTCAAATGTAAAAATTGTTTTTCTACAAATAAAATTGTAATTCAATCATAAAAAACCTTAAAAAATAGCAAAAATGGGTAGAATCTCAAGACGTGCAGGCGCAAGAAGGCGCCTCAGATATCAGCGCCTAGACACATGATTTTAAGGCGCATAGCTTATAGCCTTGGACGAGGCACGCCTTGGGCACGCCTCAGGTGCGCCTTTAATAACTATAGACTAATATAGATTGAAGGCCCAGCTATCAACATTCCTTTTGCTCAAATATTTTCCTAATATTTTCTGTGAGTTGTATTAATTAAACTGCAGGTTAGGAGATTATCAGCCTGTGAAACAATGGGTTCTGCAACTACCATTTGCAGTGATAAAACTGGGACCCTTACCCTGAATCAGGTGCTTTTTTTTCTTCCTTCACTCTTCGAGTTTTATTTTGAGGGAAAATCTGGGTTTAAGGCTATGGCTGTTGGATAATAGAGAAATCTGTGAATTTGATATCTGTGGGCAAATATTTATTATTTTTTTCCTTCTTGGACAGATGACTGTGGTCGAGGCATATGCTTGTGCAAAGAAGGTTGATCCGCCTGACAATAAATCACTGCTTCCTCCAACACTTCTTTCTTTGCTGATTGAAGGCATTGCACAGAACACAACTGGAAGTGTATTTGTTGCAGAAGTATGTTTTATGGAATTTAGTTAGGAATTCTTTTTAAGTTTCCAGTTCTGACTAGGAAATGATAAACAAGCTCAATGACATGCTGTCCTGTTTGGTGTCTTTTAGGCCTTAAGTTTGATGCTGTGAAGCAATAGTCTTACTTTCTGTCTGATACATCTTATTATAAATGCCTTGATTTTTGTGTAGTGGCCCCTCCTTAATCATGTGTACTGTTCTGCTTTAAATGTTATCTAATCATCAAATTGGGTTTGTCATGCGAGTTCTCAGTAGTTTGGGCTATTTTATCCTTTCTTTGACCATTTGTTTTAGGTAGGGACATTCATAATTAACCTTTAATTTGTCTAAATTTTAGTGAATCACGTAAGGCTTATATTATCTACACCTTATTGGATTCCCACAATATTGATAGCTTTACAATATCCTTGTCTCGTTTTGATATGTCATATGATTCTTTCTTTAACTGGGTTTCTAATAGGGTGGTGGAGCACTGGAGGTGTCTGGATCACCAACAGAAAAGGCAATTCTGCAGTTTGGATTGAATGTAATTGCTGAACAACATTTTATTGTTAATAAAAGTTTCTTGTTACCATTATCTTTTTTATCTTTCTTGTTTTTTTCTGTAGCTTGGAATGGTTTTTGATGCTGTTCAATCAGAATCAGTTATAATTCATGCCTTTCCATTTAACTCGGAGAAAAAGCGTGGTGGTGTTGCATTAAAACTGGTAATTTCTGAAATTTATTTGGTTGGTATTATTAGTTTTGTTTTCATCTGACTTCTTTGCTTAAGTTTAGAAGTATGTAGGTTATGTGACGTGCATTCTCTTTGTATTAATAATGGCTGTTTTGGCAGTCTGATTCTGAAGTTCGTGTGCACTGGAAAGGGGCTGCTGAAATAGTACTCTCTTCATGCTCAGGTTATATTGATGAAAATGACAGTGTGGTGCCAATGGATGAAGATAAGGTTAGTTCAGATTATAACCTTATACAACTTTCTTTACCTGATCACCTTAACTTTAATGCCAGATAACTGTTGTTTTTATATTACCCTATACAGTGCCCTCAGTTTTATTTTGTTATGAATAGAACTGTAAATTGAAGTTTTTTAACCTTGTCTTGACCTACTTATAATCGCATGAAGAATTTAGCTTGTTTTACTGCTTCAGTGGAGTTGAGCTGTGTGAAGTGAGGCTATTTTTCTATGCAGCTGTCGTATTTCAAGAAATCAATTGAAGATATGGCTGCAGGAAGCCTGCGTTGCGTCGCTCTTGCTTACAGGCCGTATGAAATGGCGAAGGTTCCATCTAGTGATGAGGGACTGGACAATTGGCAGTTGCCTGAGACAGACCTATTTCTGCTAGCTATTGTTGGTATCAAGGTAAGCTTGATAGTTGTTTATAACTTTCTGTTGAGTAACATTTACATTTGCGGAATGAAGAATTATAACAAGGTAGGCTAGGTGTCTGCAAGGACTAAGGAATGTATGATAGGGTAAAATTTTGGGAGGATGATTGGGTGTGTAAATCATCTTTTTTGTTGTCTTATATCCTTGTTTTTGTCTTGTTTCGTCTCTTCTCAATAAATCTAGCAGCGGTTATGTTTCACATATTTTGATTCATGCTGTACCTCTTCTATCTTTTGGAGCTTTCATATTTCTTGTACCTCACAGAACTGACTACTTGGTCAACTGAACAATGAGGTTAGTTGATAGTTTATAGGATGTTAGGAGGTTGCTTGATCCCTCCTTTTCTTGATCTGCAAGGAAGGTTTAGTTATCTTCTCATTAGTGGTGTGTTCTACGGACGCTTTCAGCATGTCCGTGAAAGTATTGCTAAATAGCTATATTTTTTGTGGCAATAATTCCGAAGATCAGGACCATCTTTTTCTACAATGTTCCATTTATTACAAATTGTGGATCAAGTGTAAAGGAGCTTGACTTAGTTTGGAGTTTGCCACGTTCAGTTACTGACCTGTTCTTGTTGACTCTGTTCTCATTCAGTTGTTTTGACTATCATTTTTTAATATGATATGATATGATATGGTATGATGTGATGTATCTCTTAAAAAAAAAAATTCAAACTTGCGTTGGGTAGAAAACACGCAGTCTATAACCACATATGTGAATGGTTAAATAAGAAATCTAGAACATTAACAATCTCTGTTCCAGAAAATTTGGTTTCTCCGTTATCTCCTATCATTGGTAGCCAAAACTACCTTACATATTTGGCTAGATCTTCTTACTGTTCTTCAGTCAGCTAGTGCCTTAATTAATTCTCAATTTTTTGGTTGATCTCAATTTTGGCGACTCTGGTATATTAAAGGGGCTCAATGTCTAAAATACATTCTCATTTTACCCTTCTAGTCTCTTATCCTGCTTGCACTGATTTCTAATGAGAGTTAAATAAACATTTGATAGGATCCTTGCCGACCTGGTGTGAGGGATGCTGTTCAATTATGCACTGATGCTGGTGTTAAGGTATGCTCATTATAGGAGAATACTCATTTAAGTCTAGTTGCATTGCTGAAATTTCTGATAAAATGTTGTTTGGAGGAGCTGTTATTTAGAAACAAAGTTGTGTTCGATTTGTTTTCTTATTATCAAAAATGATGTCACATATAACTTTAAATAAGAAATGATATTAATGGCATCAACCCTGGAAGTTGTTAATATCCTAAAATATGATATTTGATATTTGATTTGATAATATTTTGGAGCGATGGTTCAAATGAACTTCCAATTTTCTAAATAGTGATATATTTATTATTATTAAAATAATCAATATCAGAGAAATAATATTAGATTGGAAGCTGGAGTAAATGTGATGATACATATTGAAAATACAGGTAGTCACATACATCCTATGAGGTATGGTGAAATACAATGCTAACACCAAAATCTGAATTTCAAAAATAGTTTTTTGATATTGTCATTTTAGGAATGTGCCTTCTAAAATCTGACTTGCTTCTGGGCAAACGAATCTTCATACAAATCAGACTATCCTAGCATGGATTTCCTCATTTATATTGAAATGAACTCTTTATTGTGTTCCACTTCCTCAAAAATAAATATATTAAATTAATAGGAGTTGGGTTAAGATAGTGAATGCTTAAATATTAATTGCTGATTGAGCCTGGATCATTGAAGTTAGAGGACATCTACCACGGTTTTGTACCAGGGTCTGATGCAACTTGCGTAACTAATAAATGTTTAGAACGGCCGTGGCTCTGTGAATTAATCTAAGATGGAAAGACAATTGTTGATTTGAATATGCCTGTCATTCAAGATTCGTCTAATGATGTTAAACAAGTTTGTCAAGTTACTATGCTTCAGCTCAACATGATAAACCATCTTAGAACTGATAGAATTCTATTATGAATGGAAAAAAGTGGGACTATCTTTCTTTCAAGTATCAAGTGAGAGTCTAAACCACGTTGATCTGTGAATGAACAAACTGGAATGATATGTTTCTATGCACCAGCTTGAGGAGTGTTGGAAATATTGCTTAAATAAACAATGTTTAATCTGTGGGTTGATTTAAAAATCTTGAGAGTAGATCCAGATACTTTTTTAAGAATTAAAGTTTTATTTTAAGAGCTGACTACTAGGACTTTAAGCCTTCAACAATTGCCTTCCTGTGTTGTTCTAAAGCCTGTGAACCCGTTATTTTGATAACTATAAAAGCCCTTTTTGTTAATGGAGAAGTTTTCTTTACTTCTGAATGAACTGTTGACACTTTGTACCCTAGCTATTTACTTTTGAGACCATGTACTTCTGACCTGTGCACACCATTAATTTTCTTGGTTTATCAATTACCCAGGTTCGCATGGTGACTGGAGATAATATTCAAACTGCTACAGCAATAGCTTTAGAATGTGGTATATTGGGTACAAATGGATCAGCAACTGAGCCTACTATTATTGAAGGACGGACTTTTCGCAATCTTACTGAAACACAGAGACTAGAAGTGGCAGATAAGATTTCGGTATGATAAATTGACTTGGGAATGTGGTTGTTAGTATATCTCCAGTAGTTGTTAAATATATGCTGATGACTTGTTACCATATTTACGCACAGGTGATGGGAAGGTCATCACCTAATGACAAACTCTTGCTTGTCCAAGCATTGAGAAAGAGGGGGCACGTAGTTGCTGTCACTGGTGATGGCACCAATGATGCTCCTGCATTGCATGAGGTCTGGATTTTCAATTGACAGATTTATGTAATTGAGTCCTGAAAAGAAGGTTAACTTGTGCTTTCTCACATCTGATCCATTTTCACCCTAATTCCAAAAATCAATTAATATGGACTTCCATTTTACTATTATTTATCTTTGATTATCAGATTATCCTTTTTTTAGCTGATTTATCTGATAAACTTGCCATGATTCTACGTTGAAAATAGACAGCTGGAGAGTAGTGGGGTTCTTTGACTGTTATAAGAGATCATGATAGGTGTATGAAGAAGATTTGGTGAAACTGTTTATGTGGTTCTTGTGTGTGTATGAGGACTTCAATCTCTCTCTTTTGTCGTATATGATCAAGTTTTCTTTTTTTAATTGTGTAGGCTGATATAGGTCTTTCCATGGGGATTCAAGGCACAGAAGTTGCAAAAGAGAGTTCAGATATTATTATATTGGATGATAACTTTGCTTCTGTTGTAAAGGTTTGTTTCTGTCTTGTAGATCCATGCTTGTGCAGAGAGGTTTTTGATTAAAGTTATCATGCATTACTTGTGAACCCATTTGAATGAACGCGGCAGTTTACTCCTGCTTGTTTTTTGGTTGATAAAATAATTTTAGTATAACTTTGAAGACCCATCTTTGTTACTGTGTTGCTAGTATCCATGTAATATAAAATGGCTGGTGGTTTAAAAAGAATGGAAATGTGAATCGATGGTAAATCAGTTATTATTATGCATTTCTGATGAGAATTTCTTAAAGCGCACGTGAAATTTTAGATGGGACTTGCTAATAATACGTTCAAGATGATTAAAAATAAATATTCCGTCCATAACTTTTGAGCCATTATGCTTTTATTACCACAAGCACAAGGAGATTCAGAAGAAACTCTATTGAGGTTGCACTTTTGGGTCAGTTTGAATGTACAAAATCATTGCAGCCAGTAAGTCAGGTACTCAGTGTGTCCCTGTGAAAATTGCAGGTTGTGCGGTGGGGACGGTCTGTTTATGCCAACATCCAAAAGTTTATTCAATTTCAACTCACGGTTAATGTTGCGGCCTTGGTTATCAATGTAGTGGCTGCGATTTCTTCTGGTGATGTCCCACTCAATGCCGTGCAGGTGTGTAATATCTCTTTCATGTTAACAGTGAATTTCTTTTTCTCTCTCCTTTATCATCTATAGAATTCAGCCAAAAAATTATTTATTCTTTATTTTCTATCCAGCTTCTTTGGGTGAACCTTATCATGGATACATTAGGAGCTCTTGCACTGGCCACGGAGCCTCCCACAGATCACCTTATGCATAGACCTCCAGTTGGTAGAAGGTTAGAGTTACGCATTTGAGATACATACTACTGATGCTGTCATTTGCGAAATTTTTGTATTGGTTTCTTAGAGTCCTTATATAATTAGGGTCATCCTCTCCTGACTTTTTATCTGGCTCCCCTCTTTCAAACGCATCATACAAATCAAATTTGTTCTGTAGAAATATTTTGGATCCTTTGTATAGTTTCTGGAGGTGAGATATTCATATTCTTGGCTTCCTTTTTTCTCCAGTAAAGTGCTTTACGCTACGAGTCATACTAGCGAAATCCAAAAAGTATTAAAATTTAACTGTTTTATTCTCCATTAATTACTGATGTAACCTGCTGAAGCACACAACCAGTATATGAATTTTTTAGACGACATGCCAATGAGAACTTCTGGTTGATAGCTTTGGCTCTTGCTGAACCATGCAATACCTTGATGAAAATTTACATCTTAGCTTGAAATTTTCAGGATTTGTCCACATAACCAGCATATTATTGGATATACATCTATAATGTGTTTGATTCATAAACTTGATACATGGGTTAATTAGGTTTCTTCAATGTGATGAACAAGATGTGTAATGAACATTGCATTATTAATCCCATGAGATGAGATGTTGTAGCCCCCACCTCCTCCATAGGTTGTAATCCACTAGGCTAGTAGGTTTCTAGTAATGGGGTTGGAAGAAAAAGAATCCCGCGTAAATGTAATATGGTCAACTCATCAAAATTTTAACAATTTTTTGGAAGCCCATTAAGTATAATTAACTCATTGTGATCGAAACACACCCTTAGTATATCTTTACACACTGTAAAAACTCAAATAAGATATGGAATATATGATTTTTATTCATTTGAATCCAGTAAGTGCTTATAATACTGTACAATGAATTACTTATTATTTTTTTTACCCTACAGAAAGACAGTATAAGATTGGCATGTTATCTAAAATCTTAAATTTTCTCATTGAATCATCACTATTGAATTGAATTACTCTACAATGTGATGACTGAGAAGTTCTATGTGTTTTAGGGAACCTCTCATAACAAATATCATGTGGAGGAATTTGTTAATACAGGTATCAAGTGCTCTACGGAAGCTCTGTCAAGTTGCTATTAACTACCAATACCATAAGGAAAATGGACTAATTTTAAGTTGTTCACTACTTGTAGGCTATGTATCAAGTCAGTGTGCTCTTAATCCTCAATTTTAGGGGAAAGTCCATTCTCAATCTTGAGCATGATGGAAATGACCATGCTTTCAAAGTCAAGAATACACTGATTTTTAATGCATTTGTCTTCTGTCAGGTAGTACATTACATAGTTGATAAATATAATAATTATGCTCTGTGGAATTATTTTAACTCTGTTTCTTTTAATACATTTCTTGTCAATGCATATGGTAATTATAGGTATTCAATGAATTTAATGCTCGAAAGCCTGATGAGATCAATGTATGGAAAGGAATTACTAAAAGCCACCTCTTCATGGGAATTGTTGCCTTAGAAGTTGTGCTTCAGGTATATGCTTCTTGATAACTGTGTCTATTTGTATTCTGCAATTCATTTACATTTGCTTAAATTTCTTTTCATGGTTTCCAGGTTATCATAATCTTTTTTCTGGGGAAGTTTGCTACTGTTGTTCGACTCAGTTGGAAATTGTGGCTCGTCTCCATTGCTATTGGTTTTATCAGGTTTGTATGGTTTTTGGTAAAAATGTGCCTGTTCTTGAGATGCTACCTCCCACGTATTATTATCCATGTTTCATTCTTCTGCATTAGCTGCTACTTTTGATTATAGTTTGTCATATCATTATCACCATCTTCATGATATTTCCTGGCTGATTGGAACACTTCTCCCTCCCTCTCTTCCTCCAGCTGGCCTCTCGCTGCAATCGGAAAACTAATTCCTGTCCCAGATAGGCCATTTGGTGAATCCTTGAAGAGGAAAGTCCGTAAAGAAAGAAATGCTGATGGTGGTAAATCTAAGATTTAATTTACTGTTACTCTTGACAATAAGCACCTTTCATTTTCGTTAACAATGATCCTTTCTTTGTTTTTCAGAACAAGACAGATAGAGGGTGCTCCTATTTTGACGTTTCTGCAGTATAGACTAACGATGAGTTCGCATAGGAAAAGAAACAGTATAGACACCACTAACTTACACAGCCCAAGTCAAGGTGCAGTTGAATACTTGTTTTTTTCTGAATGGATTTACATTAAATTGATTTCTGATTGTGAAATGGTTTCTACATATGATGATAGTTTTTATACTACAGTGGTTTTGATTGAAACCTTACAAATATTCTTTATTCTACATCACTATCTCTATCTCTCGGTGATAGTTTCAAAATTCAAATATTATGATCCTGATATTCTAAATACATTTCATTTAATTACTTTAGTACATTTGTGAGAAGGTTTTAGTTGTGAACAAATGGTTTGGATTGGAATGAGCTAAATTAGTGTGGGTTTTGTAACATTTGAATTGATGCAGCTAAAGTTTAATCAGGATTTATGATTTGTTAATTCGGGCCGGGCCGGGCCGGACACTCTGGAATGCAAACATCACATTTACTTAAACCTTAATTTCTACTTAAAATCTCTCTCTCTACTAACCTCGTCTACAAACATCACATTTACTAACCTCGTCCACCTATTCTATCACTTTGCCTTTTTCCGACTCTACACTAACAGGTGGTGATTATTTTTTACTTTCAATTTAAGATACTGCCAAAATAAAAGAAAATAAAAAAATTACTCACTACCCATGCTAATTTCACTTTATTGAGTTTTAATTTCTGGATCCATAAGCGTGTGTATATATTTTCTGAAGTCAAATTTAGTAGGGTTAAGTTTGTGATTTGAATTTCAAGATTATTTTTCAATTTAAAATAGTATTCGAGGAGCATATAGAAGATAATTTGGACGAAGATGATATATAATGTGTGTGAGATAAATTTGCAATTTAAAATGCATGTATGTGTATTTTATATTCTAGCACTTATTATAATGAATGCTGCACTCATTTTCAAAAATGAATAAAAATACAATTTATTAATGAATAAAAATGTGCATATTTTGTTAGTGAATTTTTTTAATAAAAAATTGAATGTTAAAAAAAATAAAAATTTACACTTATTAAAAAACATAAAAATTACACATATGAATACACTGTACATAAGATATCAATTCATATATTACTAACAAGTTGCTTAGGTCCAAACCATACTCCAGTTAGGCTGAAGTATTAGGTATGATTATAAAGTATTTAACAATGGGAGTATATGATAAAAAGAAAATTATTAAATCTAGTGCACGAATTCAAATTCATATTTCCACATTCAGAAATTAGTATATACTACTCCCTCTGTTCCAATATAGTTTTCACATTTCCTTTATAAATTACAAAGGAGGTGTGAAAGCTCTGCTGGGACGGAGGGAGTAATAAATAAGAATTTATATACTTTATTAGCGAATTTTCTGTTAGTTTTTTAATGAAAAATTGAATATAAAAAGTTAGGGAAAATTTCACATTTAGTCCCATAAGAATTCCTTCAATTCAATTATAGTCCCGTAGGAATATACTGGTCCCATAACTAGCGGTTTTGGTCCCATAAAAAATATTATAATCGAAAATTTTCATTCCAAATTAACTTATATTATTATAAACTACCAAATTTATATTATTTTCTGTGTTTCAAAATAGACATAGTCCGTTTTGGTCTTGTTAATGGTTCAAAATATTTCGTCAACTATTAACAATTTAGATGAAAAATTCCTATGGACTAAATCTGCCAGTTTTGTGACCTTTTTGGCATTGAGCAATTCTTACGGGACTAAATATGAAATTATCCCTAAAAATTATACATTTATTAAGAAATACATTAAAAATTTAAATAGTCAATTCATGATAAGATATTATATTAACTGTATCGGAATTTTGCAGATTAATGTATTAGTATAAAGAATCAATAAACATATGATAACATATTATATTATGTCTATACTTTTATGGAAATTACATGTTCAAGTATTCATCAAAGTTATTCTCATCCATTCAACCGGACAAGTTAAAAAAAATATTAATATAATATAACTACTAAATATTAACAGACATATTACGATCGAAATTTTATATTTATATATATATAGTTGGAGTAGTAGTTTGTTACAGAGATATATAGAGTTGATATATTATACATATGCAGAGAGTTCAACAGAAGCAGGAATACGCAAAGCGCGTCTTATTGGCTATGAAAGGGGACAAGTAACTAGAAGCGTTGTTTGGTGGAAAAAAGACTCGTGTTTTGGTTTCAGCGATTCTCCTCCCCACCACTTCACTGTAGAACCTGCTATGGTACGCCGCCACGAACACTTCACCCTCTACGCACGTGTACAAATCTATGTATTTCTCTCTTTCTAAATCCATCCATTTCACCTTTTCTTCCACTCCCATTATTGCATCCTGCATGCATCCATTTTTTCTCATTTTTTAAAAATTATAAATATGAATGACATGCAGGGATGGTGCCAGAATTTTCCGGCAGGGGTCCAATTTCTTTTTATGTTATAAAAATTTTCACTTTTATTTTGCACATAAATTTAGAAAAATATTATTTTTGATAATTTAGTATTTTTTAATAAAAACAAAAGAATAAAATTTATTTTACAAAAATAAAAGATAATATATACTTTTTAAATAAATGCTCCATTTATTTAGAAACTTTCCAAAAAAATAAAATTATAAAAGTATTAAAAGAAAACAATTTATAAGTATATAAAAATTAGAAGAAGAAAAGAGTTCTAGGTAATAAAAAAATTGAAAAAGAAAAATAGATAAAATATAAGAAAATAGGGAGAGAAATGTTTTAGATAAAAAATAATAGGTAAAAGAAAAAAGAATTAGATAAAATATTTAAAAAATAATAATAAAAGAGGATAAAAAAATTACTGCCCTCCTTGAGGATCGAACCCGCGACCATCAAGCTGGGAGACAGGCACCAACCGTTAGGCTATAACATATATACTAATTATTTTCAAATTTTCAGGGGGGCCCGGTGCCCCCTGGCCCCAGCGTGGCGCCGTCCCTGATGACATGCATGAGTAGCAAACTTACCAAGTTAAATGCACCTACAGTCCCACAACTATTAAAGATTTCAATTTTGGTCCCAAAATAATTATAATTTTTGAAAATGTCCCATAACTTTTGAATTTTGATTATAAATATGAATGACATGAAGAAAAACTTAACGAGTTAAATGCACTTTCAATCTCACAACTATTGAAGATTTCGATTTTCGTCCCAAAATGGTTAAAACTTTTGAAAAGATCCCATAACTTTTGGATTTCAATCAGAACCATTTTTTGGACGGATTTAGAAAATTTCAGAAATTATGGAACGATTTCAATCAGAAAAGGTTTCATAAAATTTTGGAAGCTTCCAAAAATTCGGAACGATTTTGAAAAATTTTCAGGATTTATGGGACGATTTGCGACGAAATCTAATATTTTGAGGTAGCTACGGGATTAAACCGAAAATTTTAAGTACTAACTTGGAATGGAATTCGAATATTGCAAAAGTTATGAGACTTAAAATGCATTTAACTCCAAACTTAACCATAGCTCATTTCTCTCTCTTACGTGTCAAACATTCTAGACGTTTTACCATTTTGGAGCACGTAAAACCTAGGCTAGGTAGAAAGAAAGAATGCATGGTATTGTATGTACCTTAGTAAAGGTGTTGGGGAACTTATTCCTGAGTCCATCAAGACTAGAGCTCCACCCGGTCTGAGTCACGTACACGGTCGTCTCGTTATGGAACCCAACATTGTCGAGAAACTCTCCTATCTCTCTAGCATTGTAGCATCGTTTATGCGTTGCTGTCGCGTTACTGTCTTCACACCTCTTCGTTTTCAACGTATCGAGCTTCAGGTCGACTGCCACGAAACGTCGATGGCCCTTTCTCTCGCTCATGCTCCTCAGTCTTCCCACCATTGAATCTACAAGTTGTTGCAACTCATTTTGCAGCTTCAATGCCTCAAAGGTTGCCACACATTCATACACAAGTGATGAATTGTCTTCTTTACCCCTTGAGAAGCTGTAGTCATAAGTTACTATCTTCAAGTTCCTTTTGGACCTAAAAATGGGCTCTATCTTTGAAGCTATCAACTCCTTTGAAACTCTGTGTGGGACCCTCACAATTGGAAGCTTTCCCTTTGACAATGCTGCAGTTGGGTTCTTGTCCACCTGGACTATCCCTTTCAGGCTTCTCACAAACCTATCCACATCATAAAATTCTTCAAATTTCCTGAAAAAAAAAAAGTTCAATTTTGCTAGAATGACAATTTAGGGTTAGGGATCATGATCATATGAAAATCTTATGTTTTGTAGTTGTACATATTAGATAATCAAAAGAGTAAGTCTCTTGTGCACTCGGTTGCATGAACGATTGACCCTTTTAATTTAAAGGAAAATACAATAAAGCCCTAAAGGTGAATTAATCCCAGGGAAAAACCTAAATATTAATGATAAAAATCATGTAGTATAGAGTACATGAGATTTTTTCATAATTAATAAAAAAGAAAAGAAAACAGTGGTTAAAAAGCAAAATCACCTAATATCTCCCAATTTGGTTCCTCTGATATCAGGAATTGCAAGTTTTGCTCCAAGATGCTTGGCCACTGCTACAGCATTTGCAACCTGAGTTGGAAAAACAAAATTCATCACACATATATACATATGTATGTATTAAAATATGATTGAAACAAGTAAAGGAAATTAACCTGTGAAGCATGATACTCAGGGCCATGAGCCAATGAGAAAAAGATGTAACCCCTACTGTTTGAGTGATCACTCTCTTTAGCAATAAATATATAAAAAAATGAAAAGAGTAACATTAAAAAGTGAATGAGGATGGAGAATTAAATAGTATATATATTGGATTGGATGGATGACTGACTTGATGAGGGGGTTTTCCAGCAAGGTTTCAAGGGTTGATTGATTTCCATCCACAAGGCTTCTTCACTGATGAAACTGTCTCCATCTGCGGGTTTCGAAAGTTTGAGACTTCTATATGGGACTTTATAAGGTTCCTTCAAAATCAATTCCAATTTTCTCTTTCAGATCACTAATCAATTGCTCATTTAATTTGCTGCTAATTGTATAATGTGGAGTTGTGTGTGTTGTTGATGAACCATGCATGTATTGTGTTTAACATCTCTTTAAAAGTTTCCAACATATAATTTTTTTTGCCATTTTTCTACTTCATGATGAAAAATATAGTAGAGTATATCATGTTCATCAGCTGCATGTAGAACTGAATATCAATACATGTATTTTATGTAACTCTATCATCCACCATTATGTATGTCCAATGTGAAATCTTAAAAAAAAAAAAACCCATAAAAATATTCATTAATTTAAAATTTTCATATTATTGCCAAAGCATATTATTGAGTAAAAATTAGGAAGAAATTTAATTTGTAGTTGCAAATCACATAGTGAAAAAAAGAATTTGTATTATATACTAGAAGTGTGCAGTTTATTGAAAAATGAAATCAATTGATTTAATGCATTTATTTTTAACTTCCGCAGTGAAAAACTAAATTTCCTTAAAAGTAAATAAAAATACTAAAAATCACAATACAGAGCAAAAACACAACTACTAAAATTAGTAGAACCTTTAAAAAAAAATAAAAAATTGTTTAATCAAAATCTTCTTCATATATACATACCTGTCAAGGGCAAGGTCATCCATGATTAATTATAAAAATAAAATAATAAAAGAATATAAATAAATAATAAGGTAAAATCTCACCAGAAATGGATCAATATGATCTTTCTTGATCATGTTTCCAAGCATTACAAACATGGAAAATGTAAGAAAAGCAGCCATCACTTGTCTCAGATCAATTGCCATCTCTCTCTCTCTCCTGCTTACTTTTATTGAGTTTAGTAATATTAATTCTTCCCTCCTATAAATACACAAAAAGAAGTAGTAGAGTTTGTGTAAAATCATCAAAGCTACACACCGACTGAGAGAGAAGCAGAAAACACCAGAAAATTTGTTAAATTTGACAGCCAAAATACAGCTGCACTACCACACACATGATGATGCATTAAGCCTTTTTTTTCTCTATTTTCTTATTTTCATTCTTAATTTCCAGCGGTTTGGCTCTCTTCATAAATCAACATTTTTTTATTTATTTATTTTATTTTTAATAAATCTGGGGGAATGTTATTCTCACTGCTAAACAACCTTCATTTCATTAAATATTGAAAACACTTTAAGAATTTCTAAATTATGTATAAAAGTAACTTATTATGTTTGTGAGTTCTCAAAATATGACATATGCATAGCTTTTTTCTTCTTTTTTTGGGTTATGTTTTATTGTATAACTTGTATAAATATGTGCATGTATTTTCTTTTTAATTATCACCACCTTTGAATTTTTATTTTTACCAATATGTAGCCTATATATATATATATACCAAGTTTGCATAACATTAGATAGCAAATAATTAATGTCAACATGCATCACATTTCCTAACAATGCTAGAAGATATTAGCTAGGTTTAAATCATTTATACTAGCAAAATTAGCATATTAAGAAGGGTTTGTCACCGAATAGCGTATACAACGAGTAGTCTTTAGCAACGCTCATCGTAGTTATAAGAATGTGAACGGAACTAAGGCATGAGCGCCGCATGTCATGTATCATCGACACGTATATTTTCGTATAGAATTACGAATTTTCTTGATTTTCTACGTAATAAAAGTATGCATTAATTTATCAAATAAATCCAACAACCAACAATTGAATCTAAATTTATAGTATTTGTTTTATAGCTAGGCATTGATGCAAGGTACTCATATGATTTTAATTTTATATTTGTATGATATAATACCATCTTGTGTATGTCATTAACTAAAACTTCACTAAAAAAAATGGTGTTTGCTTTACATACTACACGAAAGAAGTATGCGTGTATTTTCCTACTTTGGTATTCTTGTTTGAGGGTTTTCAGTATATATAGTAAAAATTTAGTTTTCAAAAGGAATTAATTTCTACTAATTAAAGTCGAAAAAGTTGTTGTTAATTACGTTTAATTCTTATACATATAATTAATTGACCTGCATCATGATACAAGAACAGATCATATATCACAATTAAAAAAAACAGAAAAGATGTAACGCAAATAATAGTATTTCAATGCAAATCTAAATTTAGCTAGTTTTCGTCTGTATGGTGATTATAAACAGAAAATAAAATAATAGAGTATGATGTAACATATGAAGAGTTTTAAGATGATTCAATAAAACTCATTTGAATGTGAAGATTAAGATATAAACAGTAATTAGATCCATAAATAATTAAATTAATCCATGAGACAATTAAATTGTTTCTTGAAACAGAGTGAGACATGTTACACAGAGTGCGGCTTGTGTATATATATATTAGTAATAAAGATATTGTGAAATTTGTTTTAATATATTTGGAGAAAATCTCAAATTTGGTCCATTTGATTAAATCCAATTATAGTCATTTAACTTTTTCAATTTTAATTTATTTATATCAATTTCAATCCTTTAACTTTTTCTTAGCCATCTAGTAAAAAATTTTAAAACTTAAATATTTGAAAATCTTGTAAGTTTAAATTATTTTTTCAAAATGACTAAAATTGAAAAAATTATGCGACTGAAATAGATAAAAAAAAAGGACCAAAATTAGAAAAGCAAAAAATTAAAAGCATCAAAATTGAATTTAACAAAGTTAAAAGAAAAAATATGAGATTTTTTAGTAGCATATTGTACTACCATTTTATGTTTTGGCATTAATCATAATACATTCACTTTAACTCTACTATAATTTTGATATATTACTCTATATTACATACAATAATTTTGATACATTACTCTATAATGCATACATCCATGCATACAAGGAAAAAATGGGTGAACAGAGAGAGTAAACATTATAGCCCATCAACAGAAAATATATTCACTGAGACATCAGTTATACAGGCTTTAAAAAAAAATAAAAAAATAAAAAAATAAAAAAATAAAAAATAAAATCACAAAATATTCTGACTCAACTACGCATCACAATAGCTAATGCAGCAAGTCACATTGCTAACAATAAAGAGGTACACAAAATTCTCACCCATCATTCCACCACTAATTACAAATTGTAACTATTCTCGAGTAACGTTGATCATCGATGTAACAAAATGCTTTTACTTCCATATTCCTCTTTTTTCTTAAAAAATATCATTCAAACATTTTTCGAATAGGATAGGATCCGTACATCTATGAAATCATCATAGGGCTAGCTTTGTTAATTGCACTGGAAGAATAATGAAAATGGTAGCATATAATGTCATTGCTCACTTGTTGAGAGGGGGAGAGCATCACTCATCTTGTCCACCTCCAGAAAATTATAAGGACGACGATAGTTAAACCCATGCCTGAATACTTGATCCATTTATCAACACAGCTCCGCCTCTCAATGACCCTCAAAAGGGAGTTTGACAGCCCTAAAGTGTTGAGAACATCCAGTGCTTTCCTTTGAGCTCTCTGCAGAGATGCCAAAACCCATAAAAGTACATTAGGGTCTCGATTCTTGCTCTTTAGAGAAACCGTGCAGATACAGCAACCATCTTTTAGATAATTCGACTTCATGAACATGGTACTCAGGTATGGAATGTTTACATTGTTACACTATAAAGATTTAATTAAAATGAGATTCACTGTTCACGGTGGATAAAAGATTTCACAGTTTAGAAACTTCTTTGCCAATGCTGATGAAAAAAAAATCCTATCACACAGGGTTTATGAACTTTCAATCACAAATATTGTTCAGAAAATCAGCCAGATGACTAGATTTTGCAAAGCCAAAAGCAAAAGTTATCTATAATTTGTGCATACAACCAATTAACCATAACCAGCAAAAGGAAATTTTTTACAATGGCAATGGACATAAACAATGTTCAATTTAGCAATAAGAAAATGAAACAAAACTATTTTAAAGCAATCTATATCCCTAACTTGATTTCTTAAAGCAAAATTAGATTATAAAATCCAGAATTATAAGAAAAGTACTTCTAAAGATTTTTTTTTCCAGTTACAAATTGAAGCCATTATTAAATCGTAAGATCCAGGAAAAAAAAGAAGTTCGACACTCTTTCACATGTCCATATGACCATTCATATATACTAAAATTTTCTTAAAACTGCTAGTACACAACTTCGCATTAAAAAAGTGCTTCAGCTTTATGCACATGTTTCAATTCTAATTATACCCCCTCCAATTTACAATTGTTGATGTTTTAGGTGTTAGAATTTGTTGCAGGATACTCAATGTTTTGTAAGTCTAAAGGTGATTACTAAATGGTACTATTCCCACATTGCCCCTAAATAATTAATGACCAAACATAAATGCAAATGTATTGATTATTGAGGCATTTCCGTATCTATTAATTAGGGGTACAGACAGTGGACATCTATCTTTCATTTATATGTGTGAAAATATTATTAACATAAGTGTTGAAACTGGAGGGAATACATATCAAAGTGCACAAGAAAATTCACAGGATAGATTTATGGTTTTGTATCAAACATGCAGTTCAAAATGTCACCTTTAAGTGGTCCCTTTGTTCACTATACTTGGAAAGAATGGAAACCCCTGTTGCAAAACTCTCTTCTAGTAATCGGGAAGATCTACGGACCGACTCCCTTGCTTGTGCCTCATCATCAAAAATCCTCAGAACATGTGATTCTCCATTCTGAAATAAGGAGAATCATCAATTACAGGTCACTTAAGTTACAAAAACAGAACAAAGTAACTCTAAAAATGTTATTCAAATCTAAAAAAGAGGTCATACAGCTCTTCCAAGTAATTCTGCCCTATCTTGGGCTTCTTGAATTCGCTTTTGATGCCTTGACATGTATTTATCTATACTAGCTCTAAAGGACTCAGCCTCCTCACTGACTTGTTCCACTTTTCTGCACCAAAAAAGAAAAAGAATGATAAATCCCTTAGTACAAAAAATGAGATCTAACTGATTGATAATCTTAGTGTATTACGTAGCTGAAAAACTCCATATCCCCATTTTCTTAAATAAAAAATATATATACAATCAGGTGATAATTTCAACAGGTATAAGTTTTAGAACCAGTATTTTTCTCTCATTGAATGCCAGTTCCATATTAAGAATACGTTTCATCTTAGTGAGAAAACTCTAAAATCACAAATGAAATTCATTTTACATTCTACAATTTAAGAGTGCATAAATAAATTCTTTGATAATTTGACCCTATGCAGGTAAGTCGTAAGCATTCTGACAATCTAATCACCTAGAGTAAAATTTTATCAGCACAATACCTTACAAAGAGTGTCATCACCAAAAACAAGAATGAAAAATCTCAGCATAACAAATGTATAATAAACCAAGAAATTCCATGAGGAATATAAGAACACAAACTGGACTACATTATTAACAATCAAAACTGGAAGAAGAAGTCTTAAATCTATCATTCCAATAGCCACACAGATGCAAGGTAACTCCACCTAATTAATTCTTTGGCATGACATAGACAATCAAAAGAGCAGCGAGTAGATCATCCTTAAGTCCAACTAAACTACCAGAACCGCCAATTTATCAGTCTTTGTAACAATCCTATAACTAGTATTTACCCTGAAAATGTTTTCCATGAGTCTCATAACTTTTTTCTCACAAACTGAGAAAATGATCAGAAATCCAGGTGATACAAATGGCTATTTTCGTAACAAGCTCATCTGTTTAGCATATTTTGATAGTTATGATGTATTGACTATTAATACATAATCTATGAAAAAAGATACATATAAAAATCCACCTGCATATCAATACTCTTACATTCAAAAAATAGATTCATATTAACCAGGAGATTGCTCTAGAGTGATTAAGCCAGTATCTAATTCACAATCACCAAAACACACACAGATCAAATCAACACATACATTTTAATCTAATTTCCCGTATCTAAAGGCAAACGATAAACATATCGATTCAACCAGCAACATTGCAGATAGGCAAACCATGCCAACAACACAATCCAGAGAATTTCAACAAATTTAGGTCTGAAATCGAACACTTCGATAACGATCAATGAAAACGCTCGCTAAGAAGTAAATAAAGCACGTTCAACATAACGATTGAAGAACCTTTTCCAGAGATCGCGTTGAGGCTTGGAGGCAATTGAGCGCCAGAGGCGATCCATATCGGTGCAGAGAGACTGGATCTGGTTTATGTCTCTTCTAATTGAAGTTGCCTGATCATCAGAAGAACCGGAGACGACGGCGCTCGATGATGAGAGAGAAGAAGATGATGTTGACGTAAACTCGAGGCGCTCAAGTCTCTCCAAAGCGTCTCTGATCTTCAGGGACAGCCGCTTCGAGCTAGAGTACAATTCCGAGAGATTACCGACGCCACCTCCGCCGCCGACTTCCATCGTCATGGCAAGCCTTCCGGGAGCGATTCCGACCTTGGTGATAGCGCGTGAAGGTTTCTTCCTCCGTTAGCGTGTCACGTGTGATTGACGGTTCTTCAACTCAGAATGAATTCTTTGGTGCAGCGATTACAGCTATGCCCATCGCATTTTTTATTATACTCCGTTATTAAGTAAATAAAATTAAATTAAGAACCACATCTGAAAATAAAATTCGAGAATACGATAAAAAAATTATTTAATAATTAATTTAATATAATAAAAATAATTATATGTGTAGTATAATTATTATTATTGACACGAAATCTTAATTTATAAAAAATATTCAAGGCATTATCTTCATAAATTTAATGAAAAAAATAGCAAATTTTGTATAAATTTGGAATTCAATTTGGGTGCACGATTCATTTTTAACACCTCCTCCTATGCTTGTTTCAGGATTCTCCATGACTTGAATCCTTTCTCATTTGTTTGCATTTTCCTAGCAACTAGTAGAGTTGTTAAACGGGCTGGCCCTAACCCATTAGGGCCAACCCTAACGGGCTACGGGCTAAACGGATTGCGGGCTAAATCGGGTCTATTTAAACGGGCTGCTAATATATGAACCTAACCCTAACCTTATCGGGCTGCGGGTTAAACGGGCCGGGCTGGCGGGTTATACAATAAAAAATTAAAAATTATAAACTAAAATTTAAAATTAAAAACAATAATTCATAACATAACTAATTCGTAAGTGAATCATACATTGTTCTTTACTTCAAATAACATGTCTCATTGTCTTACATTCAAATATAAAACTTAAAAACTCAAGTTATCACTCATTTTTTTTCTTCAGCATCAAGTTCATCGTTAAAAAACGATATAGTTTCTTCCTCCAACTCATGTGAAATGATTGTCATACTCATCAACTCACGTACACGTTTTTGATCAATTTTTTTTAGCTCTCAATTTTCCCTCTTGATCTAGCATCATACTCACATCGCCATATTTTATTTTCTTGCATTTCCGTATATGACGCCCAAGAGTTGAAGTCCCATAACTACCATCAACATAAGCATAATCTTTCCCACAAGTCTTGCATATTGCCTTACCATCAACAGGAAAGTTAAAATATTTCCATACCTCCGAGGCATAACTCCTTGTCCGTTTTGATTCCATTCTGCAAGAGAAAATTTTGAAAATATTTGATTAGATTAAAAATATGCTTAGAGACTAATCAACCAGTATATTTAATTACTAATACTTGCAAGGAATTATTAATCATTTGGTGAAAAAAATAGCGAATAACTAAACATAGTCTTACAGTGAAGAGAGAGTCATGACTTGTCTCGTCATTAGCGGTTCTACCCAACCATTTTTTTCCTAGTAGTATTATGTTATAATAATAACAATAATAATGTATCATGAAATTGCCAATAATCGTACTGCTAGATTGTCTTCTCTAGAATTTAATCAATCATCTTCATGTGAAACAATTCTATATTTAATATATTTTATTTTATTCAAACTAATTCAAAAACCATGAATTCCTTGAATGTCTCATACAACAGAAAGGATTCCTCCATCAAAACCCCACTAATCAACAAACTTCACTCATTACAGCACAATACTCCAAACCTAACTCATCCCTCATTTTCTTTTTCATTATTGTTTTGTCTTTCAATTCTTTCAATTATGTGTGCCAATAAATAGTAAAGAAACACATATATCAGTATGGTGGTTTATATTCCTAAAGCCCTTTAATTATCTGAAGAAATATGATGTCTGCTTTCATTCAATTTATGCTATTAAGAAAAAGAAGGAAGAGCTCCCATAACAAAAGGTACCTTGAACAATTACGGTGGCCGGTGATGCTTCTCGACTCCACCAGTAGGTGTGACGTAAGGTGGCCACGACGTGATGAAATGGCAGGGAGTCCGATGAAATGAGAGAGAGCAATGCTCAGTCCGATGAAATTGAGTAGCGACGGCTGTTTGAGAAATTTTGCCCTAGACACATGATTATTGGTTATAATTAAGTATATTGGGTTGGGCTTATTTTACTATATTAATGGGCTTGGGCAATGGGCAGTATTCATCATTCATGTAAATATATAATAGGGGAAAAAATGCCAGCCCGCCGGGTCAGCCCGATTAGCCCGCGGCCCAGCCCGTTTAACCCGCGGGCTAATCGGTTCGGGCCAAAAAGCCCAGATGTTAAACGGTCCCACATTTATCGGCCCTAACCCTAATTTTATACGGGTTAATCGGATCGGGCTCACGGTTTACGGGCTTTTTAACAACTCTGGCAATTAGCATCCACGCTCCTCTTCTTGTACCATACTCCTTCGTTTTAATACATGCACAATGTAGTGGAGCAGAGAAAAATATCAACCCGCAGCAATCTTAATATATATAAAAATAGAATAAATTCAATCTTGGCCATCTATTTATTAAATAAATTTTAGCCACCCATTAAAATAATTAAATAATTATAATTATAACATTTTCAAATTAAAAAATAATTTAGTCAAAATTTTGACCATTTATTTTTCAAATAAATCTCAGTCACCCAATAAAATAATTAAATAATTATAATTATGATCTTTTCAAATTAGGAAATAAGATATTATTTATTAAAACTTTAATAATATTAAATATATTATTTATTTTATTTTTAATTTAAATGAGGCTTACATTAAATGAGGTCGAATTCAAGCGTTCTTAAGTCAAGTTCTTCAGTGAACGACTTATAATCTGGGATTCAGGTGCTAAACCGCTCGAATTTAAGTCTGCTTAAAAAATTAAAAAATAAATACTATATTACAACTTTATGGCCTATAAATAAATAAATATTTTTTTCGTGAAATTACATTATATTTAATTTAAAACTTTAATAATCTCATTAAATCTTTTATTAATATGGCAACCATAAACACACAAAAGAAAAATAAAAAAAATAAATATATGTCAATTTTTTAATAATTTTATATGGCAAGAATATATACTCATTCTTTTCGTGAAATTACATTACATTGAGATATTTAATTTAAAACTTTAATAATCTCATTAAATCTTTACCAACAATAAACACAAAAAAATTAAAAAATAAATACCACTATATGCAATTTTGTAAAATATTGTTAATAATCTCATTACTATATACTCCCTCTGTCTTGGTCAAACTGCATCGTTTGACTGCATAAAGCTCTCACAAAAGCTACAGTAAATGTAGCAATATGGACGGGACGGAGGGAGTATACACATCACTAACGTAATATTTATATTGCAATAAAGTTTATTTCATAATTTTGAAATTTTTTTAAGAACTTAGGTTTCACAGTATACAACAATTAATTCTCTACCAAATAACAAAACAATCATTGCCGTCAAACTTAGATGCGTTAGATTGTTTGAGTCTCCTAATTATCAAATTCCTGGTTCAACCAATCTGAAATGTATTTATCACGATGCTGGGGTTTGTTAATATTTGTTACGTTGTTATTTATTATCTATCCAATCCTGATCATCTATTTCTTAAACAAATCTCAGTCACCTATTAAAATAATTAAATAATTATAATTATAATTTTTCAAATTAGGAAATAAAATATTATTATAAATCAAATCATGACCATCTATTCTTTAAACAAATCTCAACCACCCATTAAAATAATTATAATTATGACGTTTTCAAATTAGGAAATAAAATATTACTCCATATATTAAAAAATTAATAATATTAAATATAAATCTAATTATAACAATCAAAGGGTTTAGGGGTTTAGGGTTTTAGGGTTTAGGATTTTAGGGTTTAGGGATTAGGGTTTTACGATTTCTGGCATAATATTTCTAGATGGCAAAATCCTGACCATCTATTTCTTAAACAAATCTCAGCCACCCATTAAAATAATTAAATAATTATAATTTTGACTTTTTCAAATTAGGAAATAAAATATTATTATAAATCCAATCCTGACAATCTATTTCTTAAACAAATCTCAGCCACCCATTAAAATAATTAAATAATTATAATTATGACTTTTTCAAATTAGAAAATAAAATATTATTTATTAAAAAATTAATAATATTAAATATAAATCCAATCCTAACCATCAAAGGGTTTAGGGTTTAGGGTTTTAGGGTTTAGGGATTATGGCTTTAGGGTTTATGGCATAATGTTTCCAGAGGTCAAAATCTGACCATCTATTTCTTAAACAAATCTCAATCACCCATTAAAATAATTAAATAATTATAATTATGACTTTTTCAAATTAGAAAATAAGATATTATTATAATTCTTATCATGACCATCTATTTCTTAAACAAATCTCAGTCACCCATTAAAATAATTAAATAATTATAATTATAACTTTTTCAAATTAGAAAATAAAATATTATTTATTAAAAATTTAATAATATTAAATATAAATCCAATCCTAATCATCAAAGGGTTTAGGTTTAGGATTTAGGGGTTTAGGATTTTAGGGTTTAGGGTTTATGGCATAATGTTTCCAGATGGTCAAATCCCAACCATCTATTTCAAAAATAAATCTAGCAACCCATTAAAATAATTAAATAATTATAATTATGATTTTTTCAAATCAGAAAATAATTTAGTACAAATCCTAACCATCTATTTCTCAAACAAATCTCAGTCACCCATTAAAATAATTAAATAATTATAGTTATGACTTTTTCAAATCAGGAAATAAGATATTATTTATTAAAATTTAAATAATATTAAATATATTATTTGAATATATTCAAAATTTTCAATCAAATTTCAGCCACCCATTAAAATAATTAAATAATTATAATTATAATTTTTTCAAATCAAGAAATAAGATTATATTTATTAAAAAATGAATAATATTAAATATATTATTCGAATATATTAAAATTTTAAAAAAAATCTCAGCAACTTATTAAAATAATTAAATGATTGTTTACACGAAACTTTAGATGAGTCTTTTAAATTATTTGCAATGGAAGTTTGGTTGAGTTAATTAACAGTAAAACATTTTATTGATTGATTGATGTTTATTAATTAATAATATAGAATCTGATATTATAATTTTTAAAAAAGAAAATTTTATTGTTGCATTTTAAATTGCTAAAATTCTGCATTTTAACCTCATTGCAAAATATATTAGTAAACTTATACGAATTGATCAACTTAACAGGCTCGCAAGGTTTTATAAGTGTTTTTTCCATAATAACATTATACTATAATATTAAAACATTAAGTTAGATAAAATTCAAATAAATATTATTCAGTTCAAATATCATAAAATTAAGTGGAGTTGTTGCCCTAAAAATAACACATCCCGTGCAACGCACATGTTCAATTACTAGTTAATTTTTAAGTATTACTCCCTTCGTCCCATAATAAATTTCACCTTTACTGTAGACAGTGGCGGATGCAAGATTAGTGTCGAGGGCCCAAATTTTAATACGAAGAAATTTACATTTAATTATAAATAGAAGCAAAAATAATAATAAAATAAATATAAATAGAAGCAAAAATAAAAATAAAGTGTAAAAGTAGAGAAAATAACAATATAAATCCAATAAAAATAGTGAAAAGAAATAAAAGAAGCATAATAAAAATAAAGATATGCGTAAAAATAAAGTGTAAAAGTAGAGAAAATAACAATATAAATCCAATAAAAATAGTGAAGAGAAATAAAAGAAGCATAATAATAAAGATATGTGTTGGATTAGGAATTGAACCAAGGACCCTTTATCAAATCAAAGCACCTGTTCCACTGGGCCATTTGATTTTTTTTATTTAAACTTCTATATAAATAGTAAAATATTGAAAGTTCAGGGGGGTCCAGTGCCCCAAACCAACGTGTGTCCGCCACTGACTGTAGATACGTAGGTTAAGAAAATTATTTTTTGACAAACTTTATTGACTTTTGGAGGGTAATGTAGTATTTTTAGATAATAAATAAATTACTGTATAAAGTATGCTATGTGTATTAGGTGTGAGTGATAAATTTGTAATTATGATGAACTTTTAGAAGTGGGGATTTATGTGATATTTCCTTTTTTGAATGATGAAATTTAATGTGGAACGGACGAAAATGGAAAATATAAAGTTTATTATGGGCAGAGGGATGGAATAAAAATTAATTTTACCATTTCAACCTTATATCTCCATTTCTCTCTATTATAAAGATTAGGAAGGTAAACACGTCAATGTTTTTTTTATTTAATTTAATTTGTTAATAGCTATAACAAACATAAGATATATAATATTTAACTAATCTCATTTTTCTTTGATACTAAACTATATATATATATATATATATATATATATATATATATATATATATATATATATATATATATATATAAGTCTAACGGTTTTCAATATATTTTATCTCTTTATATTACATCTCCACCGACAAACGTAATGAAGTCTCTGAGCGATTGATCATCTATTCTTTTAGGGGTCGTTTGCTGGTGGGTATGTGATATAAAGAGATTGTGCATAATGAAATTTGTTTGATTTGAAATTAATTGTATTATTATTTGGTATTATTCAAAAGTGATATTGTTGATAACTAGGTATTAGTTATTAACAAATGAAATAATAAGTAAAATGACATATTTACCCTTTCTTATTTATATTATTATTATTTATTTGTTTATTATTATTAATAATAATAATAATATTAATAATTAATAATAATAATGGAAATGGAGTATAATGGTAAGAGTAAGTATAATACCTAGGTATTATATTGTGATATTGTGTAAAGGTGGGATACACAATACCAATAAAAAAGTATTATTATTTGAATTAAAATAATACCGAGTTAAAATTATTATATGAATACATAGAAACACTGCACCAATACCTAGCAAATATTGCCTAACAAACGAGTCCTTATTGTCAATTAGAAGTGGTTGAATTATAATGATCATAACATAGTATATTCAATTTTCTAGTGTAAAAAAAAAGAAAAAGAAAAGAGAGAGCAACAACTTGTGGTTGAATTATAATGATCATAACATAGTATATTCAATTTTCTAGTGTAAAAAAAAAAAAAAGAGAGCAACAACAACTTGCTTTTGATAATAATAACGCGATACTAAAATTTAGGGATCTCAACTTGAATTATACAAAATTCGGAGGGCAAGTTATCAATTAATCTGACAAATTTTTTCTCACTTCGAAGAAAGCGTGTTTTCAGCACAGAAACGGAACACGTTTTCTCCGCAGTCACTCGCACTCTCAGTTCTTAGTAATTAGTATAACCCTCAACTTCGATTGCTTCCTGTTTCGAACTGAAACGAGTAAACCTATTCAAACATGAGGTAGATTGTCTTCTTCTCCATTTGATTTTCTGCAGATTTTTTCTGGTTTATAACGACGGCGTTTCTGTTTGGGTGCAGCCGGCAGCCAGAGGTTCTGTGGGCCCAGCGTTCCGACAAGGTGTATCTGACGGTGTCTCTCCCCGACGCCAAGGACATTTCCGTCAAATGTGAGGAACAAGGCGTCTTCACTTTCTCTGCAATTGGGGTCAATGGGGAGCCCTTCAGCTTCACTCTTCAATTTTATGCCGATATTGCCCCTCAGGTACACCATTTCCGCCCCTACCAAAGATTGCGAAAATTGTTATTGTTTAGTATATGAATGCAAATTTAATTTGTTTATTTGTGATCTCCTTTCTAAGAATGGGTGTTTAGAATTTTAAATTTCAAACAAGTATGGCAGATGATTGAAAATTTAGTTGAACCAAATTTCAAGTTTGTATAAATTACCCATACCATCCCCATCCTTCAAGTTCATACTGTCAATCATCTATATCACTTATATTGCAGTTTGTTAATCCATCATATAGATGCATTGAATTGAATCACTATACATGCTAAGAATCCACATGTTGAAGTATATTGCGGAACATGAAAAGTGAAATCGGAGGATCGAATAGTTACCAAATGAGCCGTATGACTTGGTTTATTTAGATTGCGGAACATGAAAAGTGAAATCGGAGGATCGAATAGTTACCAAATGAGCCGTATGACTTGGTTTATTAAGTTAGATTTGGCTGTAGTTTTCATTAATCTTGAGGGTATTAACCTCTGAGGTAATACGATCAAACCTTGAAGGAGCTAAATATAATTTCTCCATTTTCATGGTTCGTTTGTTATTTGACCAAACCTAGAGGGAGTTAGCCGTAACCCACGCATATCTTTGTTGCCTTGATCATCAAATTACAAAATATCAGTGTCTGCCTAGATAAAGATTAGTTTGAGGATATCTTGTCGATTATTGTTTGTATTCTATACATGTATACCATATGATCTATCATGTTTCTTTTATCTTTATTTACATTTTGCATGGTTTTAGCCTCGTCGGGTTTAAATTTATTGGAAAGACATTGTGTGTTCTAGTTATGTAAGAAAGAACAGCAGAAAATTCTTCATGCAATAAGTCTTTAATCGGTTGTATTAATGCAGGGATGTAAGACGAAGATTGGTTTAAGGAATATACTCTGCTCTATTCAGAAAGAGCAAAAGGGTTGGTGGAAAAGACTACTGAAATCTGAAGAAAAGCCTGCTCCATATATTAAGGTCGATTGGAACAAGTGGTGCGATGAGGATGATGAAGATTCAGACTGTGAGTTCATTGCATATCACATTGATATCTACGTTATCTGTATCATAATATTTGAACTTAAGCTCTTACTACATTTCTTTCTTTGATACTGGTTAAAAAATTTAATGTAGTGTGGACCCTGAATATCTATCTTTCTAATTTTTATATACTTATAAGTTATGTGCATAAAATAGTAGTTTTGATGAAGTATATTAGTGATGACACTGATGGATTGTCTGATGCTTGCAGCAAATCTTGCTTCTGATGATGATACTGCGGTAATTAATGGAATCCCCTTCGATTATCAAATACTCTATTTGAGATGTATTTTGGGTTTTCCAAGTTGGTATCTTTTAACATTATTTATTCTTGTTTTTCAGTATACGGGTAAAAATGAAGAGAGCAGTGATGAAGAAGGAATGCTTTGTGAGTAAAATTTCCTTTATGCATCGCTGTATAATCACAAATTGATTGGATATACATTCCAGTACTCCTGTGCCATTCTGTGCTAATCGACTTTTCAATACTCTGCAGATCTTCCGGATTTGGAGAAAGCTAGAGGTAACTAGAGAAGACGAAGAGCAACTTACATGGAAGTAAACATAATCTTCAATTCTCGATTTCTAGAGAACTGTATCATTTTCTCCGTGATTTTGCTTAACTCTTAGGTTCTACCTTTCTGGAGTTATTGCCAACTATAGATGTAAATGTGCAGGCTGCTCAACTTAGAGATCGCACTATATCGTGTAGACTTTGATCTCAATCTGGATGTAAACTCAACTAAACATTTGGTTTGAGGTTATACTTTAGCTAATCCAAATTGCCATGAATTCTAATTTCTCCTCCATGGTTTATTCTTATACATCAAGGTGAACTGTGTCAAATCTTACAGCACCTCACTTGACCATTGAGGCCTCCTGTGGAGACTTGCAAGGGGTGGGAAAAGAGCCTGGCTCGTGGGCTGCTCATTCACCCCTTTGGATCGTTGAGACCGCCCTGGGACTTGTAACGGGTTGGTGTACGAACCCACGAGTCTCTGTCTACTAAACTCCCCTCTTAGGTACGCCATCGCTGACTTTGCAATTTTAGCTTGTTGAGAACAGAACACCGAACTCTGCCACTCCAGTTTCCAATTTGATTTCTCATCTTGTGCCGATAAATTACAGCTTCAGCAGTATGTTTTTATAGGAAGAATAACATATTTGATGGATATATTATTATTATTTTATTTTATTTAAAAAAAATTAGCCCCTGCACATTTATCTTGAAAATTGTGTGCAATCAGTAGTTGTATACAAGTATTTGCGTTATTTAAATATAATTCATTCAATTTTTAATTGGGTCCAATATAGTAAAATACTAGATTTAGCTCCTACTTATGTGGATCATGTCACATATATTTAGATGGTTGCCTATAGTTAATACTCAACCCCCTGTTGATCATTAATTGATCACACAACAAACTCCAATTCATTCATCTTTGTACAGCAAAAAAATATAAAAATAAAAATAATCCAAAGTTAGACAGAAAGAAAAATGTCAGACGAGAAGGATCCTGACAAGAATCACGAGGAGAAAGAGAAAGAGAAAGAGAAGAAGAAAAAGAAAAAGAAGAAGAAGAAGCATAAGAATCAATTTCTAAATTTCTTGAGCTTTCTTTTTGGCACAATAATTGGTTTGTTAATCCCAGTTGAAGAGGGAGGTGGAGATGATGGATCATCATCAAGTGATAGCGATTAATTTTTATTTTCTTTTATTTTATACTTGTTCTTGAATTTATATATTGTATAGAATATGAAATCTTCAAAATCAGCAATGCAAAAATATTTTGATCATCCACCATTTCTTTGAATCTGAAAATATTGTAATGTTTTGGTCCAATTACAACTATTAATTATCCTCTTTAGGTGACATAGAAATATCATTTTGATACTTTGTCCATTCATTTATCTTTTGGTATTAACATCAGGGAATTATGATATATTTTCTTTGGAAAATTATGAAAATGGCATCTACTCGATATTTATAATACTTGTTCACCAAAATGAATCATGTATCTGACCTGAAGTAGGTCTTCAAGGAGATATAGATCATTCTTCTTGACTCATTTCATAATCGGAATGGAACCTCCCAAGCGGGAGGGTCCAGTTTCCTTCGTAACCATATATATAATCAATTTAAAAATTATTGGTGTGCTGTCGCCAGCACCAAAATATAATTTTTCCGAACAAATTCATTAGAATGTAGTAGGATAAATGAATTTAAATTGAATATTGAACAGAGCAGACAACAACATAAGTCATCTCAAATTTTGATATCAACATTTTCAAGATCATCTATAATAATCTTGTAAAACTGATCTCCCATCTTAAATGAGTAGAGCATTTGTTTCACCATATATAGACTCTCAAGCTTCTCCCACACTACAAACAAAATTAGACTATATCAAACTATGCAATGAAACTAAAATGAGAGCACAAAGATATAAGAGGTTCGATCAATGGGATTTACAGCAGTATTATTTCCTAGTTCTGATGTCTTGTTTGCTAAACTTAAATTACTACTTAAAAATTACTATTTATTCAATATATATAATTTTTTAAATTGACTTTCTTTCAAGCTTTCCGCCTTGTTATTTGATAAAATCTTTATTTATTTAAATAATTGTTCACTTCCCGTTAATAATTTTTTTATTTAGAATTTAACTTATAAAACATTTCACAAAGTCTATTGTGAGACGGTCGATCTATTATTAAAGTATCATTGTTATATAGATAAAATATATTTATTGTAAGTTAAAGTATTATGATGAATAATAAATTAAAATATGTTTTGAGTGAGGCTCCTGTGCACTCGGGCACACGGAGCACATTCCGTGCGCCTTTGCAATTTTCATGCCCCTTTGCAATTTCCATGCCCCTTTGCAATTTAAATCCTATCAATACATAGGTTTAAATAGAATTGGAGGGGGAGAGTTGTGTTCACATGGGGACATGGAGTATCCGCCGTGTCCCCGGGGGCGCAGGAGCTTTTGCCATATGTTTTTAGAGTGTTACAGTATGATTCACAACAAACATATTTTAACTACCAATAAGCATAAACCGCGGTAGGAAGAGAAAGGGGCACAGAGAATGGGTACATTACTCGTGAACCTCCCTTTGTTGCTAGGACAGGGCTCAGCCCAAAGAGAGCAGCAATCGGTTCAGTTATCTACTCACTGGGTTGGCCAGGATGAAGAAAAAGATCAACCATAGAATTAACGAGCACTCGCTACCTCTATAGATATAAAGTCATGAATTCACACAGTAATCGAATCCAAAGGTTAGCAGTTCCACTTTCAGTCACCTTAGCATAAGCGCGTTTCTTACCACTTTTAGTCGTGAAACTATTCTCAGTCCCTTCTTTTGATTTGATGCATTTTTCGGATTGATTTCATTTTCTACCGGTTCAGATATTGATTTACTTTAGCGGGTAAGCACCACAGGTCCTTCGGATGGGTGACTTTTCTTTAGTGAAAGGAAGAAAAAGAACTAGATAAATAGGGGTATGGGAATTCTTTATCTGCTTCGGTTGGAATGGCTTTCGTTCTGCCTGCAATTCATTCTTCTTATATAACAACCATACTTTAGTAATGGGTAGACTCATCTCTCATATACCCGTCTTATAAAAGAATAGCTAAAAATCATTCTATTAAATTGTAAATTGGTGTGATGGATTGTTTCGTTTGTGGCTCATTTAATTTTGCATTTAAGCTTTATTTTTTTTCTATGCGTTTTGGTTTCATCAGAGGTTTAAAATATCCCTAAATATCTCCAATATTTTCATGATATATCCGTATTGGGAGAGTATCAATATCAATATTGAGTTTTTTTTTTCTATAATGTTGAGAAAATATCTGGAAATATTGATATCAGTTTGTCAAAGTTCAATTTTTCCTGAATGTCGAGAGATATATTGAAATGCAGCTTCTTGGAATCTGCTATAATGAAAATTCAGAACTACTAGCAAAGGAACAAACCGGCTGCATTGCACGGTTTGGAGCGGAGCTACCCAGCTTTCGTTACTCACGATACATCAAACGTGGAAAATCCAGTGATTCTAATGCACAATATGAACCAAGACGGCAATGATAGGATAGAGATAAGTGTCATGGGAATTGACGGCAGGAAACTCAACTCAAAGAAAGACTGCACTACACATGAGATCACATAACATGATAGAAGAAAAGAGAAACAAAACGAGACACGATTTACGTGGTTCAAAGATAAACTCCTACGTTTATATGATTCTGAGGTGATTACAATTGATTAAAGCTGTGAATACATCTTTATATACACACATATGCCGTCAACCACAAGTTATGAGGCCAATGTGATGAGTGAACTTTGCAGCTTGTAAACTAATAGTAAACAGTTATGAAACGAGCTGAGATAACCTCCATCTTATAGCTCACGCATCAGGCTATGAATCCATGTCCATAACTGCTACTAACAAAGCTAAACATCTGCCTAAAAAATCCTTCAAACTCCCTCAGTCATGCATGTACCATGTTTCCTTATGCTTCATTTCAAGCTGCTGCTTCACATTGCAAATGTATCTCGATCATACATGAGCTAGACATATGGTATAACCTTCTACTAACACTCCACCATGCTAGTATGAGGTTTATACTTCACAATAAGGTTTAAAATATTCCAAAATATTCTCCACAATATATCCGTGTTTGAAGAGTACCAATATTAATATTGAGGAAAAATATATTTTTCTCTGCTATTGAAAAAATATCGAGAAATATCAGTATTAATATCGATATCAATTTGTCATTGTTCAATTTTTCCTAACATTGAGTTACATCGATAAAATATTGATAAAATATTGAAAAATTATTCATAATTTAAAAAGAAAATTTTAATGATTTTTTATTTTGCTTTTATCGACTAATTATATTTTTTGTTATTAATTTATTTAATTTTAAAAAAATAGAGCAATATCTGTGTGAATAATGTCATGGTGAGACTGATTTATGTTTTCTAAATTAATCATTACTCCCTCAATCCCGTTGAAACGTACGCATTTTCTTTTTGCAAGTAGATTAAAAGATATAATATTTTAATATATTATGAGGTGAGAGAAATAATACTCCCTCCGTCCCGTTAAAACGTACGCGTTTGCTTTTTGCACGTAGATTAAGAGATATAATATTTTAATGTATTGTGAGGTGAGAGAAAAGATAATTTAATGTAAAGTGGGTAGATGTATTAGTGTGATGTGTGGGCCCAAAGAGAGATAAATAATTAATTTTTGTGGGGCCCTTTTACCAAAAAGTGAAATGCACACTTTATATTGAGATTGACCAAAATAGAAAAATGTGTACGTTTCAGTGGGACGGAGTGAGTAATTTAATAGTATAAAGTGGTTGTATTAGTGTGATGTGTGGGCCCAAAGAGAAGGAAATAATTAATTTGGGTGGGGCCCTTTTACCAAAAAGAGAAATGCACTTTGTATTGGGACGGACCAAAATGAAAAAACGCGTACATTTTAGTGGGACGGAGGGAGTATTTTTTTATTAAAATTGTTATTACTTTTAATTAAAAATAATATAAGCTAGTAAATAATAAGGGTTCACGTACAAAGTACACTCTGATTAAAAGTACAATTATTTTGACACAATTGGACTAAATAGAACGACATATTACTAATACATTCAGAACTATATATATTAAAATTTATTTAATTCGATTAATTTGCATCAATATTGTTTAGATTAAAATGTCATGTTTTACCATTGAATCTAATAAATCATCATTTTTGTATTAATTATTATGTAGTACTTCCTCCGTCCGCTTCTAAGGTGTCCATTTTACTATTTTGGCGTCCGCTTCGAAGGCATCCATTTTTCCTATTTAGTAAAAAAGTAAACAATATAACACACCACTTCTCTCTAATACAACTACCCACTTTATATATAATAATAATATTCCTTAATCCACGCACAAAAAGCAAACGGACACCTTAGAACTAGACGGAGGGAGTATTAAACAAGTAGTAGTAATAATTATTGTATGCTTTTAGATTATTTAAATACTATGTTGTTATTAATTTGATTATCATATATTATATAAGTTTTATCGTGATTTTAAATTGTATTTATATATTTAAATTAATAATATATTGTAAAGTTAAATAATTAAATTTTTATTAAGTTTTTGTAATTTTTAAAAAATTTATCAATATCGTTATTCGATATATCCATCGACATATATATAAATTTAAAGTATCGATATTTTTACCGATATCAATATTTATTTTAAGCTTTAGTTTCACCCCCAACAAATCCATATTGCATGCCAATAAAATCCAAAAAATCACATAAAAAATCATGTTGTCCTCATATGACATTTATCACTAATTAAAATTAGCGAAAGACTTATGTGAAACTGTCTCACACGTAAGGGTTTACGTGAGACGGATAAAAAGTGATAACATCATTACTCTCGCTATAAAATGTTATCATTTTTCATAGATATTTGCGTATCATTTTTCGTTAATGATGTTATTACTTTTTATTCGTCTCAAATAAGACTTACATGAAATGAAATGGTCTCACGTTAGACTGACTATTAAAATCATGATTAATTATACCAAATATAATTCACGAAATGCTTTTCACACAGTCACACAAGACTGGCTCTTAAAATCATGCTTAATTATACCAAATACCAATCACACTACAAATTGGATTCGATATTTTTTAAATTCTCAGCTAATCTTTTGCTTCTGACAACAGATCCTGATAGATTTTTTTTTTAAGAGATAGAGTCATGGGACAGTCTTTTTATTAAACTAAAGTTGCTCTTTAAACTTTGTGTGCATATATAAATTTATGTGGTCAAAGAACTAAAAATACTCCATCCCTCCCATAAATAGAGTTACGTTTACTATTTGCACGGACATTAAGAAATATAGTATTTTGATGTGTAGTGTGTTGAGAGATATAATAATTTAATGGCAATAACTAAGGTGGGCAAGTTGCACCAATTTTGAAATTTACAACCGCATTCCTTCACCTTTAGTGTGTGTTTCATCTAATTTCTTTTTTTTTAATTTACGGTTACTGCTTTTTTTTCTTCGTTTTATTCTGTTTTTTTTGTTTATTTTTCTGTTTTTATTTATTTATTTAATTTTAGGGACGTAATTATAATTTTCACCCTTGTGGTTTAGGGTATATTTAAATCTTAGAGTTAGTTTTAGGGTATAATTGTAATTTTACCCTTGTGGTTTAGGTATAATTTATCTCTAGGATTTAGGGTATAATTGTAATTTTATCCTTGTGGTTTAGGTATAATTTATCCCTAGGGTTTAAGGTTTAGGGTATAATTGTAATTTTACCCTTATGGTTTAGGGTATAATTTATCCCTAGGGTTTAGGGTATAATAGTCATTTAATTATAATAAGTTTAAAAATAAAATAAAAAACAAAATTAATGAAAGAGCATGAATTAATTAAGAAGGGTGAGGACCAGAGGTTCCACCAATTCATTTGGTGCTCCTGGTTGTACCCAAGTCCTACTCTAATTTAATATATAGTGGGTAGTTGTATTTGTGTTGTGTGAGAAGCCTATGAAGATAAAGTGAATGATTTATATAGGTTTTATCTATTAAAAAAAGAAATGTAACTCTTATAGCGGGACGCCCTAATTAATAAAATGTAACTCTTATGGCGGGACGGAGGAGGAAGTAATATATATATACACTGTATCATTTTCTTCATAAGATTAGATTTCACTGTCTCCAAATAAGTGTCCTAAAAGCCAGTTTGGCCCCATGAGAGAGAATTGAACAAGACGAGGAAAGAAGATTTGGTGTGATCCAAGAAGACTGAAGATTTTTCACTTTAAGAGTTGTTAGATTTTTTTTTAATAAATTCTACCCTATGCATTGTGTAAACTCAAATACAATTAAGATATACTCCATATCCATAGAAAAGTTGAATAGAGGTCTATTTATTTTTTCAAAATTGGTAGAGGAAGAGATCAAGGACAAAGTCAATGAATAAGGCTCCACAAAGAATGCAAGGAAATTACTTACTAGTGGTGTGAAATAGATGTAAAAGTATAAGGGGACTAGTGTACTTATATACTATTATAATTTAAAACAAACTCCTAACAATGCGGATAATGTAACATATATTTAGAAGAAATGTTACTCCATTAGAAACATTGAGTGTATAAAATATTAGCTATAATCCATTCTATTGCATGTCACTCTCTTAATTTGTATTAAGGAAAAAAAATCGAAAATTCATGTCTGGATTAATCGAAAAGATCGAAGAAACATTGGGATTTGGTGATCACAAGGATGAGAAGAAGCACAAGGATGGTGAAAAATATAAGGATGGAGAAAAACACAAGGATGGCGAAAAACATAAAGATGGTGAAAAACATGAGGGAATCACAGAAAAGATGAAGGAAAAGATCCATGGCGATAAAGATGAACATGGAAAAAAAGAGAAGAAGAAGAAAAAGAAGAAGGAGAAAAAGCACGAAGACAACCACGAACATGGCCATAGCAGCAGCGAAAGCGATAGCGATTAACTAAGGTATTTATTCTTTATCAAATATTACAAGAAATTATTTAACCAATTGCTCAATTATCTTATGTGTTTTGAAGTGATTATAATTTTGGTTCATTTGCAGGTTAATGGAGTTTGGGTTGCATGATCTAAAGATTTTCTAATATTGGTTGCAAATGGCACATTTGATAACCAATTCTAGTGTAGATATCATTGATCAGTTTGATGTATAATTTTAATTATATTTAAATAGTGTTTTGCTTAAATAAATGGTCTTCTTTAATTGCACTCCTTTGAAATGTAAAGTAATTTTTATTCAAGACTAGTGGTTAAAATAAGTACTATAATAAAATAAATGGCATGGCTATTTACATCCAACTGTGGTGTACTTAAGGCACTAGTGCACTTGAATTATATAAACAGTTAGATTAATTTTTTATTTCATCCTCACTATTCAATAAAATAAAATAATTAAAATAATTTTGATAACTACCCACTACCCTCTATTTTACCTTATAAAACTACATGGCACCACAGAATAATCCCTTCTTTTAAACATATCCCATAAAATTTTTAACTTAAATATTTAAAGATAAAAGGATTGAAATATCCTTAAAATCACATTCTTTCATTTCTTTCTTTCCTAATATCCTTGAACTCGGTTTGGAAACAAAATTTGGAATGTAAAAGGTGAATTTGTTAAGTCATCGAGAGAGAGAAGAGAAGAGGGGAGATGGCAGTCATCTCATCTACAGCTGGAAGCTTAAAACAAATTGAATCCGAGTCTAATACATGCCAACAAGAGTGAAAAATTGAATTAGGTCCTCTTTTTACAAAAATTGAATGGGTTTATTTGGTTAATGGGTGCATATTAAAAAAATGAGGTGAAAATAGCCGTACCCTAAAATAAAATTTTTGCATGCCTGAATTTGTCATTTGAATGAACAAAATTAAATAAAATTTTGAAATGTGAAATGTGATTGGTATCGAAGATGTGTAATTTTAAGAATTTCATAACGAATAGATTTAAAATATATTCATTTGAAAATCAGTTAGAGTTGTTGAAAATGAATTTATTAAGGATCATCACACATATATTAATTACATACTATAAAACTAAACACAAATATTTTTTACTCAAAATTTTAATTTGAAATAATGACAAACTGTGTAATATTATAAATAGTTAATTGTAAAAAAAAAATTATAAACTTTATTTCCTTGCAAATTAATCATCAACCAAAAAGTTGAACATATGAGACTTGCAAAGTTTTTAAAAAATTATTAAAATTGACAATTTAAAAAGATTACATAAATAAAATTAACATAAATAATTAAAATTAAAAAGTAAAAAAATTATTGAATAAAAAAAAATCGATCAAAGGATTCAAATCGATAATATTTCGTATAATCCTACCATTTGACATGGTGTTAGAAAAGCAAATTGGAGGCCATAGACGCACTCAAAGTTCAAACCACCTGTAATATGCATTTATTATGTCACCACTTCCATTATATAACTAATTTCCAATTAAACTTATCATAAAGTTCCAAATTAAATATACATATCAAATTAATTAAAGCATCATGAATCAGTATATCTTGTGTTGTTAAAAAATGGAATCACGTATCTTCGTCCTCACCTCATACATATTCTATGTTGTCACAATGCCCAATTAATTTACACTTCCACCACAATGCAACGAAAACGACATTCTCAAATCAAAATCCGACAAGGAAAGATGAATTCTGTAATAATTGTTTAATCCCATGTTTGCCATTTCGGACAGCAGATAGAACAAGTCCTCATCGATTTCAACTCCAACAAGTGGCGCCACCTCGTTCCAGCCGGCTCTCTTTCTCTCTCCTCCCCACTTATATTCTCTCTCTAGAATCTATGCCCTTATATATGTCCCGCTCCACCGGGTGGGTGGGTGCAGCTACCAAACATGGACAGGTTGATCAGCTTGGAGCCGTCCAACGTCGTCACGGTCCGGCTCGAGCCGAGCGGCCGCTGCTCGGGCGAGCTTACTCTCCGGAACGTCATGTACACCATGCCGGTGGCTTACCGGCTGCAGCCGGTGAACAGGTCTCGCTACACCGTGGCCCCACTCTCCGGGATCATACTGCCACTCACCACCCTCACCCTGGAGATCACCTACCACCCCCCACCCAACACCGGCCCCCTGCCCCACCGGTTCCCCCACTGCGACGACTCGTTCGTCTTGCAGAGCGTGGTGGCCCCGGGCGCTATAAAGAACCCGGCGGCCACCTACGACTCTGTTCCGACCGAGTGGTTCACTAATAAGAAGAAACAGGTGTACTCGGACAGTGGGATTAGGATCATGTTTGTGGGGTCGCTTGTCTTGGTTCAACTAGTAATTAAAGGGTACATGGATGAAATCAGGGAGGTTCTTGAAAAGAGTGATCCTTCATGGAAGGCAGCTGATTCTGTGGACTCTGATGGTCAGTCTCTGCTTCACTTGGCGATTACTCAAGGGAGGCCTGATTTGGTCCAGTTGTTGCTCGAGTTCGACCCCGACGTCGAGGCTCGAGGCGGGTCGGATTCGAGCCCGCTCGAGGCGGCGGCGGCCTCCGGTGAGGCGTTGATCGTTGAGCTTCTGTTGGCACACAAGGCTTGTACGGAAAGATCGGAGGGTTCCACTTGGGGTCCTATTCACTTGGCTGCTGGAAATGGGCATGCTGATGTTTTGAGGCATCTTTTGCTAAAAGGTGCTAATGTGAATGCTCTCACGAAAGATGGTTCCACCGCCTTACACTTGGCTGTGGAGGGCCGAAGCAGAGACTGCGTTCGGCTGCTTTTGGCCAATTCGGCCAAAGCTGATCTCCGAAACTCAAGCGATGGGGACACCCCGTTGCACATCGCCTCGAGTTTGGGGGATGAGCAGATGGTGAAGCTTCTGCTTCACAAAGGAGCGAATAAAGACGTGCGGAATAAGGCAGGGAAGACGGCGTACGATCTCGCGGCCGAAAACGGACACACGAAGTTGTACGATGCCCTTCGGTTAGGGGATAGTTTGTGTGTTGCTGCGAGGAAGGGTGACCTAAGGATGGTCCTTAGGCACTTGGAGAGCGGTGCATCCATAAACGGTCGAGACCAGAATGGATGGACCGCTCTCCATAGGGCTGCCTTTAAGGGCAAGGTCGAGGTGGTGAGGGCCCTATTGGACAAGGAAATCGATGTGAATGCTAAGGATGTTGATGGTTACATTGCCCTACATTGTGCAGTGGAATCGGGACATGTTGATGTGATTGAAATGCTTTTGAAGAAGGGAGCTGATATTGAAGCTCGAACAAACAAGGGTTTAACACCATTGCAAATTGCTCAATCTTTAAAGTATGTAGGAATCATAAGAATACTTGCAACTAATGATCATGGAGCTCCGAAGAGCATCGGGAGTGACCAAAATCTTGATCCATTTACTAGGGGAGTTATAGGGAGAGAGGTGGATGTCGGGGCGAAGAAAGGGAAGGCGAATCGGGGCGGAAGAGTGCGGCGGAGTAGCTTCGATCGGGGTGCTCCGGTCACGGTGGTTTGAAAGACTCGAAGAGCTGAAAATTCTTTTTGGAGTGGCAACTTAGAAAAGTATTGAAATTTCAAAAGAAAAGTTATTGCATTTTGAAGTGTTTGTTATAATGTTTATTGTGTAGAAAAATTGTAAAGTTTGAATTAAACTTGTTTATAGAGAGTACTATAGGGTTATGGCAGTAGTTCTTGTAGCTATGCAATTGGGGTAGTGTGAAATGGATATATACAAGCGTTAAGTTGCGTAGTTAATTTCGTCCGTTTGATATAAAATCTCCTTTCACACCATTTTATTGATGATATGTAGGAAAAAGGAATAAATTATAACTTGAAAGGACATTGAAAACGTAGGTGCAGTTTTTAAATTTTCTCTTCCTACATATATCAATCCTATAACTAGTAATGTTTCGAAAAATCCGAGTGAGTTAATTTCAATGTGGGATGTGAGATGCGAATATATTTTCTAATCTCTTGGGTATAAGAAAATGAAATCAGCAATATGAATTTTTTTTGTTACATTTTATTGTTACATATTTTATTGTAAGGATGTTTGCATGAATTACAAGTATGTGAAAGATAAAATTTATATTTTTAGAAAATATCAATCTTATAAGAAATAATTAAGATTTTCTTATATCAATTTTTACATTTTAGTGTTATATATTTTATTGTAAATTATTTCATGAATGACAAATATGTAAAAGACAAAATATCCTAAAAAGAAAATATTAATAATATAAGAAATGATTAAGATTTCCAAATGTCACCTCTTTAATGTTTGCAGTAGAAAATGTAACGCTAACCTATATCCGCGCCAGCGAGTAAGGGTGATCACGGTGCGATTTGGGCGATTTTTCGATGAAATTTAAATTGTCTTACTATAGGCGGTTCGGTTCTACATTTAGTTTAAAACCATGGTTTTTCAATTATAATTCATCGATCAGTTTTTAGTGGTTTGGCGGTCGGTTTTGGCCGTTTAACGGTTTTAATAATAAGATATAACATAACTATATAAACAATATGAAACTTAAACAAAGATAAATATGCATGTTTCAATAAATGTACTATAGTAATCCATGATAACAATTACAAAATGTATAATTCTAAACTAGTCTAAAATGTCAATTTTTTAGTAGTAAGAACTCATTTGTTATTTAAATTTATATTATCATATTTTAATCATGAATTTGAATGTCTTTATAGAGTTTAAATAAGTAATTATCATGAACGTTTTTTTAAAGTTATCATCATTTGTTAGAAATTTAACAATCATAAATTTTGACAATGAGCAAAGGTTTACAAAGTATAACAAGTTGAGATTCCAACATTTAAATAAATTTAAATCACATACATATAATATAAATGTACATAATATATGGAGTATATATATATAGGGAAAAATCGAAATTGCATCGTTATGGCAGTGCGATTTTCTCAAATATAAATAAACTACGGTTTATATAATTAGATCATTAGTGATGGTGCAATTCGGTGTGATTCGTGCAATTTGAACAATTTTGAAAATGGTATGCTCACCCCTACCAGCGAGACGCACGTAGTAAAGATTTTAGAAATCTGATCGATGGGAAAAAGCAAATGGGTGCTGTTTTTGTGAAGTCTTTTATTACAAAACGGAGGGTAATTTGGGTAATCAACAAAGCACTGATAGTGTCCGAGACGTGGGAGTGGGCCACGTGTAGTGCTACAAAATCACCGACTACACCCACCAACTCATTGGTGTTTTTCTACCGAAAATCTTCATTTATTCCCTCAACCACGTATATTTCACGTATATAAGAGAATGTATTTGACGTATAAGAAAACTGTTTTCTTAGTAGATGTATGGTTAAAGAAATGGAATTGGGATATTTGAGTTTAAAATTTGGCAAAACTCCTGTATCCTCGGGACACACCGTGTCCCCATGGAAACACAATCATCCCCCTCCATATTCTATTTAAACTTATTATATATTGCTAGGGATTTAAATTACAAAGGGGCACGGTGTCCCTGAGGCACAAGAGCCTCACTCATAAAATTTTAATAAACAATGATATATGTTTGTTTTGAATTTTTGTTGGGTAGTTTTTAATTTTATATCAAATTAATGTGTAAGAAAATATTAAGAGAAGAGATACAGAGGGAAATAATATTTTTTTTGAATAAAAATTATTAGAAAACTATTTTTTAGAGAAATTTATTTTTAATCATTTGAATAAAAAATATTACTAATCAAATTCTATTCAACGAGAATATAAAATTCACAATATATCAGAATTTGTGTAGTAATATTTTTCATTGAAAAGAGTGATAATTCATATATTTTAGTAATTTTTCATTTATTAAAAAGTAATTGATAAATTAGAATGCAATAATTTGAAGAACAATACTCCCTCAGTCACATTAATGGTTACATATTTTCTTTTAGAACGTCTCATCCTAATAGTTACGTTTTTCTTTTTGGAATATGAAACCCACACAAAATAATTAAAATATTTTCATGGGTACCTACCTACAACACTAATACAATTATCTATCATACATTAAATATTATTTCTCTTACTTTAATACACATTAAAATATTTTATTTCCTAATTTTCGTAAAAAAAAACGTAACTATTAGAACGGAACGTGAAAAATTAATTTATGATAAACTAAAGTAATATCTGAGAGTTAGGTTCAGGTTTGAAAGACATTAACATTTATGTTTGTCCAAAATTAATTATATACTCCCTCCGTCCCACGTTAAAGTTTACACTTTTAATTTTGAGTTATCCCACATTAAGGTTTAAATTTTCTTTTTTGTCAAGTTGGGCCCACACAAAATAATTAATTATTCCATATAGGATCCACACACAACACTAATACAACTAGGGATGACAATGGGTCGGGTCGGGTCGGGTATCGAGATGCCCCGGCCCTGCCCGCACTTAGGGGTGAGCATCGGATCCGATTTCGGGTATTTCGGGTTTTCGGATCGGGTACCCAAAATTTCGGGTTGGAATTTCATTATTCGAACCTGATCCGAAATTTCTTATCCAAATTTTCGGGTACCCGAATCGGGTACCCGAAAATACTTTTTTTTTTAATAAGTATTCTTATACTAATAAATTAATTAGGTATGATTTAAATAATTTTTTTTTAATGTTTAATATTTGAGGTAATATTCTATTCGATATCTTTTATCATTTTTTTTCTTTGTTTTTAAATAAAAACTAACACTAATACATTAGTTAACGGAAATAATGCACCCACATTAAAAAAATTATTTTTACACTAATAAATAAAAATTTAATACTACATTTTATTAGCAAATTTCCTATTAATTTTTTTTAATGAAAATGTGATATTTGCCACACATGATGCTTGTTATAGCTTTCTGGACAAATTTGAATAAACTCAAGACAAGACAAGATTTAAATGGTGGTGATATAGGCCTTCCTTATCTGTTAGATTTATTATAATAATATTAATTTTCATTGTTAGGATTTAGATAGTGAGTATATGTTAATTATGTTGTGAGATATTTAAATTTATATATTTTTATATGTTATTTTTATTTAATTAATTAAAAATATTTATTTATACATTAAAGTATATGATAATAAAATTATTTATTTATTCATATTAAAATTAATGATATAAGGAGAATTCAAAATTAAATTTGATAAGATAAGGATGTAATAATACAAAATTATTTTTTATTATGTAAAAATAATTGATAATTTAAAAAATAAATAAATTTAATTAAGTAATGTTTAATGGATAATAAATATATTTTATGATTAAAAAATTAAGAATGCATCAAAATATTAATATTTCATAAATCAAATTATTTTTTATAATTAGCATGAGTGTAAAAAAAAAAACTTCGGGTACCCGATCAGGTATTTCGGGTACATTTTTATACCCGAAACTCAAACCGAAGTTATAGCTTCGAGTTCGGGTAAACCCGAAATTACCCGAAAAAATGAATTTTTTCGGATAATTTTTTCGTGTCTGATCGGGTACCCGAAACCCGAAAAAAAATATCCACCCCTATCCGCACTCCTATACCCTGGCCCATGCCCCGGTATGGGTCAGTCATTGAGGACCCGTGCCCCGCCCCGTTTTTTTATTTTTTTATTTATAAATTATAGTAATATATTCAAATAAAAAATTTTAAATTAAAATAAAATAAAGTAAATTTAAATTTTAAATTAAATAATTCAACTTTATTTTCATTTTTAAAATTATTTTATTACATTATATATTTAATGATATATATAATATTGTAATAAAATATTTTGTAATAGTTATATATAATTCCTATATATGATTTGTTATTTAAGTTAAATAAAAATGTACTTCCTCCATCCCGCACCAAGGGTGCATTTTGCTTTTTTGCACGTAGATTAAGGAGTATTATTATTTAATGTGTAGTAGGTAGTTGTATTAGTGGAGTGTGGACCCCATGTTTTAATTGTATTAGTGGGTGAGTGTGGGACTCATGTGTACAAAAAAGGAAAGGGAACCCTTTGGGTGGGAGGATCAAAATGAAAAAAAAGACCCTTGGTGCGGGACAGAGGGAGTATGTATAATATTTAATATATATTAATAAATTATATTATATAATAAATATAATAAATATTTTAAATAAATTTTTTTAATATTTTAGTAACGGGGCGGGCCGGGGCGAGGCTAGGACCCAGATCCGACCTGGCCCGTACAAGGGGCGGGGGCGGACCCCACCCAATCGGGGCGGGGCGGGACGGGGCGAGAGCGGGCCGGGCCAAATTGTCATCCTTAAATATAACTACCCACTTTACATTAAATATTATTTCTCTCATCTTACTACATATTAAAATATTATATCTCTTAATTTTTGTGCAAAAAACAAACGTCAACGTTAACGCGAGACGGAGGGAGCAGTAAACAAACACACCTTGATCATAATTATCAAATAAAATAAAAACATGCGTGGAAAGGATCACAAAAAGCTGAGTATTTAAAAAAAGAAGAAATAAGAAGAAGAAAAACAAACCCTGAAAGTCAAAAACACCCCAACGATTAGATGACTAACTTCGGGGAATGGCCAATAGCCGTGGGTAAATTGGTCACATCACACTTGGGGTTGGTAAACATACCAAATCATCGCGTTATGGAACGTGACTAAATCGCGCGTGACACCTAACCCCTTCTTAAATTTTGGTACAATTAGCTGAACAGAGCCCCACGGCATAGCTCAAGTGGTAGAAGGGAGGGTGGAAAGGCCTTCCAGCTGAGCTTGGTTGCTGCAGGGTGGGGGTTCGAATCCTGACTTTGGCATGAATTTGGCCCCTTGCAAGCACAAGTTTAACAGTGAGCCCTCCCTATAAGCCACTTGAGGCACATCCTGCGATTTACCTCCTCCACCAATCCCCAGGGCAGGGGCGGTGGGAGCCCCTAATGGTGGAGTACACCATTACAATTAGCTGAACAGAATTATGAGATACACGTAACCAAAAGAAAATGAAAAAATTAAGCGAGACTAAGTACTATAATTAATGAGTTTTAAAAAAAACTAGTATATTTAATGGATTTTGAATGAAAGTATTAGAAATGAGAATAGATTTGGCTTTAAGTACAGTGTTTAGTTTGATAATTCCTCCGTCAAACATCAATGTATTTATTTTTTCCTGTGAATTAAAGAGTATTATTTTATTTTTTTCGAGTATTGTTATTTTATGTGTAACAAGTAGTTGTATTAATGGAGGATGTGAGTCTCATACGTTTAAAAAGAAAAATGAATAAATTAAGAATGAACAATAAAAATAATAAAATTAATAGATTAAAATTTTACGGAATGAGTATTTAAAATGTGTCAATGCTTTAAATGAAAGTTAGAGAATATTCCCTTCTTTCCAAAAATTTATTTTATGACAATATAAGATAAATGTTTGTATTTCTCTTTGATAGAGAGTATAAATTTTTAAGGAATGAAAATGACTAAACAAACACTCTCCACAAATTTTAATTTTTATTCCACTGTCTAAATGGTTCAACCAAACAGCCCGAAATTCTTTTATGATATGGGTCAAAATGAATAAAGTAAATATTTATATTTGCTTTTGCATGTAATATTTTAATATATAGTGAATTAAAAAATAATATATAATATTTTAATATATAATGAGTAATTATATTATTGTTTATGAGTTACGATAAAAATATATTAAGTGTTGTGTGTTTCACGAAAAAAAGAAATTACTATAAATTATACATTGGCACAAATCAAAATGATATATGTAAACTTTTGCTCAAGATTGAAATTTGTAAAGTATAAAAAAAAAAGTGGTACCAATAGATGAAAATATTAGTTTATATGTTCACTAACCAATCACGTTACAATATATGGCTAGAAATGTAGAAGGGAGATCGTACTAACAATAGTACTAACAAAATTACAACTGAAATTAAAGGAGAAGTAGAGGATCTTCTTACACCTTTGTACAGAATCTTCGAAAGAAGATCGTGTAGAAGCCGAGTCAAGGTTGAACCTCTTCCTCAAAACACGCCCCGGTAGTGCTCCGCTCTTGGCGAATCTTCCTCAAAGGTAAAATGGCTTTTTCTTTCCGGCAAGGCAGCACCGCAATCGCTGAAATTCTAACGAACGAAAGAGGATGGAGAACTGGATCGTAACTATGATGCAAACGCTTTGAGATGAAAGTGCTTATTGATTATGGTGTATTGAAATGCATGGTGAATGACCTTATTTATAGGCGCACCATTCCATTCAGCCATAATGGCGATTGCGTGATGTACGATGTATTAATTGCTGATAGCGTAATTTCTTCTAATCAGCAATTATGATGAATTAATTGCTGATTGCGTAATTATCTCTAATCAGTAATTATGGAGGATTACTGCGTCTAGGTTCAACGAATATACTCCAGGTTCAATGAATCCTTACACACGTGATTCGTCTTCACGGCTTGACATTTGAGGATTTCCCTCCCACGTAGGATAATAATTTTGTTTTAATCCCATTACGCTTCACATTATCGTATTAATGTCATTACGCTTTACATAACCTCTCCAGTAAATGAGGCAAATTACATTCACCCATTACACTCATTTAATTGGTGATTAATTTATGAATTAACTCTTACTAACCAATTAAATCTAATTAACTCATCTCTAATAAAAATGTCTTTTTAAAAGCAGTAATGGTAGTAATTGTTTTATGTATGCGTTGATATAAAGTAGTAGTAATCCTTCCGTCCAATAGAATAACATTTTTTTTTCTTTTTTTGTGCAAATATATATATATATATATATATATATATATATATATATATATATATATATATATATTATATTCTCCATTATATTATTAACTCAATGCAGATTAAATTATTATACTTCTTATGCGATGTGAAAAAAAAAAAGCGATGGGAGTAGGGGTGTAAACGGGTAGGGTATGGTACGGGTACGCCCAATCCATACCCTACTCGTATCTTATTTTTATTACCCTTACCATATCCTATTACCCTTAAATGTATCATCGGGTAGGGTACGGATAATATCCAACGGGTAATGGATAATCCGCGGATAAATGGTTATCCGAATTTTTTAAATGACTACCTTTGTCAACCAAACAATATAACACTCTAAAATACACAATGATGTAAGAAAATCAAAGTAAATGCAAAAGATTTAAAAAAAAACGAAGAAGAAGATTGAGACGTGAGTACCCTGCCCCAATTCCCCATTAATTAAAATAAAATTGATATAAAATATTAGAGGATATCATTTTATTAGTCATACCTTGAAGCCTTTTGCTTTCTTAAATCAAATAAGCAATGTGATGTACACTAGTATGTGCGTTATAAAGTGGAACCATTTTTCAAATTATACAAAAACATATATCTATATGTCTATGTATAAATATAAAATATAATAAAATATACTCTATATATATATATATATATATATATATATATATATATATATATATATATATATAAAGTAATCGGATAGGGTAATTAGGTATTTTATAAATACCATATCCTACTCCTACCCTCAACATTTTCAAGCGGGTACGAGTACTACCCTACCCATACCCGAATATGTTCTACTCTACCCTTACTCGATAGGGTATTACCCGCAGGGTATCCAAACTCACGGATAAAATTGACAGCAGTAGATGGACTATTATATGCAGACCACAATTTTATTTAATTTTTGTTTTCATTTTTATTATGTATAAAGCCAACACTGAAACAGAACATATTTCACTCTCCAAGATCTACCAACCAGCGCTGCAACAACCCCACTGGTAGTGTAATTACTGAAACACCCTTCATGCTCGCATTTCCCTCGATAAATAGGTGGTTTCACCCGTTTCCTCAACTCGCGTCTTGCCTTCCTCTCCCTCTCACCAGAATCCGGATTCTCTGTTCTGCCTCTTTCCCCCTAAAGGTACGCTTTCCCAGTACTTCGCTCTCTTCTCTGCCCTTTTCTTCGTATGTCGGTTGATTTTTGCTGAATTCTCTCTAGTTAGTCATACTTCTTTACTGTTCCTATTTCCTGTTCTATTTCTTTTTTGTTGATTCGTCGTTTTTAGTTCCCGAAAAGAGTTGGATTGTCAGATTTTGAATTGTTTTGGATTAAATTCGCTTAGATCTACTGGTAATAGTCTGCTTCTACGTCGTTGCTTGATCTGGATAAGTTTTTTGTTTTTATAATCGTTCCTTGCTTTTGAACTGTTTTCGTAGTGGAACTATAACCGCGTGTAATAATTGTATTCCAATAATTTGTGAAATGTTTTTCATGCCATTTGGAACTACTTATCCTATGCTGGCGAGGAAGCATTTTAGCTTGATGTTTTGATGTTAAGCTTCAAATGTTGGATGATCATGATTTTAGATCTGGATTTGCAAGTTTGGTTTGATTAGATCTGCTATTGATTTATTATTATTATTATTATTTTTTTAATGTTTGGTTGGTAGAATCTCAATCTGTCTGCATCATGTCCCACTTTCTAGTTGCGGATACGTACTGTATCATATCTCTGTCATTGGATCTGGAACTCCTGACTTATTGAATTATTGGATCTTAGTCACTCTGTTAGTACGAGCCATGCAGCGTCTTAGTTAAAGGCAAATCAAATATTGTATGTAAATGTGCAATCTTTTTGCATAGTGTTTAGTTTTTAACTTTAGGATTTAGTGTTAAGGTTGGTTGTAAGTGAACCGATTTAGTACTCTCTCATTACTTAATTACTGGCCTTAATTTTAACTTTACTTAATGTTAATGTGAAAATATGTCTGCCAAATGAAGCATGCTAATCCAGGAAGTTCATGTTTAGATTTCACATGCTTTGATTAAAAATTATCGTTATTACAATGTGCAAAATTAAGTTGCTCACGGGTAATGTGTCAAATGAGATTGAACTTCCTTACATTTCTGGGATCTCTTGTGTGTAATACTATCTGAGATGCATGACAATGGCTTTTCAAACTGAATTATTTACTGGTTGAATGAAATGTGGAATATTGTTTTCTTTATCTTCACCTGATATGTTTTCCTCGACATCCTTTGTTTAAAAAAATTATGTTATATTTTGATGTTTTATGCGATTTAACTAATTCAAGTTTGATCTGACAGAAAATGGCATCCCACCTTACTGGATATCCTCGTATGGGCCCCAAGAGAGAGCTAAAGTTTGCTCTAGAGTCTTTCTGGGATGGCAAGAGCAGTGCTGAGGATTTGGAAAAGGTCGCAGCTGACCTTAGAGCTTCAATTTGGAAGCAGATGTCTGATGCTGGGATCAAGTACATTCCCAGCAACACATTCTCATACTATGATCATGTGCTTGATACAACCGCGATGCTTGGTGCTGTTCCCCCCAGATACAACTGGACTGGTGGTGAGATAGGTCTCTCCACTTACTTCTCTATGGCCAGAGGAAATGCTTCTGTTCCTGCTATGGAAATGACCAAGTGGTTTGATACCAACTAGTAAGTGATGGATCAGTTTCCCTGCAAAGTTTACTGCGGCCGCTATTTGTTATTTTTGTTAGTATTATTTTTTTTAATGTTTTGGTTTTATACATACAGCCACTTCATTGTCCCTGAATTGGGACCTGATGTCCAATTTTCTTATGCTTCCCACAAGGCTGTAAATGAATACAAAGAGGCTAAAGCGGTATGAATTCTAAAACTCTGATTGTTTCCAATATAATTTAGAATAATGTAATTGTAGTAGTGGGTATTTTTAACATTGAAAACCAAAATTCTTCATTTTATATTCTTGTATATGTATAATAATCCATATAGTGAATATCATTTGTAATTTAAATGTTTGTAATGGTCTCTGTTTGTCACCTCATGAGTTTCTTCTCTTGTGCAGCTTGGTGTGGATACTGTTCCAGTACTTGTTGGACCTGTTACATACTTGTTGCTCTCTAAACCTGCCAAGGGTGTTGATAAAACTTTCCCCCTTCTTTCTCTTCTTGACAAAATTCTTCCAATCTACAAGTAAGTGATTATTCATTTTATGCATCCAGTTATCACCATTTACATTGTGATTACAGTTTGTATTTAATGTATAACATCCTTGCAGGGAAGTTATTACTGAGCTGAAGGCAGCAGGTGCTTCATGGATTCAATTTGATGAGCCTACCTTAGTTTTGGATCTCGAGTCTCACCACTTGGAAGCTTTCACCAAGGCATATGCTGCACTGGAATCTACTTTATCTGACCTTAATGTTCTAATTGAAACTTATTTTGCCGATGTCCCTGCGGCTGCATTCAAAACCCTTACATCATTAAGTGGAATTTCTGGTTTTGGTTTTGATTTGGTTCGTGGAACCCAGACCCTTGATTTGATCAAGGGTGGATTTCCTTCTGGAAAGTATCTCTTTGCTGGAGTAGTTGATGGAAGGAATATCTGGGCTAATGATCTGAGTGCATCTCTGTCCACCCTTCAGACTCTTGAGGGCATCGTGGGAAAGGGTATATTGGCAACATTACTAACCTGGGTTTTAGGTTTCCTTTTATGGTGGGTCATCTAAATGTATTTTTCTCTTTTGCCAGACAAGCTTGTTGTGTCCACTTCCAGCTCACTTCTCCACACAGCTGTTGATCTTATTAATGAGACTAAGCTGGACCAAGAAATCAAATCATGGCTCGCATTTGCAGCCCAGAAGGTCCTTGAAGTGAATGCCCTTGCGAAGGCACTGAATGGTCAGAAGGATGAGGTATACATCAGATTTAACTCCCTGTTAACAGAAGCCCGAAAAAAAAAAAACTTTTGGTTAAAAATATATGAGGTGATTCTTGATGTTATCAACTCTAGTTTTATTCTCATAATTGGATTTTTTTTTTTTTTTGCTTTACAGGCATTCTTCTCTGCAAATGCCGCTGCTCAGGCTTCAAGAAAATCCTCCCCCAGGGTAACCAATGAAGCTGTCCAGAAGGCTGTAAGTGAAACCAGTTGTCAGCTTTAAATTCATGGCCTGTTTTCTTATTGTCGTATGCTTACAATCCATTATTATTTTTTTTTTCCAACTAGGCCGCTGCTTTGAAGGGTTCTGATCATCGCCGTGCGACAAATGTTAGTGCCAGACTTGATGCTCAACAGAAGAAGCTCAACCTCCCAATCCTCCCAACCACTACTATTGGTTCCTTCCCTCAAACTGTTGAACTCAGAAGAGTGCGCCGTGAATATAAGGCCAAAAAGTGAGTGATTTCATATACTGCTCGTGTATTAGCTTGCAAACACAGTGAAATCTTGTTCTGAAGGTACAATTTCTCTTTGAAGGATCTCTGAAGAGGAGTACATCAAGGCGATTAAGGAGGAAATCAACAAGGTTGTCAAGCTTCAGGAAGAGCTTGATATTGATGTTCTTGTTCACGGAGAGCCAGAGGTGAGAGAATTGAATACTATTCATTGAAAACGACCTACACAGTGCAGCTGTTATATAAATGAATATATTCATATGAAATTTTGTTTGTGATGATGATCTGTTGTTGAATGTATGAATTCCAGAGAAATGATATGGTTGAGTACTTTGGAGAGCAATTGTCCGGTTTTGCCTTCACTGCAAATGGATGGGTGCAATCATATGGGTCTCGCTGTGTGAAGCCACCAATCATTTACGGTGATGTGAGTCGCCCCAAGCCAATGACAGTCTTCTGGTCTACTGCTGCTCAGAGCATGACCAAGCGCCCAATGAAAGGAATGCTTACTGGACCCGTTACCATTCTCAATTGGTCCTTTGTCCGAAATGACCAACCTAGGTATACACATTTCTATCTAGATTCTCTCTCGCTTTTCGTCTCTATAACAAAGCTAAACATCTGTTGGTTCACAGGTTTGAAACCTGCTACCAGATTGCTTTGGCCATCAAGGATGAAGTCGAGGATCTTGAGAAGGCCGGCATTACCGTCATTCAGATTGACGAAGCTGCTTTGAGAGAAGGACTGCCACTCAGGAAATCCGAGCACGCCTTCTACTTGGATTGGGCTGTACATTCTTTCAGAATCACCAACACCAGCGTCCAGGACACCACCCAGGTGATTTTCTCAACATTTTATGTTGTATTATTAGCAATGCTACATTATTTGCTAATCTTGGACCCCCTACAGATCCACACCCACATGTGCTACTCCAACTTCAACGACATCATCCACTCCATCATCAACATGGATGCTGATGTCATCACCATTGAAAACTCACGTTCGGATGAGAAGCTCCTCTCAGTGTTCCGTGAGGGAGTCAAGTACGGTGCTGGCATCGGGCCAGGTGTGTACGATATCCACTCCCCAAGAATTCCATCAACAGAAGAGATTGCCGACAGAATCAACAAAATGCTTGCTGTGCTCGAAACTAACATCCTGTGGGTGAACCCCGACTGTGGTCTCAAGACACGAAAATATGGAGAGGTGAAGCCAGCCCTCGAAAACATGGTTTCCGCAGCCAAGCTTCTCCGAACCAACCTTGCCAGCGCAAAATGAACCAGTTAATGCATCCTTCGATTAATTGTTTTTGAAATATCAAAGAAAGTATTGTCTAATCTTCCATGAAATAACTATGGTCCCTGATGAGAGGCCTTCCATTAGCTGTATTTTTTTCTTTCTTTCTTTTTTCCTTTTCTGTTGAATTTGTAGGAAATTCTCGATTATACGGGGTGAAAAGCAAGTATTAATGCGCTTGGGACTTAAATTTATACTTTAATAAATCATTTATCATATTTAAATGAATCATATTTTATTTATATAAAAATCATAATTTAAGTAGTATATTTATCCGTTTCACGACTCTCACATTAGAGCATTTTTATTGGAGTATTAATTTTCATGATATAAATGTACTTTCATCTCTCACAATAGACCATTTTTAATTTCGTGATATAAATGTACTTTCATCTTTATGGATCGTATAATATACCTTTATGATTCATCAAATAATATTTTCTTTTCTCAGAAGGTTTAGTGTAATAACTTATCCATGTATTATTTAAATTAAAATTTACTTTTAAGCAAAAAATTATAAAATATAACTATCTTTTCCTCTCAGTACGCTACTATAGCGTGCTGCAGTAATTTCTTATAATGAGAGGAAATTGATCCATTTAACGGGAGAGAGGACCCACACATGAAAATAACAAGCTAAATCAATTATTGCAATTTGAGATTTAAATATTTCATTGAAGGATGTAGGACTCTGAATCAATTTAATTTTTAACAAATAGATCGAAGCAAGCGTGATGTGAACTAGATGGATTTAATATTACTATTAAAGAAAATAGAAGGAGCAAAGTGGCAATTAATTATCCACTAGAGAAGTCCAAAAAAGACAAATAAAACAAGCATGATATTAACTGAAGTATTCTTTTAATACTCAAAAGATAATCTGAGAATATATCTTATGTGAAGCGTGGAATTGTGTGTGCGTGATTTTGGGTGCGCAAATAGAATGTAATTGATAGTTTTTTTATAAAAAAATAATTATTTTATTTTATTTAATAGTGGAGATTAAATTAAAATTTAATTTAACGGCTAAAATCATCCGAATATACTATGCACAGCAGTTGCACTCATAAAACAACTATGATATTAACTGAACTATATTCTTTTAATATTCAGAGATCATCTGAGAATATATCTTTTGTGAAGCATGAATTGCGTGGATGATTCCACCTAATACTTCCTTAGTTAATCATGAATTGGAAAGATGCTCTAATTCATCTGATCCCAATTTATATATTCACCAAAGTTCAAGTATAAAATATTTTTCAGAGATATAAACTATATTCTTGAATAAAAAATAGTAACCATCTCAATACACAACATATTAGAATTTTAAGAGTGATGTTTTTCATTTAAAATAATAATAGTTCATCTCTAAAAAATAACTTTACATATACAAAATAATAATAGCTCAATTAGAGCATAAAAATTTGAGAAATAATATTTTTCATTTAAAAAATCATAATTCATCTCTTTAAAGAATATTTTTTTCATTTACTAAAGATTAACGATAAATCAAAGTGCGTGTAAATCCAATTCATAAAAGCATTTACCAAAAAATTAAAATTAGTTTTTTAAGGGTAATTTTTATTTCTTAAAAAAAATTATGAATCAAAAGGTAAAATATTATGCAAACCACAATAATAAAATTATATTAGTGCTAAACCTAAAAATAGAGATTAAATTTTATAGGTTAAATAATACAATGAATCGCAAGGGTCCCATGATACAATATGATATGAACAACACATGTAAAATTACATTACAACCAAAAAAAAAAAAAAATTGACACTAAACCTTAAAAATAAAATATAAAAACATGTTATGCATTTGTATTGAGAATGACATTTTAAAGCATATATTATAGTAAAATATATTCAACCCTATTTAGAATTGGTATTCTATATAGTTAACCTTTTTTTTTCTTCGAACTAACTAGTATAATTATTTAACATGCAATAGGGAGTTGTATTAACTGTCTGAATAAGTCAAAGGGAGAATGGATACTTTAACGCCCAAACTGACAAAATAAATTCCTTTAAAATGGATGGAGGGAGTATTGTTTTACAAGCATCGCTTTATTTTCTACATTTTTTAACGTCAAGAAAAATACTTCTTGGTAAGATGTTGCAATTTGCGAACTACAATTTCACGAGCTACAATGCCAGCACATCACAATTCACAACAAACGAGGAAATAAATCCTCTAATTTGTAGAATAAAATCTTACCTTCACAAATATTTTAATTGATTAGATCATTTTAGTTGCAAAATTACCATACTCGGTGACTTAAAAAGACCCAAAGATATGAAGACAATATGCTTATATACATAGATGGGCATACAACACTAATACAAGTTTAGCAAAACCTGAGTTTGTCCTGAAATTACACTACCTACTTCCACACATAAGATAACTAGTCTCCCAATTGACTATTCGCATGAACCAGTCCAGTCCGATTATGATAACTTCGAATATGGATCGTGGCGGGCTTCAGTTAGCGAAGAAAGATGAAGAAATCTATAACAAATAATTTACGGGGAAGAGGTTAATCGTGGCTCTCCATCAGTGCTGAATACTACATAATCTACATTAAAATCATTTGCAAGAATGACAGATGCCTAGTGTACCATGGAAATAAGTAATTCTTTTAAGACATTATACATCTAGAGGTCCTTCAAGTATAACTTTGTGTCTCGAAAAGTCCTTAAAGTATTTATGCGTCTAAAAGTCCCTCAAGTATTGATTTTTAGTTTCATGTAGTCCCTCAAAAAGGACAGCATGAGAAAAAATTCAACATTTTAGGGGCTTTTAGATGCATTAATACTTTAAAGATAATAGTTTAAGGACCTATGAATGGATTTTGCCGACTTTTAAACGTAGGACAGACAGATGGACATCTAGTGTAGCACACTGGAGACACAGGCATTGTTTAGTTAATTTTAAGATTTTATTAACCCTTAATTTTTATTCTGGTTGATGGAGAGAAAATCAAAATTCAACCTTCGGCGGAGTTGATGAAAAAATTATACAAAACACGAAAAGAATAAAAATACAAGTCAGCCAATTACAGTATAATCAATTTAAAGTATTTAACACCATACTTACCAGGGTGAGGACTTAGTGAAGGGACCATTCACCGCCAGCTTTGCCGTACCCAAAGAATCATCGATCTGTACAAACATAAATGCCCTTATCAGCAATAATAAACATTTATAACTATGAAGGTACACACGCTACACCATATGAGTAGCTCCAGAACAGTAATTTCCACAAACAACAGCTTCCTAAGGTTTATAACAGAACATTTTAGAAATAAATTGATCTATAAAAGCCAAAAGGACCATCAGATTTATGATGTCATTGATTAAAAGTAGTGTACAGATACAAAGGAATAGAAAGTATTTCATATATTCTGGATAGAAATTTGAAAATCAAGAAATCATCTTCCAGCAATCATATCAAGGTCATATGTGATGTTGGGGGCACGGGTATCCATATGATATATACTACCATATTAGAAAGGATAGATAGATCATAAAACCTATCCCTACCCCTTGACTTTCAGGTCATTCATAGAGAAACAATACTATATTATAATACAAATACCCCCCTCTTGGGATACTATAGATGTGCGCCTTGGGCTTTGTTTCTCAAGATAACACCCCATCCTAATTGAGGCAATTTTGTAGAAGAGTAGCAAATGTCAATAGTATAATTTACAGACATTATTGATAGTTGAAATAAAAACCTCAAGATAGGTTATAAAATCATCTCTATTGGATATATATTGTATTTTGAAATGATAATATTCTCTATCAGCTTAAGCTTTTGGGCAGGTGTAACCCTGAACATCTTAACCACTTATTCTTCCAGAGCTTCTTTGCTCTGATGTAGAGGAAGCGTATAAATACAAGAAGAACAACAATGAATCGAAGTGTGACTTCCGCTGATACTACGTATACTACGGAATGAACACATGAAGGGAGAAACCCTTTTCTTTTAATCAAAAACTTCTGTCCAGCAACATTACATAGAAACTTATTTATAGTAGGTTTTGATTCCAATCCCAAAACACCTACCAAAAATACTTATTCTAAATTAAAAAAACTATAAACATAGATTGCTCTAATTAACTAAATCCACGGGATTGAACCTTATCAATCAAAAGGCGATCATATTTGTCCAGAAACAACATTGCGGTTTCATCTCCACCACATAGCCTAGGGAATGAGGTACTTAATGAGTTGGGCCTGCAGTGGATGGCACCAATCTCTGCCTCAGATTTACTACTGACTGATTTGGGCAGCCTTGTTAAAAGAAAGGGAAAACTTGTGGAAGATAATAGTTCTGGCAGTGCATTGGTCCATGTGGTTAGAAAGAGATGAGTTTTGAGAATTCATGTGAATCCTTGAGAGACTGTTGGGGTAGAATTAAAAGTAAAAACTCTTTGGTATGGAGGTTGTGGAATTAGAGTCTTCATATCTCTGATTTAGTAGAATACTAGAATTGGCCCTTTGCTCTGTAGTTTCTGCTTCAGTTTACGTTAGGATTCCTCATCCATGCTCTTGGTCATATTCAATCAAATCTTTGTTTTTTTAAAAGCATAAATAAATAGAAAAGAATCGTGACCAAATGAAAGATCATGAAATCAAATCTCACTGCCAACCAAGTATCAAAGAATTTCACATGCAAGGCTTCGGTAAGAATAACATGTCTGTCTGTGAGGGGGCATGATGAAGATATTAAGTAAATATTCAAATGATACTAATCTCTATTAGCTTAAGTTTTAAATGAGGTGATCATTCAACAATCTATAATATACAGAAGAAAAAAAATCAGACTGCATCAGAAAAAGAACTTTCCATATTTCACCGAGGTAGTATTTGGAATAAACGATGTGGGGATGGATTTAAGAATCATTATTGCAAATCATCATTTGCATTGAAGGATTTGAAATGCAACACTCATGAATTTTTAGCTATTATTGAGTGATTTGGGTGGATCTAAAATTCGTCAAATACGTTGATCCAAACTCAATCAAAGTGGATTAAAAGGAGAACAAATAAGAGAATATATAGTAAATATCTGAAGCAAATGATTCACTTACATCTACGATACAAATCATTATTATTTGCATAATAAGGAGCTTCTTCCCTTGTCTGCAAGGAAAAAGAAATTGACATTAGGTTAGTCTTCCCTAACACTGTGAGCTTTCAGTTTACCTTGCACATTAAGAAAGAGAAAGAAGAAAAAAAATTTCCTTCACCAGAAAATTTTGAAATTCTGAGATTTCAATAAGACCTTTCTAAATCCATCAATGACAAGCTCTCCGTTACACAAATAAATCCATCAATGACAAGCTCTCCGTTACACAAATTGCCTCAGAATCAAATTATGTGTTCATCTCATACTCAACTAAATAGAGTATCGATAACCAAATGATCCAAGAAACAGACAACAAACTGAACTTTTTTACTGTTAAGAGGCTTGAAAACATAATAAAAAGTGCTGAAAATTTCAAGTCCCAACACTGGTAAATCACCACAAAGCAACAATTCCATAACTAGTGAAACAGATAAAAATCACAGCTGATTCTAAATGGGGCAGAAATATCTCAAAACAATGACCAAAAAATAACTAAATGAAAGTTGTGATTCTCTATGACTATCCATGACAACTATAAAAAAGGTGAAGGCAGGACAGCTGTACCTGAAAATGGCCAGAATAAGTTGTCTCGTTGACTGATCCTGAGAGACAAACACAAAACAAAATATATCAGGTAAGGAGTAGGACAAAAAAAAAAAAAATGCTAGAATTGGGAGATCAATCACCAGATGTGAAGCCAGGCGCTTGTCGATGATGATAGGGGAAAGATAACACACCAACACCATGGGATGTGGAACTGGATTTAGAAAATGTAAATCAGAAATCATAGTGAACCAATGCACAATGAAACATCTAATATTTCATATGTTGCATCACATGAGAACTTTTTCTGAAGCTTAAAACATTAAAAACCTTGGGGCTGATTTTGGTAAAGAGCTTTCAACACGAAGCCGAGAAAAACATTGGCGGTCCACATATGGATCATGCCCCTGAATGCAATGATAGAAGGGTAAATTTAGCTATCAGCATCAACCATAATAAATATATAATATTAGAAAACTGGGGAATGCCTATGAGAGTTTACAAGCCTTTAGAAACATACATGAACTGAAAATGGCCGCTTGCTCCCAAGTAAGGGTGAATGATGGTCTAGATTATCGATGCCTGTCCTGACACAGTAGGAGAATCAGATTTGTTACAGATATTTCTCCAACCAATAGTTTTAACTCGCTACAAATAAAATTCCAGCAATTATGTATAAAGAGAATGCTTATTTCTTTTTTAACTCACAGAACGCTTGTTTTAATTCCAACATACCTTTCCTGGGATGTGAAAAGACATGCTTATTTGATGCTTGTTGTCTCAATATTTGTACAAGTTCATCAGTAGTAGAAGGTCCACTATCGACCTTTACATGATCATAGCTAGCTCTTCCAGCCTTCCACTTGTTTCTAGATTCATGCTGTTTTTTGGAGGCTATAGAAAAAAGTTGTTAAATTTACAAGAATCAAGATGGAACTTGGAAGAGATTATTTTCATTTTCATCAAGCAAAAATTCGTGAATGACAATCTCTCATAAGGTACAAGTAAATTTTTTAAAACAACAGAAATTATATCCCTCAAGTAGCAGAATAGCATCTATATAGAAGATTTTACAATTAGCAAGCCAAGGGGTTTCATATTCAGAAAAACATAAAACTTTACTTGTATTTACAATCAAAATGAGGCATGTATTAGCTCGCATTCACTTCTCTCAAAGTCAATCAAAGGTTTACTGAATAGATGTAGCGTATATATGCATGATATGCAAAATTCTCGTACAAAACAATCTGAAATATTTACTCAGACTTCAGAAGAGAACATTGATTATCTGCTGATGGAACACACTCACTGGTACCTTCAAGGCACTCAAAACAAATCCGCTTAACATCAAATTAAGATGCTAATAATACATTAATATAAAAAAAAAATCAATAATTTTTTTTCCCTAGCATAAACAATGAAAAGACAATAAAGGTTCAATTACTAAGAACAACCGACATCAACACCAGCATTCTTGGAAGAATCTTTCAAAAAGTAAACCCCAACATAGATCTTTACACAAGCTTAGTTCAAATTCATAAAATCTCGTCTACTAAGATTTTAAAAATAATGCTTGCATTAACTAATTTTCAGTTGTAACTTGTAATAAACTTGAAATAATCCAGCAGCAACATTGGCGCTGATACACAACCACAAGAAATCAAAGTTAACTCCTCTATCTCACGTGATTGGCTGTGCATTAAGAACTAGTGAAAGATAGTGCTTCACTAAAACACAGCTTACACATTATGTCCATAAGGAGCCACATAACTGAACAAGAAATTGATAAGAAATCAAATTAGCTAACCACAATACAGAACATTCAACTCACTAAAAGCCTTAAAATCTTTGGATTGAAGGCTATTGACACATTCTCAGTTTCTTTTGTTAGTGTCCAAGTTGGGCAAAATTTGTGTTCATGGTAAATTTAGCAGCAGTTCTTTTTTGTTTTAGCAACTAATGAGTTTTCTGTTTAACTTATAAGTAAGAAAGGAAACAGTTCTTCCCAAGCTTATGCTGTTTTTATTTTCTCAAGGGCGAGATATTACTCTTAATCTACAGAATATAACAGATTATTGTCTCTAGATTCTTCCAGAAAATTTTATGATCAATTATCATCATGGAAACTACAGACTAACAACAATAATTTATAATTCCTTTGATTTCAGTTCTGATGTCTTGTAAGAAATCTGCTTTAAGGCATATTAACTACATCAGTTCCAATTCAACCACAAAAATGGAGATTTCATATTCCTCTTTCTTTCTTACGTTTTTTTTTTTTTTGGGGGGTGGGGGGTGAGGGTGGGTGGGGAAGAGGAAATTATGCAACTTCTAATCTTACATAGTTTTAAAAAATCCAACCAAGTAGGAATAGAGAGAGAGAGAGATTACTCACTTTCAAAAGTCTTATGTTTTGCTTCGCACAGTTGCTTACTAGATAGATCAGAGGTATGTTTCATTTGCTTCCTCTTCGAAACTGGTTTTGCAAGAGAGACAGCAATTTTAACCTAAATGTAATTCAAATTCAAGATCAAATAACTAATAATTGTTTTATTTCTACAATGTAAAATCAAAAGTAAAAAATCCAGGAAATGCAAAACCTTGGAGCAGTCATTCTCCAATCTCTCTCTATTAACAGCTTCAATGCAAGTAAGAGCAGCATCACGAGTAGTATAGTTAATAAAAGCAAAATCTTTTCTCCTGGATGAGGGAAGATCTATAGAAAGGACAACATTTTCAATTTCACCAAATCTTTTGAAGTAATCTTTCACTTTTTCTTCATCCCATGAGGAGGGTAGATATTCAGCGTAAACTGATTTAACCTGGTGCAAGTCTACCACATGTTAGTTATCGTCATCAGAAAGTTTATTTTGAATAACAACTACTGTCTTTAATCAGACATGACAAAAAGTATCCAGCATGTATTCAGAGCCAAGTACATGAATGAGGACAACATATAACCTCAGAAAGTTAGGGAAACTAATTACAAAAAATATAATTCGAATACCATAATCAACATATATGCAGAACGTGAATGTTGATGATTTCAAAAGATGATTATTTCAGGAAAGTCACCTGTAAGATTTCTTCTTCTGCTGGCTCTGATAATTGTTGCGCCCATGCAACTTTTACCATTTGTTTTTTTCCAAAAACATCCTTCTTTTGGAGTTTATTATAAGCAGTTTGAGCATCTTTACATGTTTGAAACTCAACAAAGGCAAAACCTCGATTTTTCTCAATGTTATCTGGATCAGCTTTAAGAGTAACTACATCTATTTTCTCAATACCAGCTTTTTCTAATAATGTCACCACCTGCAGAAAGATTCCTTTGGTTACATGATTCGCTCGAAGGTAAACCAAGATGAAAGCATAAGTAAAATCTTACATCTTCAGACTTCCAATTTCGGTCTATGTTGCCAAGAAATATTGTATCATTGCCCTCAACTGGTGCTACATTACACTCCTTCCCACATATCTATGTTTGGATAACAGACATATAAAATCATAAGAAACAACGATTGGTTGTCACAAAGTAAGAGGAATGTTTTCATACAGGCAAAGCAAAGCTATGTGGGTTCACAAAACATATGCACCATAATCAAAGAACGCTATAAACTTGATATGTATGAAGGAGGAACTACCATGGTAGATAAGAGCAACATGCTTGGGGGGTTTACTTGATTGTAACTATACCATGGGCACGAAATGATGATCATTATCAAGAAACATTCTAGTACGATAATGAGAGATACGATTTTGACATCAAAGTGATCTGCATGAGGCATTGAAACTGAAAGCAGCAAACAAACACAAGGCAAGCGGTCTAGTCACAATAAGCATGGCTCATAAGTTCACAGTGCACTTCTCCCTATAAAAAAAGAAAAAGAAAAATATACACACACACACATGTATATACAGAGAGAGAGGAGTTATCAAAGTAATTGAAAATTGGGTGAACATTCAAAATCAGAATTATTTATTTGATTCTCGTTTTCTAATTTAGTTCTAGTTAAGAGGCCATTAAAAAAACAGGTCTTCAACTTCCATAAGCATAATAGAGGAACCAGAAGGGTATGTGTATAAAAATGAGGCTTCACTCATATCATTACCTTATTCAAAGCACTCATCTTTCATTCCATTCCCATAACTTCACCCCCAAAGTGTCCAAAGAAGCACCTCATCATGGTTTATGTAAGTTTCATAATCAAGAAATTCGTATTTTCAACAAATCCCAAGATTATTTTTTTTTCTGGTGGAGACAATTAAATGCACAACACTCATTTTATGGTCTCCTGAAGAAAAATATTGTATTCTTTTTTCATTAAGAAGAATACGGTATACATAATAAATTATACATTAACAATCCTTAAGATGGATAAAACAGGAAAATGCAATACTAAAAATAGCAACTTCAGGCTTTTAGGAGAATATCATTCTCATAAAACAAATGACAGTTAAGATAACAATATTGAATTAACATTTGTAATCAGAAACAGAGTAAAAGTTACCTCAACTTTAGAAGATCTTGCCAACGCATTTTTTGCATCAGCAGCAGTAGCAAATCTCACAAACGCAAAGCCTCTGTTCTTCCCGGTTGTACTCATCACCAACCTTGTTTCTACAATCACACCAACTTCTTCAAACACTTTTTTAATGTCATCCTCCTGTGTTTCCTTGTCAAGACCACCAACAAATATCTCTGTTTTTCGCCTTTTCCTTCGCTCCAGTGCCTCCATTTCCCCACTTAATAATAGCCTCTCAGTCAACCTAAAACGATCACTCTCCACCTCATGGCCACTTTCAGCTTTACCAATCGGTATTTCATTTTTTTCTCCGACTGGACCCACATTTTCATCTGAAACAAGATCCACATCCACCTTATCGACAACATCACTCATTTCACTTTCCAATATAAAATCTTCCAATTGACTCTCCGACATAGAATTCTCTATCTCATTAGTTTTTACACTTTCCAATATAAAATCTTCCAATTGACTCTCCGACATAGAATTCTCTATCTCATTAGTTTTTACACTAGTTCCAACATTTACAACTTCTTTGAAATCAGGAGCACAGATTGTTGAGTCATTTCCAACTATGCTCACATCATCATTACCCTGAATATTATCAGTCACCATGGTATTTAAGCAGACTGCACCATAAGCTGGCACCATTTGCTCTGAAGAACTTGCAAAAACATTTAGCTCTGACCTATCTGACTCCATATAAGCAATGCCATTTAAATCATTACTTTGTACTCCAGTGATTGGTTCAGAAACATTTGGATCATTGTCAATTTTCAGGTCTTGCATAACCTCATCAGAGATGATCTTTGTTTCCAGTACCTCATCAAAAATGCTATCTTTCTCTGTTACAACATGGTCCGTGCTTAATACCTCATCTGTCTCATCAGTTTTCTCTACTATCTCATCGACAACGTTAGATTTTTCAACCACATCGTCAGCAAGATTCGTAGTATCTCTCACCTGACTTATATTGACACCATCTTCTGCTTTAACCACCACTCCTAGATTTCCCGAACTATTTGCTAATGCACTCTTGGGCACTCTCTTCTTTATCAACTTTTTAACAACTCTCACAGTCTTTCTCACTATTTTCCTCTTCCCATTTCCACATCCGGCCACTCCAGTTGCCGCACACTCCTTCGCTGTCACAGGCTCAACTAAACTCTCACTCTGCAAATGCGTATTTCCAACCAGTGGAGTAGACATATTAACCATGCTGTCGCTTACAGCACCACTTCCCACGACGGTTGCATCTTCTACGTGAATGGTTTTTTCCGGCTCATAAAAATCATCTCCGGAGCTCTTGAGATGAGAAGTTTTTCGCGAATCCTCATCATCGTTACCATCAATGCTGCATTCATCAGAATTTATCAATCCCGAATTAGAAGCTAGGGTTTTCGGTGAACTTTGGGATTGAGTCTGATAATTAGGAGCTGCCGCATGAGGCGGAACTTGTAGGATGTTTTCGGAACTAGATGCAAGTATGGGCGTAGTAGGTTGGGAAGATTCCGAAGAGTTGGAAACGGCGGTGGATGAAGACGGAATCACTGCCACAGCCGCGGCTGTGGTAGAGGAGGGAGGCAAATGCACGTTAGTTTTCAAATTAGAATTGGAAACAGATTTCCTGGTTGTCGTTCGAACGGGCCGCGACGCCGGACGGGTGGCAGAGGCTGATTTGGGAGGCATCGAGCGGTGGCGGATTCAATCCGTCGGACCTGAATTTGTCGTAGGGGAAGGTAGTAAATTGTGTCGTTAAGGGGCTGTTTGGCATGTCGGTAGAAAGATGAGCCATGAGTGTAATTGTACCCAATTCGGTTCCTTGCCATGGGTCACGGCCCATGGGGAGGAGTTTTGAAAACCATCAATGGGCCTCCGTTAATGCCCAGTAAGAAATTGGACCATGGAAGATCCCATTTCTAATTAATTTTAGGGTAAATACATTATTTTATCAATTAAATTTACCTATTTTAAAAATTAATCCATATGTTTTTTAGTGTTTGAAATTGGTTTATGAACTTTTCAAAATTAGACGATTTAGTCTATTTATCAGCTGGAGCAGGTCATTCAATCAGTAATTTCACTTAGTATTAATATTGATGTGGAGAGAAAAATGAATTTGGTAATCGCTTAAGTTTGCCTCTTATTGAAATTAATCCAAATTATTTTAAAATTTCTTAGTTCTTGACTTTCGAAATTTCAAAACATTAGTCTATTTATCAACAAGAATGGGTCACCCTACTGGTTATGTACGTGGCATTTCTTTAAAAAAAATAAATGAAAACTATCAAATAGAAAAATAATTCATCAGACATTCAAAAACACACAGTTTTTTTTAATAAACACCATATATTCATATTCCATTATGAAAAAATATAATCGGCTAGCTATAACAATATAATTTGAAGTTTTGAAAAAAACTTAGTGCACCCTGATAATTAAATTTTGGTTAAAATCAAGTAAATTAGTTCTTTTTGCACAATAACTCATTCATTATATGTGTCGAGAAAGGGGAAAAAAAAAGAAGTGAAATGATAGAAATTTATAAAGAAAAAATATTATTGTATTTATTCTAGCTTTTATGTAGACTCACACTATGATAGAGTACGGTTGGAAATGCACAATGCTTATCAATTATTCCTCGAATTCCCATATTAATTACAGCACAAACTAGATTAGATAAATAGAAACATAAATAAAAGTAATTCTTAACTAATTGATGACAAGCATAAGAAATCAAGAAGAGTTCATCAATCCATATTTACTCATCAATGTCACCAACGCTAGACTTGTACACATGCACCATATAAGCAACTGCAATTATAACCGCCACGGCCGCGGTGGTTGCCGCCACGCTCGCCTCCATCTTCGCCAACCTCAAGGCCATCATTTTCCGTTTCCACGCCTGAAACCGGCTTTCCGTGGACACGTGCTCCTTGGCTCCACCGCTAACGTCGGGCGCGGTGGAGCCAGGCTGCTGGCCTTCATGATCACCTTCGACCGGCTCAGATGATGACACGTGTTGATCATTGGTTTGAGGGAGGGAGGGTTTGAGCTTTGGGAGGGTGATGACGAGGTTTTCGTTGACAAATTTAGCACGGATGCCACGTGTATCGTAACTATTGGTTGGAACAGAGATTTCTTTATAGAATTTGGTGTGTTTGGATGCATCTAATGCCCTTTCTCCAGAAATCCTCAGGGCCCCATGACTGGTGATTTGCACTTTCAATTGCTCCTTCTTGAAATCTTCAATAAATCAAGAATTAATAGTATGTTTTAATTAGAGGAATGTTAAAATTACCAAATCTCTCAATAAGAACAATTTTTATTCTTGTGTCTCATACATTACACTACATTGTGAACAATTCAAAAATAACAAAATTAGTCTGCACAATGAGATACTCTCTAGTGAGACGGATATATATGAGACAAGTCGATTTATTGTTAAAGTATATAGGTAAAATATACTTATTGATAATTAAAGTATGTTTAGTGAATCATTTTATAATACTTTAAAAACATATTTTAATTTATTATTTATCATACTTTAAAAAAATATATTTTAACCTCAAATTATCATACTTTAATTATATAACAATTATTAATACTTTAACAAGGATCAACCCGCCTACCATAATTTGTTTTTTTATTAACTACAAAACGACTAAACTAACCTAAAATTGATTAAAAAATGAGTTTTCTTAATTTATGTGAAAAAGTAATAGTTCACCATTTCGAACAAGGAGTTATTAATACATATTTCCTAATACTCAAAGAAAAATAATTCACTACTATAAAAATAATATAAAATAAATTAATAGCTCAATAAAATTAAAAAAAAAACCTTGGAGATGAATTTCAATGATGTCGTGATCTTGGGTTCGTTGCCACTTGCAGAATGGTTCAAATTCCTCGTACACAATCGCATCATTTCCAGCCTCCATACTTTGTATTAAACTATTAATTAAGTGGGAATTAATTAGCTCTTAAAAGGGTAGTAACTAAATGATGAAATTATGTATGTACAAACCTTCTCAATTCATTTATATAATATGGTTGTAAGAAATTATATGGTTTGCAAAAATGGTTGATTGGATATGTGATTTCTTTTGGATTTCCTTCTTCTCCTCAAAAAAAAGAATCATATTCTTTCTGCTTCAGTTGGGTTGGATTATTATTGCTTTATGCTTGAGATATCCTTTTAAGGCTGCTAAAGATTTCCTCTGCCAATAAGCAAATTCATATTAATTACTTTTTTTTCTTTTGTTATTATTTGAAGATTTCAATTTTTTTATTTGAGAATGTATTTCACGTATTTTTGTGGCGAAATTTGAGAAAATTTTATTTTATTTATGTATAAAATTAGAAAGAAAAGAAATAATAGTTAATTAATTTAATAAAAAAAAGTGTGCAAATTTTTTTTCTTTTTTCTAATTTGTGAATTATTAGCACACTTTTTTTTAAAAAACCAAAACATTAAGTGTTATTTACTTCCTCCGTCTCACTATAGCTTTCACACTTACTTTGTATTTTACCAAAGAAATGTGAAAGCTATATTGGCACGGAAAAAGTATTAATTTAGATCACAAGAGTATATGACATTGGAAAAGCCAGGAGGCTCGACCCACATTAATGGGAGCTAGCACAACTGTGACGTTCGAGTAATAATATATACCAAAAGATTTTGGTAGTACGATGATTATAATAATGAATAGAATAAAAATTATTATGTAAAAATAATTGTTTGTACTGATATGAAGTCTTCATCGGTTTGAAAGTTTAGATATGTATAAGGTGTTACATTTTAGGTGAAAAGAAAGCTAGAGTATATGAATATTTGAGAAAAATTTTATTCTAGTATTTAAGATTTGTCATGCTTTAAGGAAAATAGGGCAAGATTTAATAAAACTCATATAAAACAAAATTAAATTGCTTGTTTTAAGATTTAAAATCACTTAATTAATGGAACCATAAATAAATTCAAGAAATTAACACATTTGGTTCACTAACTATGTCAAAATCCACATTTGGTCCTAACTATTTAAATTTTCGATTTTAGTCATTTTTAATCTAATTTTATCCTTTTGTTAATCTTCTAATTTAATTTTTTCCAGAATTTGCACTTGAGCTGAGTTTTTGATCATAATGCTGATGTAGCAATTTAATGAACATTTTTGCTCATTCATTTGCCACAACTACATACTCCTTGGCATCGCCTCCAGCTACATCTTCCTAACCCTCTTTCTTCCCCTGATCCCCTCCCTCATCAACGCCTTTCTCATCCTTCTCCACAGTATAACCATTGTCGGCGCCATGTCGGGTTGCGTCGCCACCGTCCTGATGGACATTTTTTAGGGTTATCGTGGTCAGAGGACATCCTGAGCAACTTGAAGTCTCACGTGAGAAAAGAAGACAGTATGGTAATACTGAAACTGGCGAGAGTAGTGGGCACACATTTTATGTGTCATGTTTATTTAGATAGTTAATTTGTTTAAAATTTTGATTGATGCCACATATATATTTTTGGCCAAAGAAATAAGAAAATCCCCGAATATGCTTGTATTTTCCGGACTCAGTTTGGACTAATAAATTGTAAAATGTTTATTAATCAGTTATCACTTTTTATTAAATATGTTATCACTTTTCTTTAAAAATGTTGTCACTTTATATTTATAATATAAATTGTTCATTCATTGCACAGTTATCACTTTTTATTGATTAAACATCATTTTTTATAAAAATATTATCACTTCTTATCCAATCACTTTTCATCGCACTGCATAAAAACTGTCGAATGGCGAAAAACTATTGGAATATGCAAAAATACTATTGGAATTCATGAATATTCGAACAGATATTCCAACGAATTATTTTTGTTGGAAAAGTGGCCGTTGGAATTAGAGCTGTTAAAAATATCAAGCTGCTCGCAGGCTCGGCTCGACAAAGCTCGAGCTCGGCTCAGCTCATGTATACTCGAGCTCGATCTCGAGCCCCTTAAAAGCTCGATTTGTTAACGAGCGGAGCTCGATTCGGCTCGATAGGTTAGCGCGCGAATACTCGTGTATTTTAATAAAATAATAATATTATATATATATATATATATATATATATATATATATATATATATATATATATATATATATATATATATATATATATATATTGTAATAGTTGTGTGCTAAAGACAGCTGACAAATAAAGGAATTAATGGGGCAGCATTAGGTTCCTCATATTTTCATTTCAATTTCAAACCACTCCAAGTTCAGGAAGGCCGCCTAAGGCATCCCCAAAAACTTCAAATCACTCCAGGAGTGCGGCGTCTAGGGCATGTCTATGCCATCATCCAAATCGCCCCTGCCATTATTCAAAAGCTCCATCAGCATCCCCAAATTTCTGCCTCTTGCCGCTGTGTAAACCACCCTGTTCATCATCTCCGATTGAAATTCGGGAGAAGCCTTTTTTACATGAGACAAATTACAATCAAACAGCAGCCTGAAAAGCTTGGAATTACTGCTTCTGGAAATAGCATACAACACATCAGTGCGCCACACTTCTCTTTTTCGAGACTCCGACCACCAAATAGGAATCTGTCCAGCAACTCATTATTGTGTCGAGCTGTTGAGCTCGAACTCGAACTCGAGCTCAAATGCAAGAAATTCGAGCCGAGCCGAGCTCAATTATTAGCTCGTTATGTAATTCGAGTCGAGCTCGTTTACAACTTGAATCGAGTTTGAGCACCCACTACTCGGGCTCGCTCGGCTCGTATAGCAGCTCTAGTTGGAATGCCATTTTTCCAACAACATTTCCTATCATTTCTAGAATCTAACGACATTTTGGTATTGAAGTGATTAAAATATTTTTCACATGTAATTTTCTCTTGGAATTACAATTGGAATAAATTCCAACGAATCCCAATGGATTTCTCTTGGAATTACAATTGGAATAAATTCCAGAATCTGACTGTTGTTCACCTGGACAATATTAACTGATAAATCACCCTAAATTCCAACGAATCTTCCAACTCTATTAAAAATTTTCTACGATAAAAAAAATCATTTATTTTACCTTATATTCGCATATACTCTACCAACTTAACTAATGTATAATATTCGCATATCCTTGGGAACACCGTGCGCTCAAATACACCCTTAGTATCAATTTGTATACCCTTTAATATAAGTATACTAGTACGAAGCCCGCGTATTACGCGGGATATTTAAATTTTTTATGGAATTAGCTATTCGTATTTTCGAATTTGCTAAGCGTGTTCAAAAAATAATTAAACTAAAATATTTAAAATTAATAAGACATAAATATTCTAATAATTAAAATTTTATATTGTGTTCGATTGTAGTACCCGAATAGTATATAATGTGTTTGGTTGGAGTACCCAAAAGATGTATTCGATATCATATTGTGTTTGGTTGTAGTACCCGAACAATATAGTCTATTTGGTTGGAGTATCATTTTCCATTATACAAGTTATTACTTTTTATACTTATGATTTAAGTCCTTACCTGAGACAATTTCAAAAAAGTTTTTTCAATAATTTTAACAACTACTATATAAATTAATAAGTATAATTTTATTCATAAAAGTTTTATTTTTTTGAATATTAAAATTTTTAAACAAAAAAAAATTATACAACACATTAAACTTTTGTAAAGTTTATTAAAAAATTCATAACATTATAATATAAATTATATATAATTTTCAATATTATATTGCCAATACAAACCATTTATTTTTATATATTAAGTTCTTATATTATCATATTTAAATTATTACAGAAAAAGTATAATCTTAAGAAATCATAATTATTAAACATAAAACTATTATTAGGGATGATAACGCGTAGGGTATCCGTTTATTTTTTGGTACTCGTATTCTTATGTGATTTTAAAATAAAAACTAATTGTACACATTCCATTTAAAAAAATTATTATGGTACCCATACCAATTTCATACTCGTTTATCAATATACACGCAGGTACCCGCACTAATTTAATATTAATTTATTATATAAATATTTATATCTTTTCTATTATTTAAAATTATATTATTATGAATTAAATATAAATTGAATTCTATTATTTTAAATAAATACATTAAATTTTGTGTGTAATATATATATATATATATATATATATATATATATATATAGTACCCGCGGGTACTGCGATATTATCCGTACTCGTTCCAAACCCTAATGTGATTTTCACAACTATCTGTATCCGTCTCAAACCCGTTTACAATTACCCATATGTGTCCTATTAAGATTTGGATAGAATGGGTACTTGAAATGCCCATTTCATTACCATCCCTAACTATTATCATTTAATAAATAAAATTAATAAATGTATATAATAATTATAAATTATTTTATAATTAAAAATAAATTATTAAAAATAATAAAATAAATATAAAATAAATAATTAACAATAAAAAAATTATGAAAATTAATTAATATTAAACTAAGATTTATTTTTTCATGAAATTCCTCATTTAGAATTTTATAATTAACTAACTTTATTAAACTTAAAATTCTAAGAATAAATAGATTAAATATATTAAATAATTTCTTACTTTTCTAAAAATATTTTATTTATTAATATATTTTATTAAAGAATATTTTACAATATAAAAATTGTTATTAAATTTAAGAAATATTTTGATTGGTTATTTAAAATAAAATAACTACATTATCTTCCTTCCTAAGCAAGTTTATTATTAAAAAAAATTCAAAAATCTATAAAAATGACACATCACCTAAATTGCTCACATGATGCCACATAATAAATCTAAAACCCTCCTTTAGTATATAGTATATGTATGTTTTATTTTTTGAAAAAAGAATAAAAATTTTAATAGATGTGTATATCCTTTAGAACAAAATGTTGTACCCTTATTAAAGTGTATACCCTTTAGAACAAAATGTTGTACCCTTTCACACTTTGTGCACTTGGGACACAAAAGACCAACTCATTGGAATAAGCATTGGAATTTTCCAACGGTTTAAATTTATATGGGAATTTTTAACAGTTTTAGGTTTTATAGGAGTATTCGTTGAAAATTTCCAATAGTTTATTAGGCTATTGTAAATTTCCAAACGGTTTAAATTTCCTTAGAAAATTTCGTTGGAATTTTCTAATGGTTTAAGGTTTCATGGAAAATTCGTTGCAACTCTAAAATTTCAAACGGATTAACTTTTTGTTGGAATTTGACTTGTAGTGTCGAGTTGTGTTATATAAATTCATTGAACTCTAAAATTTTTAACAGATTAACTTTTTGTTAGAATTTTTCTGTTGAATTTGACTTGTAGTGTCGAGTTGTTTTATATAAGGCAGGACGAATATGAGTGTATAGATTTATAGGTTCGAATGTACAAGAGACGCTTTTACATATTGTGATTTAAGTAAAAATGACACTTTAAAGTGTTTTAATTATTGTGGTATGATTTCTGAGATTGGGCCTCCACTCATGTTCGTGTTTTGGGCTTGTCAGCCCCATATCCCGATAAGAACCCACAAGTCCCCCATAATATGCGAGGAGTGACCGCCTGACTAAGGCCACTTGATCCAATCGCCCTAGATACGCCGATATCCTCCGAGATATTTGTATAGGGGATATCCTAGATCAAATCCTAAAAATAGTCACATGAGTCTAAATGCATTTAATGCTCGCACTGTACACGATAATCTAGCAAATATACGGTTGACGTCAGATTATCCAATATAAATATGGGAATTACCCATAATAATATCAATCAATCATTCAGTTCGCCCCGACCCAACTGTGTGTAAAATGATGGATGGGCAAGACCAAGCAACCCCTAGTAGGGCTGATGCGACCACCAGTCGGCACCGATAAGAGGACCCTAATCTCCCCCGAACCATAGAAAAGGAAGTTCTGCCGCATTACCCGTACCCAGAAGAAGACGACCCACGGACTGATTTCCTGCAAAAGTACTCCGACCTTCTCAAACAGATGAAAGAAAAGCGAGCGACGAAACCAAGGACTGCCAGTTGGAGGCTCAACTTCAGCCTCGAAGAAAATTCAGCAGAACAAATGAACGAGCAGCAACATGAACGGACTCCACCTAGGAGGTCGGTACACGAACGAATGTGCCAAAAGGATAAAGAGCCGAGAAAGCCCCAGAAAGTAGTAGACGAGGGACGCGAACGAAGAAAGATGGCATCCCGCGCTAACTCGATCGCCAGTTAATCCCCTGCACACACGACTGGATGTATAAGCGCCAAAAATCGATTGGGACCAGATCCCACGAAGACTTGACATGAGCAGGTAGGAGAAAACGCGGGGGATGATCCTATCGCCCGACTCAAGTAACAACATAACGAGGAAATAAACACGCTGAGGAGGCGACTCGATCAGATGGATAGAAGAAACGACACTGGACTCCACATTATCCCTGACCTGGAATCCAGGAGGTCCCCGTTCACCCACAGGGTGATCATGGCGGCCACCATGAAAAAATACGAATCCCTCAAATTCCCTAGTACGCCGACGAATCCAGCCCAGTCTCGCACCTCAATAAATATGTTGGGTGGATGCTGGCACAAGGGTGTTCAGAAGAGGATCGATGTAAGATGTTCCCTTTGACATTAGGAGATAAGACGCACTCGTGGTTCGAATCTCTCCCCGCTAACTCCATCGACTCCTGGGCACAACTTGCCACGGCTTTATCGTCCCACTTTGCATATTTGGGACAGGGAAAGGAGCATAAGCAGAAGTTGGCTTGCCTACGTCAAGGTCCGAAAGAGTCCCTAAAGGATTTCATGAAAAGATTAAACGAGCAGTGCGCTAACACAAATGAAGTATCGGATAAGACATCAATCATTCTAGCAACCGCAGCCCTACTCTCGCGGTCTCCCATGTAGACTAGCTGCCAGCAGAAATTGCCGAACAAAAAGAAATATAAGAAGTCTAAGGTCGACCCTAAGGAAGGTGATAAGAAAAGAAGAAAAGGGGAAAAATATTATAAGGCACCCTCTTCTTTCAAACCATTCCCAGATGATGACCAAATTCAGGAGATGACAGAGTTGCTTGAACTCACACTCGAAGAGATATTCAGCAAGATACAAGACACCAACCTGCTGAGTCCCCTACCTAGGATACGCGTGGATCCAGCCAAGCTAAATAAAAAGAAATTCTACAAATACCACAAATCCATCGGCCACGACACTAACAAATACTGAGATCTGTTGACCGAACTCCTCAGACTATTCGAAGATGGAAAGCTGGATCAACTAGTGGCTGGCCCAAAATGGAAGAAAGAACAACCCCATGTTGTAGTCAAACGGCTTAATGGACCAACCCACCCACAGGGACAGGGTGGACTGGGAGACCGTCTGCCCACACCGCCTAGGGAAGTATACATGTTGGGCAAAGGTTACGTGGGGACTTCCCAGGCCTTGACCATCCTGTCACGAAGAAAATAGAAGGTCGAGCTGCGGGAACTCGACAGGTACCAATATGTGCTTGCGGCGAGCCCGCGACCACCTCTACACGAAGCCAATGTCTTCTTCTCCAAAGAAGATCTCATCGAAATACGAACCCCTCACAATGACCCATTAGTGATTTCGGTCGTAATCTCAGGAGTAAGGGTGCACCAGTGTCTGGTCGACACAGGCGCATACACAAACACTATATTCAAAAAGGCATTCGAAGCTATATAGGGGCTTTCTCACCATAAGACGTCTCCGTGCGACGATTAGATTCGAGGTTTTGGTAATACCATCACTACTCCCTTGATGTAAATAGACCTGTCAGTCCAAATAATGGACGAGAAATAGGAGGTGAAAGCTCACCACGTCCTCGAGTTCAAAGTGGTAGATCTCCTGTCACCTTACAATTACATCTTAGGACGGACGTTCATTCACCAGTTTAACTCTGTTCCGTCCACACTTCACCAATGCCTAAAGTTTGTAACCACTGATGGCCGAGTAGGCACCGTTAGAGGTAGCCAAAGGAAAGCCAAAGAATGTTCGTTCATCGAGAAAGGAGACAGACTTAACTACCACGATCTGAGCTTTCAGTTGATGGTGATAGAACAACAAAACCCATAAGAGGAGCAAATCATGAAGAGGCTCTACCGCAGGATGACCCGATGGCAGGGGATGGCCAAAAGTTCCGACCTTTCGATGCCCATGGAGTCAATCTGCCTTCAATAACCGATGAAGACCCAAGATCAGATAAGAAAAGGAAAAGGGAGGAACTGGCCAAAGAAGCCGAGGCAATAAGGATGGAACCAAGTAACCCGAACTTAGAGTTGTACATTGGATCACAACTAAAAGAGCCCCATAGGACGACTCTGATCGAATTTTTAAAGTCCAATCTAGACGTATTCGCCTGGACATCCAGTGACATCCAGGGGATAGACCCAAAACACGCGTGCCACCGACTCAACACGAACCCATCATATCGCCCCGTAGAATAAAAGAAAAGAAAGTACAGTCTCGAGAAATACAAAATCATCGAGGCAGAAGCTAGAAAGCTGTTGGCAAACAATCTAATGAGAGAGGCGTTATTCCCCGCCTGGGTAGCCAACCCGGTCCTAGTACAAAGGGCAAACAAGTCATGGAAATTATGCATCGACTTCACGGATCTCAACAAAGCATGCCCGAAGGACAGTTTCCTACTGTCGCATATCGATCAAATGGTGGATGCCACGGCCGGCCACGAATTGATGAGTTTCATGAATGCATACTCGGGTTATCACCAGATTCCTATGCACCCGGACGATATAGAAAAAATAGCTTTCTACACTAAAAGAAATCTATTGTGCTGGGTAATGATGTCGTTTAGGTTGAAGAATGCAGACGCCACGTACCAAAGATTAGTGAACAAGATGTTTCGAGAGGAGCTGAGAAGGACTATGGAAGTTTATGTGGACGACATGCTAGCTAAGAGCATGGACACAAATGATCACGTGAGCCACCTGAGCAAAGCGTTCGACATCTTATGACAATACGGGATAAAGCTGAACCCTAAAAAATGCACTTTCGGAGTGTTCGCCGGGAAATTTCTCGGTTACATGGTGAGTAAAAGAGGAATAGAAGCAAACCCGGATAAAGTGAAAGCCATACAAGACATGGAACCCCCCAAGCACTCCAAAGGTTTACAAAGGCTAGCTGGAAAGATCGCGTCTCTTAATCGCTTCCTACCTAGAGCATCCGATAAATGCAAACCCCTTATGGATGTAATTCGAAAAGGAAAATTTGACTGGATGCCTGCGGCTCAAAAGGCCTTCGAAGAATTAAAGAACATATTGGCTAATACGCAAACCTGTCAAAACCATAGCCGGGTGAGCCTCTCAGCTTGTACCTAGCCGCTTCAGAGTCAGCGTTGAGCGCAATGTTGGTTCGGACCAAGAAAAAGCAACAGGAACTGGTATACTACATAAGCCAAATGCTTCATAATGCTGAACTCAGATATCCAGCGATCGAGAACCTCGCCTACACCCTGATAATGAGCACATGAAAGTTGAGACCATACTTTTTGGGAAATTCAATTGAGGTGGTAACATCTTTTCCACTAAGGCAAGTGCTCTCAAAATCGGACGTAGCGGGAAGATTGATGAAGTGGGCCGTGCAGTTAAGCCAGTTCGATATTAAGTATGAACCCGATTGGCAATCAAGGCACAAGCCCTAGCCGAGTTCATAGCGGAACTCACTATTCCCACTTTACTGGGAGAAGTGACCAACAGACCCTGACAAATGTCGGTAGATGGATCATCTATGACTTATGCCTCCAGAGCTGGCATAGAACCCATTAGCCCCACCGGAGAGACGTTTTGCTCGGCCATTAGGTTTGGATTCCTAGCAACTTACAACGAAGCTGAATATGAAGCTCTACTATCTGGCATGAGAATGGCGTTGACAATCGGGGTAAAAAGAGTGATGATCTATAGCGACTCGAAACTGATGGTCAATCAAATAAAATGAGATTACGAAGCTAAAGATCAACAGTTGGTCGGCTACCGCAAACTAGTAGCAGATATGATCCAAAAGTTTGATCACGTCTATATCACACAGGTCCCTAGACTACGAAACACCCAAGAAGACGCGTTGGCTCGTCTGGCAACCTCGGAAAGTGCCGAGCAACTAGGAAGCATCAGTATAATGAAACAAGAAACCCCAAGTGATCAAATAATCAGGCAAATCAATGAGCAAGAGATATGGATGACCCCCATCAAAGCCTTCCTGAAAGAAGGAAAATAGTCAAAAGACAAGGTGGAAGCAAAACGATTACGACTCCGAGCCTACATGTATACCATGATAAATGATGTGTTGTATAAGAAAGGATACTTGATGCCGCTACTGAGATGCTTGAACAAAGAGGAAGCCGCCAAAGTGCTGATGGAAGTTCACGAAGGGGTCTGTGGGAATCACTCGGGAGGACAGGCACTGGTATTAAAGGTAATCCGACAAGGATATTTCTGGCCTACTCTTAGGAGGGACGCCATCGAATATGCCAGAGTATGTAAAAATGTCAAATCTACTCTCCCATAATCAGAGCTCCCTCCGCAGAATTAATCACAACATCGGCGCCCTGGCCATTCGCCAAATAGAGAATCGATCTGATAGGCCCATTCCCGCCCACTAGAGGAGGCGTCAAGTACGCCGTGGTTGCAGTTGACTACTTCTCAAAATGGGCAAAGACGGAAGCGCTAGCCACAATTAATGAGGCCAACATGATAACATTCATATGGAAAAATATCGTTTGTCACTTCGGAATACCCAACGCAATTGTGACGGATAATGGGAAACAATTTGAAGGCATGCAGCTCCAAAGTTTTTATAACGGTCTAGGGATAAGAAAGCTATTCTCAACATCTTATCACCCCCAGTTGAATGGACAAGTTAAGGCAGTAAATAAAGTAATCAAACACACCCTCAAAACCAGGCTGGAAAGCCTCAAGAAAAATTGGGCCTCACAACTGCCTGGTGTTCTCTGGTCATACCATACTACCGCCAGAACATCAACTGGAGAGACTCCCTTCTCGTTAACATACAGAATGGAAGCAGTCATACCAGCAGAAGTAGTCTGCCCGACATTTCGTGCATCTCATAAAGGAGGAGAAACCAATTCAGAAGCCATCAAACTTAACCTGGACATGTTGGAGGAACTCTGGCTACAGGCAGCCGAAAGACATGCGATATACAAATCAAGGCTAGAATCCCAATACAACAAAAAAGTACGTAATAGGGATTTTGCAGTTAGGAATTTGGTGATGAAAAAGGTCTGTCAACAAGGCGGAGTGTTCGGGGCAAACTGGGAAGGCCCTTACATAGTAAAAAGAAATTTGGGTAATAGAGCGTATGAACTCAGTGGGCTCAGTAGTGAAAGCATCAAACATCCATGGAATATTCAGAATTTAAAATGCTTCTATGCTTAAGCGTACTTAGTAAAATTCTCATATGCACAAATTGTAAAATAATGCCACAAAACTATAGAGCCATGACAACCAAAAAGAATGCAAGAGAACATGCATTGTACCACAAAAGTCCACCACAATGCCAGAAATAAGTTTTACAGCAAAAGGAAAACACAAAATAAAGGAGGACCCTCCATCAGGAATTACTGGGGCCCACACCACTAGGACCCGTGCCACCTACACCACTGGTTTTTAGCCACACGCGCTCTCTCTCTATAGGTCATAGCCCGAGTGTTAGCCGCAGTGATAAGTTGCTCCGCCACCATAGCTTGACGAGTCTCCGCTACAGAAGGAAGCCCCTCAGCACTGGAAGAGGCCCCCGCGCTGAGACCGACTCCAGGAGGGATAGACTACCCAGGCTCTGCCACAAGAAAGAAGCGGCACAGAAAAGTCAATGCATGCCGAACACTCACCAGAGCGGCATTCTCAATCTCATGAGGCCCCGCACTCTACAACCAGCGAGAAAACATAGGATTAAATGAATGGGTGGGAATAAAGCCAGCTTCTGAGACACTCAGCTCTGATTCAATAGCCAATCGAGCGTTGCCCATACTCTTCAATCGTAACAGCTCATCCAAAGCAACTAGGAGGACGCCCCCACCAACGCCGCCTTCCGTGGCAAAAGTTTCCCATGTCGGAGAACTCGTGGTCGGGCACTGTTTTCATGTCTTTCCCATCTGGGAGTCGGATTGTTATCGGGGCGGGGAACTTGAGGCTGACTGGCACTAGGCGGGTCTTCAATTGGATTGATTCAAACACCAGCGCCCTGACTAGTTTTACGAGTGGCCTCTAGAATGGTCGCCTCTAAAAGGTCACTTTCCCGTACCTCGGCTTCCTCCATATGAGCTTTTCCCTTGTCTAGTGAGCGAGCATGAACGGTTTCACCAGCATGTACGGTTTCACCAGCAGAAACCCTACCCTGAGTTGCACCTATCATTGTCTTTTCAGTTCCGTCAGCATGAATAATTACAACACCACGGAGACCAGTCCTACCTCTCGCAGCTGCGGAAGCATTTTCGGCCATAGCCGTACTCGGGCTAACTTCTTGATGGGGCCTCTGAGGCAAAGGAAAAATGACCTGATCGGAAAAATATTCATCAAGGGCAGCGTCCCAAGATGAGAAATTATCACTTATCCTTCCCTCGAAGCTTATCGGTGGAGCCTGAGTCGAATCCTGATAAAGGTTCTCTTTCCTCAGATAAAAACGACAAGACATCAAGCGGAAGAGTCATGCGGTTGATTACATCGAAAGTCCATCGAAACCCTAAGGATAATTCTTCCTCAGTCGGCCGAAGTGGAGCTACCGAAAGAGTGCAAGGCAAAGGGAGAAAAACACCAGTAAGCCACAGTAAGATCATAACAAAAAAGACGACAATAAGACCTACCAGGTTTGGGAGTCCAAAAGGCACATGGCACGGGCAAATAATTTTTGAGTGGGTCTCGACATTCGAATCCCCGCACCCAAAACCATTGGTGCCTCCAATGTTGCCCACCGATGGAGTTCCTATTAAATATAGGGCGGACGCCTCGCTGCACCTGTAGATAGTAGTGACCGTGACATAATCAATATCTCAGGCAGAAGGAGATGGACATCCGTTCTCATGAAGCAGCACTAGCAGACCAATCAAGTTCGCCCAGACTGAAGGGATTATCTGCATTGGGGCCAGACCCCAATTAATCAGCACTCGACCAATAACGTGGGCCAGAGGTAGCCTGACGCCAGCAGCAAACATGCCTGTATTGAAGGCGGCATGGTCAGACTCGCCGCTCCAAGGACGTTCACATTCCCAAGCGTACCAAATTCGATCCCAGAATAACTGTACAAGATGAAGACCCCATCCACGTCCTCACTCCGCATGCTGGAAGGATAACCCCGCAGAGTAGAATCAGTCACAGCACGGCCCCGACTGGAAGGACGACTCGTACTATCAGGGCCGGCAGAATCTTCTAGGTTAACAAAAGATGGAGAAGCTCGACTTTCAATCTTGGGAACTACACGCCACCACCGCGAACCCTCCCCATGAAGAACAGGCTCCCGAGGAACCTCATAACGCGGGGGCGGAGGAACCGAACAGCGGCCGCTCCGCGTCACAGGGGCAACAGAAGGGGCCCTATTATTACTGGCCTCCTCGTCTTCCTCTGAACTAAGAAATTCCTGTGAGGATCGCAAATCCACCGCCATAAGTGGAGGAAGTAGAACAACAAAAGATAGACAGATGAGCACGAATAACTCAAGAGATGAAACAACCGCCAATCTTTTGGTCACAAGTTCAACAGAAAATAAATTTGCAGAGGGATAAAAAGTTCAAGTGCGGACTTAGGTTTCAACATGGCCAACCCCTTTTATAGGGGAAAAGTGGGGGGCCAATAACTGCCCCACCCTTTGCTCCACCTTCCAGAATTCGAAGAGGCCACTTGAAGGAGAGATCGTGGAGTGTCCGATCAAGACACGTGGACAGAATCAAGTTTAAAGATCATGGGATAGTGATGCTGATGTGACAGTTCAAAAAGAAAAAACTGGCGGCGAAGATATGGGAGATCCACTGCATTAAATGCATAATTAATGCATGTCAGAACCTCCACTAAATATAATCATTGCCATTAAGAACAAAATTATAAGCCATGTGAGAATCAACAAAAAAAAAGAAAAATGAAGATTACAAAGGCATCCCACCCTAGAAACTAAGTCCCATCAGGGGGGCCAGTCGGAGCAAAAACAGAGCAAGTGGGGGTCACGGCGAAAGTCAACGCCGTAGACGGCTGAGATGCCACCCGATTAGGAAAACCCAGAACATGGAAAAAATCAGACACGTGTCCAATGGAGCCAAATTCATTCCCTTCGACTCCCAGTCTATGCCAGTTGGCAACCCCGAAGCTGCTATACGGGCATGCAGCATTTGACAAAAATTCTCTAAAAGAACCGTCGCACCAATCCTGTTGGCCAACCGCGCTGAGTGTGCCAAGGCTTTGGTGAAACCTACTATCCCAGCAATTTTTCTCTTGGAGTTAATCAAGGAGGAAAAGTCCACTTCATATTGGTGAGACAAAGCAGTCACCTTAACTCCTTTGACCTTCAACTCTTCCTGGGAGTCGGCTAGTTGTCTTTTCACCTCATCCAACTCATGAGTAAGTCGATTCCTCCTTTCTTCTAATTATTTCGAAGCTCCCTCGGTAGCCCTCACCGACGCATCACTTGGAAGGAGTTTCTCCTTGACCAGTCTCAGCTCCTCTTGAAGGACCTTCAAGGCATCTTTTGAAGCATTATGTTGATGGTCCACCTCCTCTTTGATTATCGCCATCTCCTCCGAGTGCCTCCGCTCTCTTTTCTCCATCTTCTCCTTCAACTGAGTTAGCTCCGCCTCTTTCTGACGATTAAGAGCGCGGCTTGAGCCGTCTCTTGACTCTTGCGAGCTAAAAGGAGGGACTCCTAGCTTGAATAACTTAAAGCCCGCGCATCGTACCCAGTCACCGCATAAAAAAGATCGTTCGGATTCAAAGCCCCTATAATATCACTCTATTCTTGAATAAAACTAGTGGGGATAGACTCCATCGCCCTCAACATATATGCAGGAAGAGTAGGCTGATTAGGATCATACGGATTCGACCCGTACAAGCTGCGAAGTACGGGAGGCAAATAACGAACTTCTGGAGTAGAGGCGCCAACCTTAAAATTGAGATAAGGGGTCTCAGTCGAGGGCGCCCCTAAGGCGGCTTCGCCAGAGAAAAGGCCATAGCTGTCGGCGCGAACTCTCTTGCTTGGGGGCTCAGAAGGCCTGCTGATAGGTGCCGACTGATCATCCATGGCCATCCCGCTAGAACCCGAAGGACGTCGCTGCACCATGCAGACGATTGGAGAAGAGCAACCGGAGTCATGAAGCAGAAAGTCCTCCTTGCGTCCCCCCTCTGAAACGACTACCACGTCGTCAAAACCCTCTTGAGCCATGGCACTAACCGACATCATCCCCTATAAAGTCCTCAGCTCCTGATACCGGTGCGGTCGTGTCTCCCTGAAAGGCCTGAGGGCTCATCTCCATTGGGGAAGGCTCGTCTACTTCTATTATGTCTGTTAAGATGTCAGACTTTAAAACCGCTTGATCATGGAAGGCGGACGACCCTATAAGAGCCATCGCCACCCCGACAGGGATATCCTGATTAGCGAGGAAGGTCGCCGGGGGCTCCGAATGACTGGCAGCATGAGCAGCCACAGTCACCGTTGGCAAAGGAGCCGACACACTTGAATCCACCATCAGCCCGTATTTTTTCAAGAGCTCGTCAATAATAATGTCAGTGCTTCTTTCCTGAGCGCTCATTTTGCTAATGACGCTCACCAATTCCAAGAACTCTTTAGAAAGAGGAGGCCTCGGATGAGTATTTCTATCTGAAAATCAAGATCGAAAATATAAAAAAAAATAATAATATAAAATAAACAACAAGTGAAAGAAGGCTTACCTTCGCGAGAACGAATCAGCTGGAAGGCCGAAAGAACCCTAATCTTTTGTAGTTTCCATACGCTCGAAGCCCAACACCACCATTCCTTCCAATTCTTTATGGACGTAGACTTCCCTGAGAGAGTCAGCCCTCGAGAGGGGTTGACTCGATAAAACCCTTTATGCAAGTTTTCCTCTGAAGGGCGGCACAAGTAGTCGATTTCCTTGGGAGACAGGTGGCGATACCCTTTCTTACAAAATAAGAATATGAACCCAATTATTATAGCCCAGGCATTCAGAGAAAGCTGATATGGCGCCAAATTCCAATAGTTGAGGAGTTTTGCTAGACAAGGGTGAAGAGGTAGGCGGAACCTAATTTCAGCATGTGAACATTCACTACCACTCGCCCCTGAGCCGGCTTACTCGCTTTCTCGTTCTCGACCGGCATGATGAATTCCACTCCTGGCGCCGCGTACCTCAAGGACAGCTCCTCAAATTGGGAACGAGGAATAATACTATACTGAAAGTGGGCCCACATCCCATTGTGGGCCCCATCATGAGAAGCGATATGTGCCCAGATATTTTCTGGATCTGGCACGTCTTCCGCCGTAGCAAACGAAGAGGGCAAAGAGCGAGTCACCGCCAGAAGCCTTCAACGCGATGAAGAAATCTCTGTCTCTTCTTGTAAATCCTGGAAGGCCCTCTCCAAAGATTCCGATATAGCCTCTCCCCTGCTCGTTGCTCACCGAGGACCAGACTGGCTAGTTGGATGATCGCTAAGACTCATGCTTGGAGCGATTGAGGGACAGAATAGCAAACCGAAAGGATGAACAGAGAGAAGGTGATGAAAAATGTAGTAGAGGAAAAGGCCCTTTTAAAAGCACATTTTTTAGATCGATGTGACCCCTGCTCAGAAGGTAATTAATGCGGAGCATGCCGAGAACAGCTCGAATGACGAAAAGGCGCGTAAAAAATGCCCTAAATTTCGAAACGTCGCTTCAGGATCCTTAGCCCTCTTAAGATGTCATCTCAAATTCGAAATTTGAAAATTGGACATGCTCACGCTTTAAAAAGGTTTCGCCTCCATTTGCCTCGCGCCAGTGACGACGAAACCTGGGGGCTAATGTGGTATGATTCTGAGATTGGGCCTCCACTCATGTTCGTGTTTTGGGCTTGTCAGTCCCATAGCCCAATAAGAACCCACAAGTCCCCCAGAATATGCGAGGAGTGACCGCCTGATTAAGGCCACTAGGTCACTTGATCCAATTGCCCCAGATACGCCGATATCCTCCGAGATATTTGCATAGGGGATATCCTATATCAAATCCTAAAAATAGTCACATAAAGCTAAACGCATTTAATGCTCGCACTGTACACGATAATCTAGCAACTTACCTAGATACGGGTGACATCAGATTATCCAATATAAATATGTGAATTACCCATAATAATATCAATCAATCATTCACCTCCTAAAAAGAGAAGGCACAAGCCTGTCTAGGGGGCAACTCTCTTCTTTATGTTAGCTTAATACAGATTAACCCCTCATCACCATATAACAGCCACATCAATCTATCATTAAGAAGGGATTAGATTCTGACAAGCTACAATTATCATGTAATGAGTGAAAATAAGTGATCCCATTTGAAAATTTACATACCTGATATTCTTTTTTTCAATTTATGTGATGATTAATTTGTAAGTAAATTTTTAAAAAATAGTTATGGTAGGGTAAACAAAAGATTATCTTTCTCTCAATTATATGTATCAAATGAGTTTTGTGTTAGAGTGTATATTGTGTGCACCTGGGTGCAAGGGTGCACTCATATGTGTATAACTTTTTATTCTATTTTGTACATATGTTATTCTATGTGTTTTGTAATAATTGTATACTTTTTTCACACTAAGTTTTTCATTAAAAAAACTAACATCCATATGTATATAACTTTTTATTCAATAGTATATACATGTTTTTTAATAATTGTATATTTTTTACACTCAATTTTTCATTAAAAAAATTAACAATTAAATTGTATACATTTTTGCACATAATTATATATGTTTTTATTTATATTTATATATGGGTGCACCCTAAGATAGCGTGCACACTATAATTAGCCTTTGTATTAATATATTAGATAAGAGATGAAAGAGCGCTAATACATGAGTACCCTTCTGAATTTTAAGACATCCTTTCTTTCATCCATTTATATAATTAAATCAATATTTACCCTTCCTTTCATCAAATATTGATATTTCATACAAAGGACCTTGCTATTTAGCCAGAATCTGATCAGCCAGAAAATAACATTAATGTAATTTAGAGTAAGTTATTAATGTTAATTGACAGATATACCCATTAGTTGCAAGAGTATTAAAGTGGGTGCCTCTTCCCTAATTAATTGTTAGATAATGATACGTGGCCGGATTCTGGCCAGCCAGAATTCATATACTATTCCTTTAATTACTATTTTGTCCCTTAATTTAGTCAGATGGTTTTAAATAATTAATTATTCTTAAAATTGATTAGATGCTGAAAACATGACAATCAATTCTTAATTTAACAATTAATATTCCATTAATTGCCACAGTTTACGTAAATTAACTACTACTTTTATTTATTGGTTACTTTACTTTAAAAAAAATTCAAATTATTGAAATTATTTACATAATCTTTATTTCATGAATTGTATATGTACAAGAATTTTTCGTAGAATATTAGTAGCATATTGATAATAATAACAGCAAATAAAAAAATAAAACATAAAAAGTAAATGTACCTATTTCACTTTTATACGGAATTAATTTTTAAAATTCTATATTATTTAATTAAGTATGTTACACAAAATTTTTTAAGGAGCAACGTGGCGCCGCCACATACACAATTCCAAAATTTTATTTTTGGCAAGCACTTGTAAATTAATAATATTAATGATACTAAATACTCCCTCCGTCCCCTTGATACGTAAGGTTGTCAATTTTACCCGCCAGGTCGGGTTACCCCGCGGGTACCCGGGTGATTGGGTAAGGGTAGGATATGCAAAATCGGGTAATGGATCGAGTAATACCCGTACCCGAAAAAATGCAGCGGGTAAGGGTAGGGTACGGGTTCTCCCATTATACCTGTGTACCCGACTCGATTACCCGTTTAAATATATATATTTATATATATATAATTACTAATTTAATATTAATATTAATATTAATTTCTTTAAATATTACACCACTGCTACTGTACCTAACCTACAGCCCACGGCCCACCCGTAACCCCTTACCCCAAAAGCCCACCCAATACTAATACTAATTTCTTTAAACATTATGTTTCAATTTACCAATTTCATATCCTGAATCCTGATATATCCAAAATCAAAATTTAGAATTACTGAATTAGGGCATCTCAACTCTCAAGTCTCTCCAACTCCCACTCAGTCTCTCATCTCTCGCGGCCTCGCCGTATCGCACCCGACACCTCCCTCTCTCTCTCTTTCTTCCCTCACACGAATGCACGATTGCTCAGGTTCTTATCGGTCGGCTCTTCTGTAAGGTCTTCACAATCTCCCTTATTTCTCACTCATCATTTCTTTGTTTTGATTTTGAATCACTCCTGAGTTTGATTGTTAATTTTGCTGTGCAATAGTAAGTTATTTGTAAAGATCCAGATTCTAGCGCTAATTAGAGACTTTCTTGTAGCCTTCTACTGTCCGATTTAGGTAAAAAACTTGCGTGACTGCGTCGTTTGATTTGGGTTCGACTCACCTTTTAGGATATTCATGTGTATTTTTTTCTGATTAATTGGATGTTTTTCTTAATTTGGTCGACAGTTGATGAATTCTACTTTTATTCTTTTCTTGAATTTGTGGGCAGTCCACAAAATTTTCAACTACTTCTAGCTATAGTTTTAAAAATTATTGTGCATTTAAATTAGTGGTTTTGTTGATGTTGCCCTTCTGTTTGGACCTGGTATGTGCTCTTTGGTGATTTTGAATGCCAAATTCATATTATTAATTAATGAGTGCTGGTGGTTTATGCCGTCGCCGTCTCACCAAGCACCATGTTAAGGTATATGCATTGCCTTTATGAATCATATCAACTGTTCTCATTTAGCAACTGAGTTCATTGCCTTCAATCGGTTCAGCAATTAGTTTGCAATTGGGATTAACTGTTTCATTTACATTTTAAATTGAGTAATTATTTTTCAATTTTGAAAGAATAATTCTCGTCAATTCCATCATTGATTAACATTTTTTACGTATATGTATAGATGAGTACTCCATCTGATGTGCCTTCACAACAATCGGTGCGTCAAGATTCTGAACATGCTGAAAATATGATGGATATGGACTCAAATCCTAATCCTCAACCATCTAATACCCCAGAAGTTGAACAATTCATTAATGTTAGTGAAAACGATTGTGGTACTCGAAAGAGGAAATTAGTATATGACGTTTGGGATCATTTCAAAAAAGAAAAACTTGATGGAACTGACAAAGCCATTTGCAATTATTGCAAAAAGAAGTTGAGCGCAGTTAGTAGGAATGGAACAAGTCACTTACGAGATCATGTTGGTAGATGTCCTTCAAGATCCACAAAAGATATAAAACAATGTTTGTTGACTGCTAGCACAAACAAAGATGGGACAACACAATTGAAAAACTATTCCTTCGACCCTGAACTAGCTAGACTTCATCTTGCATACATGATCATTCAACGAGTACCCACTTCGCAAGGTTGAACATAAATGGTTTAAAGTATTCATGAATACTTGTCAACCTCTCTTCAAGCCAATCTCAAGAAACACTCTTCGTAGTGATATTTTGAAGATTTTTGTTGATGAGAAGAGTAAAGTAATGAGTTTGTCGGAGAGTAATGAGAGTCCAATTGCAATCACTAGTGACATGTGGACTTCTAGCAATCAAAAGAAGGGGTACATGGCTATAACTGCACATTTTGTGGACAACACATGGACTTTATGTAGCAGAATTGTAAGGTAATATTTACTTATTTTTATTTAAATTTAATTTTGACAAAAATAACATATTTAACTCTTTATTTTTAACTTCATATAACAGGTTTGCGTATGTTCCTTGTCCACACACCGCTGAAGTGATAACAGATGTGTTGTTTGAGTGCTTGCTAGATTGGAACATAGAGCGTAAGTTGTCTACTTTGACATTAGACAATTGTAGCACTAACGATTCTGTTGCTTCCATGTTGGCATTGTTGATGAATAAATTTTCTCCTGACACATTATTGTTGGGTGGAGACATTTTACACATGCGGTGTGCAGCTCACATACTGAACTTGATTGTTAAAGATGGTATGGATGTGATTGGAAGTAGTATCGAGAGGATTCGTGATAGTGTATACTACTGGACAGCAACACCTAAAAGGGTGGAAAAATTTGAAGAAACAGCGCGCCACCTACACATTCGATATAAGAAAAAGCTTGCCCATGATGTTAAAACTATATGGAATTCTGTTTCTCTCATGCTTAGTTCTACATTGCCATATAAAACTGTTTTTCCTCGTTTAAAACAATGTGATCCGGGTTATAAGTCTTTGCCTACTGATGACGATTGGGTGCTTGCTAGTGATGTTTGTGATAAGCTAGCTGTGTTTTATAAGTTAACCAATATATTTTCTGGTACCAAATATGTCACTGCAAATCAGATCTTTATGTATATTTGTGAGATAAGAATTAGAATGAATGATTGGTTGGAGTTTGGATGTGATGAGGTGAAGGCAATGGCAAAAAAGATGATTGAAAAATATAGCAAATATTGGGTAGACATTCATAAGGTTTTCTCAATTTCTGTTATTTTAGATCCTAGATTCAAGTTTAGGATGATTGATTACTTTTTTGATCAATTTTATGAAGAAAAAGCTAAAGATGAGAAGGAAAAGCTTCGAAGTATTATGCATGAACTTGAAAAGGCATACAAGTCTTCTCCTCAAAACTCTCATTCTAATGCTAGTACTAGTAGAACCAAATCCTCATCATCTCATACTTCAGAATCAGTTGTAGAATCAGTATCAGATGATCTTTTAGGTAGCATTCGCTCTTTTGAAGTGTATTTATCTGAGGTTATCACTGATACACAAGATAAATCAGAGTTTGAAAGCTATTTAGAGGAGAGATTATTGCCTATTCATCATGATTTTGATATACTTATTTGGTGGAAGACTCAAGGGATTAAGTATCCTACATTGCGTCGAATTGCAAGGGATATTTTTGCGATTCCTGTTTCTACTGTTGCTTCAGAGTCTGCATTCAGCACGGGTGGTAGAATTGTGACCAAGCATCGAAGTAGACTTATTCCAGAAATATTGGAAGCATTGATGTGTTCTCAAGATTGGCTATGGGAAAAACACAACGATATGATTTTTTCAATAAATTATTTTTCATGCTCTCTATTTTATGAATTAACATGGTTATAATTTATATTATTTATGATTTAGAAACATCTGGACCAGTTAAAGGAGTCGCATGCTATTCAAGTGATGAAGATGAAGATGAAGATGAAGATGAAGATGAAGATGAAGATGAAGATGTAAGTAATGTATTGATGTTATTATTAAAAGAGTTTTAATTTATTCAATTAATTATATACATGTATATACTATATACTACTCCTTCCGTCCCATAGAAGTTGGTATAATTTTTTTGGGCACGGAGATTAAGGAGTATAATAATTTAATGTAAAGTGGAGTAAAGTGAAGTGAGAGAAATAATATTTAATGTGTAGTGGGTAGTTGTATTAGAGGTGATATGTGGGGCCCATGAGAATAGATTAATTGTTTTTTGTGTGGGTCCATGTATTGAAAAGGAAATGTATCAACTTTAGTGAGACAAACCAAAAAGGAAAGTATGTCAACTTCTATGGGACGGAGGGAGTAATATTTATGTATGTTTTATAGGTGTCATCAGCTTCATGTGTTATTTGAGTAGCTTTTGCACTAAGGAGATAGTAGTTTTCGATACATTTTCAAGTGTTGGATTATGATATTTCTCCTCATGTTATTATATTTACTATGTTGATTTCTTGTTGTTGCACTTGGATGGAATATTATTGTGTATGTATTATGGACTTTATTTTTATGCTTTATGTTTAATTTTGATGTTTTTGCGTTGATTATAAGAGGAAAAAATTGATATGGGAAGTTGCGGGTCGGGTCGGGTCGGGTTGGCCAGGTTTAGTTATTGCGGGTATCCGTATTTTACCTGTTTAATATATTCGTCGATTATTTATTGCGGGTATCCATATACCCGCGGGTAATCCGTTTATCCGGTGGATAAACCCGTATCCTACTCGTAGCTGAAATTGCGGGTAACAGGGGTAGGGTAATTGGGGTAGCGAGTAGTAGGTGGATTTGACCAACCCGTACCCTACCCTACCCGTTTACATTCATATTGATACGTATCCATTTTGCCATTTTGGTCTGTCCCAATACAAAGTATTCATTTTTTTTTTGGATTGATGTGACACACAAGGAACCCACACTCAACACTAATACCACTACCCACTACACATTAAAATATTATTTCTCTCACTTCATTGCACATTAAAATATTATACTTCTTAATCCACGTGAATAAAGTAAACTAATACATATTAGAGGGACGAAGGGAGTAATTAATTAAAATGAATATATATACATATTCGCTTAAAATTTTATTTTAAATTACTATAGTTAATAGTTATTTAAAATTATATTTAATTAAATATATAACTACTTTTTATAGTACAATTATCCGTTACAAATGATATTATTTTATCATTTTGGACATACATTTTATTTAGGTATCATATTATCATTTTCTTTCTATAGAAATATAAGACATTTAAAATATGGATTCAGACAATCACTAATATAACAATTTAGTACACATGAAATATACTCTTAAATCCATATTAAGAAGCAAATGATATCCTCACGGTAAAAAAAAAAACATATACTTCATTGTAACGAAGTTAGTATAAATTTTCATCCATATAAGATAAAAAAATCTTTGCTTTGAAAATAAATAAATATTTTGTGCAGATGTTTTATGAAATGATTCCACAAATTATGTACTCCTTCGTCAGGGCCGTTCTTAAAATTTTTTATTTCCGAATCAAGATATAAATATGGACCTTACTTTTAATTCTCTATAAAATTTATTTCAAACTTTATATCTTTTTAATTATTCTTCTTCATATTTTTATGATATATGCTATTAGAGTCCCTTTTCATAAATAATTATTGAGTTATGAGAAAAATAAATTTAATGAAAATCGTAAAAAATATAATGAGTAAGAAAACAATAATAGTAAAAGAAAATGAGATATAGCAAATTATAATAAAATTTTCACATTTTTCATTTTCTTCTTCTCATAATAGGGAATCGAATATGAAGTCCCTTGAGATACTATCTCCTCTGTCACCACTTAAGTATTACTCTCAACAAATACAAATTATATATATAAATAAGATATTATAAAATTATGGCCTCTAAAATTGATCAAATTTTTTGGGTGTGAGTCGATCGACTCATTGGACTCACATTATAAGGACCGGCCCTGTCCTTCGTTCCGTGTTAACGTTGACGTTTGCTTTTTGCACTGAGATTAAAAGATATAATATATTAATGTGTAGTGAGGTGAGAGACATAATATTTAATGTAAATTGGATTGTTGTATTAGTGTTGTGTGTGGTCTGAATAATTAATTATTTTTTGTTGGGGCTAACCTGACAAAAAAAAATGTAAACTTTAACATAAAACAATCTAAAATGAAAAACGTAAACCTTAACGCGAGTTGGTGGGTGTAATAGTCATGATTTATTCATGTATATATATATATATATATATATATATATATATATATATATATATATATTATTTATATCTATATCTACATAATAATAATAATAATAATAATAAAGGAATCCTATAGCTAATAAGACAAACCGCCGCCCAGGGAGAGGATTATCATATCTTACATGTTGTGGAGAAATCATTAAATTCTCTGTAAATAGAGATACTCACGTCCCATATCCCAGCGTAAATTATTTCAATCTCTGAAATGAGAGATCACGTCTCGTAATGTAATCATTAATATTCTCACCTTCTAATAAGACAAAACCCTAAAGTTCCACTCCACCGCCCTTCTTTCTCCCCTATATCAAATAAGGACATTTTCTTTAGCCTTCTCCACCGCAGAAGTAAAACCTTTCCTCATAAAAACTGACTCTTCATTTCCACACTCCACTGCCCTCCTTTCGCTCCTGTATCAAACAAATATGTTCACTCTAGCCTTCTTCACCGCATAAGTGAAACTTTTCTTTATGTCTTCTTCATTAGAGTAAACTTATTCCTACTGACCAGAAAACTTCCCTAACCACAGTAGCCAATCTTGTCCTCCTGTAAGAGAAAGAAATCTTGTCCTCCTCGTAGACAGAAAAAAAACTTAGTTCACGATTAAATCTTTCTTCCAGAAGGAGAGTTGCGCTATCATAGGGAAAACTTACCGTGACTTTAGCAAGATCTACATGTAAGATTGTGACACTCATTTCAATCTTAAAACTTATTCACATTTGTTCTGTAAGGGCCACTACATTGTTCTTTTGATAGAAAGACGGTCGTCATATTACCTGAAACCTTATATCTGTCACCTAAGCTACAAGGTAACTTCTTTTACCTCATTTATACTTGAATGCAGTAGGGATGCGTTATTGAGCTTTTCCTTATTTGTTATTTCATGTGAAAGAATAATTTTCTGATATAACTTTTACTTTGGGAAAGACTAAGAATGAGACTTTTCTGCAAATAACTTTTCTGAAAGACAAATATGAGATGTTTACTACTCTGCAAATAACTTTTTCCTTAACAAATATACTTCCTTTAGAGATGTGTACTCCTGCAGTAGATATGCGTTATCAAGCTTTCCCTTATTTGTTATTACATATGAAAGAATAATTCTGTGGATATGAGTTTTACTGTGAAAGACTAAGAAATAATTTTCCTTACATGTGTAACACAAATATGCTTCCTTTCTTACACATGTTGCGTGGTGTTCCACTTTGATGCCTCTATGTTGCGTGGTATTCCATTTTTTATTTATCATATTAAACTTGTCTTAGTTAGTGGCCTGCTGTCTATGTTACATAATATTTTAAAAAAAAATTCTTAATAGGTTTTAAACTCAACTTAGTGATAGTCCTTAAAAGTTTGCATATCAAATAAAATTATATAGTAAAAGTGTTAAAATTACTTCACAACCTTTGTATTAGCATTGTATTTGAATAAATATACCTTACTGTATGTATACTTTTTCACAAATCACGTACCCTTCTTATATTAATACTATATCAAGTTAAATAAGTATTTATCACGTGGAATTTTTCATAATAATACTCTATAATTGAATAGTTTTATGAAAATATATTACCAATATATATACTAAGTGAATAATAACGATAACATTAATAGTATATGTATACATGTAATACCCAAGTTTCTCACTACAAGTGTGTTTATATAATTTAATTTGTATTATGTGTATTTTATAATTATGTGACAATTATTTCTAAATTTTATTTATCTTTACATTTTATTTGAGACATCTGTGATAATAATGGTGACAATATGTGAATATATGTGTGTATAAATATTTACGTATATTAATTTGGATATATGAGTAAATTATTTTATGTGTATAAATACACTTTTCTTAATTATTAAGTATCACACGTATTTTTTATTATAATAATAATATAATATATAATAATAAAAAAAAAAAAAAAAAGTCAAAAAGGGGCGGTTGGCTGAATTGATTTGGCTTAGCAGCCATAATTGAAAAAAATGGCAATGCAGCCGTTTTCAATAAAAAAAAAAAAAATTTGGCCACTTTACTTTTCGTGTATATATATATGGGGGGTGTTGAGGATTTTATCACCTCACACACTCCTCCATGATTCCCAAAATTCCCACTATAATTTCCTTGGAAGTTCCTTCCTTGCATGAAGGCAACTTCCTCAAGCGTCATTTCGGGTGGGCACCAACTATCTTGAACTCCAAAATTAGAGGACATTCCTTGTTGAGGCATAGAATTCGGCATTTGACCACTTTGAGACGATTGTCCCACATTAGGCATAGACATATCTTGTTGAAAATTAGGAAACACTTGTTGATTCATCAAAGGTGATGATGTACCTTGTTGAGGATTTGTAAGCATTTGTTGATTCACCAATGGCTTGGACAAAGAATCCGGAGACATTTGCCAATTTTCACTCATTTTCTTGAGTATCTCCTTGATTGCCTTATCGGTGATATCTTCTTTAGGCACCTCCACCTTTTTCACTTGTTGCAAGCACACCTCTTCCATCTTAGCAATCCTTTCTTTTTCATATAGGCCCACAACTCTATCCATGGCCCATTGTCCCGTATTCAAAGCTATTTCCTCGCATATGGCAATTGCTCTTTCCGGAGTTTTTCCCAAAATCGAACCTCCCGATGAAGCATCAACTAGCATCCTTTCACCCCCACTCAAACCGGCATAGAAAAATCCTACTTGTTGATCTTCAGGAAATCCGTGTTGTGGACACTTCCTTAGCATTTCTTTGAATCGGTCCCAAGTTTCACTAAAAGTTTCAAGAGGCATTTGCTTAAACTGCAATATTTGACCTTTGAGATGCAACATCTTTGATGGTGGGAAATACTTGCTCAAGAACTTTTGTGCCAACTCTCTCCATGTGTTGTAGGATCCCGGTGGTAAAGTATGATACCAAGCCTTAGCTCTATCTCGTAATGAAAACGAGAAAAGCTTCAATTTAATAATATCCTCACTTACCCCATTTATCTTGACCGTGTTTGCTAACTCTGTAAATTGGGCTAAGTGAGCATTTGGATCCTCCATAGTACCACCACCAAATTGGTTTGCTTGCACCATATTGATCAATCCCGTCTTGATCTCAAAATGATTAACATTCACCTGTGGTCCCACAACATAGTTTTCATATTGAGGTTGGAAATGATCTCGGATATTCATCCCCACTCCATTATTTCCATTACCCCGATGTTGATTTTGCACTACCGGAGGAGCTTGTTGGTTATCCCTTGCTTCTTGTTGTGCCAACAAGTTTTGAATGATAGCTTGCATTTGCTCATTGTGAGCTTCCATTCGTTGGTTTTGAGCTTGCATTTGTTGGTTTTGCAAGTGCACTTGTTGCATATAACCTTGTGGCACATACTCCGGATTATTATTTCCCCCTCGAGCATTATCACCCCCTTGAAAAAGCCTCATGTTACCTTCTTCATCACCAATATTTGCATTATCCCTTATGTGTTCCATTTCTTCCTCCGTAGGTTTAGAATTCCTCTTCTTTGTCTTCTTAAGGTAGCTTCCAACTCCAAGTTCAAAGGTTCAATAGATTGAAACCTTGAACGAGTTTGCATGTACCTACAAGAATTCTCAAATTAGCTCTCCAAGTAACCAAGACAAGTAAACAACTATACAAATGAAAGAAATATCCTTATCAAGACTAATCAACTTCAAACTCGTTACAACCACAAGTTTAACATTTCCCCGGCAACGGCGCCATGAACTTAGCCGATTTCTAATGAAATGTCAAGAGTAAGTGTACTCTATCGTTGTTGTATACGCGTGACCAAGTGCAAAATTTATAGTATTGTCGTCCCAAGGGAAAAGGTAAACTCAAGTTGTATCCGGATTTTCCATTGATTTATGTTTTGTAAGGATTATCAAGATAAGGTTTTGATTTAAGAACTATGATTACTCTATCAATTAACTAATGAACTAGACAAGCAACTAATTATAACAAATATCAATCAAATCAAGTAGCAAGATGAGATGGACTGGATGAAGTGTATCTAAGAATAGAGCAAGGCTAGCAACATCATGGTCAAGGTCTTATGTAGACTTCACACTCACTCAAGCATTGATGACTTTCAAGTTATGATACTAAGGGCAATCACAATTGTACCCCTAACCCCTATGGCCAAGGTGATTAGGTTCTCAACTCTTTTACAAGTTTAAATCTCCTAAGATTGTCTTACTCTCAATTCCCTCATGGGTACTATGATCATAAGTTGGTTCCCCTCACTAGTTCATCACTAATGTTCTATCATGAGGTTCTAAGCACTTGGAGGGAATGGCTTTCCTCCCCTCATACTAACCAAGTCACCTAATACAATCAATGATTCAATTAAACCACCACACATAATATTGGAATGGCCATCCTAATACTATGCATAGAGAATTTAACCACACACATCATGCATCAAATGAGTATACGCATTCATGATAGAAAGTAATCATAACAATCAATTCATCAAGCTTTAATAGTGCAAAAATCTACATATTTCCTAACCAATCATATTGCTAGCCTCACTTGAGGACTAGCCACAAATATTCATTACCAATTGGCTACAATCCAATACAAGCTCCATATGCGCAGTATAATGAAGAAAGTAGCAAAATAAAAGAGATTGAGCTTCCCCTTGAAGGTAGACTCCTTCTTCCTTGATCATGCCAAATTCTTCAAACAAATCTGATTTTCTCTTCTTAGATGATGGAATGGATGGATGTATGGATGGATTTATGAAGATCAAGGTGAATTGATGGATTTAGATGGTGTAGATAGATTGTGGATCTAGTGTGTGAGGAAATGTGGTGTGGATTGTGTGTAACTGCTCTCAATCTGATCTAATGTGTCAATCTCTCCTTCAATTTCGCATCAATCATGGTTTTATATCACTTATGGACCTTCTAGAAGCTTCTGGAACATTCTGAAATTTTCACAGGATTTTGCGCCTACACGGCCCGTGCTGCAGTACACGGCCCGTGTAGGGCACACCTACTTCGGCGTTTTTGTGCGTGCTTCCGGACACGGCTCGAGCTGCAATACACGGCCTTGATCATGGCCGTGCAGCACTTTCTGACGATAATACACGGCTACTTCTTACAGGGCCGAGCTCCGCACACGGGGCGTGCAGCAGCGCACGGCCCGTGCACCAGCGCACGGCCGAATCTCTGGCCGAGCAGCGTGTTCTGATGACATTACACGGCCAGCTGCTACAGGGCCGTGTTCCGCGCACGGCCCGTGCAGCTGCATGGCCTATTCTTCGTCTCCCTTTCGCTCCCGACTCTATTTTTGTCCGTTCCATGATCTTTTTTACACATATTTAAGCTCATTTACACAATTCTATCAGTTCGTACCACTTTCCTCAAAATAACAATAACTCCACCAAACTTAACACAAATACGGATAACAACATCCGAAAATACACACATAAAGACACTAAAACCTAGGTGAAAATGACGACAATCATAGATTAGGAAATAAATGCATTTTCATGCATTGTCATGCATGATTTCTACTTACTGAGATTTTTGTCTCATTAGTTTATGCATTGTAGGTGAGCCTGATACTATTTAAGTATGTGGTGTGGTGAACTGTGAAAGCTGTGGAGCTCCTACAAGGTTTCGAGTGGATGTACATAGATGACGACCTGTTGGGCTAGACCGTGTGTTTATTTTATTTCCGCTGATATTTTGTTATGTAATATAAAAAGTATTATCACCAGTTTGTGTGGATTGATGTGGTGTCAGAAACCAGTTGCGTATGTTGAACTGGTGTGACCGTTTGGATAATATATATTATGTGAAAAAAAATATATATATGTGCAAATTTTATGATGATGATGTTTATGTTAATTAAAGAATTATAAGATATGAAAAGTGGGTCGTGACAATACATGTGTGTATATAAATATATGGAGTATAAATTATTAAAATAAAATTTATACTATAAATATCTTACTTCCAATTAAAGAATGTATAGTATCTTTTTCATAATAATAAAACTTATGTATACATATATGTATGTTATGTATAATATGTAAATTTTTTTTTAAAAATAATAATAATAATAATAATAATAATGATAACTTTCAATGATATGAGTCTATTATGATATTTAAAACTTATTTATCAAATTTATGAAAAAATGCTTGGTCATTTAAAAGTTATACATATTTTATCTTAGGAAATAATGTGTTATAACACTGCAGAAACTTCATACTCGTTTTACACTATTAAAACGGATGGATTTGATAAAATTTTTAACATGAAACTTGTTCGTCTATATGTTTATTATGTAACTGTAAAATATCTTTGAAAAATATTCACTCAAATAAAAGTTATGTATGTTTTACTAAACTGTGGCATAATGCTTACGTGAAAAATAAGCAAAACTTCATCTTTTCGTTTAATCATTAAAACGAACGAATTAGGAAAATGGCTAAGTATGAAAATGTTCACCTATGTGTCTAATATATGCATATAAAATAGTTTTGAAATAAATTAGCGGTCCGATAGCTATAACCAATTTTCCAAACTGTAACACCATTAAGAACCTTTTATACAAACTCATTGTATTTTGAAGTTTATTTTATAACACTAATTTAGGCTTTCTTTTAAAGAAATAATTTTCAAATCATCAAAATAGTTTATAAATAAAAACACTTAATTATATGCTAAGTAAGAATTAAATTCTTGAAGGCATAGAGATTGCAAGGAGAATTTAGCAACGACAACGCTCGTTTGAAATCCAACCTTTAATCTTACCCTTGTATAACTTGTCTTCATTGAGGTGAGCTTTCTGTTACGAATTTTATATTGAACTTGGTTGCATTTATTGATGTCATGAATATGCATGAAAATTTACCTAAGACCGGTGGGTCGGGATTCTGTATGTACAGTTGGCATTATTGCAATGTCAATAAGGAAGACGAACGCGTTCGCATAACTTTGACGGATTAAATAATGTGCGCTCTCGGGCGACTTGACTATGAGTTAATTCCCTTTACTATTATAAAATCATGAGGTTCATTTCTCAAGAGGTGTAGTCATTTTCAATTATGAAATCTAACAGGAAATCCCCCACTGAGTACATTCCCGTGTGCTCACCCCTATGTTTCCATCTACAGAGCCGGCGTGACGGGTGATGAGTTGGAAGGGTTGGATTATTACAAAAAGTATTTCGTAATTTGCTTAAATAAGTGTTAATCTTGTGAACAATAACTCTTATATTGTCACTGCACACAAATCACCAAAAGACTTCCGCTACTCAATTTCTAATATCTTTGATTAAATTCTAATTATGGTTTAATTAAACTCTCATATATTATTTTCATAAAATTTAATGCAATTGTTTTATTTTAGGTTTTATAAAAAAAAACCACTTATAAATCTAATTATTTTTTTTTTCCTTTTTACATATCATTAAATTGGGTCGTGACAGAGGGAGTGTCACTTTTTATTACGTACTAACTCTGTTTTGGAGAACCGTTCACATTTCCTTTTCTGTTATTTTAAAAAAAATTATTACTCTTCACATCCTATCATAATATTTACTTATTTTCATTTTAAATGTTCCATGATCCCACCAAGTTTACATTTATCTTCAAGTATATGAGATTTATACAAAACAATTAATATATATTTATAGAGTCCGCACACAATATTAATACAACAATTCACTATTTATTAAAATATTATATTTTTCAACCAACAACACATTAAAATATAAATAAATTTAAACATTTTTTTTTTAAATAATTAATTTTTTTTAAAAAAATTGAAAAATATTTTGTTAAATAAACTAGATTGCTAATCAGATAGCTTTATAATATTTTAAGTTGTAATTAAATATAAGTACTATATTTTTGTGATCCTATGATGAATTTAAACCGGTATTAAATACAATCTCATTAATTCACATGCATGTTGAGCTAATCTAAATGATTTTTTTTTAAGATATATGTAAACTTCATTTAAGAGCAATTAAAAAAAATCTAAATTTTTACATTTTAAAAACTTAATAGCAAAAATTCATAATGAATCATTGTTAAATTATTCGGAGAGAAGATAAAGAAGGCATGATTTTTATTTTCCTAATTCTAAGTACAATTACGTTAATAATAATTATTCTTCTTCAATGTAAGCTTGCAATCTCGAAAATCTAAGATCAATTAATTATGGAAGAGGCACCTACTTTAATACTCATAAGAACAATTAGTTAGGGAGGAGGCACCTACTTTAATACTCCTGCAACTATTACGGGTATATTTGTCAATTAACATAAAAAACTTACTCTAAATTACATATATTCCCAGATGAATGTATACGTTTATTTTTTCACGTTGATTAATGAATATAATATTTTAATGTGTATTGAAGTGATATAAATTATATTTTAATATATTGTGGGTAGTTGTATTAGTGTAGTGTGTGGTCATGTATATATAAAAATTATTTTGTATGAATTCATCCACCAAAAAGAAAATGCATACTTTGTTTTGGATTGATCAAAAAAGAAAAGTATATACCTTGCTCTGGGACGGAGGGAGTATTATATAGGTAAAATATGATTATTAATTGCTTAGTATTAAATATTATATCCTTAATTTTTTGAGAAAAAATTAATTTTTTAATCAAACATTTATATTATTTATATTTCAACCTCGATGAAAAATAATACCTTTATTAATTAAAATATATACCTTTTTAAAACAAAATATTATATCCTTATATACTTTGTGTTCTCAGGACACAAAAAAATCAAATTAAATTTATATTTAACAAATTAAAAGATGTAATTAAAACATTAACAATTATGAATTAGTACTAATGTGTTATTTAAAAAAATAAATAGTTATTTCATTATATTTCATACTTAAATAATTAATAATATATATGTATGTTGAAGTATATTTTTTAATGAATAAATTTTGTGTAAGAAAATAATGAATTAAAATGTATACCTTTTAAAACAAAATTGTGTATCCTTACACACTTTGTGCACCTGAAACACAAGAGACCAACTCTATAAAATATTGAATTATATATATATATATATATATATATATATATATATATATATATATATATATATATATATATATATATATATATATAAATAAAAGTGTAAACCCATTTGCAGGGGATATCAACTCATAAATATTGTTATCTCCTTATCGCTAATTAATTCCACTTTTCTTTTTGATTCCTCTCAAGTTATTTTTAAAATGAAATTTTAGCATATATCTCAATAACTTTACTTATTTTTTTATTAAATTATCTAAATACTAACTTTTATATACATTTTAATAACTTTACACATTTTTATACATAATAAAATATTTTTCTTAATCTCCGTGCATAAATATACATGCGTTATTTTGCAAGAGATTATAAACTTTAGGATTGACTAACATCCTAGCTAATGAACATTTTCATAAATAAATGAATCATCGTAAATAAATAAATATTACATAAGTTTTTAATTAAAATTTTAGGAATTAATAATTTTTATAAATTGTAAAAAATTAAACAGATAAAAAATTAATAATTAATGATCAAACGAAAATTTTCCTCATATATTCTTCATTTCGGGAACTCCAATTATTCATATTTTTATTACTATAAAATAAAATATGCTCCACCAGGAAGGAAAAAAATTAGTAAAAAATTTGGTGGGAAAAAATTAGTAAAATATTTGGTTACATTAAAAAGGAAAAGAAAAACAGTTGGAATAAATGCACTAATTAATTGTTAAAGACGCTTTAATTGAAAATCTTAAAAATGGCAATACACAGTCTTGAGAGTATCAAAGCAAATAAATAAATAAAAAAGAGACTATTCATATTTGTTAAAGGATATGTTTGTCATTTCATATTTTAACTTTCCTATTATTTATAGGTTTGTCATTTCAAATTCTGGTCATTTAGCATTGTCCTTAATTGTTCCATGAGTATTAAAGTAGGTGTCACTTTCCTAATTAATTGATCTTAGATTTTCGAGATTGCAAGCATACATTGTAAAAATGGAATAATCATCATTAACGTAACTGTACTTAGAAATTAGAATTAGAAAAATAAAAAATCATGCCTTCTTTATCTTCTCTCTGAATTATTTATGTACATTCAGAAAAGTTATAATTTAACAAAGATTCATTATGAATTTTTGCTGTTAAGTTTTTAAAATGTAAAAATTTAGATTTTTTTTAAATGCTCTTTATTGAAGTTGACATATTTCTTTTATATATATATATATATATATATATATATATATATATATATATATATATATATATATATATATATAAATTAGCTCAACATTTGATTTAATGAGATTGTATTTAATATCGGTATAAGTTCGTCATAGGATCACAAAATATATTACTTATTTAATTACAACTTAAAATATTATAAAAGCTATCTGGTTAGCAATCCAGTTTATTTAACAAAATATTTTTCATAATTTAAAAGAAAATAATTAATTATTTTTTAAAAAAAAATTCGTTTAAATTTGTTTAAATTTTCACCATTTTATTTAAGTTGTATGACCATTTTTACGTTTTGTTAAATAATTATTTTAATTAGAAATATTATATTTTTTAATTAAAAATATTATCACTTAGTTTAATTTTTACTATAAATTATTCATGAAATTATTAATTGCACCACTATCACTTTTTATCAGTTTGAATATTACATTTTGTTAAAATGTTTTAACTTCTGATCAGTCTCACGAAATTATCCCGTGAGAAGAAAAATAAGTATTCCCTCCGTCGTGAAGAACCATTTATACTTTTTTACATTTATCTGTTCTATAACACTCTACACACCCCAAAAAATGAGACAACTCCTTTATCCATAACTTCAAATATGTTACTTTAATTTCAAATTTATCACTTTCACCTAATAAAAAAAATATTTCTTTACATTATTTTTATTACCTAAAAATATTATAATATCCTCTAAAATAAAAACAAGATGAATAATCCTGTTGTAAAAGAATACTCCCTCCGTCTAGTTCGAAGGTTTATATTTTTTTAATTTACATGGATTAATGAATATAGTATTTAAATTTGTTATGAATTGAGGAATATAATATATTATTGTATTAATATTGTGTTCGGACTCCATAAATATATATTACTAATTGTCTTGTGTGATTTTCATTTATTATAAAGGAAAATGTAAACTTTATAATAAAATCGTGGGATGTATAAAATAAAAATGTATAAACTTTATGGTGGAAGGTAAAGAATAATAATTTTTCTTAAATAACGGAACAGTAAATGTGGACGATTCTCCAAGACGATGGGATTACGTAATAAACAGTGATACATATATTTTGTGGAATCATCTTACATTGTAAGGTATTCTCATACCAATTTTTTATTTATTTTCAAAGCAAAGATTTTTTTATCCTATATGGATTGAAATCTAATGTCATAACTACTTTCGCTAAAGTAAAAGAACAACACAAATGTGAAACCCTTTTACAATTTGATTTTGGGTGGCTATTTACACCCGATTTTACTAAACATATCCCATAAATATATAAGAATAAGTAATCCTTATATGTTAAGACATAAATACTCTTATATTAATTTTAACTAATATTTTTTATTTAATATTTCTTTAAATTTCTATATATACCCCAATATATTTCTATTTGTACCCAAATAAGATTTCTATATGTATCTCAATCTCATAAAATTATAAACCCTATTAATTAATTTTTCATCATCGTGATAAAATGAAACAAGCGATAATCATGAAAAAGGGGAATGATGAAGATCAGCAACGGCAATAATCATAGAGAACATTGAGGTTAGTTTTCTCAGATGAACGCTGCCTTGAAACCGTGAAGATTCAATCTGTTCGGATGGTATAACCGAACAGATTGAATTGTTCGATTGCTTAATCGAACAGTAAAATTTAAGGGAGAAGAAATTATATTCACTAGTCCACTGGTGATGATGGTGGCCAGGTTTTCTTCTAATGCGTGCCAATACAGTGAAACCACTTAGCCATCTCAGCAGCAGACATCGTAGAGATGATGACGTCATGGGACTGCAGTAGTGCCACGACATCTGGTTTTTGGATGTGTGATACAAGATTATTTGCCAATTTTATTTTTTTACCACAACAAGAGATTGTGTCATTGTACACGGATGTATTGATACATTCTTTACTTTCCCCATCTTACTCCATTGACCCAATCTTACTCCATTGACCTATTTTTATGTGGTTTGATGATAGCTTTGTAAGGATAAACTGAATGTATTTGACATTGCATTTTTTTTTAATTAATGTTGGAATATGATTATCTGTAAACTCTATGAGAGATCTGATAATAAGTTGTGATTGAAGCTGATGTTCTGGTGGCAATATGAAACTTTAGTTTTATTAAAAGGGGTGGGGTTTAATTAATTAAAAGGGTAAAAGAGTCTAATATGGGGTATGTTTAGCAATTTATATAAATATCTTTTATTTTATTGGGGTACATTAAATAATTAGGGGTATATTTAGTAAAATTGGGGGTGTAAATAGCCGTTCCCTTTGATTTTTTTAAAAAATTTTAATTACTCCATTTTTCCAAAAAAAAAATTGAGTAGGTAATTTTTTATAAAAAATTTATTAATAGATGAAAAGAAAGTACCCATCCTGAAAATTACTGTGCTTATTCTTATATACGGAGATTAAGAATTCTTTTATAAATATAAAAATATATAAAGTTGTTGGCATGTGTTTAAAAAGTGAATATTTTAGATAATTTAATAAAAAAAATGTGTAAAATTATTGGGATAGGTGTAAAAATGAGTATTATTAAAATATTTTTTTTTTAAAAACGTGATAAGTATTGCAACTTATAAAAAAGAAAATGTGAAGTAATTAGCGTAAGAAGTATTAAAAAAAATAGAGAGATTGACCTCATTAAAATCAAACTTAAGCAAAAATATATACGAACTCTGTTTCATTGCAATGTATACGCTTTTTTTTTTACATAAATTAAAAAAAATATAATATTTTAATTTGTAGTGGACAATTGTATTAATATTGGAACGGATCAAAATAATAAAACTTACTATGGGATAGAGGGAATACATTAATATTGTTTTTTCATTAATGACATTATTTTTCATTTACACCACGAATTACGAATGATTCATGAAATAAATAGCTAATTCAGTTATTATATTTCATCAATCGATTTTTTTAAAATAATTTTTTAATCGTTTCACATAATGAGTTCTTTGAGAGAATTTCACACAATTTTTTTTTCTTTTCAAAATAGTAATATGTAAGAGATGTGTGTGTGATGATTTGTTTGGGTAAAAATGTATTAATTATAATGTGGGAAAAGAGAAGAGATGGAAAGAATGAGTATTATTTGAGGAGAGAGAATGTTGTGTGTGCAGAGAGTTAAAGATTAATAGGATTTATTTGAGGAGAGAAAATGTTGTGTGTGCAGAGAGTTAAAGGTTAATAGGATTTATAAGTGTATATTGGGGTGGATTTAAGTGTAGATTTTGAAAAAAAAAATGGATTTCAAAACTTAAAACATGATATCATTTGCTTTTAAATATGAATTTAAGAGTAGTATTGAAACGACCCACTTTATCATAAAAACGTAAATAACCTTTTAAGAGAAAATTTTAGGACCAATAAGATTTAATTAAAATAGACTCAGAAATTTTAGGGACATATAAAATTGTTTGCAGCGAAATTTAAAATTAAAAGAACAATAATTAAAAGTGAACCACATTTCATAGCATAGTTAAAATGAGAACTTTCTTTCAAAAATAAATTATCATGAAATTGAACATTAAGCACTTTATTTAAAGTAGACGTAAATACATTAAAAGATTCTCATTAAATTGAATCACCTCTAATGAAATAACAATTAGGAAGCTCTTACTATTAAATAACTATTAAATGAGTTTATCATGATAAACATGTTAATGTATATAAAAAATAAAACAATAAAGCCAAACAAATACCAAATAATTGCTTTATCACCCATCGTCTCTCTCCATACTCCATCTCCTTTAATCTGTAAAATATTTATATGATGGGATGAGCAAACCACAGCTCAGTGGGAAAACACTTGTCTACAATATATAACTCACGTATAAACATCAATAAATCACAACTAACAGATATAATCTTTCTGTGAACATGTCTGTGAATGATCGATCATGAAGCACGGCGGGCGTTACCCGAGGATTACATAAAATCCCGACACCTGAAAGTGCCCTGACTTATATAAATGTAATAGCACGGCGAGCCTTCCAAGGACCTTTTACAATCCAAGTATTCTCGAGGACCTTTTTATCAGTCCCGGACCCATAACGCGGTCCCTAGCTACATGTCTATGAATAGTATTACGAATACTCTATGTCCGTGGACAGTACTACGAGTAATACTCTATGACTGTGATGCAAGCAGTAACTTACCAACGTAAACACATAAGCACATATGATAGACAAAGTTTAGATTTTCCCACCTGGAATGAATGTTGATGATGAATGGATGCACTTGAATGCGTATGATGATCCGTGTCTTGTTATAACTTTCATCTATCATCAAACTATACTTATCTCAGATTAATATGCAAACTTAAAATAGAAATAAGATAATGAGTTTAAATCTTTATAAAATAATGGAAGTGTAACTTCAATATTTGAAATAAGAGAGATTAAAAGAATTTACTATGAATGGTTTGATTAAAAGTCAATGTATAGATAATTATTATAACTGATAAAATAAAAATATGATCAGTCCAAAATATAATATACATTTAATCTTTTGTGATAGAAAGAACATATCCAAATTTAATAAAATAATAAGGTGTAAAACTCTATGTTTTGGATTTTCAAAGTGATTGTAGTAAAAGCCGGAATTTCTCATAGTCACTGATAATAATTTAATATGTTTAAATTTAAACAATTAAATCATAAGAAAATCATATGAAATATAAAATATACAGTAATATACAACATATCCAAAAATAATGTTTTTTAAGGATCAGTAAATATGATTTTTATATTTTAAAAAATTAAGATAAAATAATCTTGAAATAATTTAAGCAGCAATAAAATATTTATAATAAATATTATATAATATCTATGAATGTGAAAATTACACAGTAGATTTTAAATCTTAAAATATATGATATATATGAAAATCAGATTATTTGGATTTGTTAAAATATTTATTTCATAATTTCAAATCAGAAAGAAGAAGTTTGGATGGATCAGATATTGTTGTGATATAAAATCAATATAAAATCATACATATTCTCAAAATTATTAAAAATATTATTTTATGTTTAAAACTACGTAGGATATGACATATAATAAAATCATAATAATTTGAGGTCATTTAAAAGGGTTTTGAGATAGTAAAATTGAAATCAAAGTACATAACAGTTCATATATAAAAATTGGTATATATTTAATTTAAAATAATTTACTCATTTATTCAATAGGATATTTTTATTGTGAATCATAAATACTGTAATATAAAATATATAAAAATATCATGATGTTTGAAGATGTCTAAATATTTTATTAGTAATTTCAAATAAGTAGTAATTTCATGATCTAAACTGAATGTACTAATATTTTAAAATTTGTATCAAATAATACAGTACTTCAAATGACTTAAATTTATCACAGATTACCAATAACACCACAAAGTATAACATATACGAAAATAAAGATTTTTAGAGCTCTTTAAATATGCTTTATAATTTATATATAGAAAACATAACATATTTGACAGCATGATCAGAAATATTGAAAATTTAATATAAAATAATATAATCGTTATTTCGGCTTGAAACTTTTACAGAACACCAAAACATTCATGATTCATAACATATCCAAAATTCAGATCGTTTGAAAAGGTATAAATATATAATTCGAATTTTCTAGTCACGTATCTATAAAATTTCAGATTCTACAGACATATGTATAAATTTCATATAAATTAAAATATAACTCCAAAAATCATGAAATTTTAACTACAAGTCAAAAACTCAGTATTACACAACATATAAAAATTTTGTATCCATTGGAAATAAATAGATATAGTTTTGAAATTTTAAGAATGAGTTACCTTAAATGTGTAATTTGGATGAAATCTGAAAATCTCGTTTCCATGGATTTTTTTGATGATTGAAATATCTGGGTTTCATGTGTGTTGCATGTGCATTTTTCATAGGGGATAAAATGAAGAAAACTGTATTTCTGCTCTTTCTTTCTTAAACCCTAACAGCGATGGAGAAAATGATTTTTTTTTTAAAAGAACAGATCCATTTCTTTTATTTTAATTATACGTATCAAATAAATTGGGCTTGAAAATTATTGGACTTGGGCTTACACTATATATTTATTAATATGAAGTGAAAAAGATTTAAAGTAAAGCTCTTTTAGAATAACTAAAAGTTTAATAGACTTTAAAAATGATTAAGAGTATATAAAAATGTCGGGATATTACATTCCCTCATACTTAAAAATAATTTCGTCCTCGAAATTCCGAATTTTATAAATTATAAGTGAAGAATATATGTACAAATGAATTTATGCACTTTTGCAAATAAACATTTTACCTTTTGTAAGCATTTCAATAACTTAATTTTGTTTTAACGAGGAGAACTAAATAAATCCACACACCCTTTTTTTTTTTAGAAAATAAAATAAAATTCATTGATTTTATTTTGCACTTCATGTAATTAAACTTGATGATTTTAAAATAGTGCATGCAATATAATGAATACAAAATACTTGAAGTATTATGAAATATTTCTATTGGATGTAGCAAATCTTGAGTAAAAAAGATACTTGAGCTCAACTGTACAAATGGAATGATTTATCATTTTAGAAGTGGATCGAGATTATCTGAAGAATTTATATATCCCTTTTTTCTTTTTCTTTTTTGAAACTTATTATATAAAAATAATGAAAACTTTCACTTTTTCTCCTCAAATTAGGGCATGATGTCTTCGCGAAGTGAAGATTTTAGAAAATAAAGGGTTGTCCAATTGCACTGTAGTATAAAAATAATGAATAATTCAATGAAATATAAATCTTCAACTAGAAGAAAATAGTTAATACTTTTGAAATCTTATCAAATTAAGGAAACTATGGAAATCATATGACATATGAGAAGTGTTATGACATGCAAATGTATATGAGAAATCATGTTTCATGTTTCATGTAAATGTATGTTGTTGAATGAAATGCACAATTGCATAAGCGAATAACTATGTCATTGAAATGTGAGAATTATATCACTGAAATATTTGATTACCAAATATGAAATCTTGAATGAAACATATGAACTTGATTATATATCAATGATGATGTCTTGTTTTAAAATGGCATCTTCAAATGAGATTTATGAAGAGCATGTAGTTTGGAATGTGAAATTTTATGTCTAAAATTATTTCTAGAAAATAAATGAAAAGTCAATTATGTTGAAATATTAATTAACACATTGTAGTGGAAAACTAAGCCACCTCTTTTTTTTTTAGTAAAAGCTTTAAGTTAGCATAAGTTCATTCATTTGAAGTATACTCCAAATATGACTATAATATACTAAGAAGATTTGGAGATGAAATTAAATTTTGTAATTTTGAAAAGAGACTCAAAATAAATTCAATTATTTGAAATATACTTCAAATAGAAATATATATTGAGAAAATTTGGAGATGAAATGATAAAAGTAAAATGATATTCTCTTTGTTTTTCTTCTTTCTCTATTTTTTTTTTTTTTGGTTAATGAACAACTGTGAATAATAATGAGATATGAAATTTTATAAATTTGAAATGACATTCAAAATGAATAAGTTTCCAAATTATGAATAAAGATGATTTGAATTTAAATTTTTATAAAATCAAAGTTGTAATAATTATATGGGAGTCAAGTTTTTTTTTTTAAAGCAAAATGACAATGTTTAAGGTAACCGTTTGAAACAACTAGTCTCACATATCTATTGAGGATTTGAAAACTTGTTGGAGTTACATATGAAATTTCATACTTAAATCTTTAAAAATCAAAATTTTACATTTGGACTTTCTTTTATGAAAAAATGACAAGATGAAAAGATTTAAAACCTCTAAATCATATATTTCGAAGATTTGCATTATAAACTTGAGAATTAAATACTATGTTCAAGGAAATTCTTAATTTGAAAATTTTATATCCAAAATCGATTAATTTTGAACTCATACAAATTATGAATTATAAATATTATTAAAAATGTGCTTCCTTAAATATATACATTTTTTTAATAAAATAATTTTCTTGATAATTGAAAAATTATGAATAAACTCTAGGAATCTAAATGACTTGAAAATTTTTAGAATTTGAACATTTAAAATTAATGGAAATATTGATAAAGTGATTATAACATAGAGTACTTCGTTGCTTACATTATTTTGAAACAAAGTGAAAATGATAAACAATTGCAGATGAAATAATGATCATCTTATGAAGTGACAATACTTGATACTAAAATTTAGTTTGAAATTTATGAGCAAAACTTATGATCAAGTGACTCTTAAAGATTGTAAATAAGTTATTAATTATAAGACAAACATTTTGGATTTGACTGAATAAAGAAATTAATATGTAAAAGTATATTTGAAGATCATGTCTCATGTTTCGTGTGATGAAATGTGTAATGACTTGAAATGATATATACATCCATACTACTGTGTCATTGAGGTATTTGAATCCCTTCATGAGATACTTAATTCATGTCATTGCAATATTTCATAACTATGTCATTGAGATACTTGAAATATACCATGAGAAACTTGAATCATGTCATTGTAATACTTGGTACTTGATGCTTGAAAGATGAATCATGAAATGAAGTTTAAGACGCACTTGATGATATGTCAATGACATCATTTTTTAAATGGTGACTTTGAAAAAAAATATAAAATGACATGCTCTAAATGATAATTATGAATAAGACATAAATTATTATATCATGAAAGTAAATCAAATGTTAAATGAATGTACCTTCCGGAGTTGGAGCAGCGAGATGGTGATGGGTGAATTTTCTTAAATTTTTTTTTTCATCATAAATGAATAAAGTAATTCATGAAAACAATACGATGTAGATACATAAATTAGCGAATCTACAGAAACGTAAACCCGCTTTGATACCAAATGAAACGACCCACTTTATCATAAAAACGTAAATAACCTTTTAAGAGAAAATTTTAGGACCAATAAGATTTAATTAAAATAGACTCAGAAATTTTAGGGACATATAAAATTGTTTGCAGCGAAATTTAAAATTAAAAGAACAATAATTAAAAGTGAACCACATTTCATAGCATAGTTAAAATGAGAACTTTCTTTCAAAAATAAATTATCATGAAATTGAACATTAAGCACTTTATTTAAAGTAGACGTAAATACATTAAAAGATTCTCATTAAATTGAATCACCTCTAATGAAATAACAATTAGGAAGCTCTTACTATTAAATAACTATTAAATGAGTTTATCATGATAAACATGTTAATGTATATAAAAAATAAAACAATAAAGCCAAACAAATACCAAATAATTGCTTTATCACCCATCGTCTCTCTCCATACTCCATCTCCTTTAATCTGTAAAATATTTATATGATGGGATGAGCAAACCACAGCTCAGTGGGAAAACACTTGTCTACAATATATAACTCACGTATAAACATCAATAAATCACAACTAACAGATATAATCTTTCTGTGAACATGTCTGTGAATGATCGATCATGAAGCACGGCGGGCGTTACCCGAGGATTACATAAAATCCCGACACCTGAAAGTGCCCTGACTTATATAAATGTAATAGCACGGCGAGCCTTCCAAGGACCTTTTACAATCCAAGTATTCTCGAGGACCTTTTTATCAGTCCCGGACCCATAACGCGGTCCCTAGCTACATGTCTATGAATAGTATTACGAATACTCTATGTCCGTGGACAGTACTACGAGTAATACTCTATGACTGTGATGCAAGCAGTAACTTACCAACGTAAACACATAAGCACATATGATAGACAAAGTTTAGATTTTCCCACCTGGAATGAATGTTGATGATGAATGGATGCACTTGAATGCGTATGATGATCCGTGTCTTGTTATAACTTTCATCTATCATCAAACTATACTTATCTCAGATTAATATGCAAACTTAAAATAGAAATAAGATAATGAGTTTAAATCTTTATAAAATAATGGAAGTGTAACTTCAATATTTGAAATAAGAGAGATTAAAAGAATTTACTATGAATGGTTTGATTAAAAGTCAATGTATAGATAATTATTATAACTGATAAAATAAAAATATGATCAGTCCAAAATATAATATACATTTAATCTTTTGTGATAGAAAGAACATATCCAAATTTAATAAAATAATAAGGTGTAAAACTCTATGTTTTGGATTTTCAAAGTGATTGTAGTAAAAGCCGGAATTTCTCATAGTCACTGATAATAATTTAATATGTTTAAATTTAAACAATTAAATCATAAGAAAATCATATGAAATATAAAATATACAGTAATATACAACATATCCAAAAATAATGTTTTTTAAGGATCAGTAAATATGATTTTTATATTTTAAAAAATTAAGATAAAATAATCTTGAAATAATTTAAGCAGCAATAAAATATTTATAATAAATATTATATAATATCTATGAATGTGAAAATTACACAGTAGATTTTAAATCTTAAAATATATGATATATATGAAAATCAGATTATTTGGATTTGTTAAAATATTTATTTCATAATTTCAAATCAGAAAGAAGAAGTTTGGATGGATCAGATATTGTTGTGATATAAAATCAATATAAAATCATACATATTCTCAAAATTATTAAAAATATTATTTTATGTTTAAAACTACGTAGGATATGACATATAATAAAATCATAATAATTTGAGGTCATTTAAAAGGGTTTTGAGATAGTAAAATTGAAATCAAAGTACATAACAGTTCATATATAAAAATTGGTATATATTTAATTTAAAATAATTTACTCATTTATTCAATAGGATATTTTTATTGTGAATCATAAATACTGTAATATAAAATATATAAAAATATCATGATGTTTGAAGATGTCTAAATATTTTATTAGTAATTTCAAATAAGTAGTAATTTCATGATCTAAACTGAATGTACTAATATTTTAAAATTTGTATCAAATAATACAGTACTTCAAATGACTTAAATTTATCACAGATTACCAATAACACCACAAAGTATAACATATACGAAAATAAAGATTTTTAGAGCTCTTTAAATATGCTTTATAATTTATATATAGAAAACATAACATATTTGACAGCATGATCAGAAATATTGAAAATTTAATATAAAATAATATAATCGTTATTTCGGCTTGAAACTTTTACAGAACACCAAAACATTCATGATTCATAACATATCCAAAATTCAGATCGTTTGAAAAGGTATAAATATATAATTCGAATTTTCTAGTCACGTATCTATAAAATTTCAGATTCTACAGACATATGTATAAATTTCATATAAATTAAAATATAACTCCAAAAATCATGAAATTTTAACTACAAGTCAAAAACTCAGTATTACACAACATATAAAAATTTCGTATCCATTGGAAATAAATAGATATAGTTTTGAAATTTTAAGAATGAGTTACCTTAAATGTGTAATTTGGATGAAATCTGAAAATCTCGTTTCCATGGATTTTTTTGATGATTGAAATATCTGGGTTTCATGTGTGTTGCATGTGCATTTTTCATAGGGGATAAAATGAAGAAAACTGTATTTCTGCTCTTTCTTTCTTAAACCCTAACAGCGATGGAGAAAATGATTTTTTTTTTAAAAGAACAGATCCATTTCTTTTATTTTAATTATACGTATCAAATAAATTGGGCTTGAAAATTATTGGACTTGGGCTTACACTATATATTTATTAATATGAAGTGAAAAAGATTTAAAGTAAAGCTCTTTTAGAATAACTAAAAGTTTAATAGACTTTAAAAATGATTAAGAGTATATAAAAATGTCGGGATATTACATTCCCTCATACTTAAAAATAATTTCGTCCTCGAAATTCCGAATTTTATAAATTATAAGTGAAGAATATATGTACAAATGAATTTATGCACTTTTGCAAATAAACATTTTACCTTTTGTAAGCATTTCAATAACTTAATTTTGTTTTAACGAGGAGAACTAAATAAATCCACACACCCTTTTTTTTTTTAGAAAATAAAATAAAATTCATTGATTTTATTTTGCACTTCATGTAATTAAACTTGATGATTTTAAAATAGTGCATGCAATATAATGAATACAAAATACTTGAAGTATTATGAAATATTTCTATTGGATGTAGCAAATCTTGAGTAAAAAAGATACTTGAGCTCAACTGTACAAATGGAATGATTTATCATTTTAGAAGTGGATCGAGATTATCTGAAGAATTTATATATCCCTTTTTTCTTTTTCTTTTTTGAAACTTATTATATAAAAATAATGAAAACTTTCACTTTTTCTCCTCAAATTAGGGCATGATGTCTTCGCGAAGTGAAGATTTTAGAAAATAAAGGGTTGTCCAATTGCACTGTAGTATAAAAATAATGAATAATTCAATGAAATATAAATCTTCAACTAGAAGAAAATAGTTAATACTTTTGAAATCTTATCAAATTAAGGAAACTATGGAAATCATATGACATATGAGAAGTGTTATGACATGCAAATGTATATGAGAAATCATGTTTCATGTTTCATGTAAATGTATGTTGTTGAATGAAATGCACAATTGCATAAGCGAATAACTATGTCATTGAAATGTGAGAATTATATCACTGAAATATTTGATTACCAAATATGAAATCTTGAATGAAACATATGAACTTGATTATATATCAATGATGATGTCTTGTTTTAAAATGGCATCTTCAAATGAGATTTATGAAGAGCATGTAGTTTGGAATGTGAAATTTTATGTCTAAAATTATTTCTAGAAAATAAATGAAAAGTCAATTATGTTGAAATATTAATTAACACATTGTAGTGGAAAACTAAGCCACCTCTTTTTTTTTTAGTAAAAGCTTTAAGTTAGCATAAGTTCATTCATTTGAAGTATACTCCAAATATGACTATAATATACTAAGAAGATTTGGAGATGAAATTAAATTTTGTAATTTTGAAAAGAGACTCAAAATAAATTCAATTATTTGAAATATACTTCAAATAGAAATATATATTGAGAAAATTTGGAGATGAAATGATAAAAGTAAAATGATATTCTCTTTGTTTTTCTTCTTTCTCTATTTTTTTTTTTTTTGGTTAATGAACAACTGTGAATAATAATGAGATATGAAATTTTATAAATTTGAAATGACATTCAAAATGAATAAGTTTCCAAATTATGAATAAAGATGATTTGAATTTAAATTTTTATAAAATCAAAGTTGTAATAATTATATGGGAGTCAAGTTTTTTTTTTTAAAGCAAAATGACAATGTTTAAGGTAACCGTTTGAAACAACTAGTCTCACATATCTATTGAGGATTTGAAAACTTGTTGGAGTTACATATGAAATTTCATACTTAAATCTTTAAAAATCAAAATTTTACATTTGGACTTTCTTTTATGAAAAAATGACAAGATGAAAAGATTTAAAACCTCTAAATCATATATTTCGAAGATTTGCATTATAAACTTGAGAATTAAATACTATGTTCAAGGAAATTCTTAATTTGAAAATTTTATATCCAAAATCGATTAATTTTGAACTCATACAAATTATGAATTATAAATATTATTAAAAATGTGCTTCCTTAAATATATACATTTTTTTAATAAAATAATTTTCTTGATAATTGAAAAATTATGAATAAACTCTAGGAATCTAAATGACTTGAAAATTTTTAGAATTTGAACATTTAAAATTAATGGAAATATTGATAAAGTGATTATAACATAGAGTACTTCGTTGCTTACATTATTTTGAAACAAAGTGAAAATGATAAACAATTGCAGATGAAATAATGATCATCTTATGAAGTGACAATACTTGATACTAAAATTTAGTTTGAAATTTATGAGCAAAACTTATGATCAAGTGACTCTTAAAGATTGTAAATAAGTTATTAATTATAAGACAAACATTTTGGATTTGACTGAATAAAGAAATTAATATGTAAAAGTATATTTGAAGATCATGTCTCATGTTTCGTGTGATGAAATGTGTAATGACTTGAAATGATATATACATCCATACTACTGTGTCATTGAGGTATTTGAATCCCTTCATGAGATACTTAATTCATGTCATTGCAATATTTCATAACTATGTCATTGAGATACTTGAAATATACCATGAGAAACTTGAATCATGTCATTGTAATACTTGGTACTTGATGCTTGAAAGATGAATCATGAAATGAAGTTTAAGACGCACTTGATGATATGTCAATGACATCATTTTTTAAATGGTGACTTTGAAAAAAAATATAAAATGACATGCTCTAAATGATAATTATGAATAAGACATAAATTATTATATCATGAAAGTAAATCAAATGTTAAATGAATGTACCTTCCGGAGTTGGAGCAGCGAGATGGTGATGGGTGAATTTTCTTAAATTTTTTTTTTCATCATAAATGAATAAAGTAATTCATGAAAACAATACGATGTAGATACATAAATTAGCGAATCTACAGAAACGTAAACCCGCTTTGATACCAAATGAAACGACCCACTTTATCATAAAAACGTAAATAACCTTTTAAGAGAAAATTTTAGGACCAATAAGATTTAATTAAAATAGACTCAGAAATTTTAGGGACATATAAAATTGTTTGCAGCGAAATTTAAAATTAAAAGAACAATAATTAAAAGTGAACCACATTTCATAGCATAGTTAAAATGAGAACTTTCTTTCAAAAATAAATTATCATGAAATTGAACATTAAGCACTTTATTTAAAGTAGACGTAAATACATTAAAAGATTCTCATTAAATTGAATCACCTCTAATGAAATAACAATTAGGAAGCTCTTACTATTAAATAACTATTAAATGAGTTTATCATGATAAACATGTTAATGTATATAAAAAATAAAACAATAAAGCCAAACAAATACCAAATAATTGCTTTATCACCCATCGTCTCTCTCCATACTCCATCTCCTTTAATCTGTAAAATATTTATATGATGGGATGAGCAAACCACAGCTCAGTGGGAAAACACTTGTCTACAATATATAACTCACGTATAAACATCAATAAATCACAACTAACAGATATAATCTTTCTGTGAACATGTCTGTGAATGATCGATCATGAAGCACGGCGGGCGTTACCCGAGGATTACATAAAATCCCGACACCTGAAAGTGCCCTGACTTATATAAATGTAATAGCACGGCGAGCCTTCCAAGGACCTTTTACAATCCAAGTATTCTCGAGGACCTTTTTATCAGTCCCGGACCCATAACGCGGTCCCTAGCTACATGTCTATGAATAGTATTACGAATACTCTATGTCCGTGGACAGTACTACGAGTAATACTCTATGACTGTGATGCAAGCAGTAACTTACCAACGTAAACACATAAGCACATATGATAGACAAAGTTTAGATTTTCCCACCTGGAATGAATGTTGATGATGAATGGATGCACTTGAATGCGTATGATGATCCGTGTCTTGTTATAACTTTCATCTATCATCAAACTATACTTATCTCAGATTAATATGCAAACTTAAAATAGAAATAAGATAATGAGTTTAAATCTTTATAAAATAATGGAAGTGTAACTTCAATATTTGAAATAAGAGAGATTAAAAGAATTTACTATGAATGGTTTGATTAAAAGTCAATGTATAGATAATTATTATAACTGATAAAATAAAAATATGATCAGTCCAAAATATAATATACATTTAATCTTTTGTGATAGAAAGAACATATCCAAATTTAATAAAATAATAAGGTGTAAAACTCTATGTTTTGGATTTTCAAAGTGATTGTAGTAAAAGCCGGAATTTCTCATAGTCACTGATAATAATTTAATATGTTTAAATTTAAACAATTAAATCATAAGAAAATCATATGAAATATAAAATATACAGTAATATACAACATATCCAAAAATAATGTTTTTTAAGGATCAGTAAATATGATTTTTATATTTTAAAAAATTAAGATAAAATAATCTTGAAATAATTTAAGCAGCAATAAAATATTTATAATAAATATTATATAATATCTATGAATGTGAAAATTACACAGTAGATTTTAAATCTTAAAATATATGATATATATGAAAATCAGATTATTTGGATTTGTTAAAATATTTATTTCATAATTTCAAATCAGAAAGAAGAAGTTTGGATGGATCAGATATTGTTGTGATATAAAATCAATATAAAATCATACATATTCTCAAAATTATTAAAAATATTATTTTATGTTTAAAACTACGTAGGATATGACATATAATAAAATCATAATAATTTGAGGTCATTTAAAAGGGTTTTGAGATAGTAAAATTGAAATCAAAGTACATAACAGTTCATATATAAAAATTGGTATATATTTAATTTAAAATAATTTACTCATTTATTCAATAGGATATTTTTATTGTGAATCATAAATACTGTAATATAAAATATATAAAAATATCATGATGTTTGAAGATGTCTAAATATTTTATTAGTAATTTCAAATAAGTAGTAATTTCATGATCTAAACTGAATGTACTAATATTTTAAAATTTGTATCAAATAATACAGTACTTCAAATGACTTAAATTTATCACAGATTACCAATAACACCACAAAGTATAACATATACGAAAATAAAGATTTTTAGAGCTCTTTAAATATGCTTTATAATTTATATATAGAAAACATAACATATTTGACAGCATGATCAGAAATATTGAAAATTTAATATAAAATAATATAATCGTTATTTCGGCTTGAAACTTTTACAGAACACCAAAACATTCATGATTCATAACATATCCAAAATTCAGATCGTTTGAAAAGGTATAAATATATAATTCGAATTTTCTAGTCACGTATCTATAAAATTTCAGATTCTACAGACATATGTATAAATTTCATATAAATTAAAATATAACTCCAAAAATCATGAAATTTTAACTACAAGTCAAAAACTCAGTATTACACAACATATAAAAATTTCGTATCCATTGGAAATAAATAGATATAGTTTTGAAATTTTAAGAATGAGTTACCTTAAATGTGTAATTTGGATGAAATCTGAAAATCTCGTTTCCATGGATTTTTTTGATGATTGAAATATCTGGGTTTCATGTGTGTTGCATGTGCATTTTTCATAGGGGATAAAATGAAGAAAACTGTATTTCTGCTCTTTCTTTCTTAAACCCTAACAGCGATGGAGAAAATGATTTTTTTTTAAAAGAACAGATCCATTTCTTTTATTTTAAATATACGTATCAAATAAATTGGGCTTGAAAATTATTGGACTTGGGCTTACACTATATATTTATTAATATGAAGTGAAAAAGATTTAAAGTAAAGCTCTTTTAGAATAACTAAAAGTTTAATAGACTTTAAAAATGATTAAGAGTATATAAAAATGTCGGGATATTACAAGTATTTCATTATTTAATGTGTAATTGGTAGTTATATTAGTGATTGTGTGAGTTTATATTTTAATTGTATTATAGTGTGTCTTATATTCCTATAGAAAGAAAATAATATTATAATACCCTTTAAGTGGACATCCAAAATAAAAAAATAATACCATTTGAAACGGATAATTGTACTATAATTTTCTTACAAAGACAAAATCTTTTGTGAGACAGGTTGTTTGTGAGATGGGTCGATCCATTACTAAAGTATGCTTATTGTATAGATAAAATATGTTTAATGGTTTTTAAAGTATGTTTTCTAAAGTATGTTGAATTATGCATTAAAATATGATTTTAACATGTTATAATATGGTTTTAACATACATTAACTACAAATAAACATACTTTATCTATACTATAAGCATACTTTAGTGATGGGTCGATCCGTTTCACACTTGTCTCACGAATAACCTGTCTCACAAGAGAATGTTTCTTTTACAATTTTTTTTCAAATTCAAATTAATAAAGAGTAGTTATCTAATTTAATTATATATAATTTCATATAACTAATAATTTAAAATAAAATTTTAAGCGAATATGTATAAATACATAGGGTAGGTCTTGCGTGAGACCGTCTCACATGAGATAATTTTTTATTTTTTAAAATAGTTATCACTTTCGCTGTAAAATATTATCACTTTTTATTTATACTATAAATTGTTCATTAAATAACATTATCACTTTTCATTAATTTATTATGACTTTCCTATGAAAAAAAGTTATCACTTTTTGGTCGTGTCATATAAACCATTACGTGTGAGATGGTCTCACACAAGTCTTTGTCAAATACATATATGTTCACTTTAATTATTTAGTGTTAATTAATTAATTTTGTGAAAAAATAATAATTAATTATTTATTTATTTAACGAGGAATCGAAAGTATATTAAAAATAATAATATATTTCTATGAAATAATAAATTTAAAAAAAGACAAATTCTCTTGTGAGACATTATTTACATGAGACGGTTCGTGAGACGTATTAAATTATGCTTATTATATAGATAAAGTAGGGTTAATTGCGCCAAAAGTCCTGACCTTTTCGCGAATTTCAAATTAGTCCAAACTTTTAAATATTTATAAATAAATACTCGACTTTTAACTCTTATTGCAAATCAAGCCACCGGGCAGCTGGAGGTCTGCCCGGTAGCTGACGTGTCACTACTTCTTCCACGTCCCTGCCCACACGTCTAAAACGACGTCTTTTTTGCCCTCAGCTGTAATTTCACATATTAAAATTAAAAAAATTAAAAAATAACGAGGTCAAAGCTCCGCCAACCCTCGTCGTTCGCCGTTGTGTCGAATGTATAAATCTCTAATCTCAGCCGTGAATCATCCTCCGATTATCTTATACGCCATTAGAAAGTACAATTGGTTGCTAATCGAAGCCATGGTAGAGTACAACCTTATCGCTGTGAAGTCAAAATCTGAGCCGTGCACCGCCGTCCATATCTTCTCATTTTCATTGTACATTTTAATGTAACCCTTCCACGGTCACAAACAGTCGCCGGAGCTGAAAAGCTTCTGATTCACTGCCACAATTTGATTCAGCGGTGTATCGAGATTCCACATTCGCGGTGAGAAATCCCATCGATCCTGCTTCTCGTCGTAAATTTTGGCAGAGCAACGTGCAGCCGCATCGACGTACGGTCTGCCGCTGACGAAACCGCCGACCACGTGGATCCTTCCTTTCCATGTGAATCCAACACAATTATACTAATTTATCAATTCACAATATAATAAGCATTATTTAGCCCTAATTTGATTTTACTTAGGAAAATTAATGGAGTAGTATTTTTCTTATATTCTTTAATTAAATTAAAAAAAATACATTTCGCCATTCTCATGTTAGCCAGAGGATTCCACTGGTCATGAATCGGATCATACATTTCCGCGGTGGAAACCCTCTCGGCCCGGCCCGATACGCTCTGTCCATCAACGGCAAAGATTTTGCCGTTACTCACATTGCAAGCAAAATTAAACCTCGGATTAGACATGGCTGTGCTTGTTTTCCAAGTATCAGTCCTAACATTGTATCTCCGAACAGAGGGAACAGCTCTTTCCCGATGTTCACCGTGCTCCGCCGCATTAGAGCAGAGGCGGCAGCGGATTTTTTTTAATTTAATATGTGAAATTACAGTTGGGGGCAAAAACGACGTTGTTTTGGACGTGTGGGCGAGGACGTGGAAGAAATAGTGACACATCAGCGATCGGGCAGACCTCCAGCTACCCGGTGGCTTGATTTGTAATAAGAGCTAAAGGTTGAGTATTTATTTGTAAATATTCAAAAGTTTGGACTAATTTGAAATTCGCAAAAAGGTCAGGACTTTTGGCGCAATTAACCCGATAAAGTATGTTTAATGGTTGTTAAAGTATGTTTTTTAAAGTATGTTGGATTATGCATACATTATGATTTTTAGCATGAAATAATATGATTCATTATTGACATACTTTAACTACAAATAAGTATATTTTACATATATAATAAACATACTTTGGTGATGGGTCAACTCGTGATTTACTTTTAACGTGGATAACGTGGAGTTATACTATTTAAGCAGTTAAATTATTCAAACAAATAAAAACAAGAATAATAGTGGAAGTTATAAAATTAAGCTAGAACAATAATTAAATAATTAATTTTTAAAAAATAATTTCATATAAAAGGTGAAATAGGTACATTTACTTTTTATTTTATTTTTTTTTGCTGTTATTATTATCAATATATTACTAATATTTTACGATAAAAATCTTTTACATACAATACACGAGATAAAGTGTATGTATAAATAATTTCAATAATTTGACTTTTTTTAAAGTAAAGTAACCAATAAATAATAGGAGTAATTAATTTACGTAAATTGTGGTAATTAATGGCATATTAATTGTTAACTTAATAATTGATTGTCATGTTTTCAGCACCTATTCAATTTTAAGAATAATAATAAATTTTTTAAAATCAATTAACTAAATTAAGGGATAAAATAGTGATTGAAGGAATAGTAAAGTGATTACCGTTCATACAAAATATTTCTCTCTCTCATTTTAGACCCTTTTTATGTTTTTCTAAATAATTATTACCTCTATCCTAATACCTGGCTTTTCTCTCCCAACCTCCCGATTAATAGTAAGGATAGAAAAAATTGTTGGAGTGCTAGCAAACTGAAAAATCCTCTAAATTTGTAAAATTGGCATCCAAACTGTAGAATTTGCGAAAACTGGAAAACTAAAAACAACACTCTTCAGCGAGGCCTCCCGGAGATTATTTACCATTTATGAGAAGTGAGAGCCGTATCTGTGTAAAGTAGTTCACGGCACGAGTCCAAGCAAAGAATTGCGTAATAGATATATACGATCTGATACTGATAGGTTACGGCAGAATGAAATAATATATTTTGAATGGTTTACGCAACTTGTAGAGGGACTGTGGATGTCTCACCCACAATTTTATCTGACTGGCAGCCCACATCTGCAATCACTCGGGCGGCATTCTCCCGTCTGTTAAATCCATGATCCGACGGAGACAAAGATTACGATCCGCCTCAAACACATATTTCTCATTGGTGCTAAATTATAAGTTTCTTCCACGATCAAGTTCTGTTCCGTTGTTGCAAGCGAACAAATAAAATATGGAGTATTATTCTGTTCGGTTGCAAAGATGACTGGTTGTTGCCACGGAACAGATATAAGTTTTATGAGGGTAATTATGTCTTATTAAATTAATAATAATTTAATTTAAATTAAATATTATTACAGTACGTCTAGTAATTTTAAATACCAACAAATTGGGCCAAATCTAGGCCCAATTGAAAATCTTCTAAATTTGCGAAAATTATAAAATCGTTCAAATTTGAACTGGAAAATCTCCAACAACACTACATTAATCCTACGCCCTGTATATTGGTGCAAAAAAGTTGCACCATAAAACTCATAACCATTTTGGGGTGGGAAAAGAAAATGCCTGATTGAGAGCTGTTTCAAGTAGATGATATGAGATCACATTAGACTATTGGAATAATTTCTTGACATAGTTCTAATAATCTAGTGTGAGTTGATGTCTTGTGTTTTGGCAAACTTGAGTGAATGTATTCATTATATTGAGACTCACTTAATCTATTTTTGCTTATGACTATCAGATTTGTTACTCCAGGCCATTTACTCAGTCTTCCCATTATAGTGTATGAGTCAATAACTTATATATGAAGCTGGTTGGTCAGCTCGGTATTATACACTTTATTATATTTAATTATCTAAAACACGTCTTCTCGTTTTTACTATAGAACAAGAAGTTATAGACAAAATAAATTAAGTTGACCCAAATAGGGTTTATATGGCATTCATCAACCATTCACAAAAGTCAAAATTTAACATAATATTTAAATCGGGCAAATATGAGTTATTTCAATAATTTATATATATATATATATATATATATCCCAAATCATAACACCCAAATCATAACAGCATATCCCACTCAACATTTGCATGCAAATAAAACAATATCAATAATTTTTCTTATGATACCCATATTAAAAAAAAAAAAACATTTCAGATCTTAACAGCATATCCCATTCAATATTTGCATAAAAAAATGGAAAAATAGTTGGATTCTACTAAATTTTTTGATGAATTTACTTTTTTTTAGAATTTTTTCTATTTGAATTTGACTTATATAGTGCAAAGGCTAAAACTTGTGTGTTCCTGGGACATCATGCGCCCAAATACCATTTAATATTAAATTGTGTATCTTTTAGTATAAGAACGTGTATCCTTTATTTTCTGAAAAAAATAATTTTTAAAAAAAATAAAAGTGTATACCTTATAGAACAAAATGTTGTACCTTATTAATTAAAGTGTATACTCTTTACAACAAAATAATGTATCTTTACACACCTTGTGCACCTGAGACACAAGAGACCAACTCCCGATTAAATATAATTTTTTATTAAAAATGTTATTACTTTTTATCGGTCTTTCAAAACCATTTCATAAGACAGCCTCACCCAAGTTTTTGCCATAAATAAAAAATTATTAAAATCGAAAATTTATATAATTACATTATGAAACACGAATTTTGACATGATTAATGGACTAAATATGATCATTTCTCAATAAATTCAGCGGCTACGAATGAATTATAAAAATTAATGATCTTCCAATAATTTAAAAATAATTATATAGATCATATACACCCTTAATCACACTTAATTAAAAATCAAATAATATAAATTCAGACATCAATTTCAGAGGTAGCCTGGTACATATAAACTACATAAGCCAACAGAACCATCACCACCACAGCCGTTGCCGCCAGGCTGACCGCGACCTTCGCCACTCTGCACCCCGCCGTGGCCGGCCGTTTCCGGCATTCCATCGACACATTTCCTCTTCCTCCGGGAGCCGGCGTTTTCTCTTTGATGGGGCCCCCGGTGGATTCGGATTTGGAGGGCGGAGATGGTGTGGGTTTAGGAGTGGCGGGAGGAGTAGGGGGGGTTTTTACTTTAGGCAGAGTGATGATGAGAGTGGAGTTAGCAAATTTGGCGTGGATTGCATGGGAGTCGTATTTGTGGGATGGAAGGGGTATTTCTTTGTAGAATTTGGAGTGTTTGGATGCATCCAATAAGCGTTCTCCCGAAATCTTCAGGATTCCATGGTTGCTGATTTGGACTTTCAGCTCTTCCTTTTTGAATTCTAAAAACATAGTGTATATATAGTATATAATTCTCATGTTTTATATTTAAAATATAATAAAATCAAAATTCAAAATTTTGTGTCCTCCCTCACCTGTGAAATCATCACATTTAGTAAGACTGAATTGCATATGGTTATTTTCAGTGCTCAATTTTAGTATTTTATTGTCTAATTCTGAATATTAAAGAATTTTAAGTCCTTTTAAATTGTCAATTTTGATAGGGAATTTTTTCAGAAATGTGGTGTTAAGCTTTAGAAGTTAAAATTAAATAACTATGTAAGTTGACGTATATATTGTTCCAGAATATTTCTACAAAATTCCTAAATTTTTAGAACTTATATGACCAAATTTGAGAATTCTGAATATTGAAAAACTATGTTGTTACACAATATTAAGCCTCTCATGGAATGACTTTCGTAATACGGATAAATGTGATAATATTTTTTAATGAAAAGTGAACTCCAATCAATCAAAAGTGATAATATAATAGTGAACTATTTTATAAACAATTTATATTATAAATAAAAAATGATAACATCTTTAATAAAAAAATAATAATATTAAAGTTTAAAATAGTTTCGTTGTGAGACGAACTCATCCAATACAACCCCGTTCAATATTCCTAAGTTTTTAGAACATGATATATGACCAAATTTGAGAACTACTGACAAGATTTAAAAAATTTTAACCTATAAAGATCAAAATAGGACAAAGAAAAAAATTATAAAAAAAATTAAAAATGAGAATTAAATTATTGAGGAGATCATATTTTCTATAATAAATAAGATGAAAGGAACGGGTGATATACTTATAATCTATTCTTCAAATTATCAATTTTCATCAATCACTTTTTATTAAAAAAATTTCATTTTTTATCCGATTTACGTAACTCATCCTGTGGGATAACCTTGTAAAATTTTTATCTAAAAAAGTAAGATGAAGAAAGATGTATAAAGTGAAGAACCTTGGAGATGAATTTCAAGAACATCCTGATCTTGGTTGCGTTGCCACTTGCACAAAGGTTCGAATTCCTCGTAAGCAATTGCCTCATTTACACCCTTTGCTGCCATCAATCTTGATTAACTAGTTTGATCTTCTGAAGATGCCTCAATAATATATTAATGTATTCCACCTCCCTCTTCAATTCATCTTATATATATACATATATATATATATATAATTATAATTAACAAATAATGGGTTTGGATGCACTTTGGGATATATGTTTCCAAATATTGGGTTTCTTTTGGACTACCTATTTGATAAAGAGAATCACATTCTTTCTGGTCACATTGCAATTGTGTTGCTTTATGCTTCACAAAAGCTATCTTGCATTGCTTACCTACCCTGCATATTTTTTCAAGATTTCATCTCCCTAAAAGCAATTCTAAATTCTTTGTGTAATTAACACAACTTACTATTCGATTACTTATTAATTTGTTTTGAGCATGTATTGTGTGGAACTGTTTTACGGTGCGACTGTATCACTTTTCTTGATTAGGTTACATTTTCATTAAATATGTTATACTACCTCCATCCGATCCAAAGTTAATTATTTGTTCTTTTACACGTAAATTAATAAGTATTATTATTTAATGTGTAGTGAGTAGTTGTAATTGTAGGTGTATGTGCATCATATTTTAATTGTATTATTAAGTGTATTTGCGCCTTATATTTTAATTGTATTATTCTGTGTATTTGGGTTCCATATGTGTAAAAATGGAAATAAGACCCTTGAAGACGGAGTCTTTTGAGCAGACGGAGGGAATAATTTTTTATTTATTTTACGAATTGTTAGTAAGATAGTTTAATCAGATATTATCACTTTTTAACGATCAAATATCACTTTTTTATTAAAATGTTATTACATCTTATTAGCCTTTCTACATAATTTTTTTGCCAAATCACAAACATTAATATTAACAAGGGATAAAAATAAATAAAAATAAAAAGATAATGCAGATTCCTTGCACATTATAAAAATCTAGCACTCACAACTTCGTGCATATGAATGAAAATAATAAGACATCAGCTATTAAGTACATAACATACTATTCTTTTGTATTCATATATTACAAATTTATAATGGCGTGGTGTTCAGTAAAGAATTTTAGACCCTAATACTCCCTCCTAATCTATCCATTTTATCATTATCACTTCATAACATTCATCAATGACATATTATCATTATCACTTCATAACATTCATCAATTTATGTCATCTACAACGTTCTAAAAAACCCAACTTGTTTGGGGGAGTGTCTATTCTTATTCATAAATCAATATATTTTGAACCATATCAATTTTTACTTGGATCATTACAAAAAATAAATTACTTATCTGCTCTTACTCCTATCATTTCCAGTACTTTCGTGGGGCATGATTGGGATTGGTCCCTTCTTTTTTTTTTTTTTTTGGGAGAGAGAAATTGACTAGAATTTCTCTAAAATGATTGGAGTTGGTTTTGATTCTGCTATATACTGAAGAAGGGTTTATTACTCCCTTTCAAGATTCCATCTATTCATTATCCCTCAAACCAAACACCCACCCTACTTGTTTTCCAAACCAGTGTTTTCAAAGTGTTAATCCAAACACCACCTTAATAAGTAGAAGAAATTTCAACTGCTAGCCACACCACCACCTACCAATACCCAGCCATTACAGATTTCACAATAATGGTCTGTTTGTTGAACAACTCTATCAAATATAGCCATTGTAGCTCAACTTCCAATCAACAATAAAACTAGCCTTCTAAATATAATGCATATTTAAACTCACAACAATCATCAATCTCTATAACACATTGATTTTGCACTACACTTCAAATTCCCATCCCATTCTCCTCACCCAAAAATGGCCAGCAAGGTATCACAGGAGGACCTACGAGTCGGAGCTGAGATCGTACACGGGGCCGAGAATTGCTATAACCACTCTCTGAAGCTCCTCGGCGAGCTAGGGTTCCCCAAAGGGGTGCTACCCCTCAAGGACCTCGAAGAGTGTGGATTAGTCCGTGAAACAGGGTACGTGTGGATGAAACAGAAGGCTCCATACGAGCATTTCTTCATAGGATCAAACACCCTCGTGAGATACGACAAAGAAGTGACAGCATTTGTGGAGAAAGGCAAGATGAAGAAGATGAGTGGTGTGAAGAGCAAACAGCTTCTTCTTTGGGTGCCCATAGTAGAAATGAGCATTGAGGAGAGTGCTAAAGATAAAATTTACTTCAAGACTCCAATGGGGATAGGAAGGTCATTTCCCCTCACTGCCTTCATGGATGAAGAAGAGAAAGAGAAGCATCTAGAGGAAGTTCATGCGTAGTGTTGACGAACACATGTATCTGCATTACCAGACTAAATATACGTATTCATGTTCAAGTATATTTATTTGTGCCTTCTACACTGCATACCGTATGCATTCAACCAAATTCTCACAATCTGTTGTGTTTGTCATATTTATGCTGGAAATTGTTAGGATATAAAATGAAGAGATGGTATCCGTGAGACTGTCTCTCACTAAAGTAAAAACTACTATATATTTATGTATATTCAAAAGTGAGCTTAAGCTTTGTTTTTCAATTGAGTACTTGGTAGCAAAATGTAGTACTGTCAAAATGGGTTGAGCACAGTGGGCCAACCCACCCCAACCCACCTTAACCCACTAATTACTCTACCCAATATTGACCCGCCCCACAAAAGCCTACCCCAAAAATTACCCGCCCCACTTTAACCCACCAAAGTGTGGGCTGTGGTAGATTGCGGGTTAACCCGAACCGCCCCACTAACCCAACATCAATCCACCTTTATGTATGTAATTTAAAAAAAAAATCAATTTAAGATTAGGTTTTTTTCTTCCCCAACCCCCTCTCTCTCTCAATCAACGATTTCTCTCTACCCTATTCTCTGTCCCCTTAATCTCTCTCTCTCAATCAAAATCTGTTAATACGAGGGACAAGTGATCGGCTGCCATTGACGAATTGAAGACTCATTTGCAGAAGGGTGTCGACTCTAAGAAGCTGGACCGCTGGTAACTGATTTTTATCGTCTTTTAAATCCGCTGATGATAGGGCGATGCCGTTGCGATTCTCTATCGTCTCGGCCGTTTGATTAACAACTTTGGCGTTTGAGCAATATGTGTTTTGAGTTTCTGCATTTCTATGGGATTTATTTTTTAATTGAAAATTTGGGGACTGGGGTTTTAGAATAATTATGTGTCGACTCTAAGATTAGTGTTGTTTTTCTCTACAGGTTTGGAATTCTAATGGTAATTCTAGTGTTATAATATTATTATGTTTTGTGAGAAGTTTTCAGTTGATTATAATATTATAACACAAGATTTAGTGAGAAGATTGATAGGTGATTTACCTGTGGATTATTATGTTTAAAAACCAGATAATTTGTTTTGTTATTTTGGTGAAATAATTCTCATCTTGTGCGCATTTTAACAGAGTTTGTCAAATCCGTCTACACTTCTGCTTGTTTAATTGAATACTCATGGTTGAATTATTGTTTGTTATTGGTACAATTAATCAGATAATAAGGTGTTACCACTAGAACCATAATGAGTAAATTAGATAATAATCACTAAACAGAGTTGATCATAATGTATTTTCTAGTGTTATAATTTATGCTATTCTCTAGGTATTAATTTGTCTAAAAAATCAACCACTCTTCACAGTTTTGGTTTTTTTAGTTTTTGTGTTCATGTGCTTTTTAGTCTCTTCTTTCCTTCATTTAGGATGTTGATTGTTTCTTCTCATCAATAATATCAGCATATTTTTGGATTTATGTATGTTTATGTGGTGCATCTGATTATTAGTATTTAGAAATGGTTGCTTACTTGGGCTCAAATTGCATTACATATGAATTTCGTTGAAATATTCATAGCTCCAACTACTAACTTTCTTGTAATTAATAGAGTTAAATTATTTGTGCTTTGCAGGTTTAAAGAAAAAAACATGGAATCTATTGGACAAAGCGAAAGTAATACTGGACAAAGTCAAAGTAGGAAAAAGAGTAAGCAAATTTCAGAGGTTTGGTTTTACTTTCATAAAGAAGGGGTTGGTCCTAAAGAAATTTCTAAATGCAAAGCGTGTGGGAAAGAATATAAAACTGGGGGCAGTAGAAAGTATGGAACTTCTACATTAAAGCGTCATATTCTTACATGCCCAGATTTGAAAATTGATGGGAAATATAAAAGGATACAGCCCAAAATTGTACGTGAATTGTTAGCAGCTGCAGTCATTAAGCATGATTTATCATTTTCTTTTGTTGAATATGATGGAATTAGAGCTTTCCTTAAATACATAAATCCTAGTCTCTCATTCATATCTAGGAACACGCTTGTTTCTGGTATAACTAAGTTATATTTGAAGGAAAAGGTTAAGCTTCAGAAAGTTTTGGCTAATATCCAGCATAGAGTTTGTTTGACATCTGATGTTTGGACTGCATGCACAGGCGAGGGATATATATGCTTAACGTGTCATTTTGTTGTGATAATTGGAAACTCAATAGTAAGATTCTGAACTTTGATCACTTTCCCCCTCCGCATTCTGGACCTGAGTTGGCTGTAAAAGTTTTGGAGTTTTTGAAAGAATGGGAAATCGATAAAAAAGTTTTTTCTTTGACACTGGATAATGCCTCTAGCAATGACGCTATGCAAAATATTTTGAAAGACCGACTTACCATGCATGGTGGTTTGATTTGTGGTGGAGAGTTTTTTCATATTCGATGTACTGCTCATGTACTAAATCTAATCGTTCAGGAAGGCATAAAATTTGGTGATAAAGCTTTGAGCAAGATTAGAGAGTCAGTAAAGTATGTGAAAAGTTCTGAAGGTAGGATGAAAAAATTTGAAGAATGTGTGAAATCAATTTCTGATATTGACACTAGAATTGGTTTAAGATTGGATGTTTGCACTCGTTGGAATTCAACTTATCTGATGTTGGTTAGTGCTCTCAAATACAAAAAGGCTTTTAATTCACTCCATTTGTTCGATAAGAACTATGCATGTAGTCTTTCAAGTGATGAATGGATAATAGGAGAGAAGTTATGTGAGTTTCTTGAGCCATTTTATGCAATCACCAACTTGTTTTCTGGTTCTTCTTATCCCACGTCGAATTTGTACTTCATGCAAGTGTGGAGAATTGAATGTTTGTTGAAGGAAAATTTTTCAAATAAAGATCCAAATCTTAGTGGCATGTGCAAGGAGATGTTCAAGAAATTTGATAAATATTGGGGCGAATACAGCACTGTGCTTTCATTTGGAGCAATACTTGACCCTCGATTCAAATATAGAATGTTAGAGTATTTCTATTCGAAGGTAGAAAGTGACTCTAGTAAATGTCGAGAAAAGATGGCACTTGTTAAAAGCAAGTTATATACACTCTTTGAATGCTATAACAATGCTACCATATCAAGTCCAGTGGTGTTACCATCCAAATCATCTCCTCTATGTGCTTCCTTCGAAAATCAAGGGATTACAACTAAGAGCCAACAGATTTTTGATGCGAGTAATTTTTTCTTCTATTTTCAGCACTCATTATTTGCAAGTTATATGTATATACATATCTTTTCTAATTTATGATTTCAATGAATGCAGGAAATGGCTGCATATGAGAGTCAAGTTCTAACAAAAGCTGAAAAATCTCAATTAGATTTATACCTAGAGGAACCGAAGCTTGACTATGCTCAATTTCAAAATTTGGATGTGTTGGAGTTTTGGAAGGGTCAGAAAAGTCGTCTACCAGATCTTGCTTTGATGGCGTGTGATATTTTAGCCATTCCTATTACTACTGTCGCCTCGGAGTCAAGCTTTTCGATTGGTACTCGTGTGCTCACAAAGTATAGAAGTTCTATGATTCCAGAAAATTTTCAAGCACTTATTTGTACCCGTAATTGGCTGCATGGGTTTGTCTCTAATTGTAAGTTAAATTTTATTATAGTAATTTCAATTACACCTTATTTTGTGTGAAGTGTCAATAAGTATTTTATTATCGTATTTTATGTTATCGTGTGTAGATGAGGATTGTACAAAAGTCGAGAGAAGTGAATCGGGTGAAGAAGCATCTAATCTTGTGGAGAGTAGTGATGATGAACAAGTTGATGATGTAATGGAAGATGAATGAGGCCCTTAGTCCCTTATGAAATATGATAGTTATGTTGATTATGAATTATGATGTTTCTGCAAACTTATTATTTTTAACATTGGAATTGGTATTTTTTTTTTTAAGAAGAGGATTTTTTTTTTAAAGAAGAGGATTTTTTTATTTTAAAGAATTAGTATTTGACAGGTGAGTGGGTGATACCAGTCAGTGATGTCTGTATTGTTTTATAAACAAATTAGTTATACTTGAAACATTTTAATGAAAAGTTAAAAGTGATAGTATGTTTAATAAATAAAAATAACTAATTAAAAAATACGCCCAGAAAGCTTGTTTATGTACACTTATATGTACACAATGACGAGCGAAAAAAAAAAAAGAGAAAACCACAGCCCGCCCCACCGTGGCCCTACCCGCGGATGGCTTGACCCACCAATGGCCAGCCCCGCAAATGACCCGCCCCACAAGTGGCCCACTCCACTTGAGCCCAACATAAGGTGGGTTGTGGTGGGTTTGAGCAAACCCGCCCCACCAACCCATTTTGACAGCTCTAGCAAAATGTGACCCACGAGTAGGAATGTCAATGGGGTAAGGGACGATCCTCATCCCATCCTAGCATAGCGCACCCTGCAGAAATTCATCCATGAAATGGTGCAAGGGTATAAAACGTTGAGCATTTTGGGTCCGCATGGAACTGGATGGGAAATACGATCCCCATCCATCTCCATGCCAGACTTGCAAAGAAGCAATTTGGGTATTAAGCTCCCTTTGGAGCAAACCTTGCAAGGAATGGGGATTTTCCCCTCTCCTATGAAATATTTATGCACGAAACAGTCTTATACAAATAAATTTTGCCTAGAACAAAACATGGTAGCAAATAAAAGATTTGAGTCATCATTTTTTGCATGTAACAGAATATGTGAAGAAAAGTTGGGTAACATACCTTTGACACCCATACCTTTCCTCATTGAGATATTTCAAATGCAGTAGAAGCATTAGATCATCTCCAACGTCACTCAAAATTTGCTTGTTTCTGTGTCCATATATCAAACAATGCAACCAAAATATGACATCAGAGTCAGAGACATCATTCTGCTCTAAAATACAAGATTCAAATAACTTTTTAAAAGTGATCTCAAAAAGAAAGTATCAAAGCGAAGTCATGGATAAAAGCTAAATTAAGTATACCTGACACTTTAGGACATCATATAAAACTACATCTTCAGAGAACATTCAACTCACTACTACAGATAAGCCCACATCATTTCGTATAACAATGGCAATGAACTGCACAAAAGTACATATAATTTAGTAAATTAATATCACTATATTTCTTTCTTCTCATTCCAAAATTCTGATATCATACTCCAGATGAATGGTTTAATGATGGGGTATGAAAACAAGAAATTCTACACGTGAAAGCTTAAAGGGAGAAATGAAATGTGGTTCAAGAAAAAACAGATCCCTTAAATGATTGAATAGACATGGCTCATAATACATCCGAGTCCAGAGAAATAAAATGGTGATCCAATAATTCAAGGAGCATGATCAAATGGCTTGGTGTCATTATAACAAATATCCCAAACAGCTTCCAAGGCATCCTTTGCTGCTGTCTCTGTACAATGAGGGTTGCTATTCAATGATTTCATTGCTCTGCGCGTCACACATTCCTTTAGAATCAAATCAGACAAACATCAAATCAGCTTAATAATAAGAAAACATATTCCTGCATCAACAAGACTCTGAATTCACTCACAGTTTGTTATTCTATCCAATAGTTTCAAGGAAAAAAACACACAGCTGCTCCTCAGTAAAGCCATTTTTTCCATTACTTGATTTCAAATTTCATGTGAAAGTAAAAAGGACATACAAAACTTTGTCTGAACTTAATAATTGAAACAATACGTAATAGAAAATGATAGACGGGACGTCATAGAAATTAGTAAAAGATGTAACTCACTTGCTCTTGCCCTTTTATCTTTAGATAACTACGAAAGAACTCCCTTTTGAAATGGCAATCACCACTGAGATGATTAGCTCGAATCTGCTCCAATAAAGAACAGAATCCATACATATTATTATCATGAGAATAAAACAGTAATGAGCTCATATTGAGCAACAACTTTTTTATAAAAAGTTATTATAAATCAAGAATGCATAATCAGAAAAAGGAAATCTAAAACAAACGCTAACCTCACTACAAGCCTGATGAGCGCAATCGGACCAGTCCAAATTTGCAGCACGACATTCATCATACACATGAATAAGCTCATGAATCAATGCTTGAGTCACCTCGTCTTGACTTGTCACCTCATTATTGCATATAACTATCTAATTGCACAAACAAAATTAAATAAATAAAAACCAATAAATGCAAACCAAATTCCTCACCCTAAAATAAAAGAAAAAACTTGTATTCGAATATAACAATATTCAATGTATAAAATGCAATTACGAGAAGGAAAAAAGAAAGATGTGCTACACGAATAGATTGATAAATAACAGTATACGTATATGAAACTGATTTGGTAATGCAGATTTATGTTGATCATTCAGAATCTCAAAATCCGAACTTAAAATGGGTAAATGATTAAGTTTGATAATACATCTCCATATGAAGCTAACCAAACAAATTATTGTTATCCACTGTCTATATACACACTATCTCATACACATCAACATATACGCTGTATGCAGGCAAATTTCCAATAGGCATTCTACTAGGTGCAGTTCCCCTTCTTATATATTCTTGTATATTAGAAATCTAGCATCAATCCAAGGCAATTTTGAATATTATGGTATTGCATGGTGAAAGTGAAATTCTATGAATTTATTGAAAAAAAAATTATACAATTTCTTTTTTTCACAGTATTCCTTCCTCAAGTTTTATATTGATCACACAATAGTGTATGGAACAAATAGAATGCATCATGATAAGCGAGCCACACATGCAGCATCCATAGATCTAAGTTAAAACTATTAATAGATAATTACTCAATTACCCCCTCGCCCTTAAGATATCCACCAGCTGCATTTTCATCACAATCACGGACGCTTATGAAATTTCTTCCAATACCACATCCAGATTTCTCCAACTGATCTTTTAGAAATTTCACCAAGGGAGCTACAATAAACAGCAATGGATATGAGTCTAGAACTGCAAATTGTAAAGCTTGTAGTTGAGATTAAAAAGAATAATACTTTTGAGACTTCTGTCGATCATATTCTGACATGCCTCCGCTGTCATACCATTGGCCTGGTTTTCAGATGGGAAGCCATAGGAAGAATCAAAATCACCCGACATGAACTTTCCTTTGTTTTCAAAAGGAATTGTAATCCAATCTTTCTGCCAATTGATTCACAATGTGAGACTTTCTACTCCAAATAAAATGAATTAAGCATTGATTTCCCAACCATTTCAAGTTCTACTTGAAATCAATAATTAAATAATACTTGTAGTCTTGTAGGCTTAATCTTCATGGGAAAGTAAAAAATATATAATAGATCAAATTTGCCCAAATCTCAGAAGCTTGCATAAATTATTTTGAAGCCCCGAATTCTTGCTGCTTTTGGCAACATAAAGCGGATGTGGAAGACGAGCTATCTCGTTTCTTGAAATTATTCGAAATTCCTAATTTCCAATTTCTAATCCAGATACACTAGTATTTATGAGAAACATTCACAACACAGTACGAATTCATAAGAGCTCATTTCCACCATTTACTTCATTGCAATAATCAATTAACCACCCGGATTTCCTCAAGAGTTAAAACAAAAATCTCATTGGCATAACGAGGCAACCGAACAGATTTAATCGATTAAACGAGTTCGTATCAAAGGAGGACTCTTATTCACAATTCCAAAAATACCTGGAGAGCAGCAAAGTTGCGGCGGCGGTCGTCAGAATCGATTGGTGCGAGGGCGGCGGAGGTGGGAATGACGGCAGTTTCTTCTTTTCAGTCAACACGAGTAGACGAGATGTTAGACTGGTGGCGGCGCTGTGTCATGTTATAGCGTACTAGATTTTCACCCTTGGGTTGCACGGACATGCATATGAAAAAAATATTTTTGAGAATTTTTTTTAATTTTGCTTAGCAATATATGTTTAGAGGGTTTAACCAAAAAAAAAATCATAAAACACAAAAATAGAATAGCAATTTAAATAAATTACGATTAAAACTTTAAATAAATAGTATTATAAATCCTAATGGTTATAAACTACAAAGATAAAATATGAATAAAAATATGGATGTATGTTAATATTTGGATGTACGAAAGTATTTATCTTTTTGTAACAATAAAAGGATAAGCATATTAAATGTGTATATGTCATGTAATAATTATTAAACAAAGTACGTCCAAAAGATTATTGAGATATTAATGTTTTAATTTTTTTAGTATTTTATTAAAATAATTTTTTTATTATAAATGAAAAATTAAATAAGCGTGGAGCTAGAGATATTTATTTATTTATGTATTATTTACAAATATATTTATCTATTTTTATGAATTATTATATATATATAAAAGTTTAAAATTTTATAATTGAACTAAAATATAAAGTAGATTATAGGTAAAGCATAAGAAAATTGAACTAACTTTACCAATAATTAAGAAAAAAGTCTTAATAAAATAAAATTACAAATTTTGAAAATTTTATTTATAAACAATATTTCTAGTTGAACTAATATAATTGCCGTTCGGATCACATATTAAAATTTTTAACCCTTCACGATTAGTTACTCGTGAAACAGCAACGTATAACTGACCATGACTGAACACATGTTTCTTCAATAAAAGGCCAACATGGGAAAAAAATTGTCCCTGACTTTTGTTTATTGTCATTGAATACGATACAATCAGTGAAAACTACCTTCTTTGAAACTTGAAACGTAGTCTCGTATCAAAAGGTGTCAATGACATTCTTGGAATTATGACAGTGTGGCCCGCATTACTTCCACATAAAATCTTTGCTTCTAAAATAAGAGATCCAAGTTTGTAATAATCAATCGAGTACCATTGCATAATCCAAGTGAATGATCAATATTCCTCAACAACATGATCGGAGTCCCAATCTTCAGTGTTAACTCATGATTTGGGACACCTGAACATTTAATACCATTTAAAAAATTCAGGTGTATGTACATCAGCTAATATGTCCAGACTATCGTCAGATTTGCATGCACTATCTGAACTCAAATATGTCTTTGCATATGCTGAATTCAATGAAGACATATCGCTACTCATCAGTGAGATTAGCAACCAGTAAGATTAGCAACCAGCTGAGCATGCTCTATAACCAATGCATCTCGATCATAATGTAACTCCTCATGAATCAGCTTGTTATAAAGAGTTGACATATTAGCTATATTGGGATACGACATTGAATCGTAATCCCTCAAACTATTTGCGAACTTTTGCATTAACTTCTCAATCTCCGCCAATGCTAGATTTTTTATTTCTTCATCAGTTAAACACAAGTCTGTATTAAATTAATAAAAAAAATTATGTAGCTAAATATAAATCCTATATAAAGAAATGAATACTTAAAAATGTAAATGATTAAAAGGACAATTACCAGAGTCATTTAACAGTTGACGTTGTTTGTATATAATATCATCCGACATATGCTTCCACGTTTTATCCCACACAGTTTCAGGACGACTCAAACAATCAGATGACAACAGAGTGGCAAATAGATATCTTAGTGAACTTGCTGCAGCCCATTCACTTGCTTCAATAATGCCATCTGAGTACTCATTGTCATCATCAAACAATCCATATGCGTAGCAAGCATCACGAAATGTTGTGTACTGCACATCATGTACTTTTTTAATGTCGTCATAACTTTTTGCTCCATGAACAACATTCAACAGACATCTCAAATAATACATCTCACCACTTCCAGGAGGCATATAGAAAACCCGTCCCAAGGAAAAACCTCTTTGTCTCGGAGCCCATTCTCTTGTAGATTTTTTCCAAACAAATTTTTGAGGAAATTCTGAATATGTAAGAGAATTCGCTTCAGGATACCTCTTATTCACTCCAAACCAAGCAAGGAACATGCTACTATTAGCTGTTGGACGTTGTAAAACATCATCTGTCGGATCTAAATCAGAGTAGACTACAGACTGTTCATTAGGTAATTGGAAACTTAGACGCTCAACAGGAGGATCCTTGTATTGAATTTCATTACCTAAAATACGCCACATAGCCTCACACGGTGATATGTAACGACAATCATAATACATGCTGATCTCATCAATGTTTTTTGTAGTCTTATCAGCATTGCTACTTTCATAAAAAGAAGCAGTCACTCGATCATGACCTTTATTAACATACTAGAAAAGATATTTAATGGATCGCGACTGGTTGCACTACTCCATATTCAAATGAGCACCATATTTTAAAAGTAAGTAACGGTTGTGTGGAACAACATACCTGTTATCTAGCTCAATGTCATTCTTAACCACCGTTCTACCATTATTTCTGCGTCAGTACACAGGATATCCTTCATCATCAACCGTTGTGTTTTCAATAAATTTTTTGAAAAATGCTTTGTACAACGATTGTCAATCATACAGGGTGAGTTTGGCCTCGCGATACCACATGGACCATGAATCATAAAATCCTTAACTGCATTATAATAGGTAGGATTACTTACTGTTGGATTGTATACTAAAAGTCTAGGTTTTTGTATGAACAATGTTTAAACAATTAATTTGAAATGAGAATCATATGATCAAGTGATTGCATCTTATAATTTATTTATATGTTCGATGCAATAGTCCACTTACTTTATACTGTAGATAATATGTTGTGCGACAACACGCAGAAGATCATATTATCGATTTCCTTATAAAGTATAAACAGATGCTCACAACCGAGATAGACTGGGACTCTCTATCGGGATGGTTGTAGTGTGGTTTGGTATTAGCTTGTCTTGGCTATAGAATCACATTAGTGCACTTGTGTGTATTGAGCAGGACCGCTTGAGATCGTTCGACTTATACTGACTTATAGGAGAACTTGATCTCAGTTATTATGGAAGTTCGTGCTCTTAATCCCTATACAATAACCTCGACACGTAGGGCAGTATGTATTTCTTTGATTCATCAATGGGTGAGATTTACATGTTATTAAATCAATAAACTCGATGAGTTGGGAAGTAGTGCTGTCTCTATGGTGTGCTGTTGATTGTAGAAGGAATCCGTGTCCGTCATAGGTTGATGATGTCCCCTTGAGGAGCTCATAAGGATTATCATGTAAACCCTGCAGGTGGAATTTATTCCGGCATGATAATGAGGTTGAGTGGTACTACTCTTGGATGAGATATTAATTAATTGAGTTGTCAGTAACTTAAATTAATTAATGGACATTGTATATCTTAAACATGGGGAGACTAACGGGCTCATAATAAGAAGGAGCCCAAAACGTAATTTTGGGATTGGTACGGTAGTGCAATAATAATATTTTAGTGGAATATATTATTATTATTGGACTTAAGTATAAGCTTTGGGCTAAGCTTGGATACTTAAGCCCAATGGAGGCCCAACCCAATTTCTCCTCCTGGTCCCTGCTGTAGCCCATGTATATAAGTCACCTCAGCTTATCTGGAACCCTAATCTAATTGATTATTCACGTGTGATGAGGGTTGAGAGCAGATTGAGGAGGTCTCGTAGATCGTCGCCCACACGACGTCGAGATCGGACTTGGGACATACAGCAGAAGATCAGAAGGTAGTTTGCTGCTGCTGTCTGCGACCTTGCGAAATTTGTATAAATTCGTACAGTGCTCAGAATTTGATGATCAATATACTGACGGAAAGCCGTCGAAGAGAGGATCGTCTGAACGTAAAGATCACTCAATTCCCATATCAGACGAGGAAGTTATGGCCATTCTCGTGGGACTGCGCAGGCTGCCTGCGAGAATCAATCTTCATCAACATACCTTGGTGAACGGTAATCGTTTCTATGATTTATTGCTTCCGCTATGATAGAAACGCATGATATTCTAACGGGTCACGTTAACCAAACGATCCAAGCGCCAACAATTGGTATCAGAGCTTCGGTTTCGTGGTGAAGCGTGACACGTTAGGCTAGGGTTTATGTGATTAATTTTTCGGAATTAGGATCACATGTTTAGGGTTTTGGTTTTATTGCGCAAACCATGAATATCCCTATGTGATATATACCCTGTATCATATCTATTCGTCCATGGTTGTGTATGAGAGGATTCGACGAAAACTGTTCGTCAATTTCACATGCAAGGAAGAAAAAGAGGGCAAAAATTGAATCACGTTTTTGAGAGAAAATCCAGCGCAGTGATATTGCAGAGGCAATAACCGGAGTTTCAACGGTCGGATTGAGCTGTAATTTGGTCATCACGTTCAGATCTTGTGGATGTACATTCTGAACGGTGGAGATCGAATTTGGAGCTTTTTCGTGCTAGGATTACGCTGAAAACAGAAGCAGATTTTTGGGCGATTCTGTTTTGCGCAGTCGAGGGAAAAGAGCCGTTTCTCACAAACTAACCGTGAGATCGAGCTGTAATTTGGTCAGCACGTTCAGACCTTATGGATGTACATTCTGAACGGTGGAGATCGAATTTGGAGCTTTTTCTTGCTGGGATTACGCTGAAAACAGAAGCAGATATTTGGGCGATTCTGTGTTGCGCAGTCGAGAGAAAAGAGCCGTTTCTATCAAACTATCCGTTGGATCGGGCTGTAATTTTGTCAGAACGTTCATACCTTATGTATATAAATTCTGAACGGTGGAGATCGAATTTGGAGCTGTTTCTTGCTGGGATTACGCTGAAAACAGAAGCAGATCTTTGGGCGATTCTGTTTTGCGCAGTCGAGGGAAAAGAGTTGTTTCTCACAAAATAACCGTTGGATCGACCTGTAATTTGGACAGCATGTTCAGGACTTACAGTAATAGATTCTGGACGGTGGAGATTGGATTCTGAGAGTTTTGCAGTTTCGAACTACGAACGACAGTTGGTGTAGTTTGGTGTTGCGCGTTGGGCTGAACTTGGTTTCATGCAAGTAGGCCCTTGGACGAGCGACAGTCCGGGCGAGGGGCGCTCGTCAAGGCACTTGGAGCGCTCCCTGACACGATTGGCGGTGGGATATGGCGATGGACGTCTTGGGGCACAAGCAATCCTGCTTGTTGCGTAAGGCATCGATTCCACAGTAGGAGTGTCGGACAAGACATTAAAATTTAAAGGCGTTTTTATTCCTAATATATATAACTGTCATAATTGATTTAATTGTCTATTATTGTTATATATATATGGATGCCTGATCTCTATGATTTATTGTCTTATATAGAAGCATGCAAGATTGCGTATTATATTTGGTATATTATATGCATGTATTGCTAGAGTGTTGGATAAGACATCCAATTTTAGGAAAACTAATTCCTAATATATAACTGCCATAATAGATTGTATATTATTGTTATATATGGATGTCGAATTAATTCCTAATATATGACTGCTATAATTGATTTAATAATCTATTATTGTCATATATGGATGTCGAATTAATTCCTAATATATAACTGCTATAATTAATTGTCTATTATTGTTATATATGGATGTTGAATTAATTCCTAATATATAACTGACATAATTGATTTAATTATCTATTATTGTTGTATATGGTTGCTCGTCGATATCGATGATTTCGATAATCTAGATGATATCGACGATCGATATCGATAGTTTTGGAATGTTGATAATCTTGATTTTTTTCGAATATTTGATAATCTAGTCGATATCGATGATTTTGATAATCTGGACGACATCGACGGTCGATATCGATGGTTTCGAAAATTGGACAATCTGGAAATTTCAAAAGTTTGATAGTTTGGAAGTCTTTGCTGATATTCGTGCCTGATGGCGAACAATCGAATTCGCTGATATATAACTGTTAATGATTGATTTAATTATTGATTATTGTTATATATGTATGCATGACTCTTTGGGATTTACTGCCTTATGTGCCGTGAAAGGAGCATGCTAGGATTGCGTATATTATTCTGAATATTATATGCATGTAAAAACCCTCGGTTTTTAAATAACTAAGTGGGAGAGGGGATTGATAATTAATTCCCGCAGCCTCCATTATTGGTTTGTTAGCAATGTGAATAAACTTGCGCGTCGGCATTAGAGCCTTCCTCCCCATCGGATGAGTTTATTCATGGATATTGCTGGAACAGGCTTCTTTAAAATTATATTTGTAATGTGATGCACATGAACTTGCGCGTTGGCATAGACCTTCCTCCCTATCGGATGAGTTCATGTGCGGATCACTGTACAGACTTATAATTGATGACTGTAGGAAGTTATCCGAGCGCGTGTGTACTTCTCCATCTGTAAGGCACATAAGCTTGGGCCGCGGACTTGGGGTCAAATAATGGTGTACACTTAGATGTGAATAATAAGTATCCTCCCCATCGGAGTCACTGCTTTTATTTGCATGGCTAAAGAGGAACCGACTATTAATTATTTTGTCATGAGGTTAGGTTGACAAATGAAATTAATGGATAAAACCTTCTCTTGTAAATGTTCGGGTTTGTAAACGTCCACACTATCGTGGCTTGCAGACTCACGGTGCTTGAGATGTCGGTGAATTTTAATTTTATATTATTTTGAGGGAATCAATATAAAAGGATAAAATTCAAAGATTTGATCGGTGTATTTATTTATGATTCTCTGTAATTTCAAATGGTTTTATCTCGCTTATTGTTGACTAAAAGAAATTATATTTACTGGTCCAAAATTAGATGATTAGAAAAGAATCTTGGTTTTGAATTTTACTGCTTAAGAAAATACATGTGTGTTCTCACAATGGACGTCTCATGATGCCTATTAAAGTCTCTAGTGAAGAGATGAGAGGTTCATAGAAATATGATGGTCTCATGTAACTCTTCGGATACTTGAGTAAGTTAAAAGGCAGAAGATCATGATTTAATTTGATGAATAAATTGGGAAAGCATGGAGTATAAATTGAAGGGAAACCTAGATCAATTTAATTCTTTGTGAATTGCCTAGATGTTTTTGAGTAAGTTCCACCTGAATTACAATAGGATGTATATGGTGGAAAACTTCTGGCAAAACATGTGGCAAAGGAAAGCCATTTTCATCATAATGTGAACAAGTTTTATATCTTATTCACTAGTTGTTTAAAACATGATTAGTGATGGCATTTACTGACACGAAGTGTGTAGATACTGGAATCACTAAATGTTTATTACTAAGTGAGGATAAGATTGTTATGACATGGGTAAAACTACAAGAGTAGTGGCTATTGCAGTGGGAGTTGTTTATTTATCTTACGATATGAATAAACGTTTGATTTTATGAAATTGTCTTTACGTACATTTTCATAGAAAGAATTTGATTTCGGTTTCTATGCATTAATAGATGGATACTCCATTTCATTTAAATGACATGGTCATTAAAATGAATGATAGAGTTGTAATCTGTTATGGTACGTTGGTGAACAATTTGTACACTCTTAAATCATGTTTATTCCCTGGATGCGACAAATAGTAATTAATAATGAATCTTCTAATCTAGTAAGAGAAAGGTACCTTCGGAAATGAATTTCCCACCTTAATGGTGTGACGAATAGAAGGAATAGCACTCTTATGGTAGTGATTAGATAGATGATGAATTATTTGAAATTACTAAATTCATTTTATGGACATGCCCTAGAAACAGTAATTCGTATGAATGTTTGTCTGTTTGTGGGATATCCTAGAAAAATGAAGGATGATTTATTTAGTTCAAAAGATCGAAGAGTGATTGTTAACACAAACACTAGATTTTTTGGAAAAAGGACTATGTAATAAATCAAATACCCATGTATAAGTTGTTCTAAAGAAAGTGAGAGGAAAACACAAAGTATTAGTACCAGGTGTACAAGAGGATATACCACAAGGTAAATTGCAACGCTTGTCACGTCTGATACACAATTGCTTGTAGTGTCTTGTCGTAGTGGTTGGTTGTTCGACAACCTGTAAGATACGTGTTTTGGGAGTGTCGTGAGACTTGATCCCTAGTAAACATGGAATGGACCCACAGAAACGACGAAGCACTACAAGATAGAAATGCAGAATCTTAGTAAGATGCAATGAATGTTTAAATAGAATCAATAGATTCTAAATAAGATCTGGATGATTGTAGGACCACGGATGGTGTGAAAACCATTGGAAGTGGTCATACAAAATAAAAGAGGATCATACGGTAAGGTGAAAACCTTATAAGTAAAGCTTGTTGGGAAAAGGTATACTCAGAAAGAAAGGGTTCGATTATGAGAAAACCTGTTCGCCAGTAGCTATGCTTATGTTGATCCGGACTCTTTTATCTGTTGCTACTCATATGAAATATGAGGGATAGCAAATAGATGTCGAGACAGCTTTCCTGATTGGAAGTCTTAAGGGAAACATCTATGTGAAGCAACCAGAGTGATTCATTGCAAAGAGCTAAGAGCATTGTGATAGTGAGCTTAAAAGTGTCCATTAATGGACTAAAACAAGCTTCAAGATCATGAAACATCCGTTTTGATGAGGTAATCCAGTGACATGGATCTAATCAATGATCGGATGGGTCTTGTGTATTGAAAAGAGTGATGGAAACGTGGTGGTATTACTTGTACTATACATAGATATTATCTTGCTCATTGGAGACAATGAAAGAGTATTATCGGGCGTATGGGGTATGGTTAATAAAGCGGTATAAGATGAAGGACTTAAGAGGAGCAAAAATATCCTTTTGATCACGGTAATACGGATCACAAGAAAGGATGTTATACTTATCTCAAGCTTCATGAAATGATACAATCCTTACTCGTTTTAGCATGTGACTTTATCTAAGGAAATGTGTCTTGAGACACAAAAGGAAGATAAAGGAGATGAAAGCAGTTCCTTATGCTTCGGCAAATGAGGAAGCCTAATCTAAGGAATGCTATACATGAGTATGGATATCTGTTTTGCTAAATGCAAGAACAATGGGTATCAACGTAACCTGGAACAAGAATGATGAGCTGTGGTAAGACATATATGAAGTGCCTGAGAAGGACTGGAAATTATATGTAAGCTTACTGGACAGATTCACTGCTTCTTGTGGATTACGTAGATTCAGATTTTTTAGTCAGATTGGACGGCAGTAAATCCACCTCAAGGTTATGTGTTTAATTTTAGGAAGTTGAGTCATAATGTGGAGGAGTGTTATATAGAAATATATTTCAGACTTCGGACTCCATATGGAAAGATGATAAATTGGAGCCTATGAGGCAACCAATGTATCTGTATGACTCTAGAAACTTCATGATGGACTTTGTAGTGTTTCTAAGTTTGCCCAAGGATATCAAAATTTATATTGATGATATTGGTGCAGTTGCAAACTTGAAGGAATCAAAAGTCCATAAGGCAATTAAACACATGGAGCGCGAGTACCACCTGTTATGAGAAATCGTATGATGAGGGGAAGGTTGTTGTCACCTAGATTGCATCGGATGATAACCTAGTAAATCCATTAACAAGGACCTTAAGGCGAGAGCTTTTGATGGCCGAGTAGTGGGAGTGGAAATCAGATGTATGGTAGAAGACATAACAGCATAGTCTTTTAGTATAAGTGGGAGATTGTTGGATTGTATACTAAAAGTCTAGGTTTTTGTATGAACAATGTTTAAACAATTAATTTGAAATGAGAATCATATGATCAAGTGATTGCATCTTATAATTTATTTATATGTTCGATGCAATAGTCCACTTACTTTATACTGTAGATAATATGTTGTGCGACAACACGCAGAAGATCATATTATCGATTTCCTTATAAAGTATAAACAGATGCTCACAACCGAGATAGACTGGGACTCTCTATCGGGATGGTTGTAGTGTGGTTTGGTATTAGCTTGTCTTGGCTATAGAATCACATTAGTGCACTTGTGTGTATTGAGCAGGACCGCTTGAGATCGTTCGACTTATACTGACTTATAGGAGAACTTGATCTCAGTTATTATGGAAGTTCGTGCTCTTAATCCCTATACAATAACCTCGACACGTAGGGCAGTATGTATTTCTTTGATTCATCAATGGGTGAGATTTACATGTTATTAAATCAATAAACTCGATGAGTTGGGAAGTAGTGCTGTCTCTATGGTGTGCTGTTGATTGTAGAAGGAATCCGTGTCCGTCATAGGTTGATGATGTCCCCTTGAGGAGCTCATAAGGATTATCATGTAAACCCTGCAGGTGGAATTTATTCCGGCATGATAATGAGGTTGAGTGGTACTACTCTTGGATGAGATATTAATTAATTGAGTTGTCAGTAACTTAAATTAATTAATGGACATTGTATATCTTAAACATGGGGAGACTAACGGGCTCATAATAAGAAGGAGCCCAAAACGTAATTTTGGGATTGGTACGGTAGTGCAATAATAATATTTTAGTGGAATATATTATTATTATTGGACTTAAGTATAAGCTTTGGGCTAAGCTTGGATACTTAAGCCCAATGGAGGCCCAACCCAATTTCTCCTCCTGGTCCCTGCTGTAGCCCATGTATATAAGTCACCTCAGCTTATCTGGAACCCTAATCTAATTGATTATTCACGTGTGATGAGGGTTGAGAGCAGATTGAGGAGGTCTCGTAGATCGTCGCCCACACGACGTCGAGATCGGACTTGGGACATACAGCAGAAGATCAGAAGGTAGTTTGCTGCTGCTGTCTGCGACCTTGCGAAATTTGTATAAATTCGTACAGTGCTCAGAATTTGATGATCAATATACTGACGGAAAGCCGTCGAAGAGAGGATCGTCTGAACGCAAAGATCACTCAATTCCCATATCAGACGAGGAAGTTATGGCCATTCTCGTGGGACTGCGCAGGCTGCCTGCGAGAATCAATCTTCATCAACATACCTTGGTGAACGGTAATCGTTTCTATGATTTATTGCTTCCGCTATGATAGAAACGCATGATATTCTAACGGGTCACGTTAACCAAACGATCCAAGCGCCAACACTTACATCATCATGAATCTCAGCTGATATAATTTTGTCAATATTATCTGGTAACAGATATTTATCCACCGAGCTGAGGAAAAGTAGAATGTGTGCATGAGGCAAGCCACGTTTTTGGAACTCTATTATGTATACCAATGCTCTAACATTACCAAAAATTTTGTTCTTGCAAAGATCCTTTATCAAGCCATCTAATTTTATCTTAAAGACACGACAAATTATATCTGGACGATCTTCGGCCTTGCATCCTCTCAATTCCAAAAATCTAGTTATCTCAGGCCATTCTGGATTGCAAGTAAAAGTGATAAACAGATCTGGATAACCAGCCCATCGGCATATGGCCATTGCATCCTGATAATTTTGGACCATGTAGCGAGCTCTACCTGTAAATGTGGATGGAAATACTATGCATTTTTCCATTGCGCATGGATCATTCTCACCTCGTAGCAAAGCTTCTGTAAGACCTTTGTACATTTCACAATGCAATTGCTTTTGATGTGTGCGAATATAAGTCAATCTGGTAGATTCAACCATTGTGTATGCATCAACTATAAATTGATGGGTCAGTCTTTTCGCCATAAGAATAGATGAGGGTCTGTGCTTTCTTTCATGCAATCGATATGCAAACCACTCTCTAATGCTAACCTTTTGTCTACCAACACCACTTGAAGATTTTTCTTCAGAGAATAAAATGTCTTCTCGATATCCATCCTCACAGTATGGAAACAATAGCGGATATTGCAAAGCTAAGTATGCAGCATTTAGCTCATTGATTCGTTTTAGCTGTCCTGAACATGTCTCCACTACTATGTCTCGATCATCTAGACACTCATCAAAGTCACCAACAATCAGAGCTGCAACTTCAGAAGATGTGGGCAGATTATATCTACGTACATCTGAACCTCTCCTACCAATTAATCTCAACCTTAGGGTTGATGAATTTTCTTATACCATAAATTGTCTTGCTATTCTGAAAGATTTGACCAAAATGCTGTGTTCATCTAGCATTTTTTTTTAAATCTGACACAATTCCAGCATGAAGTGTATTAATATTTTGTCGCTCCCTGAATAAGAGAATAAAAAGAAAATTATGAAATTATCACATTATATACGTTAAGAAAAATTGTAGATGAAGAACTTGAATTATATATATTTTAAAATAAAAGAAAAAAATTACCTAACACTTTTGATAGATTGTCAATTTCATTATCAGTATCATATATATAATTGAGCGAATTTAGGAGATGATGCTTCTACAGGTAAAAGACTACCAATTAGATGGTAGTTTTGTCCGTGTAATTTAAAAATTGGTGGACCACTTGATTGATTTTGCATTGAATCAATCTTTCCCCCATAGAAGTAAAAGAAAACATATTGTTATATGATCTGATGTTTTGCAGGAAGTGTTTACTCATTTCACTTCCACCATTGAGAAGAATTTTCAAAGTTTTCGGAGGTTCTTTCATTTGTGGGAGTTGAACCTTGCCTTGCATACAACAGGAAGAATACTTCGAATTTTTAGAGTTATAATGAGAGGCTAATCTTTTTTCGTACCAAAATAAAGCCCCACAAAATTGACATGTGTTGGTCGGATCACCAACATCCCAATAATCTGATAATCATAATATAATATTTTTAAAGAAGATTGTTTATTAAATTATATGATCTAGTATACACAAGAAAGAAACTACAACAATAAAATTCTACCTATTGAAGATTGACCAACATAACCATTCAAGGATTGAACACCTATATGACAAAAGGAGAATATATAAACATACATATATGTTTACAAAATAATAATTAATTTAAATAAAATTAACTCATTCATAATATACCTTCATTATTATTTTGGTGTGGTATAATGACCTCTGCATTATTTGCAGATGTTTGTTGATTAGAAACCATCATTATCGAATCAACATGACACTCGTCAACATTGGTCAAATCAATAACAATAGTGTCATCTATTCCTGTAACGGTTGCAAAATAATTATTTAATCAATAGTTAAAAAAAATAACAACATTTTAAATGATAAATAATTCATGATAGTAGAAGCGTGATAATTATCTAATTACATAAATAATTTATAGGACAAATAAAAAGTTATGACAAAATTTAATTTAAAAAAAAAATAAAAAAAGGTGATATGCATTCAATTATGAAATTTATGATACATAATCTTATGCATAAAATGAAATGCACACAGAGACTATAATTGAATAAAGTTGAATAAAAGTTGATCATGGAGCACACAAAGAAAATTGAACTAACTATAATAATAATAAAGAAAAGACTCTAGACAAAATTAAATTACACATTAAAAAAAATTCTTCTTTATATACAACATTTTTAGTTGAATATTTAATAAAATTATCGTTCGAATCACCTATTAAAAATTTTAACCTTTTGTAATTAGTTAAATAATAACATATGTTTCTCCATCAAAATGCCGACATGAAAATAGTGACTAGGCTGACTATAATTACTATTAATAATATTTATCTATTTATAAAATTTAATTAATCATATCAAATGGAATTATTTATTTTAAGACTATTATACAAAAATTATATTACATTTCTAAGGGAAAAATGATTTCATTAATTCAAGACTTAAAAAAAACCATTAATTTAGAGCAGGAAAAAAATATCTTATGGGATAAATGGTGCGTTTTACCATTTTACACTTTTTAAAATAATTATTATTTTCGTTATAAAACGTTATCACTTTCGATGTAAAATGTTATAACTTTTCATTTATACTATAAATTATTCATAAAATAGCATAATCACTATTAAATTGAGTACTCCCTCCGTCCTATTTCAATGTTTACGTTTCTATTTTGTGCGTTCCATTTCAATGTTTATGTTTTCTTTTTGGAATATGGGATCCACCTAAAATAATTAATATATTATCCAATACTAATACACCTACCCACTTTACATTAAATATTATATTTTTCCACCTACTATCTATTAAAATATTATACTTTTTAATCAACGTGCAAAAAGTAAAGGTAAACATTGAAACGAGACGGAGGGAGCATCACTTTTCATTATAAAAATTACCACTTTATATCCGTCTCTCATGTAAGTCCTTACCTAAGACGGATAAAAAGTGATATCACTTTCGTTTATATAAAATGTTATCACTTTAGTTATAAAATATTATAAATTATTATTTATACTATAAATTATTTATTTATAAAATAGTGTTCTGTACTATTATCACTCTTCATCAATTGAGTATCTTCATTAATAATATTATTACTTTGATCTGTTTTAGTGACACTTGCCTTAAATTTTATTTATCACTAATGCATCAAATTTATAACTGCACATATGAATTTGGTATTCAGGTTATTATATATTTTAAGTAATGAGGATATTGATCTATATTAAAAAAATATTTGAAATATTTAGATTTTAATATAATAATTTATTTATTATTAAAAAAATTTAATTATTTAGTTTTAAACATAAAATTAATTTTGTTTTTCATATGCAAATGCAAATTAATATCTCATAATTTTAGGTTATTAGGAAATTTTAAATTTTAAATCAATTTTACGTGCATATAATATGGAACTCTAAAATGTCGTTGCATTGTAATTTTTTATTTTAATGTATAAAGATAATTCTATTAATAAATAATATAAAATACTATTTATAATATTTATTTTTATTTTTAAAAACATGCATAATTTGATAATGTTTACTATAAATTTAATTTAATTTTATTTCAATAAGTTCATTAAAAAGAAGAGGAAATTATATTTAATTTGGAATTATTGAAAATAAAATTGTAAACTATTTTGGCCTAATTTTATATGGAGGTGGACCTAATTATATTCACAATCTAATATGAAGTTTTATTATTATTATTGGACTGGATTGATATCAATTTATTTAAGTAGTTAGGCTCAAATGTGGTAGGAAAAAAGAAAAAGAAAATGGAGATGCGGAAAAAATTGCGAAGATCACGAGCCCATCACATATATATATATAAATGGAGTACTCCATAATTTAGGGTTGTAAACGAATCGAATCAAATTGAATCGAATACTAAGGTATTTGAATGATATTTGATTAAATATTCGAATTCAAATTCGATTATAATCAAATTCGAAATCAGATTCGTATTCGATTCGAAAGTAATAAACGAACTATTCGAATATATTCGAGTATTCGAATTTGAACATTCGAAATTAAATATTTGAATTTGAATTCGATTCGAAATTGTAAATTTATTTTTTTAAATAATATTTTTTAAATTTCTTGTACTATTAATATATTTAAGAAGAAATACTCATTAAACACATCAACCATTAAATTATTAAAAATTATAATTAAATAATTCACATTACATATATAAAAAAATGTCTTTTTCTCTTTATTTTAAGAGAGTAATAAATTAGATAATATAAATATTTATTTATATTTATAAAACAAAATATTATATTTAATATATAAAAATATATAATTATTTAATATTAATAATATATAATTAATATATACTCTTATATATTAATATTCGAATATATTCGCGAATATTCGAATCGAATATCTTATAAATCATATTCGATTCGAATATTATTCGAACTAAAATTTTTATTCGAATTCGAATATCGAATCGATTTCGAATTATTTGATTCATTTACAATCCTATTCCATATATTTTAAAACTCCAAGCCCATTTAATTTAAATTATTTAAGCCCCATACCCACATCTTGTGAAATGAGTTTGTATGACTCTAAACAACAAAATATTATTCAAACCCTAAATTACCTGCGCCGCAATGGAAGGGACAGTTCTAGCACTCTTTATTCTTTTCTTTTCAGAAGTGGATAGTTCCTGAATATTTTAGCACACTTTATCGATGTCGGATAAGGCTATCAACGCAAGGCAGAGGAAGAATGCAAAGCTGAAAGCCAGTAGATCTAGTTCTAGAAGTCCAGATTTCGCTCCAGGCTTCATTTTAGGTATTTCTCATTTCGATTTGGTAATCCGTACACTATTTTTCGGGGATTGTTGATCTCATTTCTTGTTCTTTTTTTGAAAGTCCGTGTGTTTTAGTATCAATCTTGTGGCCTCAAATTTGAGGCTTGGGTTCGAACCCCCAAAATCAAACTCCTGGGCTTCCTGCTTAAGTTTTACCCCATGTATTAAGAACTTTCTCACTTCCATTTTAAACCTCTACATTGTTTATTGTTTTGTTTTATTGGGATTACTAGTCTCGTTTTGTTTTCTTTTGTTGAAATCATATAGCGAGTTTAATAGTTGAAGGGTTTCTTGTGTCTGTGATTAGTATCGGTATCCTATTGGGATCGTGGCTCAAATCTAAGACGTGCTAGTTTCGTGTTTGGGGGTCGAATGTTTGGGGATCAAATTCAGTACAAATTGTTATGAATCGTTACTTGGGTAGCTAAGTTAATGTATTGTTGGGTTATATGCCATTATAAGCAAGAGTTGGGAGTTTAAAAAATCTCTCATTTATTGATCTGAATGTGATAGTTTATAACATAAAGATGAAAGATGCATTAGACCGAGATTTTCATATCTGTGATTTATGATTGTCCTAGATTGAACCTTACAAAAATATTTTGTTGTCTGATTGATTTAGTAGACTTTTAGTTGCTCCAGCTCTTTCAAACTACCAATTTTTTGAATATTTGATCTTTCATTTAAATACCTTACAATTCCTGAGTATTAGTTCTGTGTTTTTTCTCCAAGAAACGCGTAGATGATTCTCTTCAAGATTTAGAAGAAAAACAATATAGTGAGAAAGAAACGGTTGGTAACACCTTCAATTTTGCTGCTTGCATTGAGTTCTATGTTACCATATGTATTACTGTATTTTAATATGCTCAAAAGTTATTTGAAACACCAGCCTTAAGACTGATTTGCTATTGTGATTTCGCAGTGATTTAGTTTGTCTTATTTGGAGTAATTTATGATGTATCTTACTTATAACAATTTCACTCTTAAATGTTAAAAAATTCTGTAAATGATATTTGGGAGGAAGCGTCTCAATTATCATGAGTTGCACTACCCTGTTCCAGTCTCATATTTAGTTTGAGAGTTTTCAAGTATACGTAGGCATTACTCGTGTATGTCAGCCTTGTTTCCATATGTAGTTCCTATTCACTATATTATGGTATTAGAAGGACCTCGGTTTCTTCCTTGAACGATCTATCATCTCCTGATTCGTTCCTTCAATAATTTAAATGTTTTCTTGCTTGAAGTTTCTGCTAGAACATTTTAGTGAAGTGTCTTTGTCTATATGACTAAATTATATCTTGACTTGTGGTCTTTTTAGCCTAAAGTCGTGTTGTTGAGTAATGTACTTAATATTATCCTAAATCTTCAATTTAGTTTAATTTATTTATAGTGTTTAAATTTTAGCAAAATCATATTTGATTTGAAAAGACAGCAACCCTCTAATATTTTTTTTATAACTAGTTAATTTTAATTAACCTGCAAATATTTTAGTTTGTTTTCAGAGTTCTATATTAAGTAACAGAGGGTGTCTTTCTCTGAAATGAAGCAACAAAAAGTAAGTGTATTAATCTAATTGTGGAAGTTAATAGAAAAATCTGTAGAAAACATGTTGTGTTCCATTTTCTAAGTGTAACTTCTATTTTGGTTTCGTTTCATCTTCTTTTAGTTTATTCTTAAGCCTCATTTCAATAATTCAGTTCCAGCATGCAAAAATGTGTATTTTCTAACAAATTTTTTAATGTCTGATTGTTGTTTGGCTAGTTCAAATTATTGGAGTTGCTTGCTCGGTTAATTGGCACACTTCCAAAGACACAAACTGAACTACTTATCAACCAACATTGAGAAGACAACATACATCATAGATAAGTTCCTTATCTTATACTATATTATACTATATTTTTTTGGGTATATTATGTATAAGTGATTAAGTTCTCATTACATTGTAATGTAATACTAATTTGTTATGATTTCCTAAATTTTGTAGGATTTACTATGGATTTTTTTCATGAAATTAACACAGAGTTCTCTATATTATACATTTAAAAAAGTCAGCTTTCAAATATAATACTTTTTTCAAGGAATTTCTTAGATTTCATTAGTAACACAATGGAATAAGCTAGTACACTCATTATAATTGTGCAATTAATTTTAAAAGAAGTGTTATTAGTTGGTACCTCTCTTCCGCTTATGGTTAATTGTGCAGCTCTTTGTTAGCTTCTTCATTGATTCTACACTTGAAGCTTTAAGATAAACTTGTATCTGCCTTCTTTTTCTTCCTACCACACTGAGTTGATCCACTATTCCTGGTTCTTCATCTTCATGCTCAAAATCTGACTTACTTTATGAATGATTGTCTTTGGTAGTTCATTTAAATGAATGTTTATAAAGGCTCCCACTACAAGAAACTGCCGAATTACCAACGGAAATTTCCATCGATAAACCATGAAAAATCCGTCGCTAAACTATCTACCGACGGAAATGGAGTTGTCGCTAAAACTATGGTCGGTAATTTTTTACCGATGGAAATTAAATTCTTTCGGTAATTATCGATGGATTTTGAGCTTCGGTAAATAAATTATCCGTCGACAATCATGCAGCGTCTGTTCGTCAGAGATCATAAATATTGATGATTTTACCGATGGAATTTTCCGTCGCTAATTAGCGACTGAAAATTCCGTCGGTAAATTAGGTATTTTTTGTATGAATTTTTAATTTACCAACAAATCCGTCGGTAATTTATAAATATATAGTTAGCAACGGAAAATTTTGTTGGTAAATTAGGTATTTTTGTATGAATTTTTTAATTTATCGACGAATTAATCCATCAGTAATTTATAAATATATATATTTTAATATTATTTGAAATTTTAATATTAATTGCCAATTAAAAAAATTTAAAATTTTAATTTAATAAACATTCAAAACACAAACTATACGTGGCACTTTATCATACTTTCACCAAAATAGCTCTGTAACTATGGCTTACATCACATTTTAATAATTTCATTGCACATAGATAAATAAAAACAAATAGTAAGATTTCTATAAAAAAAATAGTACCAAATCTAAAAATAAATACTCCATTTACATATTCATTAACTATATTATGATCTCACATATCTGAATTGAAGCACCGCAACTGTGCAAATCTCGATTGCAACTTGCTCTTCCTGTAAGTTGATATCTGAAAATAAAAAGCACTTTATTAGATCCTTCTAATGGAATTTGATATCACAGTAGTGATGATAGCTTATCTAATACAGTTAATACTCAGTTTTACAATTTTAATCACATTGCCATGTATGTCCTCTGTCATTCATGCTACTTTAAAATTAATCATTGTCAAGATTATTGCTTCCATTACAAATAGAATCTTAATGTGTGTCCATCATCCTTGGTTGACTGAACCGAACATCACCCTGCCCATCCTAAATTTTCTTCAGCAATCATGTATCTACGTCATTACTAACTTTTTCTCCTCCTCCTCAATTCGTTTCTTTTCTCATTCTTCCTGTTCACATTTTCCAATGCATGTATGAAGGGAACAACATCATCACAAAAGAAATTTGAAACCAATTAATAAAACAGTACATCAGGACAGCCAAAAGAAACTCTTAATAAATTTAATTAACATCTCCTTCACCAATTTGGGCAGCTCACGGAGCAGAAAACATACCAACTAGCAGGACGCTACATTCACACGGTCAATATTATAATTTCTTTCTTTTCTGCATCTCTCTCTCCAAGTATAACTATTATGATTCTTTTTGTACTTCAAATTCGTGAATTTCCAAGTAGAGAGTTAAAGGAAAAGAGCAAATGACCTAACTAGAAACAAAAAAAGACAAGAAGTATATATACTTATCCATCTTGAAGAAAGTTTTCACAAGAACTTTTAGTGAAGTGGATTTAATTTTATTTAAGAAAAACAAGACAAGAGACATAAATGTCATGACTCAAACATGATGGAAAAGGGAGAGAGAAGATAACCCAATGGCATTCCCAAATAGTGCTCACCGTGATTCAAAACACTTAGACAAGGTAACAAATTAAAACTAAATATCTAATTCTCAAGCTAAGATGGTGACTAATAAGCAGCCAAAAAACAAGACAATTTTGAGCAAAAACTATTTAAAAATGAGATTCCCAACAAGGCTCCAACTAATCACTCTTTAGGCACAATGTAATCATTAGAGAGTTCTTTGCATGCTCAGGTTATGAATAGCTATTTTCCGTTACACTCCAGCTTGTACTTTATTTTTCAGTTATTGGATCACTCTTTAATGGAATTAGCTAGCTAGGAAGTAATTAAGTACTCACCAATGGCATTTGTCCTTTTAATTAAGAATGGTCAAAATCTGGCTGTTGATGAGATAACACACAATCTATGATGTCACCACTTTTTAAGTAACTACTACTAGAAGCTATTTTTAAGGAATTTGATTAATCTTCTAACACAACTTTTTGTCCTTGTCTACATTGTCCTCTTCTGTCATCCAAAATTATGTAACATGCAATAAGAAAAAGGCAGCACAATATTGATAACCTAAATCACATCACGCCAAACTACCTAAAAAATAAGTTCTTACATAAAAGAAAGTAAAAATACAATAAAACAAATTAAGGAGAGGGCACAAAGGACTGATTGTAGTTGTCTAACCTTTTGTACAAGGCTATCAGTTACTTCTTTACACAATAGGAAGTAAAAGACACCACACTTACATTTTAGCATGCTTTAATCAAGGCATAAATAAACACAAACTTCAGGAAATGTAAAATTATGCTTGTATCCAGTAATACTGATGCTAGAGAAGAACAAAATACCTTCCCATGAACACTTCTCATTTCGCCGTAAGAATGATCCATCTAGATTTTGTTTGACACACAACAAGGCTCTTGCAGCATTTTTATTTTCTTCGTACTCATCATCATCCGAGTCTTCCACACCAGCATCTAAATCATCATCAATATCATAGAAAGGGAAGACAAGCCTATGTGAGAAGCAATATAACCATATTGAGCAGTAAGGTGTTCAACATTAAGTCACAAGGATCCAGGCATAATATATGACAAAAACACATGGCAAAATTAAATGGCTAGGACATGTATGAAATAAATTATCAAATTAAATAACTCCATGTAGAAAAACTCACCCAAAAAAGGAAGAAATCCTACAAATAAAAAGGAATAAATTATTTGAGAGATGAAATATGAGTATCATCAATCACCCTTTTAAGTGAGAGAAATGGGATTGATGTAGTACCGTATGTGACTTCATATATGCTTGTTTGATGCTTTGTCTAACTTTGAATTCATGTATCAGAAAGTCACGAAAGCAATCTACTTAAGCCAAAGATGAATGCACAGACATTAAACAAGAGGTATGATTCTTCAGAAGAGATAAACATAATTTAGCAACTCTAAGTACACAAAAAGGGTACTAAGAAAAGTGCGAATGAGTAGGGATGTCAATTATAGTTAAGACTTGAGAAATAAAAAGAAAGAACCATAGTGACTCTTCTTCCCTAGCATTATTCTTTTTTTCTCTTTGAAATCTTCAAGTGCTTCTGCCTTTTGGATAGCATAAACCAATGTGTAGGAATATGGCTAATATGTGCATGCATATAACAGTAGAATGTAGAATAAAGAGCAAGATTATATCCAGAATAAACAACAAATAAATAATTAATTACCTTGTTCCATGAGGAAACCAGAAGGTGGTCTCTATGGTTGGAGAAACGGAGGTTAGAAATGCCATCCGTCGGATGGTGTGACAGCTCCCTGCTCGTGGAAGGCTGTGGCGCCGCCACCATGATTAATAGAATTGACGAAGAGATCGAGATTAGATCCTTTTAAAAAATATATCTATACATTAATGAACAAATAACACAATGATAGAAGACCAAGATTTAATAAACGCAAGTCATAATAATTAGCTAGAAAATTCCAGAGAGGTGGTTCAAGTCTGTAACTAACCAATCATGATCTTCTTCTTGTTTTATCTATTGTGCTTTCTAATTCCCTTCTTAAACTGCAAGAAATACAAGATAGCCTTTTAAATAAGGAAAAATAAAACAATAAATTCCTCAGTTAACAGACTAAAAAAAATAAGTAGCATATGCAAGTTTTGTCACTAACCACAAAATTAACTGACTAAGTAGTAGAACACAAATTCACAATAACATGAAAAACAGTCACAATAAACAGAGTAGCGAACACAAATTCGAAGTATCAAATTGTCATCATCGCCGACACAAATTAGGAAGCTATTTCATCTAGTCTCAACATTCATCTAGAAAATTTCATATACCTCAGAATCACACTAGCGTGAAATCAAACCCACGTCAGTGCCGAAATGTGTTGTGACTCACGAGTGATGAATGGGGGGAAAAGAGAGAGAAGGGCTTACGTTTGGGAAGGCGGCGAACTACGAACCTTTACATCGGCAGTAGAAGAGGCGGCGAAGGTCGATCGTTCTTGCACGGTGGGGAGCAGAAGTGGCAAAATTTTTTAAAACCCTTTTCCAATTAGCAGCGGGGAATTTTTGGAGTGACTGGAATATAACCATAGTAATTGTGCTTCTTTTACTTACTCATATAAATAGATTCCGACGGAAATTATCCGTCAGTAAAAAGCAAAGGCTTAAATTTTACCGATGCTTTTAAATCCGTCGCTAATTTCAATACTAAAAATTATTTATTTTTATGTTTTGCAATGGAGCACAGTCGATAAATTTGAGGTGTTAAATCTCACAATTTTTTTCTAAATTTACCGACGGATAAATCCGTCGATATATTAAACATTAAAATTACTTTATTTTTAATAAATTTTTATATTTACCGACGAAATATATCCGTTGATAAATTAAATACTGAAATTATTTTATTTTTATATAAAATTTTATATATTTACCGACGGATTAAATCCGTCGGTAAATTAATAACTGAAATTATTTTATTTAATGAAGTAAACTTATCGTCGGTAATTCTCCGGGATGTAATCCCTCTAAAATAGTGACGGAATTAGCGACGAAAAAAAACTGTCGCTAAATTCGTCGGTAATCCGTTGCAAGCACCGTCAGAAATTTCTATTGAACGTTTTTTAAAAATAAATCATATGAAATCAATAATTCATCGGTAATCCATCGATAATTACCAACAGTTTCTTTCCGTCGGTAAATCCATCGGTAATCCAGCTATTTCTTGTAGTGTCCAAAGTGAACAACATCTCTTTGATTAATTCTCTCTAATGTTCATTGCAACTAATCAAAGAATTTCTGAATATAGAGTTTAAAAAAAAGAAGCAACAATCTTGAGTTTTTAAAGGCTGAATATATATAGATATATAGATTCAATGCTCAAATAGTGAATGATGTGATTATTTGCTGCTCCAAGAAAAAGGGAATCGTGGGTAGGTAGCTAGGTGAATTGACTTTGTTTTTTACCAAGATATCATTGAACCAACAACTCCTATCACACAAATAGGGTTATTTATGTACGTACTTTCATACTCAAATAATATTTGTCTTCATGTGTTAAATTCAAACAAATAAAAAACATATAATACGAATTTAATGGTCAATAATTTCCCATGAGCTATTCTTGAAAGAACTACTAAAAGATAGAGTGATTTAATGTTTAATATTTCATGTAAAAATGACACTTCTCATGAAAAGGAACGATTAATCATTTTATGAACTTGTGTGTTCTATTAAGCCATGTGCAAGGAAAATAAATTATTTTTAAAAGCTAGATACAGTCCATGTGTAATTAATTATAGCAAAGTCTTCTAACATTAAAGGTTTTTTATGATGATTTTGTTGCTACTGGTCCATTTTCTGCAGCAAGGGAGAAGTGAATGGTGAGATGATGTGCTAAATTGTGCTTCAATACTACCCTCTGCAGATTCCATTTCTTTGCTGAATCATCTATTTTGGTAAGTATTTCATCAATAAGTAATATTTTATTTTAGTAGTTAGTTCATATTGTTGGGCTATGATATCAAGTAATGACTTGAATTCTTTCTTCCTTCAGCACAAACTCTGACTATCCTCTCATGCATTATATCTATGTTTGAATAGGTAGCAATTCTGCCATGTCATGACCCACTTTTCATAACTCATAATTCTTTAATATTATTTAACATAAACATCATCATTATAAAAACCTGTATATAATTTTTTTTCACATAATATGTTTATAACCAACACCATCACACCAGTTCAACATACGTAACTGGTTTCTGACACCACTTCAAACCACCCAAACATGTGATAATACTTATTATATTACATAATAAAATATCAGCGGAAACAAAATAAACACACGGTCTAGCCCAACAGGTCGTCATCTATGTACATCTTGCTCAAACCCTGTAGGAGCTCCACAGCTTGCACAGTACATCACATACTCAAATATTATCCGGCTCACCTACAATGCATAAACTAGTGAGACAAAAATCTCAGTAAGTAAAAATCATGCATGATAGTGCATGAAAATGCATTTATTTTCTAATCTTTCTAGTTGGTCTCTTTTATCTTGAAAACTGTTCATGTTGCGGGATCCCCACGACACACTTATGATATGCACCCCAAATGAGCTCAATGTGGACGATTTTTTCGAACCCCGAATAAACAACTGAGAACGATTTTTCCGAATCCAGAAATAAAGTGTCGGGAACGATTTTTTCGAATCCTGACAGAGATGCATATATAGTGGCCGCACACACCATTAGTATCTTATTAATTTTAGGGAAAACATTTTTCATGATTATGCATGGTATGCAACAAGTGCAATTTAATATACATCATAAATCATTTATGACATTAATATCAATATTTAATCACAATAAAATAACAACTTAATTTTAATTCACACATATCCACTTCTGGTATAACAACTTCACCTCAATCACAAATACATTTATAAAATAATCACTTCACCTTGGATCACACGGATCCCTTTTTAGGATAACAACTTCATCTGGGATCACACAGATCCTTATAACCAAATCTTCCCCAATCATACAGATATATATAAGACAATTATATAATTTTAAATCACATAAATCCACAACTTGTATCACCAATTAACCCCAAATAATTCATGACAAAATTAAACTAATCACAATTAATTTGCAACACAATTCACACACAACATATTTATGCATTGTAGTTGAACTTCTACTTACTTGAACTCCGACAATAGTAACACTATAGACCCGTGAAGAACTATAGCCAATTTCTTCCTTCCCGTTCCGGCACACCATTTTTTTTTTATTATTATTGCCGATTGATTTTGGGGTGTGAGGCCCGTATATATAGGCAAGGGGAAAGGGATTGGGGATGGCAAATTTCAATTTGACCATTTCAACATGCCATGCATGAATTCCAACTTGGCTGCTAATGCCATCTCAACTTGCAGCCACCAATTTTGACCCTCTTTTTTTTATTATTATTATATTATTATTATTATTATTATTATAATAAAAATACGTGTGATACTTAATAATTAAGAAAATTGTATTTATACACATAAAATAATTTATTCATATATCCAAATTAATACACGTAAATATTTATGCACACATATATTGTCACCATTATTATCACAGATGTCTCAAATTAAATGTAAAGATAAATAAAATGTAGAAACAATTGTCACATAATTGCCACATAATAATCACGTAGTTGCCACATAATTATAAAATGCATATAATACAAATTATATTATATTGACACACTAGTAGTGAGAAGCTTGGGTATTACATTCTTCCCTTCTTATAAAAATTTCGTCCTCGAAATTTACTTACCTGAAGAGGTCTGGATATTTAGCCATCATCTTATCCTCTCTTTCCCAAGTAGCCTCCTCAACTAGTTGGTTCCTCCATAATACTTTTACTAATGGGATTTCTTTATTTCTGAGCTTCTTTACTTCTCGCCACAAGATCTCAACTGGTACTTCCTCATAACTCAAATATTCTTTCAACTCAACTGGTTCCTGCCTGAGAACATAAGATGGATTTGGAACATACTTCCTCAACACAGACACATGAAACACGTCATGTACTCTAGACATTGATGCTGGTAACTCCAACTTATAGGCAACACTGCCAACTCTCTCAATGATAGTGAACGAACCAACATATCTTGGACTGAGTTTCCCTTTCCTTCCAAATCGCATTATCCCCTTCATTGGAGATACTTTCAGAAATACCTGATCACCCACTTCAAATTCCAATTCTCTCCTCCGTTTGTCTGCATAACTCTTTTGCCGATCTTGAGCAACTTTCATCTTCTCTCGTATACGGGTAACAGCTTCTGACATTTCACGAATAAAGTCTGGACCCAAAAGTTTCCTCTCTCCAACTTCTCCCAATATACTGGAGATCTACACTTTCTCCCGTACAATGCTTCATATGGAGCCATCCCGATGGTAGACTGATAACTGTTATTGTACGAGAACTCTATCAAAGGCAGAAATTTACTCCACTGACCTTGAAAATCCAACACACACGCTCTGAGCATATCCTCCAAGATTTGTATTGTACGCTCTGATTGACCATCTGTCTGTGAATGGAATGCTGTGCTGAAAGATAATTGTGTCCCCAACGCCTTATGTAAACTCTTCCAGAAAGCAGACAAGAATCTCGTATCTCTGTCTGACACAATGGTAAGTGGTACTCCATGGAGTCTGGCAATCTCTCATATATATAGTTGGGCATAACGATCCATGGAATACGTAGAGCTAATAGGAAGAAAATAAGTTGACTTAGTCAATCGATCCACAATAACCAAAATAGCATTGTGACCTTTCACCGTCTTCGGTAGTCCGATTACAAAATCCATAGTAATATTCTCTCACTTCCATTCTGGAATAAATAGAGGCTGCAAGGTTCGCTGGTCTCTGATGCTCAGCCTTGATTTGCTGACAAGTCAGACATTGCTCTACATATCGAGCAACATCTCTCTTCATCCCTGGCCACCAATAATATGACTTCAAATCTCTATACAACTTAGTAGCTCCTGGATGTACAGAGTACGGTGTTGAATGAGCTTCCGCCATCACTTCTTTCCGAATGTCATCCACTTCAGGTAGATATAATCGACCTCCATAACGAATCACGCCATCATCTCCTAATTGGAAGTCAGAAGACTTTCCAGAGCTGATATCATTCTTTATCTTGTCAAACAACTTATCCTCATGTTGGCTCTGTCGAATCTTATCCATCAAAGTTGGTCGAAGTGTCAGAGCTGCCATCCTTGCTTCCAACGATCCTTTCTGAATGATCTCCACACCCATCTTTTGCAAATCAAGCAACTCTGGTTTCTGATTTACAGTCATAGCAGCTACATTCTGTATTGTCTTTCGGCTCAATGCATCAGCAACCACATGTGCTTTTCCCGGATGATAATTGATAGCACAGTCGTAATTCTTCACCAATTCCAACCATCGTCTTTGCCTCATATTCAACTCTTTCTGAGTGAAAAAGTACTTCAAACTCTTATGATCAGTATAGATTTCACAACATTCCCCATACAGATAATGCCTCCAAATCTTGAGTGCAAACACCACTGCGGCTAACTCTAAATCATGAGTTGGGTAATTCTTCTCATACTCTCTTAACTGTCTGGATGCATAAGCTATCACTTTCCCATTCTGCATCAATACACACCCAAGACCATTCTTTGAAGCATCACTGCAAACCTTGAAGTTTTCTGTCTCCGTAAGAATAGTTAAAATAGGTGCTGATGTCAATCGTCTCTTCAATTCTTGGAAACTTTGTTCACATTCCTCCGTCCATGTGAACTTCACATTCTTCCTGGTCAACTGTGTTAATGGTGAAGCAATCTTAGAAAATCCTTCAACAAACCTTCGATAATATCCCGCCAATCCAAGAAAGCTACGAACCTCAGTGGGATTTGAGGGTTGTGGCCAATCATGGATCGCTCTTACTTTACCTGAATCCACTGAAATTCCTTCTCCCGATACCACGTGTCCCTAGAAAATAACTCGGTCTAACCAAAACTCACACTTCTTGAACTTCGCATACAACTGCTTCTCCTTCAGAATCTCTAACACCTTTTTCAAGTGCAGTGCTTGATCCTCCTTATTCTTAGAGTAAATTAGAATATCATCGATAAACACAATCACAAATTTATCGAGAAATTCCTGAAATACTCTATTCATCAAATCCATAAATGATGCCGGAACATTTGTCAAACCAAACGACATCACCAAAAATTCATAATGCCCATACCTTGTACTAAATGCAGTGTTCGGAATATCCTCCTCCCTAATCTTCAACTGATGATACCCCGACCGCAAATCAATCTTCGAAAAGATAGCTGCACCCTGTAACTGATCAAACAGATCATCAATGCGAGGCAATGGATATTTATTCTTCACCGTAACTTTGTTGAGATCCCGATAATCAATGCACATCCTCAATGTGCCATCATTCTTTCGAACAAACAGAACTGGTGCTCCCCAAGGGGAGAAACTAGGTTGGATGAATCCTTTGTCTAGCAACTCTTGTAACTGTATCTTCAATTCCTTCAGTTCAGCTGGTGCCATTCTGTATGGCGCTTTAGATATAGGAGCAGTTCCTGGTTGTAACTCAATAACAAACTCTATTTCCCGGTCTGGTGGTAAACCTGGAAGATCATCTGGAAATACCTCCAGATATTCTCGAACTACTGGTACATTATCAATAACTGGACATTGCTGCCCCTCAACATTCATTACACTCACCAGATACCCCTCACAACCACTTTTCAACAACCTTTGTGCTTTTGTTGTTGATATCATAGGAAATCTGAAAATTTTCTTGATCCCAACAAAAGTAAATGGTTCTCCCTTCAATGGCTGAAAAGTAATACTCTTCTTCTGACAATCTATTGTAGCACCATACTTTGACAGTCAATCCATACCCAATATAATATCATAATCATTCATATTTAACACAATTAAGTCAGCGAGGAGTTGTCTTCCTTCAATAGGAATAACAAACCTCAAAAAAGTTGATTAGTTTGCTTTGATTCACCAGAAGGTATCATCACCTCATAATTAGCTTCTATCAAGTTAGATGTTCCACCCAGCTTCCTCACATACTCAGTGGATACAAATGAATGTGTTGCTCCAGAATCAAATAGCACATAGATAGAAATGCCAAAAATAGAAAACTTACCAGCAATAACTGAGGGGTTCGCATCTGCCTCCTTCCGCGTCAAAGTGTATACTCTTGCTAGAACTCTCACCATGTCATAGTCGTGACATTCTCAATACTTTTAATGGTATCTCACCAGTGGCCTGCACTTCCTCGTAACATGAAAAAAGCACACAGCACTCTGTCCCCCTCTGGAATTCTACTGTATTGAAACATGTTTTTCACCGTGCGTAACCAATCCTCTGCATCAGTGGGGTCTGCTGCGTCCTCAAATATTGGAGGGCTAAGCTTTCAAAACCTCTCACAAACCATTTCCACACGCTCTACTTGACGTTGATCGTGATTAATATTAACCTCTGGCTGTCCACCCATATCTCTCTGCTGAATCAGTTGTTGTATCTGTTGGGACTGACGCTCTACCAGTTTCATCAGGCGAGTAATCACCGCATCACTATTATTTCCTTCAGTAGGTGCTATTTGCTCAGCAGCTCTATCACTTTCAGAACTTTCACCTATAATTCTTTCCATTTTGTCTACCAACTACAAGTCCTACACCACATGACCAATATAATTTATAAAACACATAACAACACAGAAGGAAAATAACACTTACACGCAAAGCTGCTCTCCCAAGGAATGAGTTCATGTACATAGATAGTCTGCAGGACCCAAACCGTGCTCTGATACCACTCTGTCACGACCCACTTTTCATAACTCATAATTCTTTAATATTATTTAACATAAACATCATCATTATAAAAACCTGTATATAATTTTTTTTTCACATAATATGTTTATAACCAACACCATCACATCAGTTCAACATACGTAACTGGTTTCTGACACCACTTCAAACCACCCAAACATGTGATAATACTTATTATATTACATAATAAAATATCAGCGGAAACAAAATAAACACACGGTCTAGCCCAACAGGTCGTCATCTATGTACATCTTGCTCAAACCCTGTAGGAGCTCCACAGCTTGCACAGTACATCACATACTCAAATATTATCCGGCTCACCTACAATGCATAAACTAGTGAGATAAAAATCTCAGTAAGTAAAAATCATGCATGATAGTGCATGAAAATGCATTTATTTTCTAATTTTTCTAGTTGGTCTCTTTTATCTTGAAAACTGTTCATGTTGCGGGATCCCCACGACACACTTATGATATGCATCCCAAATGAGCTCAATGGAGACGATTTTTTCGAACCCCGAATAAACAACTGAGAACGATTTTTCCGAATCTAGAAATAAAGTGTCGGGAACGATTTTTCCGAACCCTGACAGAGATGCATATATAGTGGCCGCACACACCATTAGTATCTTATTAATTTTAGGGAAAACATTTTTCATGATTATGCATGGTATGCAACCAGTGCAATTTAATATACATCATAAATCATTTATGACATTAATATCAATATTTAATCACAATAAAATAACAACTTAATTTTAATTCACACATATCCACTTCTGGTATAACAACTTCACCTCAATCACAAATACATTCATAAAATAATCACTTCACCTTGGATCACACGGATCCCTTTTTAGGATAACAACTTCATCTCGGATTACACAGATCCTTATAACCAAATCTTCCCCAATCATACAGATATATATAAGACAATTATATAATTTTAAATCACATAAATCCACAACTTGTATCACCAATTAACCCCAAATAATTCATGACAAAATTAAACTAATCACAATTAATTTGCAACATAATTCACACACAACATATTTATGCATTGTAGTTGAACTTCTACTTACTTGAACTCCGACAATAGTAACACTATAGACCCGTGAAGAACTATAGCCAATTCCTTCCTTCCCGTTCCGGCACACCATTTTTTTTTATTATTATTGCTGATTGATTTTGGGGTGTGAGGTGATGAATTCCTCACCCCCGTATATATAGGCAAGGGGAAAGGGATTGGGGATGGCAAATTTCAATTTGGCCATTTCAACATGCCATGCATGAATTCCAACTTGGCTGCTAATGCCATCTCAACTTGCAGCCACCAATTTTGACCCTCTTTTTTTATTTATTATATTATTATTATTATTATTATAATAAAAATACGTGTGATACTTAATAATTAAGAAAATTGTATTTATACACATAAAATAATTTACTCATATATCAAAATTAATACACGTAAATATTTATGCACACATATATTCATATATTGTCACCATTATTATCACAGATGTCTCAAATTAAATGTAAAGATAAATAAAATGTAGAAACAATTGTCACATAATTGCCACATAATAATCACGTAGTTGCCACATAATTATAAAATGCATATAATACAAATTAAATTATATTGGCACACTAGTGGTGAGAAGCTTGGGTATTACATGCCAAGTTTGCACATCTCTATGCATCTCCACCAACCCGTCCTGTAAGTTGGCACATTAATTGTTTGGTAGTGTTATCTTTGTGGATTTTTTGTTATTTATTATCATTATAATAGAGGGTTTTGGAGTAACAACTTAATTTTTCTTTAAAGTTTAAAATAAAGTTTACATGTTTATCCTACTCTTTAAGAATAGGTGCTATGATTAAGTTAGATTAAATATCAACTTACTTCTAAATCACAATACATCCATCCATCCAACATAAGTTCTAAATATGGGCTTCATGCCTTCAACACTTATTATAGTACAAAATGCACTATCAACAACTTCCACACTTATGAAGGTGCAAGCCATTAGTCCAAAAAGCATCACATAAGACACATCAATCCCAACTTCTATGAGCTGCAAGCCCTAAGTTGAAGTTACATTACAAAAGATAGTTAAGTTTAATTCACTGCAGTGCAAAAGTCTTCAACACTACCAGTTAGTTTCTTTCCATCTTGACAGTAGAAAGTCCTTAGTTGAAGTTACATTACAAAAGATAGTTAAGTTTGGGCCACTGCAGTGCAAAAGCCTTCAACACCACTTAGTCCTTTTCTAGCTTTACAACAACTTTCATCTTCTTTGTTGGTGCAGAAGATGAGAATTGATCAATAAGTGATATCTTTGTATTAGTCTCTTCTAGGATGTCACACACCACAATTTCATTGGAAAGCGTAATATCTGGCGTTGAAATAGTATCTCCACATGAGCCAATCTACAACATAATAATTAATTCAAATAGAATTTCAATTTGTACCTCAAGAAGAAAAATATTGGAAATATTACCACTTCGATTTCGTTCTCTTCTTTTAGAAGATTGGAAAATATATCAGACTCCTACATCCAAAATAAATTAATAATAAATACATATCTAGATATACTGAAAATGAACAACTAAGTAGTTAAACAAACCTCACTATCTCCAAAAATTCCAGAATAAAGAGAGATTACACTTTGGTCAGTAGTTATCTTTAACACTGTGAATGCCTCACTTGGATTATGAAGTTGTGCAGTTCGAACTTGGACCTTAAACAAAATCTTCAGCCCCACCAATTGAGTAATTTCATTAAGAGTTTTATCACTATGGTCAATCTGATGTGGAATAAGTTTTTTTTATAAAAAAAAACTTATTAGCAAATAATCATAAACTATTATTTTAACATGAATACTTAAAAGATATTGAATGCACCAATAACCTTTGCATGTAGCTCACTTGCTCGTTTTCCTATTAGTTGAAAACATTCCATATCCCATAAAAGTAGAGTCAACTCCCCAGCGGCATCAATGATGTCTAATTTAAAAAAAACTTATTAGAAATAATCATAAACTATTATTTTAACATGAATACTTAAAAGATATTGAATGCACCAATAACCTTTGCATGCAGCTCACTTGCTCGTTTTCCTATTAGTTGGAAACATTCCCTATCCCATAAAAGTAGAGTCAACTCCCCAGTGGCATCAATGATGTCTAATTTGATCTTGTATCTATTTTACAATGTCAAAATATTAAATCAATGGATTTAATGGCACATGTATTATATAAAAAAAAATTGAAGAACTTATACCTCATATTTCCTGCTGTTTCAGTTTTATCACAACGCTCACAATAATAAAGATCCTCACATATTTCTAACTTCTTTGGGCAGTTTTTGTATGACAAATACCACCAATCAGCAACATTGTGAACCTCGACTATTTCACCATACACCCAAAAACTTCCAAGCTAAAATAAAACATTATGCTAGTGCATTATATATCTAACTAATATAGAAACAGTTTAGGTATATGACCACTTCTCTTTATTTTTCTTGAGTTGATCTATACTCTTTATATTTGCTTGACCACTTGACAATTCATCCCCAATAATACTTACTGATGATTGTGCAATTGTACTTGCAGTGATTAAGTCATTGTTTTCTTTTACCATCCTTCAAAACATGTATGTAATTGAATCAAATTTGCAAATTAAGTTGACCATATAAGAAAGTCTACAATCTGATTAGGCTTACATTGACTTAAAGTCCAAAATTTCTGGGACATCTCCATCCAATATCATTCTTGATACGTAATACGTGTTGCATGCGGTTACTTTCTCTATTGAATGATAATTATATTTAGTAAATACAATTAAATACTTCAAAATATGTAATGATGGCAGATAGATAAATTCTGTAAATGTGTATGGCAATCACCTCTAAGAACTTTAACACGAAACATTTGGAGAATCACAATAATTGGCTCAAAGCCACCGTTGTTGATACGGGACATCAGCTCATCAGCACTATCCCCCCACAATGTACATGGTAGTTGGTTCTTCCTATAATACATGACAAATAGAAAAACACATTGAATGATTAGATTAACACAAATTATAATATATGTATGGAGTATTATAAATTATTAAAATTTTATATTACTCATAGTCTTCCAAAACGATATCCATGAGTTTTGTTGGTCCATCCTTCAAATCCTTCAATTGAGGAGTGCTCCAGCTAACAACTTTTCCAATTATATCTTGCAAAAAAACATAAACACTTATCAGCGAAATCTATTTAATATCATTTACTTCTTTTTATATTCTCAATTTACCAATAAGCTTTGTGTCATCCAACTTTTCTACGCATGAAATCTCTTGAAATGGCTGAAAAGCATATATTTTTTATGGGAACCCCTCATCAAACAGCTCAACAACTTGAGTTCGACTGAGAAACAACATTTTGAATTTGTTACATGTTGTTTTGTACTTCATGGTATTGTTGGTAACAATAAAACAACGTATAGCATAAGTTCGTCCTTCAGCTAGCAATGGTGCAAAAGGTGGAATGAGATCTCGCTTTACACTTGCATGAATTCTATCTCCCTGCATATAAGTTATTGTCAGTAAATATGAAACTGAAAATGTCCCTTTGAATTCTCAATATTTATTTTTCAAGGTTGGACAGTGTGTTGGCTACTATAATAAACAGTATTTATCAATCTTTGATGCCATGAAACATATTACTATCATTTTATATGCATTGTTAATGGTTTCATCATGCTAAGGATGATTTGAATTTATAAGATCAATCAATGTATAGACTTCACACACTTTTGTAAGCATGAGATTATGGAGATCACTATATGACTGCACAAACATCAGCTTCACTCACAAATGGAACACAACTTCTTTTTTTTTTTACAGGTCAGCATATTAATGCATGGACATCAATTTCACCCATATACGAAATGTAACATTGTATTTCAACCTCCCTATCATGGAAGATGCACTCCAAGCTGAAAGATGGACTCTTTCCTCCATAGCCAGGCACCTCATAGAGCCTAGCAACACGAACCTTCATTGCCCAATATGTTTTTGAAGGGCTGATCTCTTTAATAAGAGAAAACAGTGGAGCCATTTTAGTATGTAATTGATAAAGTGAGATTTTAAGTGAGTGTCCAGGAGCTTCTTTGCTGCTTTTATAGTAAAATTTCAGAATGCACTGTTTTATTATTTAAACATTCATAAGTATGGTAGCCACGCACATATGTCAATTTTAGTCACCAAGTCTATCTAATTCATTCTAGTGATTAGATGATTACATTAAATATTTTAATATAATATTTTGAAGTCATGCAGCTCCTGTCATTCTTATATTTTCATATGTTTTAAAAGCATGATGTTCACCTAACATTTGGACTTCTCTACTTGAATGATCATTTTACACTGTATGAACAGTAACATGCAGTATTGGGATGTATGATGTACTGTACATTTTGGCGGGAGTTTTTTTTGCTCCACTATCCTCCTTTTATATACATATAGATTTCTATTTTTAGAATTCTGACAAAAGATTTCTTTAATTTTGTTAACTTTCAGTTAATGAGTAGTATAAAATGTTATTTATGTTTTTCATTTATTTATATTATAAAATTGTTCGTGAAATAAAATTATTATTTTTCATTAATTGAGTATCACTTTTTATTATAAAAATAATCACTTTTTATCCGTTGTAAACTCTTATGTGAGAAATCTCGGACAAGTTTTTGCTAACAATTTTTTAATTACTCTCATTTAAAGCCTTCAGTATTGTTGACTTATAGAGAACAATTGTTCAATGGTTCGTGCTCCACTACAGTACAGTTGATCTTATTTCAAATAGTTACGGGTATGATTATGAACTTGTAGCAGCGCGTGCAAAAGAGAAGATAAACAATTAAATTAGAGGGTAAGATTCTTTTATGGATAGGGACCCTCTACTATCCTAATGCATAACGCTATTATCATTCCAAATTTTTTTTACAGGAATCTTTATTTTAATCACATTCCTAATCTTACACTTTATGCCTTATTATTAACCTCACCCAAAAAAAGAAATGAGACTTGAATGGAAAATAACTACTCCCTTCATCCCACTCAAATAACATCATTTTATTATATTGGGCGTCCCGTCCAAATTACACAATTTTCCTCTTTTAATAAACAGGGTTTACCAACGGCCCACCACTACCCATTGTGCTACAATAGATTCCTTACACTTGAGGGTAATCATTCTTGTGAGTGAATAAAAAGAGTGAATATCAAGCTCCTAGAAGAGTGCAATCTATCGTTTGGAAGGTACTCAAGTGTAGACTCCTAACAAAATCTTGCTTACAACGTAGAGGTATTATTCCTTTAACAAGTTATGTCAATTGTTTGTTGTGTGGAGATGAAGGGGAAGATGTATCTCATGTATTTTTTAGATGCAAGTTTGCTTATCAAATTTGGAGTAACTGCTATAAATGGGTGAATATGTTCATAGTAACCCAACCTGATCCTATTCCCCATATGATGCAACACTTGGACATGTTTGGAGAAGGACAATGAGTTCGAATGCATTGACTTTATGGATTGGAATAATTTGAGCTATTTGGGTCTCTAGAAATAATTATTTATTCAATGATGAAGTTCCTAACGCATCAAGAACATAGTATGATATAAAGTAAGAGTATGATCATGGCTTACGACTAAAGAAAAAATCAGAGAGAATGCTTCTTTTTCAAACTGGTTATCATTTCCTACTTCAATACTACGATGAAAATTTTTTTGATACATGAAATTTGTTTGTAACATTTAAAGTTTTTTTTGATATAATGGGATTAGAGTACCCCTTATACTCCACCTATTAATAATAATTTTCCTTTGAAAGAAAAAATCCCTCCAATTCACTTGCCACAATTCTTGGTATGATATTGTGATACCATTTGCTTCTTATTATGGTTGAGCCAAGTCTTAACATTCCCTCAATTCGAGAGGCTTTTGGAACAATAATTAACTTCTTCCCGAATTAAACGCTGAAAGGTTCTTTGAAAATTACAAACATTTGTGTACATGAGGTTCACGTTGTAAACTCTGTGGTTCCCTTTCCAATCCTATATACTTTTTGTATTGCTAGATATTTAAATTAAGGAGGAACATAGGGAATGTTTATTTTGGATTTAAGTTGATTTAATAAACTAGTGAATAGTGTAATTCTATATTTGTTATGTTTGTTTTGGGTTTAAGTTGATTTAATAAACTAATGAATAGTGTAATTCTATATTTGTTATGTTTGTTTTGGGTTTAAGTAAGATATGTTTAAATTTTATGTCAAATCAAGTATTAATTGAGGTGAGAAAGGGAGAGAGAAAGAAAGAAAAAATATTAATTGAAGAGAGAGAATATATGCTAGGGGTTGGATAAGTGTTAATAGGGTGTGTAGGTATATATAGGGGAGATTTATTAATTTAAACCTGGAAGATTAAACCCGAAATAAACATTGCTATATAGGGTTTATAAGGATTTATGATGTAAACCCGATTTATAAGAGACCAACTCTTTGAAAATATCTACACAATTTGATCCAAGGAGTGTTAGATGCTGGACATTCAATTTGTTAGCTACAACAAGATCTCTTAAAAAATGGTAATTTAATGGCAATACTGCTAATGTTGTCCACCCAACGGACAGGAGGTTTGAGAATTTTAATTTTGAGTTCTTGAGAGAGAGATGCTAACCAAACAATTTCAGCTGCAATCGTGATCTAAACTTAGATGTTCATCTTTGGTGCTAATCAATTGGACTATATCATAATTCACTTTAATTATTATCATTTTTTATTAATTAGATATATTTTTTAATAAAATATTAATCAATGCACTGGTTAGTCTGTGCAATCCTTGGAAAAGTTGTATAACCAACTAGTGCAAAAAATACTTGGCCTTTTGAAAAAGAAAGATATTTATACTGGTAGTTTTGTAAAACTAATTAAAAAGTGGGTTTCTTTTTCAATTACTTGCGACTTCTCTTAAATCATTCAAATTACTCTCTTTTTTTTCCTTTTTTTTTTTTTTTTGGTACTGCTTGATTCTAATTTAACTACACGAACTTTAAATCACATTTTCAAAATGAAAAAAGGGTATAACAAGAAATAGAGCAATCCTTAATGTCTTTAGAAAAGAGAATCCAAGAAAATATGCATGAAGATGTATTTTACAGAGAATACACTGGAGGGTTTGTGAACTCAAGAAACAAATGAAAACTCAAAGGGGGGTTCATTGGAAGTTGAGTTACATTTTGTTTTAAACATCCTGAGTGGAGCTCAATATAATGCCGAATATTCGAGCCGGATATACCATCAATCAATATATATTAAAGCGGAATTATAGCCCAAATTCTTACTGAGCCAAGATACATGTTCGTCTTACGGTTGTGCAGCGTCCAGAAGCTTCTCGTAGACCTGCCTCGCTGTCAAATCTTCCACCTATTAACAAATGGTTCAATTATAGCCAAGATAATGCAAGCTAGCAGATTGCTGATTAAATGCATGAGTGGATAGTATTGCGTTTCAGCAGTCTCTACTTTTCTTAGCAAAACTAATGCATCGTAGAGCATTTATTGGATTAGCAAACATTGTTTGCTCTCTAGGTCAGAGATTCAAATTTTAGAAACTCATTGTCAAACTACATAATCACCATCAATAGCGATCTAGCTAAAAGAAATTATATTTATTGGTTGATGTGTGATAGATGAGATTTCCCAAATTCATTAAAATATGTAGTGGTTAAAAGAATGAAACACTAGGGTGAAACATACCACTAGGAGCTTTGATTTGTTATTCCACCCCCTTTGAAGAGTCATCTGGCTCAATTTAAGACCCAATACCTGTTTCAAAAACTCCAAAGGTAAGTTAGATGTTCTATCACAAACAGATGAGTACGCTCATTCACAATTTGAAATACATAATATGTTTTTGTACTTTTCCCATGAATTCCAAAAGCTCATTGTTAGCTTCTCCTCGGGCTGCAGCTGCAGCTACTGTAACTCGAACATCATCAGCATTAACCCCTGGAAAAGGTTAAGGGGCAGTTTTCTTAGCAAAGAACATAATGGGTAACAGCTACATTTCCTAGTACATCATTCAACAATGACATAAGCATCTTTAAAACAGGTGCATCAGTTATCACAAATGAATCACGTAAGACCCAATTTCAGAACTTTTTTTGTAGGAACCATCCTATATAAAACAGCGCAACTTATTACCGAATGGAAGAGCTATGTATCTGATCCAAAGATAAAAAAGTTTTAAAAAACTACAGTTCGCATGGTTTATTCCTTTAAAAATCAAAGTTCGTACTCTCTCTAGCCAAGCTTTCAAGGGCATAAGCAGAGCAAAAAATCTAATTAAATTTAAAAACAGAAATGCCTGTAAGACATAAATGCACTCTTCAGATGCAGGGAATTCATCCACGATGATGGCTTGGATTGAGGAAAAAAAAAAGTATACCAGGTCAGATATGCTTTTACTCTCACGTTTTACAAAATTAAGGAATCTGAAGGATTTGAGAATGATTTTAACTTCATGATAACAAACTCATAACTTTGATTAATATGAATTTGTAACACGTATATAACTTGAACTAATTGTTAGCTTACATGAATATATTTCAAATCCACTAAATATAAGACATATTTTAAATGCATGTTATATCCCAAGTGCAACTAAGTGCATCTTCTAACAACTATGATAGGCCAGTGCTGATCTTGAATAAGAGACGATTGAAGAAGTGCAGCTAATTTTTATTCAACATTATTTCAGTTAATAATGATTTCCTTAGTTATTTTGGTTAAAAAATAAGTGGGCTTTGTGCATGGGCCTTGCTTGAGAATTATTATGAATTATTACAAGGAACATATTTATTTCGGAGTTGTTACCCTAGAAAGTGATCACAGATTTAACTTGGGGAATGGCAGTCTTTTGGCTTGTGGCAGAGAATCTCTTTGAGAAATTGTTCTTATTATTTTCCTATTATTTATGGCCCATCTCTTCACTACTATCAATTGGTCTCCTCACTCCTATTAAACTACAGAGTTATAAGAATTTGGGGTTCCTTTGGCAAAATGGAAAGATGTCACACAACCTATACAGAATCTTTAAAACACAGTCTGAGAAACTACATGTAACTTGTAAGGTATTCTTCCACAAGATTGTGAAGGTGTTTCTATAAATTTAACAGCGGCACCACATGCAATTTGACCAGAGTCAAAGAATAGACTCATTCTTTTGATCTCAAACTTCCTGAATACTCCTTTTGTTATTTGTTTCTGTAATGTTAAGAGATGATAGATACCTTGTATGCCCTCCAACCAAACAGAACAGAGAAAGATAGATATGAAGAAGCATTAGCAACAGATATATGAGCTGATATAAAGTTATTTCCTATATCATATATTGCCTCACGGGATATACTACAAGCAACTTTTAACAAATAAAGTTTGATCAAAATTCAGTTTCAGACTTCTGCAGTCTAGAATTTAAAGACTATAATGCAACAGAAATGTTCATCAGAAATTGCAGTAGTTGGAAATAAACCATTGAATTACTTGTGATAGCAGAGCGCTGAGCACGGTCTTCCACTTCAATGGCCACTTGAACAAGACCTCCTTCCAATTGTGATATGCAGGGTGGGACAGGAGCATCCTACAGCATATGGCAAAGATGACAAAGATCAAATCATAAACATAACAAAACATTTCACAGATGGAGGAATTTTGTGGTATATGATCCAAGAAATTATAATGTGTCTTCCAAATAAGCAGGAAGAGGTGTGCTTTTTTAATAATTAGTCGTACCAATCTTAGACTCCTTAAGTCCTACTTATATATCAAAGAGATTAACAAATAAATTAACAAGAATAAATTATTCATGGCCTACATTCTTACCTGTGGATTGGTTTCAGCAGCAATTGAACTAAGTGCACCATCAACTACATAGATGTACGTGGCAGATTCCAGATCTTCTTCTGAACGATAGCAAACGAATAGCTCACAACCAACACAATTCATTCGATACTGTCTTTCCAATTTCCCTTCGCCTCTGGATTAAACAGACACCAATACAAAGATGAATATAGAGACAGATGTTTGTCATCTCTTGCACTATTATCCAGATAATGATATAATTCTCAGGAGGTAACTGCCAATGGTGTAACAGAAAATAACTCAAAGGTTTATTAGGTCTTTGAGCAGATTTTCCGGTTAAGGATACTTAATAAATTATTGTTATAAACTAAGGAAGTTTATAAATGTTTTAATTGAGGAAGAACAACTCATAAACTTTTGTATGATAGATTAAAGCTAACAAAATATTACCGCTTTAAGAGGACCTTTCCTGCTTCACTGGTGTTTAGCCTGGCAAGATGTTTTTTCCTGTCCAAAACATATGCGTTGTCTGTTTTCCTTTTGGGCATTTTCTGCAATTGCATATCTAAAAATGTACTTAGTGTATAGAAAACTAAACTTATATTAACATCAGATGGGAGATAAAAAGGATTAATTACAGTAAGGAAAGTAAAGCTTAGATATAAAGCATTGTAAAGACGATATTCAAGTAACTAACATGACAACAGTATGTAAGCAGCTATAAATATATGGAGAAGGAGATAAGTATGCCCACCAGATTAGACCTCAATCCTCAAGGACATGATGCATGATGTTTCTCTCGTTAACATTCACACCAAACCTCTAATTATTAAGAAAATTTAAGATGTCTCATTCATCCCAAATGCAATCTTACACAAATTCTAGTATGGGAAGGACTTAAGAAGCAAGCTGAAATTCAATTGTGAAATCTCTTTTCAATTAGGCCCGCATCATTCAACGAGTCAAGATAAAATTTTGCAATTGATAAGACAAATCCAAATGAACATCTAGGAAGCACTTATTGCGAGAATTACAAAATTAACAATGGCTTCTGATTATGCATATTATATGCAAGAAAAACTGTAGTTTGGTTAATTATTTAACAGTTAAAAAATTTGGGGTTTTGACGAACACAGAGAAACCGGCAATCCTACTGAATTGTCCATTTCAAAAGAGAAAAGCAATCTTGAACAAAACTGATCATTCTAAGACTTTTCCAATCAACAACTCCTCCACTATCATCTCGATTACAAAATTCGAATTCAGTAGATTTAAAGTCTTAGAGTTCCACTGTAGCATATCAAACTACCAAAATTGAAAAACCACATCAAATCCTCATTGTTAATAGTTGCTTACAATGAATCTATTCTGCTGTATCTCCGGATAAAGAGTATATCCTAACCCTACCCAAGAATCCGCCCCCTCACACACACAAATCCAAAAGCAGGTGTAATCAAGAGAAGGAAAGTCAAGGGTAAGGAGAAGGTACCGGTGATGAGGACATGAGAGCCGCAAGGCTTGCAGTAGTACACAAAAAGATCGGAGTCAGGACCTTCCGGCAAAGCGTCCTCGCTCGAATACGTATGCGTCGTTCGTTTCGGCATCTCTGTATAAATTAATTCCCTGTGTGTGTGTAGAGTGTGGAATCTACACAATGCTTTGGTTGTAGCAGTAGAGAGGGAGAGAGAAGCGAGTTCGAATTCGGCTATGGCAGTGGGCGGACGCAGGATTTCCGTCGAGGGGGCCAATTCTTCTCATAAAATGGGTTGCATTTTTTGTTCTACAACTTTTAAGAATAATTATTTTATTTATCAACTTTCTTTAATTTTTTAAAGGTATTTTTGTATTTTTAGTTGTGTTAGGTAAGATTGATAAAATAAAAGAGATAACGGAGGGGAAAAAAACTACTATAGTGGAAGAGAAAATAGTATATCAGTTAAAATAGGAGATAGAAGAGGGAAAAAAATTAAAATAATAGTGACATTTTTGAAGCAAATTGAATACGGGACCTCTTGAACATTAAATAGCGTTCTTCACAACTAGGACACAAAGAAATTTTATAATAATTTATATATATATACTACTTATTATAAAATATTCAGGGGGGCCCAGTGCCCCCCTACCACCAACATGCGTCCGCCCCTGGCTATGGGGTTTCGGGGTTTTACTTCACTAGAGAATTCGAAAGATGAACTACACCCTGCAAGTTTTTACACCTGGGCCTGGGCTGTTATACGAGCCAAGCCCCGAGCGCTCAATTAGCTAATTGGCTGGCGAAACAACAAATAAAGGCATTCTTTTTACGGAAGTTGAGACCTAGCTAGAGTGAAACGGGATGTGACACGAGTAAAATAAATGGAGTATTATTATTACTCCCTCCGTCCCGGGTATTTTTACCCGTTTGTACGGGCACGGAGATTAAGACGCTTTATTTTTTAAATATATAATGTAAGAGAAAGTAGGGATAAATTAGTAATTTAAAAAGAAAAAGTGAATAAAGTTATTGTGAATGATGAATAAAGTGTAAAAAAATAATTAAAGTTGTTGGGATTGTAAAAAGTAGGTAATAAAATATTATGTATTTTTGCCAAAAATAGAATGGGTAAAAATACGTGGGACACCCCAAAATGGAAAGTGGGTAAAAATACGTGGGACGGAGGGAGTATTATTATTCAAATTTGTAAGTATATTATTGATATACATTGTCTCGTGAGAGTGATATACTATGTGAAAACTAGGGGGTGCAAAGTACGGTTGAAATCGAAAAAACCAAACAAACCGAACCGATTTTAATAATTTGGTTCGGTTTTTGGTTTTAGGTTCGGTTAATGGTTTTGAAAATTAGTTTTTTAGGTGTTCGGTTTGACTTTCGATTTTAAAAATCGAAAGTTCGATTAACCGAACCGAACCGAAATAACGTCATATATAAACTCCAAACCCTAGCCAGCAGCAGCCCCCCTTTCTAATTTCAATCCTGGACTGGACTCCCGAGCGGCCATGATTCTTCAGATTTGATTCACGGCAGTTCTCCCGATCTCTAATGCCCAACCCACCACTGCCGGAGAAAGTCAGCAATTGTTACCCTCCTCTTCCAATTCCGCCATCCGTTTGCGTAAGAGTTACAACTACTTTCACATCAATTACTTCACGATCATCACAGTAGTCGTCGCCGTTTCTCTCGTGACGAATCCGGTCTCTCTGATCATCCTCTCCGCCCTCCTCGCTACATGGATATTCCTCTGCCTCTTCCGGTAATCGTCTGATCCGTCGCTTATCGTATTCGGCCGCCAGTTCTCAGATCGCGCGACTCTCCTCTTCTTAATTGTTTCAACCATTGTGGTGATCTTTCTCACCAGCGTCGGATCCGTTTCCTCACAAATCAATCACGTCTCACATCACATTCACATACGCCGCCAACACCGAACCCTATTTTTCCAGCGACACCTATCTTCTCCGGCGACACGAATGGCCAGCGACACTATCCAACTGCCGTTCTTCGTCGTTCGCTGCCCTTACTTCTTCGTCGTTCGCTGCCCTCACCTCCCAACAAGGGTATGTATTACCGATTTCATAGAAATTAGAGCAATTTATTCGTGTGATGTGATGCATTTTGTTGCCCATGAAACTAAATTTCACTTTGTTTAATATGCCAAGATTCGAGTTCTCTTTCTATTTTCTTACTAATAATATTCGATGGTCTATTTCCAGCATACCAAATTAGTGTTGTCTCATCCTGGAATTTCAGTAATTAAAGATAGGTGTCAAATTAGAGTACTAGAATGCCACAAGATGAATGTGTTAAAATTAAATGGAGTATTGTAGCGTAGAGAAAACCAACTCATGTTAAAGTAAGTAATTAACTTTTAAATTATCATTAATTGAATTGAGGAGCAATGATCAACTCCATGTCTGCTGGCTGCTGCACCCTTGATTTTATGTACGCAACTAGCATAAAGTATAGAAAAGGTGATCTAGAGAAATACCATATAATGGACTCATTATGCAACAGTTCATCATTGTATATTTCTTATTCATGATACATATTGAATTTGTGTTGATGATTTTCATTCAATTAATTAATTTATTTATTTTAGATGTTGAGCTCATGAGGAGAAATTGATGGGGTTTGTGAATTTTGTTAGTTGTGAATGTTCTAATGTTACAAGTTTTAGGTGTGGATGTGAGAAATAATGTGAAAATTGATGGTAATATTATTATTTTTATTTTTTTAAAAAAGATAGGATCGGTTCGGTTAACCGGTTAAACCGACCGAAATATTTTGGTTCGATTTAATCCGATTTTAGAGTACTTTAGTTCGGTTTTGATTTTCCAAAAGATATTCAAAAAAATTTCAGTTTCTGGAGTTCGGTCGGTTCGGTTAACCGAACCGACCGATGCACACCCCTAGTGAAAACAGACTACTCCCCTCCATCACTTTTTCAGATAACACGCTTCTATAAAAGTTTACATTTTTCATAAAAAACAAAAAGTGAAACACAATCATCATTCCTCATACACTTTATTTACAAAAAAACCATCCATACTTAACCCACCAAACATACTTTATCATTTATTTATTATCAAAAATACCTCTAAAAGTTATCGCTTTTCTTAATATATCCGTGCATAAAGTGAAGTACAAATATTTGTGGGACGGAGAGAGTACTTATTATTAAAATATGAAGTAATATGTACTTATTGATAGTAAAAGTATTTCGGTAGTAAATCATATTATAACATTTTAAAATTATATTTTAGATAAATATATTTTAACTATAAATAAATATAGACTAATTCTCCAGTGCACCCCAAAATAGTTGCACCCACTTTAAAAAACGTATACAAATATGAATAAAAATATATACAATTATGAACAAAAATGTATAAACTTTGTTAGCGAATTTTTTTTTTAGTTTTATTAGGTTTTTAATGAAAAATTGAGTGTATAAAAGTATACTATTATTAAAAAAAATTATATATACTATTGAATAAAAATTTATACACATATGGGTGCTAGTTTTTTTAATGAAAAACTAAATATAAAAAAATATACAATTATTAAGAAATATGTATACAATATTGAATAAAAAATTATACACATATGGGTGCACGCTTGCACCCAAGTGCACCGGATATCAACTCATAAATATATTTTACATATGTATAATAATTATAATTTAATACCTTTCCCAACATGTTTTACATAAGTATCGTCTCGCAAAAAATATTATTCTTCACAAAATTTTGAAAATTACTCACTCGAGCTCAGATTTCGCTTTTTAAGCAAAACGAGTCTTGCTTCTCAATCCTTAATGAACTTATCAAGTACTCCTATATTTTAATTTATTGAATTTTTCGAACACTGCGTGGCACGTTGCTTGCATATTATGTTTTTTTAATACTCCTTCTGTTCCATCACAAGCAGTGTATTTATTATTTTTGCCTATCTCAATACAAGATATGCATTTCCTTTTTTAATAAATGAGATCTATACAAAACAATTTATATACTCCCTCAGTCCCACCCAAATAGTCTCTTTTTTCCATTTTGGTCGTCCCACCAAAGAGTTCACTTTCCTTTTTTACACACATTGGACCCATACACACCCTCTAATACAATTAAAATATGGGACCCTACTCCCACTAATACAACTACCCACTACACATTAAATAATAATACTACTTAATCCACGTGCCAAAAAACAAAAATTACCCTTAGTGTGGGACGGAGATAGTATCTTCATGAACCCACACACTACACTAATACACTTATCCACAATAAAATATTATTTATCTTTCCTCATTTACACAATAAATATTATATTCTTTAATCCATGTGGGGAAAAAATGGCCAATTTTGGCGGAAGGAGAGAGTATATTTTAAAACGAGTTATAGTTTAAAATATATGATGACATTGATGAAATTTTATTTGCCTTGCCACCCCATCTTATCTCGCGGATTTTTTTCCAAATATAAGCATCACGTGTTTTTTCGGCAAAAATTAAATAAAAGAAATTCAAAAAGTCCCAAATAATTTAGGAGTGAGGCTCCTGTGCACCCGGGCGCACGGAGCATATTCCGTGCGCCTTTGTAATTTTCTTGTCCCTTTGTAATTTAAATACATAGCAATACATATGTTTAAATAGAATATAGAGGGAGAGAGTTGTATTCACATGGGGACACGGAGTATCCCTCCGTGTCCCAGGGCGCAAGAACTTTTGCCATATCTTAGTTATGAAGCCAAAAAAAAATTAAATTCTAGAGTAATGCCGAGGTGTTCAGATTATTGCTTAACAAATGTGGGGCTGTTTTATGTTTTCGGAAAAATACAAGGACGTTTTTGCAGTTACCCACTAAATTATCAATCAGTCAAGTAGAACCGAAATAAAGTATAAAGCAAAAAAGTCTTTGAATTCAAACCTAAACATTCTTCTGCACTTTCACAGCGCTCTCTCTCTCTCCTCGCGGTCTTCTCCGAATTTACATGAACATTTACGCACAATAACAACTCGCTGACTCGCGCGTAACTACCCTTTGCTTACTCATTTTCTCGAAGCAATTCTCCAGAAGACTCGCAGGAGATCTGAGAAAGTTTAACTGACAATGCCAGTAAGTTATGAATTGAATTTTCACCTCGCTGTTCATTTAATTGTTGTTGCTTTTATTTTTTTTTTATTTTTTGTAGCAGACTAGAACGGTAGAAGTTAAGCAAGTATCAGATCTAGCCACCGAGAGAGAAATCCATGAGTTCTTTTCTTTTTCCGGTGAAATTGAGCATATTGAGATCCGCAGGTGAGATTTTATTTATTTTTTGTATTAATTAAGCTGAAGTATGGCAATAAATTGACGAATTTGGTTTGTTTTTGTTTACTTTGAGGTGGTTGCAGAGAGCCAGGGCAGTCGAAGACTGCGTTTGTTACTTTCAAAGATCCAAGGGCCTTAGAAATCGCTTTGTTGTTATCGGTAATCTTCTGATTTTTTTTTTCCTCTGTGATAGTCTTCTCTATTTATTCTAGTTAGTTTTTAGTGAGTTTTGCCATAAAGTAACGAAACTCCTCATATTTGATGTTTTTCTTTTACTTTACCTGCATTTTTTTTTTTGGTTGACGATATATAAATATGTACGTTTGGTTTTGCCCGGTGTATTAGCTGTCATTTACACTATATGAACATTTTTACACCAATTACAATACATAGGATTATTTTGGCAGTTGCCAAGTTTGATGGCTGTAGTTACAGAAGTGGATGAAATCATACAAATTGAAAAGCGTGTGTAGGAACTTAGTCCTTGGATTCATTGTTTTTTGTGATGCAGTTTTGTCCTGAATATGCTCTATTCTCTTAACAGAAGTCTAGAATTTACATTTTTATAATTTGTTTTGTTTCTGTTATCTTTGTTAGAAGTGTTTGGCCAAGAAATGCGACACAAACACACACACACACTATATCTAAAGGTAAAGTCACCCGTATATCCGTGTGCAATATTATTATTTTAGCCTTGTGATTTAGTACTTATCTTTCACTCTTAGGTTTATTGCATTTTTCTCTTTCGGGGTGTTATTGTCATCATTCAAAATTAAATGGATCATTTCGAGTATATGAAGATATGGTATTACTATTTTGTGCTTATGACTTATGATTTATTCTTTATCCTTGGCATTTATTACATTATCTCCTTCACATAAACTGGCATGCCTGGGGCACTGTAACTAACCATGCCCTGTTTATACTCTTCTTACAATGGAGTGTTACTCTTCTGTATAACATACTTTTAGTCTTCAGGCAAAGAGTAATATACTCTTGTGTATGACAAACTATAACTCTTTCGAAAAGAGTAACACTTGATATTCTAAAAATTAGCACTTCATAGATGGGGCACCTATACCCGGTTGCTTGGAAGTATCTCTCTTTCTCCTTAGGGTTTTTGTTTTTAATGTTAATTAAATTAAATTAAATGTGTCGACTTGGGTATACGGACCTATGAGTGTACGACAAACTAACTCTTTTCTAAACCTTGAATAGAGGTCTAGTAAACTGAAATAAATTCAGTACAACTCTTATCCCTGAATTCGTATGTGCAGAGGCAGTTATTCCCAGGTCAAACATACAATTTCAAGCCCCCAATAAAATTTACTACCAAAAGCTTACCCTAATCTGGCATAATTTGATCATTAATACTGTATGCTTATCTCAAACAGCTCTATCATGGGAAGAATGCTTTTTAAATTCATCTATAAAAAAATGCCATCTAATTGGAGGGAAATAAAAGGGAGTAACATAAATTTGGCTGTTGGCTTTTTAGGATAAAATTGTTCTTTGCAATAGACTAAACATTCAAGGTACCCATGACCTTTGCATGTTCTTATTTAAATATTCTATAAAATCGTCCGATGAGGCATAAATTAGTTATTAGAATGATATTTGAAATTTACCATTCATGAATCTTTAACTTTTCTAATGTTTCTCGTGTCATGCGTCTTTGATGTTTTTTCTTATTTCTGTCCCCACTAAAATTTTGGCTCACTCTCTTGGTCTCAAAGTCTTCCTTTGAATATTGTGACCAATTTCATTGACACACCAAAAGTGTGCTGATTTGTCGCTCAATGTGAAATTTATTTGAATGCCATCTTTTTAATATTCATTTGACATGGAACTCATTAGATATTACTATAGTAAACATGCCAACTTATCTGATTCTAATTTTGAAAAGTTCTGCTACTTGTCTTGCAGGGTGCAACTATAGTGGACCAGGTTGTTATCATTGCACCTTCAGACAATTATGTACCACAACCTGAAATTCGGGTAATGGCGCTCATACAAATTAGCAATGTCTTTTCTAGGATATCATTAAATTAATCATGTCTCTTATGTATGCAGGAAGTACAGATTGTTGACAATGCTGTAAGCATATCTCAGACAGATACGCATCCAGTTGCTGAGGTAAAATGTTAGACCCAAACATCCCATGGAAAAAGAGGATAGTATATACAGTAATTTGTAGTAATATTATAGTATGAGAAATTGGATTGTAGTCTAGTTTTACAGTCACTTGAGGATGTTGTTAACCAGTAGTAGAAAACTATAATGGATTAATAATTACATAGGAATATGTTTGTCCTGAAATTCTGTACTGAGATGAAAGATCAAACCCATGTTGCATCTCATGAAAAAAATGTATAGCATATACAGTTACTTGTAATATTTTGGTGTGAGAAATTTGATTAAAGGCTAGTTTTATTGTCACTTGGGGATGCTGTTTTAGTAGAGAAATGAGGTAAAGTAATGTAAGAAGACTAAAACAGATTGACGTTACATAGGAATGTGTTTAGCGTAGAATTCTGTAAAATTTGATTATGGAAGTTGTATTAATGCTTCAAATTCTACTGTAATTTGTTATGTTTGATTTAGAATCTGATTATTTTTTTTAAATTGGCATACTTTACCCCTTTTTATGTAGCAAGGAAAGATGAGTCCAAATAGTGGAAGAGTGTATGTAAGTAAGGCCCAAGACGTCGTGTCAAGTATGATTGCAAAAGGCTCGGCTATTCGTCAAGATGCTGTAAGCAAGGCCAAAGCATTTGATGAAAAGCATAAGTTGACTGCCACTGCATCTGAAAGAGTAATATCCTTTGACCGGAAAGTTGGGTTAACAGAAAAATTTACTGTTGGAATTTCTGCTGTAAATGAGAGAGTGAAATCTGTTGATCAAAGGTTCCAAGTATCTGATAAAACCATGTCAGCTATTTTGGCTGCAGAACGAAAACTAAACAATACTGGATCCGCTGTCAAATCAAGCAGGTTTGTAATTTCTAACCAGCGATCTCTGAAGTTTATCTTTTTATGTGCTTACTCTCTATCAGAGAAGTTATGATGGCACTTGAAAAAATTCTTATATCAGATGAAGTGATAAATGTAGAATCAACCATGGGATGATATGCAACTCCTCTGTCATTTTTAGTTTCTATGTTTGCCTGTGTTTTTGATTGTTGTTACCATTGCAATCTTGATCAAACTCGAGTCCTAGCTCATGGAATGAAAGATCCGTGCTTATATAATCAACTCAAAGCTACTAAAAGTGAAATAGGCTGTTATAGTTCTCTTAGGTTTGTTTACTGACAAGTAGACTTTTTTTTTTTTTAAATGATGATATCTTAGAATATTGAACATTGATTGGCTAAATGCACATGTATATCAGGTATGTGACAGCTGGAACAACTTGGCTGAATGGTGCTTTCACCAAAGTGGCAAAAGCTGGACAGATAGCTGGTACAAAAACAAGAGAAAAATGGAGTTCAGCACTTTCAAATTTGACTGCCAAGGTTTGTGTTAATTCTGATCATCACATTAATTAATTGAAAGGAATGAAAGAACCTGGGCCCATAGCTTGGGGATTACATAAGATCTCATTTCTATCAATATTTTGTTGCATCCTTCTCCACTTGCACACGAAGTCATCTTCTTCTCTTTTAGTATATCCTCATGAAACAATGTGTGCATGCTTGTTGTTCTATGTAAGAGTGGGTGAGGGTCTGTTTTTTCGGGTAACTCAAGCTGGGCAACGTAATAACTAAAACCCTCGAAATTCAGTTTAATTATTTAAGAACCGATTGTGATATCGGGGCCCAAAACCCATAATTCTTTCAAAATTTGAACTCTTTTGGGGCAATGTTTGTGGGTTTGGCATTCTCAAATTTGATGGATCTTAAACCTTCCCAATTTACTAATTTCACGCATCGATGCAGGATCCACCTATCGCAGCCTAAACCAGGTACAAGGGAGCTGTGGCAGAATGCTTACTCTTCTTGTGGTGGGTTTGAATCATGTCCTGTTTGGAGCTCTATCCGTATGATATTTGTTGTTAAGAAAAAAGTAGCTTCATTGTCGTTTGCAGATTTCAAGCGAGTTTAAAAAACATACAGTGGAATTGAATTGATTGTTTATATTTGTTCAGTTTTGTGATACCCAGTGCCTCTGTATCATGTGTATGTGAAATACCTACTCTATTAATGAACTTGTATTGCTATTCCATCAATCCAATCAATGATTTTTTAAGCATCGAAATGTTTATTGAACTGTGAACCCTAGTCTTAAAAATTGTTTATTGATGTACGTTTGTTATCATATACTCCGTCCGCCCCAACAAGTATTTCACGTATTGGTGTGCGTGAAGTTTAAGAAAATTTTGTATTTTTATGTATAAAGTAAGAAAGAGAATATATATTTTAGTTGATTTAATGAAAAAGGTGTGTAAAGGTGTTGGGAGGTGTGTAAAGTTGTTGGGAGATGTGAAAAAGTAAGTATTATATTGAGATGTGTGTAAAAAGTGAGTATTGTTATAATGCATTTTTTATCAAATTTAGTAAAAATAAAATGTGAAATACTTTGAGGGACGGATGAAAAAGGAAAGTGAAGTACTTTTGAGGACTGAGGGAGAGGCCCTGGTGGGCATGGGTGAGTTTTGTGTATTGCAGGTGCGCGCGCGCGTGTATTGGTGATATCATTTTTGAGGTGGGAGAGTACAACCCCTTATATAGATAACTGGGCTAACTCTAACACAACTTGAATGATTTATGTTTATTTTGTTATTGTGATTTAATTTAATTTTTAAGATGTAGTATTAGATCTTAGAATATAATTGTAATTTCATAAGTTCATGATATACTCGATTCTTGTGGTTCATTCATGTAATGTTCTTACTCTTACTTCATGTTACTACCGGTTTAATATTTATTTTTAGAGTGAGGCTTACGGTGCACGGGAACACATCCCGTGCGCCTTTAGAAATTTAGTATTATGGGTAAGGGTATATTGATTTGGTCTAAAGGGTATACGCTTTAATTAATAAAAGATATACCATTTTGTTCTAAAGGGTATACATTTTTAATTAATATTTTTTTTCTTTAGAAAATAAAGTGTACATATTTTTATACTAAATGGTATACAATTTAACACAAAATTATAAAGGCGCACGGAGTGTTGTTCATGCGCCCAGATACACACAATAATTTTCTTTAGAAAATAAAGGGTACACATTTGTATACTAAAGGATATACAATTTAACACAAAATTCTAAAGGCGCACGGAATGTGATCTGTGCGCCCGGTGCACAGGAGTTTTTGCCTTATTTTTAATGCTCAATGTAAATTCTAAGAATATAATTATAATTTTATTTTACTTGTAAATTTAGAGTTATACCCTTAAATATTGTAAGTGTTATTTCTATGATATAATTATCTTTTATCCACCCGTATCCTTGAATATATATCAATTTTGTCATTTTGATCCGTCCCAATACAAAATATTTATTAATTATTTTATCGATGTGAACAAAAAAATACTCCCTCCGTCCCATGTATTTTTACCCACTTTCCATTTTGGGGTGTCCCACGATATTTTTACCCATTCCATTTTTGGCAAAAATACATAATATTTTATTACCTACTTTTTACAATCCCAACAACTTTAACTACTTTTTTACACTTTATTCATCATTCCCAACAACTTTATTCACTTTTTCTTTTTAAATTACTAATTTATCCCTACTTTTTCTTACATTATATATTAAAAAAATAAAACGTCTTAATCTCCGTGCCCGTACAAACGGGTAAAAATACCCGGGATGGAGGGAGTATTATTATACTCAACCTACTATATATATGGGGCTCACTGTATATTAAATATTATATTTCATAATGCACTGCACATTAAATTATTACTATTTAATCCACTTGCAAAAAGTAAACAATTACCTTTCAAGGGGATGAAGGGAGTAACTCATAATTGAAAATTACTCTCTCTGTCCTGTCCTGGTAAATAACAAATATTTTTTGCGCGAAGAATAAGATTTTTTATTTTTTTAATGTATAAAGATGTGTAAAGTTATGGAGATTAATGTATTTTAAATAATTTAATGAAAAAATATGTAATATTGTTGAAATACGTGAAAAACAAGTATTGTTCGGATGTTTTTTGTTTTTAAAGAAATGTGTAAAAATATTAACACGGATTAAAAATGAAAATATATAGTTAGCGGGACAAGTACTCGGAGTATTATGGTTGTATGCTAGCCTCTCTCGTACATCTCACTTAGAAATAGAGAATGTAGGTCCTTATGTTTTGGCATAGCATTCGAAGTGTAATAATTATCATTCCAATTTGTATGTTTCCGATGTTGACATTTTCTCTCAAGTATTTGTGTGAATTTTCCTCCATGAAAATAACAAGGCAGAGGATCTATCAATTTTGGGGTCCTATTCGAAACATGGGAACCATAACTGGTCAAAATTAAATTACTTTCCTTTTCATCTTTTTAATCAATGAGAGAGAGAGAGAGGAAATAGAAACAAGAAAATGCAGAAAAAGTAGGATTAGATATGTAGTAGGACCAAGTGATAAAGGGTGTGGGACTTGAATTATATTAACCCTATTCTCTTTCATTAATTCATTACCACAATAATGGAAATCCATACACATCTTACTATTTTACATTAATCTCATTCACCAATGACCAATCATATTTTATTAATTTATTTGTTGACTAGTGAACACCAACAATAAATTCTACACTTCTTAGAACTATTTTGCTACCAGAAATATTTTAAGTCTGAGGTTGATGTAAACCATGTTCATTTATGAAATAAAAGTTAATTATGTCTAAAATTAACAAAAAAAAAAAATTCCAAAAAAATTACAGTGAACAATATTTTTCTACTATTAAATTAAATATTACATTGGCATAAAAAATGCACTATTTCTTTTTTTCCACTATTTATATGCCACAACTGAATCTTCTCCATCATCCATCTTACCGACAATTTCTCTCCCTCACTTCACTTCTCTTCCACCTTCAATAACAAGTTAACAACTAAAGGACCACTACATAATTCAAAATCAAGTCTTCTTGAAATCTTGGATTTTAAAATCTATTCAATTTATTTCAATGATTGGATCAAATCCCACCACCCAAATGCAATACTCTCTTCAATCCCACAAAATTTGATACGTTTTCCTTTTTTTAATTTCCATTAATATTATTACCTATCACCCATTAAAATATTATATTCTCTCAAAAATTCTCATGCGCCCACATACACCATTAATATTATTACCTACCACCCACTAAAATATTATATTCTCAACTCACTGCACATTAAATCATTACATTTTTTATTTCCATTAAAAAAGATGTGATAACTTCTCTGAGTATAAGATCATTAATATTAGGAGTAAAATTAATTAGTCCACTAATTAGCAACATATATTGAGAGGCATAGAGCCCTTTTGGCAGTACAACAATGTTTAGGAAGAATGAAGATTCCTTTCTTGGTCTCCTCATTTTCAATGCTCTTTGTAGTTTCCACAACAACCAGTTTACATTCACACTCACCACTCACATACACAGGTAGACAGAGAGAGAAGGAGCCCATAAAGTTTGAGAATAAGACAATATCAAGAGTCCAAAACACAGCCAGCTTTAGATTATTCAAGTCACAAAAATGACCTGTCCATCATGTGCTGGACCCTCTTTTAAATTCTTCTCCTTGTTTGAAACCCACTTTTTCCTTCAAACCCTCTCCCACTATTACATGTCTTTTTGCTGTTTGCAATTAATTATTCACTTTTAACACCAACTACTGGTTTATCAAGATTTGTGAAATTGAGTGCCTTTGCAGCTTTCCACCCCTTTAATTGCCCTCTCATTGCCTGCCTGCCCCATTATATATATCTCTATCTACCTATACCTCAACACACACATATACACACATATTTATAGTGAGAAAGAGAGAGAGAGTGAAGAAAAGAAAGGGGGTGTTTGGAATGGAGGCTGTTCCAAGATCCATGCAAGTGTGAGTGAGATACTATTGATCTCGGACCAGGCTTCATTCCTCACACCCTCGTTTCCCACGTGCCAATTTCTTCATGATCTTCTCACTTCTATCTTCTTTTTATTATACTCTCACAAGGTACAAACCCTACCCACAACATTAATTAGTTTCTTGATCTTCCTCTTGTTTTTCTAATGTTATTAATCCTCAAATTTATTTAACTTCTTGGCTACAACTGTTTTTTTTTTTTTCTGTTTTTGTTGTGTTCAAGATTGTATTTTAATGTGAAATATGTATCTTTCTAATCAATTGTTGATCTTGGCTACAACTGTTTTTTTTTGTTTTGTTTTGTTTTTGTTGGGTTCAAGGTTGTATTTTTAATGTGAAATATGTATCTTTCTAATCAATTGTTGATCTTGTTTTTTATTAATTGTATTTTAATGTGAAATATGTATCTTTTGTTTTTAATGTTGGGTTCAAGATTGTATTTTAACGTGAAATATGTATCTTTCTAAATAATTGTCGATTGATTAGGTGATTGATTAGGTTAGAATATATCAAAGATGTAGTTTGAAATATATTTAGTACAGGAGATTATAATATTAGTTGATGACTGATGATACGTTTACATGACAGAAAGTTTGTATACAGTAGAATTTGATAGGCTACTCCAATAATCCACTATTTAATCTTCATTTCAATATATTAATTCTAGCTCAAACACTTCATTGAAAATAAAATATAAAAACAATTAATTTTAATAATTGATAAATAGTCATATAATTGAGAAAAATAAATTACAAAACAATTACTTAATCTTGGATAATCGCAAAGTGATTTGATTAATTATTAGAATATGAAATTATGTTCTATATAATTTAATTTCTTACCTCTCCATTTTATAATCCTAACTACATTTTGCTTGATTTATTTATTATTAGAATATGTAATTATTTTCTATATAAATGAATTTCTTTTTTCCCCATTTTATAATTCAAGTATATTTTGTACAATGCATTCAATATTTGTTTATCTAAGTACATTTTGTACAATTCATTCTATTATTTGTTTATTGGTATATTAGTGTATACATTTATTTATTTTACTATTACGTTTTAATTAAGTTTTTCTCAATGCAGTTTGATGAATCATTTAAATCATTAATTCGTCGCAAAGACTTGTACGAGACCGTCTCACGGATCTTATTCTAAGTATCGGATCCGCGCGCGTCAATTTTGTAACTATATTAAGTATGGCTTTGATTACCAATTATATAGCATGTTTAGTTGGATGAATTATTTTGGCTTGGTTACGTGTTAAAATATTACCACAGATTTTTATTTTTATTTTTTAAATTAAGTTCAAATGTACAGTTTTTTTTTTTTTAAATTCAAACTCATTTATTAATTTAAATAGTATTAAAAATTTATAAATTTAATTTCTGTATATAATTTTTTCATTCAAATTTAGTTATTTAATAATAACTACTCTAATTGAAAATATAAATTTAATTAAACTTATTTTTTAATAAAATTTATTATTCCTATTTTTCAAGATTTTAATGTAAAACATAATATTTAATCAAGGAAAAGTGATACTTATTGTATTGAACTATTTTTATTAATTATTTTATGATAAACTTATAATCACGACAAAAAGTTATGAATAACATTTTTAATAAAATGTAATAACTAATCAAAGATAAGTGACTCACATCTGATAAAACTAATTCATTAATAATTTATATAACAAATAAAAAATGATAAAAATTTTTTATAAAAAAATGATACCTCATAAAAAAAATGATACTCTTCCAATTAAATGAGTTTATGACAATACATAGTAAGTTAGAAAGCGATAAATTTTTCAATAAAAAGTGATACATGATCAAGAAATGTGATATTCGTTCAATTAAATGATTTCATGAATAATTTGTGACTAAAATAAATAAAAAGTGACAATATGTTTTATTAAAAGTGATACGAGATTAAGAAAAAGTATTGCCCCTCCAATTGAACTATTTTTAAACATTATATGATAAATAAAAAGTGATAATATTTTAATAAAAAGGTGTATCGAATTAATTAAGGAAAGGTGATAATAGTATAATTGAGTTATTTTATGAATACTTCATAACATGTAGATAAAATGTGTTAATATTTTTAAGAAAATGTGATAATATTTTAAAAAAAATTAACATCTAATTAAGGAAAAGTTATCATCCATCTGTTAAACTATTTTATGACAATTAATATTGCAAATAAAAAATGATAACATTTTTAATAAAAAGTGATAACTGCTCAATTAAAAGTGAGAACCATCTATTGATTTATTTTATGTATACATAATTTATATAAAAGATGAAAAGTGATAACAATTTTAATATTAAATGACTCTTAATCATGAAATAGTGATAATCGTCCAATTAAATTATTTCATAAATATTAAATAGTAGTTTAAGAGTAAAAGGTGGTGATTTACAAATAAAAAATAAAGTACATCAATCAAACTATATTTTATATGTGAACAATTTATAAGATGAATAAAAAGTGATAACAATTTTATAATACAGTAATATCTCATCAACAAAAAGTGATATTCATTTAATTATATTATTTCGTTTAAAAAGTATTTAATTTTATTTACTTTAATTTTTATTAAATATTTATCTTACATTTTAATTTAAAAATTGAATAATATTTTTTACCTCAAAATATCATTATATTCAAATAGATAATAAATTTAAGGTAAATACTTGCACGAGATCGTCTTACGGATATCATTACATGAGACGGGTCAAATATTATTCACTTTAAATCTTGCTGATCTTAAGACAACCGCATTCCTTCTGTACCGGCTAATACTCCAAGCCCATCTCACTGTTTTCTTTTTACGTTTTACTACTACTTTTTATTTTTTACTTTTTTAATATTCTGTTACATTTTTTTTAGGGGTTTAGATGACAACTTATTTTTATTTATTAATTTTCAGTTTTTATTTATTATATTAATAATTAATGAAATAATTCATTTAAATAATTATCACTTTTAGTTTATGGCAAGGACTTGTGTGAGATCGTTTCACGAAAGGGCTTACATGAGACGGTCAAAAAGTGATAACTTTTATAAAGAAAAGTGATAATAAATTAATGAAAAGTGATAATGATATTTTATAAACAATTTATAGTATAAACAAAAAATGATAATATTTTATAGCGGAGGTGATAATGTTTTATAGCGAAAGTGATAACTATTTTAAAAAGTGAAAAATGGTCTCACGTGAGACAGTCTCACGCAAGACCTACCTATATTTTATTAGGTACTACTTTTCATTAAAAATGCTATTACTTTATATTCGTATGATATAATATATATTAAATAATTTAATTGAACATTTATCAATTTTCTTTTATCAGATGTCACTTTTTATTAAAAATATTATAACCTTTTATCCGTCTTATAAAATTTTCATTAAATAATATAATTGCATGTGTATCACTTTTTCCTAATCAATATCAATTTTGATTGAAAATATTATTACTTTTTTATCCGTCCTATAAAATTTTCATTAAATAATATAATTGAATGTGTATCGCTTTTTCTTAATCAAATATCACTTTTGATTGAAAATATTATCAATTTTTATTGGTCCTATAAATATTTTATTAAAGGAATTTAATTGAATGTGTATCATTTTTAATTGAAAATGTTATCGCTTATTATCCGTCCTATAAAATTTTCAATTATGCAATTGGATGTGTATAACATTTTCTTAAATTAATAAATATCACTTTTAATTTAAAAGGTTATCACTTGGTCTTTCTTACAAATTATTTATGAAATAATTTGATTGGTCAAATATCACTTTTCCTTATTCAAATATTTTTTTATTAAAAATATTATCACTTTCTAATTTATGAAAATTTTATGAAATAATTCAATAATAAGTGTATTATTTTTTTAATTTTAAATTATTACTTTTTATTTTATAATAATTACATTATATTTTAAGTATTACTTGTATTTCAATATTTTTAAATCGTTAATTTTTATTTTCATAAGAAAAAGAAACAGATTTCACGGTTTTCAACTTTACCGGATTGAATCTGCCTATTCAGCGTGCCTTTACCGAATTGAAGTGTGCACAGGTGACCGGTTAACCGTTAATCCCGCTTATTTATTTAATTTTTGTTTCTTATATTATATATTAATTAAGTAATGGACTATCCATCTCACGAAATAAGATCCATGAGACGGTCTCATATAAGACATACTCTAAATTTAAATATTAAAAATTTGATTAAAATAATTAATATAATTAAATTTTAAAGGCAAAGACTTGTGTGAAACCGTTTCATGTAAGTCCTTACGTGAGACGCTCAGAAAGTGATAATTTCTATAAAGGAAAGTGATAATAAATTAATGAAAAGTGATAATGATATTTTATGAACAATTTATAGTATAAATAAGAAGTGATAAAATTTTATAGCGAAAGTGATAACTATTTTAAAAAGTAAAAAATTGTCTCATATGAGACGGTGTCACACAAAACCTACCCAATTTTAAATAGTGAACAACTCAGAAGTAGGAGCAGAAATAAGGGGATGTTTGTTCCGGGTTTTAAAACCCGGAATTGAAATTCCAATTTCACACCCAAATTTTAAAAATCAACCCTATATATACCTATATACATTCTCTCTCCTCAATTAATACACTCTCTCTTTATTTTTCCTCTCTCATCTACTTTCTTACACATTGATTTGACATAAAGTTAAAACATACCCTATCAAAAACCCAAAACAAACACAATATCACTATTCATGATTTTCAAACTCTCCAAAATCCCAGAGAAACTAAGGAAAGTAAAAACAAAGCAGGATGATTAATTGGTCGGTCTTCCACTTTCAGCGCATTATTTGAACTTCTTATTGGGTAGGGCTGTAGGGGAGGATCCATCTCACATATGTCTCACCCAACACTCACTCGTACTAATATTAGTAATAAACAAAAGTAGCAATCAAATTAGCAACACATCTATAAAATTACAAAGTATAGGAAGACCCATTACTATTTAAATTAATTACATATAATCAACATCTCTATTTATTTAAATAAAACACGAATATATATATATATATATATTGGTTTAGAGATTAATATTCAATTTAATTGATTATTTAACAATCGATATGCTTAAGGGCTATTTTTGAATATATGATTTTAGTGTGCAAATAATCTCAAAACCAAGTCATTGTGAGTGAGAAATAATGCACAAGTTGAATGGTTAAATGGAGATTATGTGGAAGTTACTCATATTCAAATGGTTTGAATCCCACCTAATGGACATTTATGTTAACTAACATAAATCAATATCATTATGAAATTTTAGTGTGAGAATTAAAATTCTCAAGTAATATTTGAGAGCAAATACTATAGGCTTTATGGAGAATTAAAATCTAATTTTAACTTTTGGACCAAGGTTCAGTCATGTAAGAACTTGAATGAAGGAGGATCATTTGAGTGGGCTCATTCCATATTATTTCCAACGGAAAGTGAGGCCTACATGGTTCATGACATCTGGAAACGTTCAACTTTCAATTAAAAATTCAAAATCGGATGTGTAACGATTGAGTTCAAACGGCAGAGTCAAACCTATTATACATGTAAGAACTATAACGACCAGTATTTATTAGCCTATTTAATGCAGTTGTAACTGCTGCAGGACCTGAAATATGAATGGGGTAATGCCTATAAATAGGTCATTCATCATTGTTGCAATATAAAATTTTAACACAATTTTTTACACATTGTGAAAAACATTGCAATAGATGAAATACATGGAAAGCTTTGAAATTCTTTGAGCGCTCTTACAAAATTTCTCAAAACCTTTTGAGTTTCTGCATATTATTGTGAGTGTCATATAGTGAGCAACATAGTTCAATTATTTCTTAGTTCGTCGGAGCTCTCGTACTTGGGGTGCAACTCGTACAAGAGATGAAGCCGTTTTACCTTAGGGAACAACACGTCAAAACCGTGAGCACTACCGGAACGTAATTATTTTGCGGGTAAAGTCCTGGACTTGACTCACTTTAATTTTTATCTAACGATTCTTCTTGTTTATTCTGGAAATCTGCACAACACTGTTCGTGTAAGAACTGGAAGCTGCTGATTTTGAAAGATCAAGACAGAATTGGATCTCAACATATTTCGAAACTCGGATTCAAACTGGAATTCAACATACTTGAGGAGATTGGTCAGATTTAACAATCTGATAGACATTCAAACTCACCCGTGTTAGAACTGAAACTGCTTCACAAAGCTGATTTTTCTGAAGTTCTTACCCAAGGCTGTACCGTGTTCTTTCATTCTATTTTTGTAATTTTTTCAGTTTGTTCATCCATTGTAATTTGCATTGTTTGGTGACCTAAATCCCCAACAATATATATATATATATATATATATATATATATATATATATATATATATATATATATATATATATATATATATATATATGAGAGAGAGAGAAATTATTAAAAAATCAAATTCTAAGAAAGAAAATAATCCTAATATATGTTGGAAGTGCCACGTGGCATTACTGGTTGGGTGACCTGTTCCAACCGATAAATGGACTAAAATGTCAAATTTTGGAAAGTTAATAGATCAATTTCAAAAACTAGAAAAGCTATGGACTAATTACAAATTTTGATTATTTTAATGGACAAAAAAATTTATTTACCTTTTTTTTTAATTATTAATGCTCCCTCCTTCCACCCACAAGGATTTTTTGCAATTAATTTTTTTGCACTTGTGTAGTGGGTAATTGTATTATTAGAAAATATGGGCCTCATATTTTAGTTAGTGATGTGCGTTGGTCCCATATATTAAAAAAAAGAAATGAGACTCATTAGAGCAGACCCCCAAATTGAAAAAAAATGAAACTCTTGTTGAAGGAGTATATGATTTTATATTACTCCCTCCGTCCCAACTTCAACTTTACACTTTCCGTTTTGGTCCGTCCCAAATTCAACTTCACACTTCCATAAAAGGAAAAAGCAACAAACTAATATCTCTCTAACATACTTTAATTTCAAATTTGCCATCACCTTTTTAACACACATAACATACTTTATCATTTATTTATTACCCAAAAATACCATAATACCCTCAAAAGTAAGTCAAAAAATGACTTTTCTTAAACTCCGTATCTACAGTAAATGTGAACTTGAATTTGGGATGGAGGGAGTAACATTTTTAAGGTACATGTGAAATAAAAAAAAAAAGGATCGAAAGAGTTAAACATAAAAGTATAATGATTTTTGGATTTTAGTCTCTGGAAACAGCTAAACTTCAAATTTCAATCTAATAGTTATATTGCTCCTCTGATATTTAATCTATAATAATCCAGGTCAAAAATTTTAAAATAGAAACGGGACGACTATTCATACCCGGAAAATACTAAACATACTCCACAAGAAATTTAATCTAAAATATCCCTTATTAATAAGACTAAAATACCTTTAATCCCATTGTTTAAGTTAGAAACTCAATATCTCAATTTCTAATAGTTGACTACATTAAAACACTCTTCTGAGTATTAAAAACGCATTGACTTTTTCTTCTCCATAAGAAAAGCTATTTTCTTCCATATTTAATTGACGAATCAATTACAATACTTCATTCTGCAAATCCATCTTTTAAGTTTCTCTCATTTTTTTCATCAAAATTTTCTCAACGGTAACCAAATCCTAATCAATTTTAATGTCTGTCTCGTCTCCTTCAACCATTAGCACTGCTGTTTCTGGAATCTATCACTTACTATTATGTAAAAATATGATGGTTTTGCTTAAGTAATCAGCATAAATATTAAATCTGACAGACTTTTTCTTTCACATGATGGATTAGAGTTCAACTCCATTTCTGGTCTATTGGATTGAGAGGTGAGTTTATGAGTTTATCTATCTAAACTCATATCACATTATTGGAAGAAAAGGATTGATTGAGAAGTTTGTCTTTTAATTGCATTTTTTTTTTGCGATTGTTTTCAAATGGTTATACTTGTCATATATATATATATATATATATATATATATATATATATATATATATATATATATATATATATATATATTATATATAGTAAATCTTTTATTTTTAACAATAATTAGTGGGATTTAATTTAGTAAATAGGGTATGTTTAAGTATTTTTGGGGTGTTAGCAGGACCCTTTGAAATTTGAAAGAACATAAATTTGAAATGAAGTAGTCAAGTGGGGTGGAAATATAATCAATTTTTTTTGGGAAAATTACCAAAACCCACCTCGAGGTTGTCCAAACTACCAAATAAATTCCGTGATTTGAAAAATTATCAATTATCCCCTTTAACTTGTTTTTTATTTGAACATTAATAAAAATATATTTTTTTTAAAATAAAGAAGAATGGAAATGATATCAAGACCCATATATTTAACATTGTATTTTTAAATATCACTATTTTTTTTATAAAAATATTTTTTAAAGGGAATAATTGGTAATTTTTCAAACCACGGGGATTATTTGGTAATTTAGACAAACCTCGAGGGGGGTTTTGGTAATTTATCCTTTTTTTATCAGGTATTGAAATATAATCTGGTCAAATGTTTTATTATAATTGGAAATTATATAATTGACAAATAATTTGAATCTTAACATTAAAAAAAATCAAAACCGGTGGTTTTTGATTTAATCGGTCTAACTGATTATTTCGTTTTTGACCGTATTTTGAAATTGGATCCCAATATTTTTAAATTAAAATATCAAAATCGAAGATTTCCGATTTGATCCAATCCAACCAATTATTTTGTGCTTGACCAAATTTTGAAATTGAATCTCAACATATAAAAAACAAAATCAAAATCCGCGGTTTTCAATTATTTTGTTTTTAACTGATTTTTTTAGGTTTGACTGCAAAAATAATTTTTAGGGGTTTTTAGACCGTTTCCGGCTTCGGTTCCTAGTCGAACTGACTAGTCCGATTTCAAAAATATTGGATGTAATTTTTATTGGATCACACCTCAACAAATGTCGCTGGTTCATTTTTAGAAATTAGGTGTGTTTTACAACAAAGTTGGAGTTTTCTTTCTTTATTTTTTCAAATGTGAGGATTAATTTGTAATAAAAGTAAAATTCGTAATTTTTTTTGCAATTAAGTCTAAAGTTTAACAAATGCAATCTATTAAATTTAAATTTTGCACTTTTTACAAATTCTCAAACTGACTGCATATTTCACTTCAACTAACTGCATGTTTCACTTCAATTAAAGTTTGTGGTTGAAATATTTTCTGTTGCATAATTATTTAAGATTTTAAATTTTTTCCTAAAAAATATTTGTATCAATTTAATATCATAATTTTGATGTTTCCTTCGAATTTGCCTAATTTTCTCCGGAAAACGAACGTACAACAAGTGACGGTTCAATTCCTTTGATAAAGGCTTTTGAGAAAATATCACATATTGAGCGTGAATTGCAACAATACTTAAAAATAATGTTATTTTTTTTACAAATTTTAAAGGTGAGAATTTTATTTTCAATAAAAGTAAATTTGTCATTTTCTTGCGGGTTAAACATGTGCAAAACTTACATGTGCAAAAAACTTTCTTCGGTGTGCAAAACTTTTGTTATAAATGCTGGAAATTTTGTAAATGACAAGTGAAAATTTACCCAAAAAAACTCATTGGAAGAATAATGCAAAATTTCCATACACAACAAAATTTCTCTCTCCAATTTTTGCACATAAACCTCACATTAATTGGATATGGGAAAATAAAGAGAATTGAATAATAGAGTAGAGAATTGGACATATGATTAAAATTTTGTACTTAGAATTTAAAATTAATATTAGTTTATATCAATTATAATTTTGTGAGCCTATAAACCCAACAATACATATATAGGATTCAAAATTCTTTGGATTTTGACTAGGTTGCACCATGCAACTGGTCAAACAGTAACATCTCTAAATAAAAAAATAAAAAAAAATCCCAAATGACTAAATTAGATTGAAGAAGTAAGAAAAATACATGAAAAAAAAGTCAATGTGCAGGACAAAAATGATATTTAGTCAAAATGTAGATTTAACTTTAGAATTGAAAATGAATCGTTGAATAAAAAATGTGTGAGAGATAAAAAAAAAATGACGATGTAATGTTGTGCTTGGAAAATGAAATTAATTGAAAAATTTTCCAATGGGCTATTTCAACTTATTATTGATGTGATCTAAATTAGAAACATGAGTATGAATATTAATTGATGATTTGTTCTAAATAAGGTTACCGGAAACAAGTTGGGTATTCAACACTTTTTTTTATTTAGTCATGTATTATTCATCCTAAAATATGCAAAGATTAATTGGGGTGTTTATTTATAAAAATTGAATGAACCACTAATTGAAATGCAACTACGGAATAGTAAATCAGCGCTATCGATCAAGATAAACAAAAATGGTCTTTAAAGTCTAAGAAAACAAGAAGAGTATGATAAAATACATAAAATACTTGATGTATACACAGTTTTCTACACGTAGTAAACTAGTCTAGGCAAACAACCTTGGAATAACATACTTGCAATATTGTAATAACAGCAACAAAGTAGCAAAGTTGTAATTAAACAAAGTAGTAAGAAGCCAAAATTGGCAAACAAAGGACAGAAGAAAACAAGAAAATAAATCATAACATCAAAATAAGGCAAGAGACAAGAACGAATACACAAATTGACTGTCCACCAAAGCAAGTAGGAAGTACAAATTGTAGCGACAAGCAACCAAGCTAAATTATTGATCCCAATGAGATAATTAATTATTTATTTACTCTAAATTACTACTCCCTCCGTCCCATTTATATTGCTACTTTTTACCCAAAATGGCGTCCCACTTCTATTGCTATATTTCCAAAAAAAGAAAGTGGAGCCCACAAGTTTTTACAAAACTGCCCCTTGATCCAAATCCAACCTTCAAAAATGCCATCACATGGATATTTGTAAAAAACAATAAAATAATGTTGGTAGGTGCGTGTACTGCCATTGGGGTTTGCAGACTAATTTCCCCTCTTTTGAATTTGTTGTTTCCCCTTCCATTTTCTCTCTGATATCCCCACTGTCACCCTCCATTTCCTCATCGTTAACCCTCGTCATCCCCCCCATTTTACTCATCACGCTCCGTTTCCTCATCGTTAACCCTCGTCATCCCCCCCATTTCTTTCTTTTGGCCATCGGTGACTTCCCGTCAATCGTTGCCTGATTTGTCAAAGGGTTGCCGGTCGTGGATCTTGCTATCGGTTGTCCATCTATTGGCCGACTCTTAGCGACGGCCCCTTCCTTCTCACATCGATGATTTCTCACATCGATCTGGGCATCGATTCTTTCTCTTCCTAATTCAGTCCCGTGTTGCAGATCTTCCCACGCCATCACTGCTGTCGTGACGACTTCGGCCCGATTTGGGCTGCCGGGACCATGGATTTATGAGTTCTGTTGTTAGCTGCGCAGCGCTGAAAGCCGTATTCACCCACATGCCCCTTAGCCGCGATGTACTTCTCAACCCCGGTCCGATCCCCACCTATCGGTGGCGGCTCTTTCCAGATCTACGCCACAACAGTGTGGGCTTCCGATTCGGCTACATCTCTGCCGTCGGCCGCCAACGTTTGCCGCTGCGGTACAGTGGGCCGTCGATCCTGCTTCTGGTCCCTCCTCAGATTCACTGATTCAAGCCCAGGACTTTTTATCGGCTTCCCGGTCGACCATTTTGGTCTGCTGGCTGCGTTGTTTTAGTCGGATAGCTTGATGCTCTTCCGGCCGGCAAAGCTGTTCATCTGGCTCCCGCAGCGTTTGCTGCGTTTCCTCCGTTGAGCAGCAGCCTTTCCCGTTTATTTCTGCCGGTGCAGCTTGGCCGGCTTTCTTATTCGCTGCCGCTGCTCCGGTTGGTTTTTCGCGACGGAGAAGAGGTTGGCCGTTTGTTCGCCGTCCTTCCTTTCCTGTCCGTTTCATGCCTGCTGCTGCAGTTTTCTTTTGACTTCCTGCCTGTTGAGCCCCACACTCCTTTTCTTTCATATGTGGGCAGCTGGCATTTCTTTAATGCATGTGGGCCATTTTGATACTTCCCACCCCATGCATCACTCATACATGCATGCACTTTCTCTTTTTAAAATAATGTATTTTAATCAAGGGGTAAAATGGTAAACTTCCTCATTTAACTACTCAATACACATTAAATATTAATACTCCTTAAAGAACGTGCAAAAAGTAAAAATAGCAATACAAATGGGACGGAGGGAGTATCTAATAAGAATTGAGTAACTAATTTTCAACGTTTTTGAATTAATTAACTAAAATACTGAAATAATAAATAATTGAATAATTATAAGCAAGAGAAATAATTCAAATGTGAATCAAGAGAAAAACAACTGTTCTAAGATATCAAGTATAGATCAATTAATTTGGGTTTATAGACTTCCAATTGTTCATTCATGCAGCATCAATGAAAATACACCACTTAATCATGTTAACCCACCAGATGTGATCCAATTTTAAGCTAACAATATTTTTTTATTTATTTCCTAAGGTGCGTGAACATTACCAAGCCTCATTCCTAGATACTAATCAAAACAAACAACAAAACATCCGGATGGTAAGTTCGACTAACAAGATATTCTCTGAAATTATTACAAGGTTTTTTCCACATCCTACTTAAATGACTAATTGCATTGTTCCATTAAACAATTCAAGTATCTGATTTACCAGTTCATGGAATTAAAGTGTTTATAGCGGAACTAAATTAACCCCTAATAGATAGACAATACCAATCATGAACGCACACAAGCTAACATAATAAATCAAGCATTATAGCGGATGTAATGAAATTATTATGAAGACATTACGAAGCAGAAAAGAAAAGTGTGATAAAATAAATAAATTCAGAATATCAACTGCATAAAATCTCAATCTTAGTATGGTTCCCAAATCAATTCAATCTAACCATCAAACCCTAGAACTGTATAAGAAATTAGCCCATGAGATCACAAACAACACTCATGGCTAAGCAATTCATACCACTATTTAGTGTGAAAATCTGCATATTTTGGGGTCCGATTTAGCACCGTTTTGTGGAATTTATGTTCGTATTTTAGCACTAAATGGTTAATATTTATATATTTAAGATATGGTGTATTTGAGGTGTTATTTTGTATTTTTAGGTGGAAAATGGATTAAAGTGCAAAGTTGGAATGAAGAGTGAAATTGTGAAAGAATGCTGAAAAACTTATGTTCAATATGCATAATTTTTCTGTATTTGTGTAGATATCCATACTGATCATATGATATATGATTTGGAAGCTATAGAAGAAAAGGTCATTTTGGCTCAAGAAACACCTCAATTGGAGGTCAAATGAGGGAGTTATGATCAAAACTGTGAAGATGCGCAAACTGTGCCGACCAGCACGACTCGTGCAAGCTGGTCGGCACAGCTTGCGCGTCTTCACCGTTTTGATCATAACTCCTTCATCTAACCTCAATTTGAGGTGTTTCGTGAGCCAAAATGACCTTCTCTTCTGTAACTTTCCAACCATATATCACATTATCAGTTTGGATATCTACACATATACAGAAAAAATTATGCAAATTGGACATGCATTTTTCAGCATTCTTTCACGATTTCACTCTTCATTCTAACTTTGCACTTTTAATCCGTTTTCCACCTAAAAACACTAAATAACACCTCAAATGCACCAATATCTTAAATATATAAAAATTAATCCTTTAGTGCTAAAATACGAACATAAATTCCACAAAATGGTGCTAAATTAGACCACAAAATATGCAGATTTTCACACTAAACAAAACCCCAAACTTAAGATGTTGTTCATCCTCGAACAACGAAATCGAACAAAGAAGAAAGATAGTGTGAAAAATCTAAGGGAAAACAAAGGATCTGACAACTAGGCCATTCAACATACAATTGTCATCAACTCCGTTCATGCAACTCTCATTACATGCAATAATTCATTCATAGCATACAAGTAAAGACAATCACTACTAATTAAAATGCTCCATTGACTTATTCTCATGGGAAGTATATCACTCGCACTCAAGTGTAAAAGATATACACTTATGGGGTATGGTGTTTACGGTCAAATTCAATTCAAGTACATGAATAACCATAAGCTTGCCAAATGTCTCAAACTCACCACCACTTAAAATTATGACTCGACAATGGGATAAAAAAAGACTTTTAATAGGATGTAATATTGGCTCTTTGGTAAGAGTAGGAAACATATGGATAAAGTGACTCAACTAGTAGAGAATTAAAATAGGAGTTCTTTTGTACTGCAGAGTTTTACACTTTAAGGCCTTCCAGCTTCATGCTCTTCTAATTTTCTTTTCTCTCCTTTCCTTCAAGCACAACATTTTTTTTCCTTTTCTTTTTTTTTTCTTGAGATACCAGTTTCGGACACTACCTCTCGCATCCTCCGTAGGGTACTAGATTCAAGCACTACCATAGGGTATTTGATTCCATGGAGTACTAGATTTAAGCACTACTCCATGAATTTCTTTAGATGCATTTTCAAGCTCAATCACTATTACAACACCAATTTCATTCCTTCCCAAGCTGTTATCAAGCTCCATCAACTCACATTGAAAAACCATTAATTATCTTCATGACGGAAAATCAAAGCTAAAAAAAATCATTAAGATACTCAAAGTGGTTATTTCTCGTAGGTTTCCAAAGAATGAGGTTTAAGGCTCAACGGGGCTAACTATAGATAAACAATCATATGGTAGAGAATTATTTGGCTAAGTGACTCATAAATTCAAGAATGGCCTAAAATCATCTACATAACATGCGGTCTCAAACAAGACAAGAGGCAAGTTCTAGAATACGCACACAAGAACGATACTCACTAGAAAAGAAACATCATGTGTTTATATACATGAATAAGGCTCAAAATCTCATATGGGTTTTAACAAGTAACAAATCACTCTCTTCATGGTAAGCAATATCCCACAAGTACACATACAACTTCATACCACAATATAACTTAAGTACACTTCCTTCATCAATTTCAAAAGCATATGAATTTTTGGCAGAAATCTAACAACTAAATCAATACTAAGCACACAACCAGAAACTCAAATTTCAACACATCAACTACTCAATAATTCACACAATTTATCACATAAAAAATTAAAATAAGAAAATGAAGGCACTTGATTTATCTCTTCCACATCTTGCAAGCTCCTCGAGTTATTCAACTCGGCCAAGCGTAGGCCTCAGATAGAACTCATTTCTCTTTCATTACCACTCAAACACAATTCATCAGTAAAATCATAGGAGAACTCAAAATTCAACTCAAAAATAAAATCACACCAAATCTAAGAAACATACAAGACACACAAGACACTTGGAAAGTGCAAAAAATTTGAAAGATCTAAATAAATTCTGAAAATTCTAAAAAAATCGACCTCCAAGCATCACACACATAGTGAACATACCTAGGTGTGGATAGAATAAGGGAAGAACATCACACCCCCCAAACTTAGATGAAAACGTGAGCTAAATCTAAGTTTCAAAGGATGTAATTACCTTAAGTGTAAGCACGCACCTGGAGTATAAATCACATAACACAAGACACAACAAACGAAATAAAATAAAAGCACTAAAACGATGGGTTACCTCCTACCAAGCACTCTTGTTTAACGTTGATGAGCTCGACGAAAATCAATAGGCTCATCGGAATGGCCATGGATATCTTTCATCTTTGTCATCGTACTCTAATATTTGTGCTTCTTCATTAATCATGTATTTGTGGCAAGGGATGACCTCATTGGCATTCTTAAAATTTATCTTTACTTTGCCAACCATATTTTGATCACATCTCATCAACCTCTCCATTCTACTCCACCACTTATTCTTTCTTCTAACAAAAATTCCCAACTTCTCTTCTAACATCTTGTCCCTAAGAAATCATTAGGTAAAACAAAATCAATAAAAAAAGTATCATCAAATTCAATGCAACTTAAAAAATTTAAAGTTTTAGAAATGCTATTTCATTCTTCAAGTCATCTTCGGTTGCTTCTTGACATTGCTCTTCTTCTTTATCTTCTTCCTCTGCCTTTTTCTCCTTTAAGTGATCAGTAACTTCCTCCTCGAGTGGAAGGAATCGCTCCTTCCATTTTAATTCCTCAACTCTTGCTTCTTCTCCTCTTAAGTCCATGCATTTATTTGATTCATGTAAGCATTCAAGTAATTTAAGATAAAATCATCAGTAATAGTAGTAGGAAGAGTAAGAAATTTGCTTAAACTTGTTTTTAATGGATCCTTAGACAGGATTATGGGTAAACTTTCCTTAGCGATTTTCTCTACTACGTCAATGCTTTTGCACTCTTCAAACGACAATTTAGGACCTTCAGACTGCATTCCACTGTGCAATGGAACAACAGTTTCTTCCTCAAACCAATCTTCAACCTCTACTCTTTCCTCTTGTTGACGTAGACGGAGCATAAGCAAATCCAAGATCTTTTATCTCTTTTCTAGTTTCTTCTTCATCTCTTCTTGTTGCTTCTTCAACTCTTCAAAAAAATTCTCGGATTCATGGAAATTTTTTATTGAAGTAGAATAAGTGTTCTCTTGATGAGGTTGATATGAATTTTCATTGTAAGCACAAGACCATTCATTTTCATATCTGACTTGATTGTAGTATTGAGAAGGAACTTAATTAATTGGAAAATCATAACCATAGTACCTCTCATTCATGTAATATGGAGGAGGAACAATAGCATTTCGATTTCCACAGAATTCCATCTCTTGTACCTAAAAAATAATTCAGAGTCAGAATATGTTCAAATAAATAAAAAAAATAAAAAAAAAATAAAAAAATCGTAATTAAAAGTGATAACGAATAATTTAGTGGTCTCCTATTTAAATAATCTATTCCCCGGCAACGATGCTATTTGCTTGTTCACCTTTTTGCATGTGTCCCCAAGTGTAGGGAATCTATTTTAGTTCAGCGTGTGACCAAGTAAAAATATCAAACCACAGGATAATTCTAGACTAATTATTTAATCTATTTATGACTATTCTAATTTAAGACAATTTTGGGTATTTTAAGACAATTAATTAAACTAAAATGCAAAAAAATAATTACTAAAAATATAAAATAGCAGATAAAATAAATATGGAAGTGTTCAAGAGAGAAGATAAATAGCTCTAGGCAATCCATTTTAAATTGATCAACCTAAATCACTATACAATTGGTTAAATTCCTGTAAATCTTATGAAAGCAATCACTTTATTATATTAAATCCCTTTGGTGAAGTAAACTTAACACATAAATCTAGTTCAAACCCTCAGATGTAGAAGAATAATTCCTACTACCTTTCTAGGTACTTCATTAAAAATTTCAAATAGGCTAGAGCACTAGACTTTCATTTATAGGTACTTAAGAATTAATCACAAATTCTCACCTAACAATCTAAGAAATCAAATCCTCTAGAATGATAATTAATAGATACATTAAGTATCCAATATTAATTATTCTAATGGAATAAAAGTTACTCCCTCCGTCCCACCGAAAGGTCACCATTTTACTATATTGGGCATTCCATCCAAATGTCCTCATTTTCCACTTTTAGTAAAAAGGTACCACATGTGGCCCACCACTCACTACTAATACAACTACTCACTTCACATAAAATAATAATACTCCTTAATCTACGCATAAAAAGCAACCGGTGACGTTTAGGCGGGACGGAGGGAGTATATGGTTAGATCCCCTTTACCCATAATAGATTGACAAATATAATTCTTATATAATGCAAGCAATAGTGATAAACATGCATAAAACAATGACATATTTATGAATAAGGACAGATAATATAAGACAAAAATATAAGTCTCAAATTCAAAGCATTAATAAGGGAATAAGTATACTGCAGAAATCCATAACCTAGTCTAGGTCATCAAGTCAAATTCAACTAAACCTTCAAAATCTAGAACGATCCAAAAAGTACTAGCCCATGGTGTTACAAGCAATACCCATGGCTAAGTATGAAAGCAAACCCATAGGTCTATTATTCAAAATAAAGAAAGAAAGAATAAGAAAAACCCTAGATATGGCGTGATTCTTCGTTCTTTCTTCCGTGATTCTGAACCTTCTCATTCTCAAGTAAGCAACACTGATGAACTCTCCGGGATGGGTGGATGGGATGGTGAATCTTGATTTCGATATGGTGGCAAGGAAAGGGTATGGAAAAGTATCAAGGGTTGTGGAGAGTTATTGTTTGGAACACCCCAATGGCTCCTTTAAGGGTATGGAAAAGTATCAAGGGTTGTGGAGAGTTATTGTTTGGAACACCCCAAGGGCTCTTTTTATAGTTAAATACTGATAATTCCCAAATTCTGACTAAAAATAGTTTTTTCACGTTAAAAATACGAACGGGCCGGAAAAATAACGAAACGATGAAACTGGGCCTGACGGACATCGGCGTGCCATATGTGGCACGAGTTGTGCCAGTAGCTTGGTTGCGACGTCCTTCGGCAGGCTAGGTGGCACGAGTGTGGCGTGTCTCGGCAGCTCTCGGCGTTCGTGCCCACACACTGTGTGGCACGACTGGGCATCTACGACAGCACGACTGCCCCTTCCTGGCCGGCACGAGTCGTGCAGACCTTTTTTCCTCCCGACTTAATTTTTGACTTCCATTTTTACTTTTTTTATCTCGTTTTCCACCTCGACAGACAAGGCTGTTTAAAACAGGGGCTATATCCTCCATCAGTCACATCTCTCTCGGCGCTCTAGGACTTCATCTCTCAAACTTTGTATCTCTCTTTGAGTCTCCCTTCAAGAACGCGCGACCTCATGGAACAACATTCGAAACTGATGGTCGTTCGAACGCCTGATGGAGTCAAACTGATCATTGAGGCATCTATACATCTCTCCCCATGGATCCTTCACACCTGAAACATAATAAGAATGATAGTCAAGGGTTATGGGACCAACAGAAGTATTGGGTCCTCTGTACTGGGCTCCAGATGGAGCTGTAGATGTCCCCGGTGCAAATGGATCCGGTGCTACTCCGGATGGACCACCCTGATAGTACCCACTAGCAGGATGCTGTGAGTCATATGTCCCAAAGAGCTCTGGCGCGTCCTCCTCAGTGAGCATCATCTCATCCTCATCATCAGTATAATCAGCATCAGTCTGAGCTTGTGCATTTGCTGCTCGTTCATTGTGCTCCCTGATACACTTCATCCAATCTCCTTGTTTATAAAAGACACTCGAGACATGAGTGTGCAAATAAGATTTGAATGTGAAGTTGTCTTCAACAGCCAACGTCGTCAACTGCTCACAGAGGAGTGGTATTGAACGCTTGCCATACTCATTGCATCTCTCTCCTTCAAGATGCTTGCATACTTCAAAGCTTGCACGTCTATATTAGGCACATCATCAACTAGCTTCATCAATGTGCACTCCTTTGATCTCAGCTATCTGGGTGATAATACCACCTATCATCACAGACTTAGTCTCTCCGTCTCTAAAGTGAAGGAGCTGCTCCATAATCAATGCTGTCAAGTCAAATAGCTTCTCCTCGCACATGCACTAAAGTACATAAAGCTCCTCCAATCTGACTTGGATGCTTGCATACTTCAAAGTTTGCACGTCTATATCAGACACATCATCAACTAGCTTCATCAATGCACACTCTTTTGATCTCAGCTATCTAGGTGATAATACCACCTATCATCACAGACCTAGTCTCTCCATCTCTAAAGTGAAGGAGCTGCTCCATAATCAATGCTGTCAAGTCAAATAGCTTCTCCTTGCACATGCACCAAAGTAAAGCTCATCCAATCTGACTTGGCCCTCCTCATGTCTTGCAAAGATGGTATATGACAAGACTCTCTTGATGTACCTGAGAACCGGGCTAACGATGCAGGTAGACTTAGACTTCCTGGGTACGAAAACTTCATTCTTCCCTGTGATCCTTTTCTAAAAAGCATCCTTGTAAAATGCAATTTATTTCATCTTTAAACTCCCAAGGAGATGCAAATCCAAAGTTCAGCTACTTTCTTGTCATAGTCACTTCCCTTCCTCTCAATATAAAAGTACATCCACTTGGAAGCATGTCGTCCTTCTCTCGATAGACCTCGTATGACATGAAAAACTCCATAGTCAATGCATAAATAGTGGGCCTTTAGGCATTCATGAACTCTAATATGCTCACTCTATCGAAAAAGGTATCTACATCATGCTTAATACCAATCCTGATCATGGTTTCCTCATCATGATAGCGCGTAGCTGTACTCCTCTATATTTTTCTCCAAATGCTTGCACAACCCTGACACCATTCGTCTTGGTTGGAATTGCTTCCACCCACTTGGACACATAATCCACAGCCAAAAATATATAGAGATATTCATTGGATGAGGGAAAGGGACCCATAAAGTCTATTCCCCACACATAAAAAATCTCCACCACATTACTATTCCGCAGAGGCATTTCATCTCTCCTAGAGATGCTTCCAACCCTTTGACACCTATCACAGCTTGCAATATATGAACTACAAGATTTGAAAAGGTATGGCCAAAACAAATTTGATTGTAAAACCTTTGCAGTTGTCTTCTCGGCACCAAAATGCCCCCAAATTGGTTGTGCATGACAATGGTTCAACACACTTTCCCATTCCTCCTCCGGCACACACCGCCAAATGATAGAGTCTATGCATATTTTATAGACGAAAGGCTTGTCCCATATAAATTTCTGCACATCTCTCACAAACTTCAAATGCTCATGCCGACTCAAAATATATGGCTTAGTCCCACTCGCAAGATAATTGACATAATCAGCATACCAAGGGGCCTTAGGTTTTGTAGCTAGAGCGTATACCTGGCGAAGCTCCACCTCTAGAATCTCCTCATCTGGGAACACCTCTTTGATTATCTCATTCTCATTTTCACAATGCTCCCTAGTCTCCAATCTAGATAGATGATCGGCCACCACGTTTTCACTCCCTTTTTGTCTCTTATCTCCATGTCAAATTCTTGCAGCAGTAAAATCCATCTAATAATCCTGGGCTTGACATCCTTCTTCTCCATCAGATATCGGATTGCAGAATGATCCATATACACCATAGTTTTCGTCCCCACCAGATACGCGCGAAACTTGTCAAAAGCATACACCACAGCTAAAAATTCCTTTTTAGTCACGGTATAATTCCTTTGAGCTGCATCAAATGTCTTGCTCGCGTAGTAGATGGCTCGAAATCTGTTCTCCCTCGTCACTTTAGAATTTATTATCCCAATTGAAAGGAAAATATAGAGGAGTACAGCCATTTGGAGCGGCGTATAGTGCGTACACGCTATCATGATGAGGAAACTATGATCAGGATTGGTATTAAGAATGATGTAGATACCCTTTTCGATAGAGTGGACATATTAGAGTTTATGAATGCTCGAAGGCCCACCACTTATGCATTGACTATGGAGTTTTTCATATCATACGAGGTCTATCGAGAGGAGGACGACAGTCTTCCTAGTGGATGTACTTTTATATTGAGAGGAAGGGAAGTGACTATGACAAGAAAGGAGCTGAACTTTAGATTTGCATCTCCTTGGGAGTTTAGTGATGAAATAAGCGTTGCATTTAACAAGGATGCTTTCTGGAAAAGGATCACAGGGAATAATGAAGTTTTCGTACCCAGGAAGTCTAAGTCTACCTGCATTGTTAGCCCAGTTTTCAGGTACATCAAGAGAGTCTTATCATATACCATCTTTGCAAGACATGAGGAGGCCAAGTCAGATTGGAGCAGCTTTAGGTACTTTGGTGCATGTGCGAGGAGAAGCTATTTGACATGGCTGCATTGATTATGGAGCAGCTCCTTCACTTTAGAGACGGAGAGACTAGGTCTGTGATAATGGGTGTATTATCACCCAGATAGTTGAGATCGAAGGAGTGCGCATTGATGAGATGAAGCTAGTTGATGATGTGCCTGATATAGACGTGTAAGCTTTGAAGTATGCAAGCATTTTGAAGGAGAGAGATGCCATCTTTGCTATGAGTATGACAACCATTCAATACCACTCCTTTGTGAGTAGTTGACGACGTTGGTTGTTGAAGACAACTTCACATTCAAATCTTATTTGCACACTCATGTCTCGAGTGTCATTTCTAAACAAGGAGATTGGAAGAAGTGTATCAGAGAGCACAATGAACGAGCAGCAAATCCACAAGCTCAGACTGATGTTGATTATATTGATGATGAGGATGAGATGATGCTCACTGAGGAGGACGCGCTGGAACTTTTTGGGACATATGACTCACAACATCCTGCTAGTGGGTACTATCAGGGCGGTCCATCCGAAGTAGCACCGGATCCATTTGTACCGGGGACATCTACAGCTCCATCTGGAGTAAAGTATGGAGGACCCAATACTTCTGCTGGTCCCGTACCCCCTGACTATCATTCTTATTGTATTCCAGGTGTGTAGGATCCATGAGGAGAGATGTATAGATACATCAATGATCAGTTTGACTTCATCAGACATTCGAACGACCATCAGTTTTGAATGTTGTTCCAGAAGGTCAGGCGTTCTGGAAGGGAGACTCAAAGAGAGATACAAAGTTTGAGAGATGAAGTCCGAGAGTGCCGAGAGAGACGTGACTGATGGAGGATATAGCCCATGTTTTAAACAGCCTTGTCTGTCGAGGTGAAAAATGAGGTAAAAAGAGCAAAAACGGAAGTAAAAAATAAAGTTGAGAGGAAAAGGGATCGGTGTGCCGGCCAGAAAGGGGCAGTCATGCCGCCGAAGGCGCCCTATTGTGCCGCACAACGTGCGGGCACGAGAGCCAAGAGCTGCCGAGACATGCCACGCTCGTGCCGCCCAGCCTACCGAAGGATGTCGCAACCAAATTGCCGGCATGACTCATGCCACATATGGCACGACTCGTGCCGATGTCCGTCAGGCCCAGTTTCGTCGTTTCGTCATTTTTTCGGTCCGTTTGTATTTTTTATGTGAAAAATCCCATTTTTGAGTCAGAATTTGGGATTTATCAGTACTCAACTATAAAAGGTGCCCTTGGGGTGTTCCAAACAATAACTCTCCACAACCCTTGATACTTTTCCATACCCTTTCCTTGCCACCATATCGAAATCAAGATTCACCATCCCATCCACCCATCTCGAAGAGTTCATCAGTGTTGCTCACTTGAGAAGGAGAATGAGAAGGTTCAGAATCACGGAAGAGAGAACGGAGAATCACGCCGCATCTAGGGTTTTTCTTATTCTTTCTTTCTTTATTTTGAATAATAGACATATGAGTTTACTTTCATACTTAACTATGAGTGTTGCTTGTAACACCATGGGCTAGTACTTTTTGGATAGTTCTATGTTTTGAAGGTTTAATTGGATTTGACTTGATGACCTAGACTAGGTTGTGGATTTCAGCAGTATACTTATTCCCTTATTAATCCTTTGAATTTGAGACTTATATTTTTGTCTTATATGATCTGTTCTTATTCATGAATATGTCATTGTCTTATGCATTTTTATCACTATTGTTTGCGTTATATGAAAATTATATTTGTCAGTCTGTTGTGGATAAAGGGGATCTAACCATATAACCTTTATTCATTAGAATAATTAATATTGGACACTTAATGTATCTATTAATTATCATTCTAGAGAATTTGGTTTCATAGATTGTTAGGTGGGAATTGGGAATTAATTCTTAAATACCTATAAAGGAAAGTCTAGTGCTCTAGCCTATTTGAAATTTTGCATAAAGTACTTAGAAAGAGAGTAAGAATTATTCTTCTGCATCTGAGATTTGAACCACATTTATGTGTTAAGTTTATTTCACCAAAGGGATTTAACATAATTAAGTGATTGCTTTCATAAGATCTGCAGGAATTCTAACCAATTGTATAGTGAGGTTGACCAATTTAAATTGGATTGCCTAGAGCTATCTATCTTCTCTCTTGAACACTTCATTATTTATTATATATGTTATTTTTTATTTTTAGTATTTATTTTCTGCATCTTTAGTTTAATTAATTCTCTTAAAATACCCAAAAAAATTTTAAATTAGAGTAGTCATAATTAGATTAAATAATTAGTCTATAATTATCATGTGGTTCGATAGTTTTACTTGGTCACATGAAGAACTACAATAGATTTCCTACACTTGGAGACACATGCAAAAAGGTGAACAAGCCTTTGCACGACTCGTGCTGGCCGGCACAGCTTGCGCATCTTCATCGTTTTGATCATAACTCCCTCATCTAACCTCCAATTTGAGGTGTTTCTTCAGCCAAAATGGCATTCTCTTCTGTAGCTTTCCAACCATATATCACATGATCAGTTTGGATATCTATACAAATACAGAAAAATTATACAAATTGGACATGCGTTTTTCAATATTCTTTCACAATTTCACTATTCATTCCAACTTTCACTTTTAATCTGTTTTCCACCTAAAAACACGAAATAACACCTCAAATGCACCAATATCTTAAATATATAAAAATTAACCATTTAGTGCTATTATACGAATATAAATTTCACAAAACGGTGCTAAATCGAACCTCAAAACATGTAGATTTTCACACTAAACAACCACAAATCAAGACAAAAGAAAGGGGAAAATGAGAAACACGAAACTCTAGTGTCAGCGTAGATCTGCGTTCCTTCTCCGTCTCTCCGATCGATCTCTCTCAATCTGCAATTGAAACCCCCTTCAAGATGATGGAAGATGGAAACTAATGTTTTCTGCATGTGAGGTGTTCTTGGGTGTGAATTCACGATAAGAATGAATGGGTTCCCTTCCTTATGTGTTGATTTCCCCCTTTTATATCTTGGGTTGTTTGCAGGGCTTTTTCGCGTCGAAAATTGGCCCAATCAGGATCTGGAAGACGTAAATACACCGCTGACTAGAACATGCCGCGATTGGGCCCAAAAATAATCCGCTCAGTACCCAACTCAGCTCAAACTGCATCTTGATGCTGCCGAGCGATAGTTGAGCCGCACCTGGATCACTAGCCACGTCATGTGGGTGTTGGATTGTATACTAAAAGTCTAGCTTTAGTATGAACATTGTCATAACAATATTTGAAATGAGAATCATTGATCAAATGATTGCATCTTACAATTTATTTATATGCATGATGCAATAGTCCACTTACTTTATACTGTAGATAATATGTTGTGCGAAAACACTCGGAAGATCATATTATCGGTTTCCTTATAAAGTATAAACAGATGCTCACAACTGAGATAGACGGGGACTCTCTATCGGTATGGTTGTAGTGTGGTTTGGTATTAGCTTGTCTTGGCTATAGAATCACATTAGTGCACTTGTGTGTATTGAGCAGGACCGCCTGAGATCGTTCAACTTATACTGACTTATAGAAGAACTTGATCTCTGTTATTATGGAAGTTCGTGCTCTTAATCCCTATACAATAACCTCGACACGTAGGGCAGTATGTATTTCTTTGATTCATCAATGCGTGAGATTTATAAGTATTAAATCAACAAACTCGGTGAGTTGGGAAGTAGTGCTGTCTCTATGGTGTGCTGTTGATTGTAGAAGGAATCCATGTCCGACATAGGTTGATGATGTCCCCTTGAGGAGCTCATAAGGTTTATCATGTAAATCTTGCAAGTGGATTAATTTCCGGCATGATAAAAAGGTTGAGTGGTAGTACTCTCGGATGAGATATTAATTAATTTGAGTTGTCAGTAACTTAATTAATTAATGGACATTGTATATCTTAAACATAGGGAGACTGTCGGGCTTATAATAAGAAGGAGCCCAGAACATAATTTTGGGATTGGACGGGTAGTGCAGTAATAATATTTTAGTGGACTATATTATTATTATTGGATTTAATTAAAAGCTTTGGGCTAAGCTTGGTTAATTAAATTCAATTGAGGCCCAGCCCAATTTCTCCTCCTGGTCCCTGCTGTAGCCCAACTATATAAGTCATCTCAGCTCCTGTTAACCCTAAGTCAGTGCCTCATTTGACAGTTAGAAAGAACAGGAGCAGATTGAGAGAATCCTGCGGATTGTTGCCCACACAATAGCAGGATTCGACTTGGGACATACAGCAGAAGATTGAGAGGTGGTTCTCTGCAACGGTTCATCCTCTACATCAACCCAGAAGTACGGTAAACATTATTTTTGCTTCCGCTGATTTGTTTGCCTGAATTCCTTAATGGATCACGTTGAACCACACGATCCAATTGCTAACAATTGGTATCAGAGCGTTGATTTCGTGGTGAAACGTGAGACATTAGTTAGAGATGTTCCAATCGTGTTTTATGTGTAAGAATAAGTCAAATAGCATGATATTAGGGTTTATATAATTTTGTATTATCCATGAAACCCTATTTGTATATTTGCTGGATATTGATGTTCTTATTACACGGTTATTCAAAAACACGCACGAGAAACACTCCTCCATACAATCTTCTTCCTTTTGCACTATCTGTTCGAAGTACGAAGAAAGGCTGGTATGCAATCATAAGCGTGAAACTGCGGCCAGTGGTGGAGAAAGGCAGCAGCAAGGGTCGACTTCATACGGCTAAAGGCTGAACGGTGGGCTGCTTGTCGACGCATGGCGTGATCGCAAAGCGGTGTGCTGCTGGATCCTTGTCAACGAAGATGGCTAGTCGCGGCTCTCGCTGGTGATCGGTGGAAATGGCGACGGTGGTCATCGAGTGGGGAGTCAACGCCGATAGACCTGGACAGAGGGCTACGCGGCGGATGGCTGGCGGTCGCTGTCGTCGCACTGGATGGATGCACGAGGCGGCGGCTGAATAGGTTTGACGACGCTGTCAATACCCTGGTGCTGGTGGTGATGCTGCGGAATCAGATGGCGGCGTCGACTGGTCGTTTGAGCCACGATCGTCGACAGCCATTTCTGGGTGGCATGGGACACGCACGGCGTACTTCCCAGCGAGTCCAACGCGTCTCCAGGCGAGTCAGTTGATGGTCGACGACTTGTGACTAAGTAGTCAACGGGAAGCATCTGACCTGGACAGCGCGCGATGGATGTATCGACGGAGAGGGTGAATGCAAGTGTCGTTCGCCGGTGGGATCGTGGCGGAACTGTCGGGCCTTGACGGCGCCAGGCGAACTCCGATCGCTCCCAGCAGCTTCCGAGCGAGTCATCTTCTTTCCGGCAGAGTCATTGATGACACCAGGAGCGGCTTCGGCTGATGTGGAGGCGAGTCATCGCGCATTTACAGCTGGTGGCCGTCGGTGGTTGCAGCATGATGTATCAGTCGGCAGCCCCGGCGATTGCTGGCATGTTGAAGCAGCGGGCGCTGCTGGGATATGTGGGGTGCGGAGCTGGCCTGAATCGGGTTCTCGGTGCTTCTCCGGTGGGCTGACGGCAAGATCGCCGTGCGGCAGCGCCGGTGAAGCCTTGGCGTGACAACTGCCGTGTGGTTTGGTTTCTTCTCGCCACTGGCAGTTTGAAGGAACAGGCGGCTGTAATGGTTTGGGCTAGGGCTTCATTCCTTTTAATTAATTTTGGGCCAATTTTTATTATTGGGTTAAATGGGCTCATTTTTATTAAATGGTTATGGGCTGGTGGCCCAATTTTATTATGGTGGAAATGGGCTTGATGTGTGGGGTGTCTCAGCTGGGCCTGTTTTATGTTATTGGGCTGCTCATTTTTAATTTGGTTTTGGGCTGTTGGGCCCAATTTTAATTAAAATGCTAATGGGCTGTTGGGTTAATCCTAATTTTAATTAATTGTGGGTAATGGGCCAAGCATGATTAATTAATTTTATTAATGGACTTTTTGTGCTAGTGGGCTTGGTGGACTTAATTTGATTTTGGGCTAAGATTATGGGCCATGGATAATGGGCTTGATTAATTATTTAATCTGCTGCTCATTTTGTGCTTATTTGTTGCTCTTGGGCCCAAATTGATTGATCCACTAATTATGCAATTAATTAATGTTATATAACTGATTAATTGATTTCATTGTCAATTATTGTTGTATATGTGAAAGACATGTTCTATGTGATTTATTTATTTAAATTACTGTTAATAGAAGCATGTCTAAGTTGTATATTTTATTCTGGAATATTATATGCATGTTAAAACCCTCGGTGTTAAATAACTAAGTGGGAGAGGGGATTGGTTATAAATTCCCGCGGCCTCCATTATTGGTTTGTTAGTAATGTGAATAGACTTGCGCGTCGGCATTAGAGCCTTCCTCCCCATCGGATGAGTTTATTCATGGATTGCTGGAACAGACTTCATTTAATAATTACGTTTGTAATGTGATGCATATGAACTTGTGCGTTGGCTTAGACCTTCCTCCCTATCGGATGAGTTTATATGCGGTACACTGGTACAAACTTGTAATTGATGACTGTAGGAAGTTATCCGAGCGCGTGTGTACTTCTCCATCTGTAAGGCACACAAGCTTGGGCCGCGGACTTGGGGTCAAATAATGGTGTACACTTAGATGTAAATAATAAGTATCCTCCCCATCGGAGTCACTGCTTTTATTTGCATGGCTAAAGAGGAACCGACTATTAATTATTTTGTCATAAAGTGAGGTTGACAAATGAAATTAATGGGTAAAACATTCTCTTGTAAATGTTCGGGTTTGTAAACGTCCACACTATCGTGGCTTGCAGACTCACGGTGCTTGAGATGTCGGTGAATTTTATTTTATATTGTTTTGAGGGAATCGATATAAAAGAATAAAATTCGAAGATTTGATCGGTAAATTTATTTGTGATTCTCTGAATTTCGAATGGTTTTATTTCACTTATTATTAACTAAAAGAAATTATATTTACTCGTCCAATATTAACTGATTAGAAAAGAATCATAGTTTTGAACTTTACTGCTTAAGAAAATACATGTGTGTTCTCACAAAGGACGTCTCATGATGCCTATTAAAGTCTCTAGTGAAGAAATGAGAGGTTCATAGAAATATGATGGTCTCATGTAACTCTTCGGATACTTGAGTAAATTAAAAAGCAGAAGATCATGGTTCAATTGATGAATGAATTGGAAAAGCTTGGAATAGAAATTGAAAGGGAAACCTAAATCAATTTATTCTTCACAATTTGCCAGGATGTCTTGAGCAAGTTCTACCTGAAATACGAGAGATTGTATATGGTGGGAAACTTCTAACAAAACATGTGGCAAAAGAAAACCATTTTTCATCATGATGTGAACAAGTTTAATATCTTATTTACTAATGGTTTGAACATGATTAGTGATGGCATCTACTGATACGAAGTATGTAGATACTGGAATCACTAAATGTTTATCACTGAGTAAGGATAAGATTGTTAATAACATGGGTAAAACTACAAAGGTAGTTGCTATTGCAGTGGGAGTTGTTTATTTATCTCATGATAAGAATAAACGATTGATTATGAGAAATTGTCTTTACGTACGTTTCATAGAAAGAATTTAATTTCGGTTTCTATGCATTAACGGATGGATACTTCATTTCATTTAAATAACATGGTCATAGTAATGAGGAATGAGGCTATAATCCGTTAAAGTACGTTGGTGGATAATATGTGAACCCTTGAATCATGTACATCCCACAGATGCAATAAATAGTAATTAATAATGCATCTTCTAATATTAGTAAGAGAAAGGAACCTTCGAAAATGAACTAAACATACATTTGGCGTCTAAGATTAATTCATTTTACTTGAGTATGATTCAAAAGTTGATAGCCGATAGACCGTAAGGTTTATCTGAAGTGGAAACTATCGGACTTGCGAGTCTTGCTTGGAAGTAAAAATGATTAACTGTCTTTTCAAGGCTGTGGGGTGTAGAGCCAAAGATATATATGTTGGAATTAGTTCATTCTGATTCAAACGAACTTAAAATTATCCAGGCGAGAGGTGGTTATGAATATTCGAAGATTATTCTGGAAACCAATATATTTATATGATGCATTGCATGTCTAAGTTCTTTGATTAATTCAAGAATTGTAAGGCTGATACAGTGAAGCGTCATGAAAAATATATTAAGTCATTACTATTCAATCATGATGACGAATACCTCTTGGGATAGTTAGGAGCTATTGATCAGAAGTTGAGATTAAAATCTCAAGTTGACTACACCGGGTATGCCCCAAACTGAATGGTGTGGTGGATAGAAGGAATAAGGCTCTTATGGTAATGATTAGATAGATGATGAATTATTTGGAATAATTAAATTCATTTTATGGATATGCCCTAGATACAGTAATTCGTGAAACGTTTGTCTGTATATGGGATATCCTAGAAAAATGGAGGGTGATTTATTTAGTCCAAAAGATCGAAGGATAATTGTTAACTCAATAACTAGATTTTTGGAAAAGGACTATGTAATAAATCACAAACTCATGTATAAGTTGTTCTAAAGGAAGTGAGAAGAAAACACTAAGTATAAGTACCAAGTGTACAAGAGGATATACCACAAGGTAAACTGCAACGCGTGTCACGTCTGATACACAATTACATGTAGTGTCTTGTCGTAGTGGGAGGGTTGTATGACAACCCATAAATATATGTTTTGGGAGAGTCGTGAGACTTGATCCCTAGTGAACATGGTATTGTCCCACGGATACGACGTAGCACTACAAGATTAAAATGCGGAATCTTAGTAAGTTGCAATGAATGTTGAAATAGAATCTATGGATTCCATATTAAGTCTGGGAACTTGTATGACCACTAAATGGTGTAAAAGCCATTGCAAGTGGTCAAAGGAAATAAAAGAGGATCATATGGAAAGGTGAAAACCTTGGAAGCAAAGCTGGTTGCGGATACGTGTACTCAGAAAGAAATGGTTCGATTATGAGGAAACATGTTCGCTGGTAGCTATGCTTATATTGATCCGGATTCTTTTATTGCTGCTCTGAGGAACAGCAAATAGATGTCAAAGACAGCTTTCCTGATTGGAAGTCTTGAGGAAAACATCTATGCGAAGCAACCAGAGTGATTCATTGCAAAGTACTAATAGCATTTTGATAGTAAGCTTAAAAGTGTCCAGCGATGGACTAAAGCAAGCTTTGAGATCGTGAAGCATCTGTTTTGATTAGGTAATCCAGTGGCACGGATTTAAATCAATCAGCGGATGTATCTTGTGTATTGTAAAGAGTGACGGAAACATGGTGGTATTTTTTGTACTATACGTAGATAGTATCTTGCTCATTGGAGACAATGAAAGAGTATTATCGGGCGTATGGGTACGGTTAATAAAGCGGTAGAGATGAAGGACTTAAGAAAGGCAAAATATATCCTTTTGATCACGGTAATACGGATCACAAGAAAGGATATTATGCTTATCTCAAGTTTCATAAAATGATACAGTCCATACTCGTTTAGCATGTAAATTTATCTAAGTGAATGTGTCTTTGAGACACAAGAAGAAGATAAAGAGGATGAAAGCGGTTCCTTATGCTTCGGCGAATAAGGAAGCTTAATCTAAGGAATGCTATGAACGATGTTGGATATCTGTTTTGCTGAATGCATGAACAGTGGGTATCAATGTAACCCGGAACAAGAATGATGAACTGTGGTAAGACATTTATAAAGTGCCTGAGAAGGACTAGAAATTATATGTGGACTTACTGGACAGATTTACTGCTTCTTGTGGATTACGTAGATTTGGATTTTTTAGTCAAATTGGACGGTAGTAAATTCTCCTCAAAGGTTATGTGTTTAATTTTAGGAAGTAGAGTCATAATGTGGAGGAGTGTTATATAAAAATATATTTCAAACTCAGGACTCCATCATGGAAAGATGATAAATTGGAGCCTATGAGGCAGCCAAAGTATATATATGACTCTAGAGACTTCATGATGGACTTTGAAGTGTTTCTAAGTTTGCCCAAGGTAATCACAATTTACATTGATGATATTGGTGCAGTTGCAAACTTGAAGAAATCACAAGTCCATAAGGCAATTAAACACATGGAGCGCGAGTACCACCTGTTACGAGAAATCGTATGATGAGGGGAAGGTTGTTGTCGCCTAGATTGCATCGGATGATGACCTAGTAATCCATTTACAAGGACCTTAAGGCGAGAGCTTTTAATGGTCGTGTAGTGGGAGTAGGAATCAGATGTATGGCAGAAGACATGACAGCATAGTCTTTTAGTATAAGTGGGAGATTGTTGGATTGTATACTAAAAGTCTAGCTTTAGTATGAACATTGTCATAACAATATTTGAAATGAGAATCATTGATCAAATGATTGCATCTTACAATTTATTTATACGCATGATGCAATAGTCCACTTACTTTATACTGTAGATAATATATTGTGCGACAACACGCGGAAGATCATATTATCGGTTTCCTTATAAAGTATAAACAGATGCTCACAACTGAGATAGACGGGGACTCTCTATCGGTATGGTTGTAGTGTGGTTTGGTATTAGCTTGTCTTGGCTATAGAATCACATTAGTGCACTTGTGTGTATTGAGCAGGACCGCCTGAGATCGTTCGACTTATACTGACTTATAGAAGAACTTGATCTCTGTTATTATGGAAGTTCGTGCTCTTAATCCCTATACAATAACCTCGACACGTAGGGCAGTATGTATTTCTTTGATTCATCAATGGGTGAGATTTATAAGTATTAAATCAACAAACTCGGTGAGTTGGGAAGTAGTGCTGTCTCTATGGTGTGCTGTTGATTGTAGAAGGAATCCATGTCCGACATAGGTTGATGATGTCCCCTTGAGGAGCTCATAAGGTTTATCATGTAAATCTTGCAAGTGGATTAATTTCCGGCATGATAAAAAGGTTGAGTGGTACTACTCTCGGATGAGATATTAATTAATTTGAGTTGTCAGTAACTTAATTAATTAATGGACATTGTATATCTTAAACATGGGGAGACTGTCGGGCTTATAATAAGAAGGAGCCCAGAACATAATTTTGGGATTGGACGGGTAGTGCAGTAATAATATTTTAGTGGACTATATTATTATTATTGGATTTAATTAAAAGCTTTGGGCTAAGCTTGGTTAATTAAATTCAATTGAGGCCCAGCCCAATTTCTCCTCCTGGTCCCTGCTGTAGCCCAACTATATAAGTCATCTCAGCTCCTGTTAACCCTAAGTCAGTGCCTCATTTGACAGTTAGAAAGAACAGGAGCAGATTGAGAGAATCCTGCGGATTGTTGCCCACACAACAGCAGGATTCGACTTGGGACATACAGCAGAAGATTGAGAGGTGGTTCTCTGCAACGGTTCATCCTCTACATCAACCCAGAAGTACGGTAAACATTATTTTTGCTTCCGCTGATTTGTTTGCCTGAATTCCTTAATGGATCACGTTGAACCACACGATCCAATTGCTAACATTGGGACCTTTCTGCACCCAACTCGGCTGGTTTGGAGGGACGAGTGCTCCAGCTCGACCCGAGCTGACATTCGAGGGGCTCTTGAGCTGGTCCGTTCCGACTCTATTCCATGCTGCTTCCGACTTTGATCTGTTTTCCCCAGAACTCACAAAAATACTTTATTAGCCTCAAAATTGTATAAATACTCAAATTTATAAAATTCCATGCAAAAACGAAAATTTTCCTAAGCAAAATGGTGTAATGTGCACAGATAAATTGCGTGAAATTCCACTCTCAACAAACCCCCAAACTTACCTATTGCTCGTCCAGAGGCAACGACATAGAAAACCAATAGAGTAATTGAGAGAAAATTTCACAGCTTAAAACATTCAAGATAATATAACAATTCGAAAATCATACTTCAAATACTAAGATAACCATCCATCTAAGAACATACAATTCAAATCAACTACTTCACTTTCTCGGAATGCTCATCCACTCATTCTCACGGATAGTATTTACGCCCATCACTCAAGTGTGAGATATACACTTTAGGGTAGGGTGTTTAAACTCATAATCCATTCAAACACACGCGTAACCATAAACTTGGAAAACATCTCAACTCTTGACTAAAAGAATAATTTCGACAATAGGATCACAAAGGTCTTGCATTATGGTGTAATGTTGGCTCTTTGGTAAAGGTAGGAAATATATGGATTAAGAATGTAAATAAGAAAAGAACGCATGAAAACAATTAGCAAACTGTTAGAAGCAAGTAAAATGCCCGAAGAACAGCAAGACAAAGCACGAAGAGGAAAAGAAGCAAGGTTACAATTAGAAACAACCAATGTAGCCAAGAGGCTAAAAACGCCGCAGCAAAAAGCAAGATAGAAAACAAGAAGGGGAAGAAACACGAACATAATTAGTAAACTACTAAAGAAGTTAGAAGCCATATTACAGCGTACTCTAAGGAAAGAAAGAAAATAAACAAACACCAGATCACCAAAACAAGTAAATTAGTATAATACTATAGATCTAACCAGAGGAGGAACAGAACAAGGCAACAACAAGAAACAAGATGAACAAGCAATATAAAAATTGAGGTCCCCCAAAGGAAGAAGGAACCGCAGAATACAATAACACAAACACAAGGAATATGAACAGAAGCAAGAAAATAATAATTAGAAATCCAAGCACGAAACAGACATATTAAGAAATATTCAAAAAGTTAAATATGATATTAAAACAAAGAGTTTGTGTGCAGAAGCCAATGCAAAATTAATAGAAGTCATATGGTACCTAATTTTTTATTCAGATATCGCAATAATAATCCCAAAAACTTGTTCATAGATTAGATGCCGTCATCATGTGAAGTATGGAAATTTGTCTCCTGGCTGCATCAATTAAAGAAATATCGAACTAAACTTAAAATGATAATTTAAAGTAATGGCTCTCCTACAAAACAGAAATCTCATTTATTGGATTAGATAGATCTCCGACAGAATCTCTTGAGAAGAGTATTAGCAGTTTTCTTATATCAACAAAGTGATGAAATATAGCGTAAGTTAAATCTTACCTTCAAGAGTGGAATAAACGAGTTAACCAAATCACTCTCTTCCTTTCAGTGAAATAGCAACTTTTGAGAGAAATTATCGAAAAATTATCAACTGTGTGTAGTAAGAAAGAATCCATATACAACAAATTTAAGAAAATTCTCACATCTCTGAACCCGTGAGAAAGACTTGTTGCACAAAAAATATCAAAATCACAAATCGTAAACTACAATTCAATTATCACATTCGATCAATTAACATAAAAATATACCCAATTCTTTTAGGGCCCACACACAAGGCACGTAAATGGCCACTTAGAACACCATGCTCACACAGTTATGATTAAGAGTCCTAACAGCACTTAAAGAAATAATCATAGGGGAAAACATACCAGAAGCCTCCTAATTGCGTCAGGAGCCACCACCGAGCCACCGCCAGCACCGCGACCCAGAGAAGGGAAGACGCGTGAAATTAGGAGCTAGGGCACCGTCTATCTTTCCGTTGCGAAGTTTTTAAATTTGAAATGAGACAGTTTACTCTTTTATATATGCCAAAAGAGAGCCTTTCCGTTAGGGGCGCCCTCTCTTTTCTGACCGTCGGTAAAACGCCCTTTTTTGACTGTTGGTAAAACGGTAAAAGGGCATTTTTCTAATTTAATCGCGTGTTCGTATTCTAATTTTAAGTTTTATTTTACTCATGACTATTTGCACACTAGTTTATTAGCATGAGCAATTAATTACTAGGCTGAACAATTTTTTTATGAATTCTTGGTGGGTAAATGTACTGTGTGATTATTACGTGCGTCATTAATATTTTATACTCATTGTTTATTTAGGGTGCATTAATTATTTACTTTAAGGATTGAGTTTTTTAAGATTTTATTTTATTTTATTTTATTTCATTCAAATTAAATTAAGTGAATTTGGAATGTTATTATTAATTTACTCTCTTTTGGTTTTTTGTATATTTATTTAAAATTATGTATTCTCCATCCACAATACTTGTTGTTGTGAATCAAGAAGCTCTCAACACACGTACGATTGCAGCTCACAATCAGTCAATCGAATAAAGAACACACTGAACTCTCAGCTTGCAGATTTGATGATTGAAAACAAGCAATGAAAACAGAAAAATGAAAAGATCAATGCACAAGGGATTTAAGTGATTCGATCTTTGAAGATCTACATTTACTGGGGTTAAAGGACATTCTTATTATGTGATAAATTACACCAGACAATCAAATCAATTAAGCTTGATAATGCTTAATGATCAAATTAGTAAAACTAACTCAGGATGATGCAAAACTCAAAAACTTAATCACCATGGCTTTATGTGCGAGTATTTAAGCTGATTCCTTCCAAATAACTAACTGCTATGAGCTCCAATAGGATGATCACACCTCATATATATGCCCTTTAGCCGTACAGTTGGACAATCACATACACACAACTAACCACCCGCCAGCTCATGTAACAAAAAAACCGATCCATACACCCCTTATGAACAAATATCTTGCATGTTAGCTTGTGGCTGATGTAATCGATTAATTTTGGTGTGTTTAACTTATGCAACACGTCCACTAAGTTTGAGATTCCCTAAGCTACACAACAAGATTGGTTGTACACAAAATGTATCAAGATTTACATTCCAACTTCCAAAACTTATACATTTAATATCTATAAAGGGCAGGCTATTCTTTCTGACCATGACATAACTAACGAGATTTCACTATATCACGATGCCTATATCTGCTCAATTTATTTATTTATTAAATTTTTTTATGATGGTTTTGACTAATTTTCAGATTGGAGTCACATGATATGTGTTTAATTAGACCATTATAGAACTTATGCTTTTGTTTTATTATCTGTGACCGTGTTGTAGTTTTTTTTATCTTTGTTCTTTGTATAAAGACTTTTTTTTTGTTCAATTATGTTTATTTATAAGTTGTCGTAGTTCGAATTTTGAAAGGTCCAACCCAATAAAGTTTAGTTTAATTTGTATGATAAACATTATTGCACGTAAAAGGTTTGTCTGGGTGGCTTATATAATTGATGTGATCAAGGAAAAATGACAAGAGACATCTAATAAGCAAAACTATAATTTAATACGAGTGCGCATGTATCTACATATATAGTAATTGATATATAATAGTATAAATTCTTTTATATAATTTCTTTAAAAAATAAAGTGTTAGCACTTCATTTAATTTTTTTGTTTGATGTGTTGGAAAAATTATGAATTTTATTTAATTGCAAATTAATTATAACATTGAGATTAAATAAAAATAAAAACATAAACTTAAGTCCATATCAAAATTTAAGTCAAGTTAAATGCTACTATACTACAATACACCTCAATTTCAAAATTATTATTTATTTTTAATATATATATAATATATACTTTATACCTTATTTATTACCAAAAAAAATATAAAATAACTTTAAAAACAAGTAAAAAAGTGACATTAACTAATATCCGTCCAAACAATAAATATGAAATTAAAGTTAAACAAAAAATAACAACTTTTTATGCGGAAAAGTAATGGTATAATTTAATATAAAATACTACTCCCTCCTACTAAGAGACACATGATATACATTAAGTTTAAACAAATACAGTTTATGGTAGAATAAGAGTTTAAAACATTAACCATTTCATATCTTAAAGTTCGTATCTTGAGTTGGATTTTTTTAAAATACTCATCGGGTTTGATAGTTGTTATGAAGAATGGAAAAATGTCCTATTTTAATTTTGTATAATATTGGATTGAACTTGGAGGAAAATTCTTAGATTCTTAAATGTAGGAATGTAGCTTTTGTATATTATTGTAACGGTAACTCTCACTCAAGCTCATTCTATTTAATACTCCCTCTGTCCACCACAAAAGTGGACATTTGCTTTTTGCACGTGGATTAAAAAGTATTATTATTTAAAACGTAGTTGGTAGTTGTATTAGTGGGGTGTATGGGTCCCATAAATTTATTGTATTAGTGATGTGTGTGGGTCTCATGTGTTTAAAAAGAAAAATATGGACATTTGGTGCGCACGTCCAAAATGGCAAAATATGGACCTTTTGGGCGGACAGAAGGAGTATAATATTTGCATTTTTCCTATAAAAAAAAGTTGTTCCATATCTTTTCACCTTTATTTGAAAAGGTTCAAAATAATTAGAACATTAATTTTTATTCTAAACCTTTCAATATTTCTCTGATTTCGTCCAATAAAATATATTTTTACCAATTTCGTCCTATAATTTTGTAAAAAAAAGCACTGATTCAATTACATTCCTTAAAATTACAAAATTTGGACATTTTTAAGTAAAAATAATTATTTTGATGAAAATTTAAAACATATGGGACTATTTCGAAGAAATTAAATTTTTAGAATTATTTTAAATAAAGTAAAATATTTGTATAAGATGATTTTAATTTTAAACTCGTTGAAAAAGTATTAAACACTTGAAAAGGTCAAGAATGGGATCAGCAACTTTGCCTAAATATTGAACTACTATTATTTTGTATTTATCTGATGAAAATACGGGTGGATGTACATATGATTTCAGAGTATATATATACTATTCACGTATACGATACGCACTGTGGTTCACAACAAAATTACCTTCATTGATATCACACTAATAAATTCCACCTCTATCCCCACATTAATCCACCACAACACACACACTCTCTCTAAATAGGGAAATATTAACGGTAAGTTTTACTTCTATCTGAATTACTCATGTCACCGTATTAATTTCATGTGTCAGTTTTTTATATCATATTTATATCACACTGTTGGATGATTTTAGTATGTTTGAGAGAGAATATGATACAATATCTTAAAAGAAAAATATAAACTCTAGCAACAATTATTAACTTTTAAACCATCAATTTTAAATCATATAAATAGTGACACGAAAAAGATATACAAAATGACGTAGGAAATCTTGCATGTACACGTGTGTTATACTATTGTTGGAGCATTTTATTTTATTGTAATTAAAATTTCAAACTTCGTCTTTTTTTTCTTTTCTTTTTTTTTTCTCTATCTATATGTGGCAATTAATTATAACTTGTTCAATTAAACTTTTTTTTTCTCTATCTATATGTGGCAATTAATTATAACTTGTTCAATTAAAGCCGATGACATGGATAAAAAATATATGGCTGAATTAAGACAATACGTTTCACTGTGATTTCATGTTATACGCCATGTAAAAGTTCCCAACTAATTAAATTGATATATATCACAGTTAATTCGTCTCAAGCTGTTTCTTCGTTGCAGCTAAAAATGGTGAAATATGAGCCGGTGTTGATTGCAATTCTAGCACTGTGTTGTTGGTGCACGGGTACAGCAAATGCAGAACGCAATATTTATAAAGATCCAAAAGAGGCCATGAATAAGAGAATAAAAAACCTGATGAAGAAGATGAGTTTAGAGGAGAAGATAGGGCAAATGGTGCAAATTGAACGATCTGTGGCATCACCTCAAGTCATGAAAAACTACTTCATAGGTACTACCATTTAATCTTTTAAGAATGGAGAAAGTATCAAAATTCGTACTTTAAGTATGACCCATTTCAATTTTAATTACTTTTTATTTGTATTTTTCAATTTTTGTCCTTGTGATCATATTTAGTTTTTTTTTTTTTTATTCTAAAGTTTGGACAAAATTCGAGAAATTCAAGACTAAATTTGGACACCAAAAATCAAAATTGAGACTTACAAATTGAAATCAGTCTTATTTAAAGGACGGATTTTGATATTTTTCCTCTAAGATTTCTTGATTAATTGTTTTATGTAATGATTTCAATCAAAATAATTGTTTTATGCATATTAGGGAGCGTGTTGAGCGGTGGAGGAAGTGTTCCGGCGGCGGAGGCGAGTCCGGATATGTGGGTCGATATGGTGAATGGGTTGCAGAACGGGTCGTTGTCGACCCGTCTGGGAATACCCATGATATATGGCATCGACGCAGTTCATGGGAATAACAATGTGTACAAGGCTACAATTTTTCCCCACAATATTGGTTTAGGTGCCACTAGGTAACTACTTCTTTTGAATAATTATATTAATGTAATATTAATATTAGCATGCCTACAATTAAGAATTATTCATGAAATTTAGAGATCCAGAATTGGTGAAAAAAATTGGAGCTGCAACTGCTTTGGAAGTCAGAGCTACTGGAATTCCTTATACATTTGCACCTTGCATTGCGGTATATAATTTTTTTCATTATATAATATTTTTAATAATTCAAGTCATATTGGGAAAAAGTATCAATTTCAGTCTCATAAAAGTTGAATTCAAATTTAAAATTTATAATTTTTACCTTTTTAGTTTTAGTGGCCATCAATTTCACTCTTTTAAACTTTTTTTTTTCTCATTTTTATCCTTTTGTAAAAAAAATTCAAAAGTTACATGACTTTCAAAAACTCATAGGACTTTGCAAAGTTTCATTAATTCTTCCAAAAGAGTAAAGCTAATTAAACGAAAAATGTTAAAGGAATTGATAGGAATGACTAAATAAATAAGTAAAAAAATGTAAAAAGTCATTATACTAGCTAGTTTTAAGATTAAAATTGATACTCCCTCCATCTCAAAATCTCTACGTCGTGTTAATTTGACAAATGAGATTTAATTGAAGGTGTGTAGAGATCCGAGATGGGGAAGGTGTTATGAGAGCTACAGTGAAGATCCAAGTATTGTTCGATCAATGACTGAGATAATCCCAGGTTTACAAGGAGAAATACCTTCCAACTCTCGAAAGGGTGTTCCCTACCTTGCTGGACAGTAAGTAATTTTTTATTCTTTTATTTTACTATTTAATTTCTTCGCTTCCTCTGTTTCGATATGTTATGCATAATATATATATATATATATATATATATATATATATATATATATTAAAAATGACAAGTAATGCTTCTTGACATTGATTTATCTCTTATGTCCTCGTGTGCATAAGATGTATGAGGATGTAACATTTTGGTCTAAAGAGTATACACTTTAATTAATTAATTAAGAAGTAATTTTTTCATGAAAAATATTGGCTGAAATATGAATAACATTAATATTTGATTAAGCAAAGTAATTTTTTTTCCAGAAAATAAAGATATACATTCTTATACTAAAAAGTATAGCATTTAACATTAAAGGATACAACTATAAAAAAACGCGAGATTTAGGGGCACGGTGTCCCCGGACACACAAGTTTTAGCCCTTGACATTTGTACGCATGAGAAATTTGTCTGTGTATGAACAATACATCAGATCTTTTGCGTCATTTTCGTACATTATTTTTTATATTACGTGTTATACGATTGACACGTAAGAGAGAAAAGAAATCCAACTATTATCTTGGGTTTAAAATTTCCTTTTTAAGATATAGTTTTCCTCTTTGTGCTACGTGACACGTGTTATCTATCTAATAATGTGACACATAAGATGTATCAATATGGCAAAGAGAATTTGAATCTAATCTATCACAATATTTAAAAATGTTGATGCTTCTCTTTTAGAATTTTGGTTGAATGTGAATTAGTACGTCCATCGATCATTTGATTAATTAGTTCACGTAACGTGTTCGACAAATATCAATTTATTTTGACTCGGTAATGAACCCTTATTATAAGGCTATCAATTTAGTTTGACAAATAATCAAAATTTATTATAAATATTAACATATACATAAAATGGATTACGACCATCTTTTTACCTTGATATATAATTTTATTTTTAATCAAATTAACATATGTATTTTTATATACTCCCTCCGAGTAATTTATATATTTTTAGTTTCCATTCGTCTAACTTTTTTACATTTTTAATAATTATAATAACAATAGAAAATAACATCCTCACAACATCACAATGTTACAAAAGTGAAACCTATTTTAATTTTACACATTATAACTTTATTAACTTTAATTAATATTTGATATATTCTAGGTACCCTTACTCTTCTTCTTCTTTCACAATATGCACCTAAAAAGCAAAATTCTTAATTCATGTATTTATACACATGAAAAAAATATAATGGGATTTAAAAATAAAATAAAAAAGTTCTTCACGTTTTCACTTATTACGAGAAATAATACTACTTGGGTATCATACCGACAGTGGCAGTATTTAAATCTACACCAAGAATGGGCCTACAATTAGGCCTTATATCACTGAGCCAAACTAATATACTCAAAACATTAGCGGCCCATTTATTGTGGCCCATTTTTTTTAGTTGCAATTTTCTAACATCGGAAACATTACAAAGTTTCCGAAGCTTTATAATGAGCGACTTATCTACAATAGTAAGTCCCTTTGGAGACATTTAATAAAATTGAAACGATACAGAGAAGATTAGTATGATCCAAATTTTTATTTTTATTAGAGTGAGGCTCTTGTGCACCCGGGCGCACGGAACACATCTCGTGCGCCTTTACAATTTTCATGCCCCTTTACAATTTAAACCCCTAGCAATACATAGGTTTAAATAGGATTGGAGGGGAGGGTTGTGTTCACATGGGGACACGGAGCATCTTTCCGTGTCCCCGGGCGCACAGGAGCTTTTGCCTTTTTATTAATATATACATGTCACACCATAATCTCTGAATTTATAAGTGAACCTGTTTTTAGTATGGATCATGCCCAACCCATTGTCATCCCAGCCATTTAATTGATGCATGAACAAATTTTAATTGTTTTGTAAAGAAATACATGACTATGGTCTATATTATATTTGTTGTTCATTATGTTATTCAGACATAAGGTCGTAGCTTGTGCAAAACACTATGTGGGCGATGGTGGGACGACCAAAGGAATAAACGAGAACAACACGGTTGCAAGCAGACATAAATTATTGAGCATCCATATGCCAGCTTACGACGATTCCATCATTAAGGGTGTCTCCACGGTCATGGTCTCCTACTCCAGTTGGAACGGCATGAAGATGCATGCTAATCGCGATCTAATCACCGGCTTTCTCAAGAACACCCTTCGTTTCCGAGTTATCTTCTCTTCTCTTCTGTTAACTTCTCTTATTCAAAACAATACAAAACAAAAAAAAAAAGACTTAAATTGACCCAAACTACACTTGTGTAGGGTTTTGTGATATCAGATTGGCAAGGAATTGATAGGATTACTTCTCCACCTCATGCAAACTACACCTACTCAATCCTAGCTGCAGTTAACGCTGGAATCGACATGGTTAGTTTGTTTATACGCCTTTCGTTCAGGAGATTATTCCCCATTTACTGTTTCACATTGTTTAAAAAAATTCTTTTTTGACATATTTTATTGACTTTAAAGGGTATTGTATGTAGTATTTTTAGGTAATAAGAAAAATATAAAGTAATGCTATGTTTGTAAAAAATGAGTGTCAAATTCGAAATTAAGTAACTTTTGAGAATATAAATAAAGTGATGTTTCTATTTTTTTAGTGTAAAAGATTTTATGGGACAAACAAATAAATAATGTGTGAAGAGTTTTGTGGGATGGAAGGAGTATATGTCATTTTTCATGATTGTGTCTGAGTTTGGTCACATGAAATCAATATGTGTGACTACGGAATTTCTATGTCATTTTGGTACTGTTTGATATTCTATGTCACTGGTTGAATGGTTCGCATATAGAGGGATGAGGAAATCTAAACTATAGCCTTTAGAGTTTATGCTTTCCTTTTATGATTTAGTTTTCTCCTAAAAATTCTTTATACGTATGAGCTACTGTATTATAAATTGCAGATCATGGTTCCATATAATTACACAGAATTCATTGATGGACTAACTATGTTGGTGAAAAATAAGTTTGTTTCCTTGACTCGCATTGATGATGCCGTGGAGAGAATTCTAAGAGTTAAATTTACTATGGGTTTATTTGAACACCCATTGGCTGATTACAGCATGACCAAGTACTTGGGATCTCAGGTTAGTTGGTTTATATATCATGTTAATCTAAGCTCGACTCGACTCGTTTCATTTAACGGTACAATATTTTTGACAGGAACATAGAGAGCTAGCTAGAGAAGCAGTGAGAAAATCATTGGTCTTGCTCAAGAATGGTGAATTTAATGGCAAACCATTATTACCGCTTCCAAAGAAAGCACCAAAGATTCTTGTTGCTGGAACCCATGCTGACAACATGGGCAATCAATGTGGTGGGTGGACAATTCAATGGCAGGGACAAAGTGGGAATAATCTTACCTCAGGTAAAAGATACAGTATTGTGCATGGAACCAACAATTAATGGTCCCCTGTCATTTGGGAAAAATAGTAATTTTAGGACAATAATTTAGGATATTTGCATTTCTATTGTTGGGCTCATAATTAGAGCACATTATATCTTAATTTTTTTAATTAATGCACAAATTAGACGCAAATTGAATTTTTCGAGCTCAATTATATGTTTTTTCACGTGAAACCCAATAAATGAGCTTCTTATGTCATATATTACCACCGTCACGTCCTCCAAAATTGTCATGTCACCTCAAATCTTATTTCTTCCTGGATCATATTACATGGACCAGTTTAATAAGTAGCATCGGGCATGGCATAAAAAGCTCATTTATTAATCTTAACGTGAAACAGACGTGCAATTGAGCTCAAAAAAATCTCAATCCAAGCCTGATCTGTCCTTTAATTACGAAAATTAAGACATAATGTATTCTAATTGTCAGTCCGATTATATAGTGTGCTAAAAATGTAATAAGTTATTGTCCTAAAATTGTAATTTCTCATATTTAGTATATCAATCTCTTCTCTTATTTAAAAAAACTTAGTATATACACACCATTGGATAAACAATATATAAAAAATTATATCATGGTGTTAAACTCTAAAATGAAAGCACAAACAGTTAAGAGTAAGAGTTAGAATTTCCTACTCTCTCTTATATATCCTAAAGTCTAATGACATGCATAAAAGTGATACAAAATTCCAGTGGACTCAAGGCTATACATATATACTCTATCTCAACAGCTCCACTTTTCCTTGCCTTATTCGAATCATAAAAAAAGGAACCAATGAAACCCAAAATTAACAATGTGGGGACATCATTCATAACATAGTCCCCATATATTTCTTTAAAAGCTCATGGCTTTATGATCGATTAATTTACAGGTGGCACGACCATACTGAGTGGTACAAGGAAGACAGTGGACCCCACAACAAAGGTGGTATATGAGGAGAATCCAACTTCAGAATTCGTAAAAAGGAGCAACTTCTCATATGCCATAGTGGTGGTGGGGGAGCCACCCTATGCAGAGACTAATGGTGATAACTTGAACTTGACACTCCCTTATCCCGGGCCGACCATCATAACAAACGTGTGCGGCTCGGTCAAGTGTGTCGTGGTCCTTATCACGGGCCGGCCCGTCGTGATCGAGCCGTATCTTGGTCGTATTGATGCCCTCGTTGCTGCTTGGCTCCCCGGAAGTGAAGGGCTAGGTGTCGCCGATGTTTTGTTCGGCGATTATGGTTTTACGGGGAAGCTTCCGCGTACGTGGTTCAAGAGAGTCGATCAACTTCCGATGAACGTTGGCGATCCGTATTATGACCCGCTCTTCCCTTTCGGTTTCGGACTCACCACACAACCTTTGAATGCTAACAACACATGATAATGCTGATACTATGTAGCTAGAATCTTATTTTGATCCACTTTAATGAAATATATAATAGTAATTATGAATTGTTTTGTATATGATATGTTTGGAACCCATAGTTTAATGCGTATTGATGTATTACATATTCACAAAGATGAAGCCTACTTTCTAGGTGTTCTAAGATTTTACAGAAGGAATGAATATATTGAAAATAAGATAAGACTGATTAATAATGAAATTAGATTTTCATAGTAAAAATTTATCAACCTCCATATTACCAATAAAATATTATTAACAAATTTATTAATCACCATATTACCAATAAAAAAATATTAACGAATTATATTATTAATTAAGTTAGTAAAAAGAAAGTTTTTCTAGTTATAGCACCGAATAGTACACCAACTACAGCATGAGATTCCCTATTTCACTTTCTATTTCATCCCCCAATTAACCGGGTTGGACAAATGAGATGTAAATATCACTGTCATGTAAACATGATCGATTTCAACTTTAGTCCTTCATTATTTGTAATTCTCAGTTTTGGTCATTTTTTGTCAATTTTTAATCTTTTTAGTTCAAATTTAGTCATTTTCTCAAATTTGGTCTTTTTTTGTTCAAAATTAGGCTTTATGTTCAAAAATGTCCAAAATTGGTCCTAAATATTTAAATTTTGGACCAAAAGTGGACTAAAAATGACCAAAATTGGACAAATGACCAAAATTGAGAATTGCAGAAAAAATGACTAAAATTGGAATCAGTCATACTTACATAACTAATTATAATATTTACCCGTACTCATTCAATTTCCCTATTTCATCTCATATTTTATTTGTTCGGTTCTTGTCATATGTTACAATAAATATTTAAATTACGAATCATACTGCAGTGTACCCCGATGCACTGATATACTTCAATAACCTATTTCACTTTTTATTTCATCCCCTAATTAACGAGGGTTGGACAAATGAGATGTAAATATCACGGTCATGTAAATATGATCGATTTCAACTTTAGTCCTTCATTATTTGTAATTCTCAGTTTTGATCATTTTTGTCCATTTTTAGTTTTTTTAGTTCAAATTTAGTCATTTTCTCAAATTTGGTCTTTTTTTTGTTCAAAATTAGTCTTTTATGTTTAAAAAATTCCAAAATTGGTCCAAAATGTTTAAATTTTAGACCAAAAGTGGACTAAAAATGACCAAAATTGGACAAATGACCAAAATTGAGAATTGCAGAAAAAATGACTAAAATTGAAATCGGTTATACTTACATAATTAATTATAATATTTACCCGTACTCATTCAATTTTCCTATTTCATCTCATATTTTATTTGTTCGGTTCTTGTCATATGTTACAATAAATATTTAAATTACGAGTCATACTGCAGTGCACCCCGATGCACTGATATACTTGAATAATCTAAATTGTTAGATCACATTTTTATTCAATCATAACCACTAAATAAAATAAAATAAAATAATTAGAAATAAATATGATAACTACTCACTACATCCTAACATTTACACTATTAACCTCCAGGTACATCGGGTGCACCGGATGCACCTCATAATAACCCATAAATTACTATCAAATATGCAAGGGTTTAGTGGTCACTTTTTAAGATACTAAAATTTAATAAATAAATAAGTTATGAAATACTATCAAATAAAACACCCATTGAAATCCGAACTGGGTTGGATGGTGAAAAAAAAAATGTCATTCACCCAATAATTTGGAACAAGATACAACTGAGGTGTAACAGGAATCACACCCCTACCAACCAACTATATATACATCATACATCATACATCATACATCATACATCATATCATACATCATACACTATATCATACACTATATATCATACACTATATATAAAAAAGGAGAATGGCCGGTAAGTTGGCCAGTTACTCCTCGGTGGCCGGTTGCAAAAGTTCACACGCGTCAGCCCCTCCTTACCTCTCTGTAACACGTGTCCCGCGAATCTCTCCCTCCGCATTCATCTCTCTTCACCCTCGTGTCGGTTTTCATTGACCCCGCCTTCCTCGCTCCCCCTCCGCCTTTCTCGTTCTTCACATCATCTGCTCCTACCTTAATCTTGCGCAATACGACTGGATTTCTTCTCTTGGTAGATGTAAATATCGGCGCCGTAAATGTCACTCTAGCAGCCTCGCTCTCTCAGCATCCTCTCTGTGGTTTTCAATTCTCTCTGTTTCCCGACCGGCGTTTGATTCTCGCGGATATCGGCATATCGCTTCCACTTTCTCCAACGCCTGCCGTACCTCTTTCCCTTTCAACCGACGACCTCATGGTAGGCAACTGCACTTTTTGTTAATCTAACCAGTCTTACTTCAAATTGAAATTGATTATATCTCATGGTAGTTGATTATACCTCATGGTAGGCAACTGCATTTCACTTTACTGATCAAACTCATTCCCCACACCAGCAAGAATTATATTATGTGAGTTACTCCATACACTGCAGAACTTCTCCCATAATAGTTTCCCTCCCCCTATATTTTGGGCTGTCAGTGCTGCTGCTTTTCAGTGTAGCTCACATAATCATTGCGTTTTAAATGCAGATTATTTTTTGCCAACTCTCACTTTCTTTAGACTTATTCATGTACTAATTAGAAAAGAATTTCTATTGCATGTCCCTCTTTGGTTCTTCAAGAAAAGGTCGACTAATGATATAAAGAATTGACTCTTCTCCTGTAAAGAACCTTTGTGTTTTGATATGTTGTCACTTGTGACCCTTACCTTGATATTTGTCTGGGTTTTAGTCTCCATTGGTAATGAGTTGAAGGAACCATACTATGCTCAAAGCTTTTACTCCAAATTTTTATACTGAATTAACGAACATGAAATCTGCTATATTTAACTGTTGCTTATATTCTCATGCTCCTATGCAGAGATATATCCAAAAGTTCTTCACAACTTGGACAACGAAAGTGTCTTTATCAACTGCAGAAGACAACGCTTCAGGGAATTTCAGATTAATTTGCAACGACTATGTGTTCATTATGGTAAATCTTACACCCATTACATGGGATACATTCTAAGTTATTACACATACTACTAAAATTTGAAATATCATCATTGTCTAGCTTTCCAATGTGCGTTCTTTTCCCCTCTAAACTTAGAGCCTTACTAATCTTCAGTAATACTTACTAGCTATTAGGAGATTAAGAATTATAAGACTGCTATTAATCTTTGGTGTGATGTTTACTAGCTATTGGAAGATTAAGTCATAGGAGACTAATTTTATCTTACTGTAGTATAATAATATATACGATACCAAGCGGAAGCTTATGTCAAAATAGCTTATAATTATAAAATATAGAAAAATAGTCCAGTTAATTTCATTTATCTACTTATCTTTGAATGTCACAACTCATAACTTTTAAGTGATAGATTTTTATATTTAAGTGATAGATTTTAGTATTGCTTATTGAACTTCTTTCTGTTACCATATAACTAAATAAACAACAAAACAGCTATGGAAGTAAAACATCATGCAGCAAAGGTGTAAAAAAATATATCAGCTGAGCTTTTATTGTTGTTCTCATTAATAAATTATACTTTATACGAGTTAGGTCCATGTACGTACTACTTTAGTACTCTTTCGTAAGTTAGGAATTGAGAACAATTTCCCTTAAGATTGTTATTCGTTCACGTAAAGCAATTTCTTACTCTATTTGATCGGTAACCAAAACTCCTCCACTACAGCTAACCAAAGAGAACTGCTCAATGTTGCTCCCAATGGTTTCTACAATACAAAAAAAAAAACTACATTATTTACATATATAAGAAAGAAATCAAACAAATATGCCATTGCCATCTATACAAATAGGATTAAAGCGTAATTTAAAAAAAAAACTAATCTTTCTTACTTCAATGGGTAATAATTTGCTGTTCTCTAATTATTTCTTGAGCATTGAGAATGTGTATAATCATTACTCCATAACTTATAAAATTAACGTCGTGATGATTCTTACTTCTATTGTAATTATTTGTTGCTGTCTAATTATTTCTTATATTCACGTCGCTATTGTTATAATCCTTTCTGCTTTTTTTCCCGAAGCATTTCCCTTCCTCTTTACGTGATAGATCTCCTTTTTTCCCTTTCACTCTGAGACAAAAGTTGTCTCATTTCTTCCCTACATTTTCACTCTGAAGTCGTTTCACCTCATGTTGCAAAGATAAGCTTGAACATTTGCCTTTCCTCTCTCAAATGATATTTACTAAGTGTGTGCATTGCCTTCCCCAACGTTGGATTCTATGATGGCCTCTCGCTCAAGCTCTCAAGGAGCTCAATGGCAATAAAGTTGACGCATCACTGTCTTTTTACTGAAAGTACAAGGCAATTGTTTTACGCCATGACTTGTGAAACTTTTTAACAACACAGTTACACAATAAAACATGTTACCTTATTCATATTATTTTCAATTGTTAAAAACCCTTTTTGGTACAGAAAAAGAATTAGATTTAGAATGTTATAAGCTGATACCTAAGCAAATTTCAACTATACTCACACTAGGTGCTTGATGAAATGCTTGAATAGAAATTGGTTTGGAAATCATGCTCTTTGGGTTCATGTTAGAACTTCAATTGTGACAGCCTTATACACATGAGTAATACTTGATTTTGGGATATGAATTACAAAAGCATATGGGTGATGATTCATTAATTCTTTTGTTCTGAGATGAGATTCAGGCCATACAGTAATAGTGTAAACAAGTAGTAATTTCTGTTTGTAAGTTGATGTGAACTTCTTAGCATAAAACAGTAGTTGTACACCCTCATATCTTACAATAACCTTACATGGGCCAACTGATTATAGTGCTAGAAATAACAGACGCTCATAATATACAGGCCCATCTCCATGCTCTTTTTCAATAAACAACAACATAAGAGTACAGAAGAACATAATGAAACTTTACACCAATATAATTATTTTATAGATAACACATGTGAAGTATTCCGAAATCTTTACAAATTATACCTTATATTTCCGAACTTGTAAGTCTCAGAATAAGATTAATTATTTAGGTTTTTAACCCCGTTCATTTCTCTTTTATGTCATTGTCCTGATTAAATCACGAAAAAAAATACACTCATTGTTCTCAATTCAATTCTTTATCTTTGTGTAGTGACTATTCTCTTCGATTCGGCTACAGGGATATTTTATGATAATATCCTCTTTCTCCTTGGGTTTCCAGCTCTACTTACTTTGCCAACAGGTAATAACCAAAGTAGATATCAATTATCAGCTCCACCTTATTTATCGATACCTTTAACTATTTAATCATATGTGCCAGCATCAGGCTGCACTAACAGAAAATTTTGTACTGATACCTAATTTTATATTATTTCTGGTTATTTACATTATTTATAATCAGAACATTAATCATAAAATTTAAGCTATGTTTTTATTTTCATTGTTAGATGGGTAAGAATAATTTGAGTATATAAATGTATTGCACGAACAACTGAAAAAGTTTGTGTATGAAATTAGCTTATAAATTATTTGTATAGTACTCAATTCTTTTAACAAAATTACAGAATGCATCTCCTCCACTTTCTATTCAGTGAATAATTAAAACTATTTGTTCTAACTAATGCAGTACAAATGTTCTATGAATCAGCTATACACCACGGCAAATATAAATTTCTCCCTTCCATTTCCAACAAGGTCAGTCATGTGAGCTCTATCTTAACACTTCTCATTTTGCACAAATTCTGTTATATTTTGGTGCGTGCAATCCATTTATATGACGCTCGCTTTATATCATATCTGCCCCCTCATATTCGGATTACTTCTTACGTCCACGTATTGTATAAAGAAAAACCCCAATTACGTGGCATATAAATGTTATATTTTCTTTTGAATAGAATCGGTGCTCAGATCTCTCAGGTTGTGGGTATCAATCCTCAGAGCCAACATTGTCGCCCTTCTAATTTATAAGACAATGCAGCTTACTTTGTCATAAAATGACGCAATTATTATTCCCAGATGAAAAATAGACCTCTTAAAGAATTACGTAAAAGCAAAAACCACACCAAAAATTCCCACTATGCATCAACACCTTAAAAAGCTGCCTCTCACTCTTTAATCAGTACACAAAAAAACTAATATTATGCTAAACTGCCCATACACTGAACACAAACTAAAACATCAGCCCCGCCAATAACAAAATCACACGCACGTTAAACACATTCAACCCAATGGACCAAGCTGCTGAATAAACACCCCAAAAAGGAAACATAACACAACTTGCAAAAAACATTTAATACGCACAAGTGCAACTTTTACATTTTGCCCAACAAATCTTCGCTGTAATTGTTTGTCCTGCTTGTAAAATTACCACATTCTCAACAAAATACATTCCCCATTATAGCAACCTAACTTGTCATTTACAAGAATAGTAATCTAATTATTTAAATATGACCACATTCAATACACACTTAAAGGGCAAGCAGCCTATGCAAGATACATGTCCCATTTAATTGCCACATACATGCTTAAAAAGACACTTCTCTATATTAAACATGCACACTTACTATTAATACATGCACTTACACACATGCATTCACAGTAAAGAGTACACAATGGACATCCCCCGGGGCAAAGAAAATGTTGTTGTCCCTGTGAAGATTGCGCCAATGCTATTACAACTATGTTTTCCAAAAAAAGTTGAGGACATGATCAAAAGATTTCTTGATAACCCACAGTCGGCACCTATCTTTCACAAAGTTCTCCATATGAAAGAAAAGTTGCTCATTTTACTAGACTATGCAGCGAATATTGCTACAGATACACATACCTCATGAAGCCTTTAATGTTAGGAGCTGCCTCAGCCCTATCAAGAGCAAATTGAATGTTGCTACCGTCTGAATTTTCCAGATTGTATGTTGTACTATATAATTCTCAGTAAAAAGTTATTCATTCTCCCCCCACCATATGTACATCGCATCACTTTATGTGAAATATTATTTTACAAAAATATTCTTTTTACAGTTTATTTTTGTCTCTTATTCTTTTCAATTTACTTGTGCGCTTACATTTATAATTTAAAAATGTCAACTCTATTGCTCAGACTTGTACATTGAATATAAAAAATATTGCCACTCGTCATTATATTATCAATTATTACTATAAGAATCAGCTTAAAACTATTCTCATCATTTTTTTAAAGATAAAATAGAAGTTTATATCGTTTACATATCATCAAGATAAAAAATTTGGGAAATAAATAGTATGAATACACGAGAGGCATTTCACTAAAACAGAAACGCTAAACACAAATAAAAATGAGTGAGGCTTGCGTATACTTGGGGCACACCGTGCGCCTTTATAATTTATTTATTATTATGGGTAAGGGTAAATTATTTTGTTTTAAAGGTTATATACTTTAATTAATAAAGGTGCACCATTTTGTTCTAAAGGGTATACACTTTTTTGTAATATTTTTTATTTTTCTTCAAAAAATAAAGGGTACACATCTTTATACTAAAGGGTATACATTTTAACACAAAATTCCAAAGACGCACGGAGTGTGTTCGTGCGCCCGGGTGCACACAAGTTTTTGTCAATAAAAATAACACTGCCACTGCCTTCACACCTAATAAATTAATTAAAAACCGAATTTAATAAACCCTTTTTACAGGGATAAGTATTGCATTTTAAATATTATCTATTATATTAATTAAATGTTATTTGCACCGACATAATAGTAGTAATCATACATAAGGAATAATTTTTACATTTTAAACTTTATCTACTACATTTATTAAATAAAAAATTATATCATGTAGTGGATAAATATTGAAATACACAGAAAGTTCTTATTAACACTTAGTAGCTCGCGGAACAGTTTAGTTCTCATAACACTTAACAGCTCGCGAAATTAAGATACATTAACATACGGGTTGAGCACTGCTACCCACCTAGTATATATATATAGCCGCAATAAATCTATAATAGGAGCTGAACCCGACAACAGTCCAAAATGACATACACATAACGGAAACTACAACTGAGGTGTAACACGAATCAGACTCCTACCAACCAAACTATATATATATATATATATATATATATATATATATATATATATATATCCGCAACAGGTCTATAATAGGAGCTGAACACAACAACCGTCCAAAATGACATACACAAAAACGAAAACTAACTTCCAACTCACGATCAGGTCACACGCTATATCAAGTAAGAAATCTAGAATATCGGATTAGATTAAAACTATGAATAATACTCCCTCCGTCTCAGTATTTTTATCCATTTGTACGGGCACGGAGATTAAGATGTGTTATTTTTTTTAATATATAATATAAAAAAAAGTAGAGAAATTAATAATTTGAGGAAAAAAGTAAATAAAATTATTAGGGATGATGAATAAAATGTAAAAAAGTAAGTAAAGTTGTTGGAAATGATGAATAAAGTGTAAAAGTAGATAATAAAAAATTATGTATTTTTACCATTAATGAAATGAGTAGAAATACAAGAGACATCCCAAAATGAGGCATTACCGTAAGGAACATTTAATTTAAGCTAAAGTAATAACTATGATCTCATGTGGGAACATTTAATTTAAGCTAAAGTGATAACTATGATCTCATGTGAAATAATCTCACATAATACTCGCCCAAATTAAAATTATAAATGAAATACTATTCACCCAAATTAAATTTATAAATGAAAGCAAACATCAAATATATAAAATCATCGGCATTTAGATTTAAAATATATTTTATATGCAGTACTAAAATCATAACTCAAAATCCTCTTAAAAAAACTTAATCCATTTCAATGTCAACAAAAATAAATTTGCAGTAGTGCATATAAATTTTAAATAAAATATCAATATATAAAAAAAATTCAAATAAATTTGTTGTATATATCTCAATATTTTATATAATTGTATTTTATATCTACATCAATATTTTCAAATTTAAACCAAAATTATGAAGCAAAATTATCATTAATAGGTAGGACACAAATGTATAATAATGGGGCTAATAGCTAGTATGGTGACACAAATGTAATTAGGCCGAGGTCCTTGGTCTCTTTTTAGTCTATGTTTTAAGTTGGTTTTTGTTTTGGTCAGATGGCTAACCAGTGAGCACACCAATTTTTTGGACAGGAGGCCCTCTGCCCTCCGAAAGCTTTTCGCCACCGTCTTCCTATGTGTATGAACGATATGTTTGTAGAGTTTCAAGTTGGGGGAGCAAGGACCGGACACCCAAATGAAAAAATATATATTTCTTGAAAGGTACGGAGGAAGTATATGTTATTACGTTGTTGTTTGCTTTTGGACAGAGGAAGTATATGTTATTACGTTGTCGTTTGCTTTTTACACGAAAATACGAAAATTAAGAGATATAATAATTTAATGTATAGTGAGGTGAGAGAAATAATATTTAATATAAAGTGGTTAGTTTTATTAATGTTGTGTGGCCCTAGATGAAATCGTTATACTCCTATTGATTTCTTATTTCTAATTTTGTTTTTATTTTTGTTCACACCGTGATCACAAATGACTATCTTATTTCTAATTTTGTTTTTATTTTTGTTTACAACGCGATTACAAATGACTATGATGATCATTTTACTAATCTAGTAAAAAAGTAAACAATATGGTCCACCACTCCCCCTAATACAATTACGCACCTTACATATAATAATAATACTCCTTAATCCACGTGTAAAAAGTAAGTTAATAATAATACTCCTTAATCCACATGTAAAAAGTAAGTAAATATGTTGGGGTTGATGAATAAAGTGAAAAAGTAGAAAATAAAATATTAATACATGGATTGAATATGTTGGCCTGATCTGCGTGAGAAATTTAAGTAAAAGATAGAAAGTGCTTTTGCAGGTGGCCCGGCAGCATTTCAAATTTGTTGATTTGGCATTAGTTCATATTCTTGTTCAAATGATTATAGGAAAGTGTCAAAATAGATATAAACATACGTGTTATGTTAACATGGTGCAAGACAACTCTTTCCTTCATAAATTAATGTTGACAAAATTTTGTTATTGGCATGAATATTCTAAATATTTTAATATATATATTTTTTACCAAAAAAAAAGAGAATGATTTATGTTTTATACCCTAAGACCTTTATATTCAAATTGAGATTAATTGAGATAAATTTGTTCACACAATAATCAACAAGAACCTTTAATTATTATTTTGTAAAGATTCACAAAAAGTTCATAATCTTTTAATTTAAAACATTCACAAAAAGTCATACTAATGGGGTGGTACCATCCAAAATGAAAAAAAAAAAATCTATTTTGAGTGGGATGAAAGGGGTATACTATAGTAGAGATTTTTTTTCTTTCACGTGAGTCCCTCATCAATCCACAGCTCCTATTGATTTATCATAAAATAATATTTTCTTTTATTAATTTTTTTTAAATTTTTTATCAATTAAATTTTGAATTATTTATTTTGATATCGTTTATTGCAATTAATTACTAAATCTTTTAATGGAAATAAATAAATTAAGGAGTATTAAATCAAATATGGAGAAAAATATAATCCCTAATTTAAGAACTCTATGTATTTAAGATGATTAATTTATGTGTTTGAATTGAGAGAATTGAAGTCATGTATTTCTAGAACTTCAGTCTACATGTTAGGAATATATCTATTGAAATATTGGAATTTTATGATTTAAATATTAAGAAATGATTTTTTTAACGTATTTTTAAGTAATATTTAACAAGAAAAAATTTCGGGCTGTTACAACACTTATAATAAAAAGATTAAAATCAAATCTACAATTTTAAATATATTCATTTAAATCATGCGTTTAAAAATTTTTGAGTATGCAGAACATTCCTTGCTACCCTAAACACAATATTACTCTCTGTATACTCTTAAACCTGTGATATTCAAGATTTTATCCGTCTGAAAATCCTAGTAATTCGATTCTTAAATGCTACACGCCCTGATGATATCCCATCGTGTGGTGTAGCGAGTGCATTCTAAAATAACCCTTAAATTAGTATTAAATATACAAGGGTTACTGATCACTTTTTAAGATATAGGAATTTAATAAATAAATAAGTTATGAAAAATCAAATAAAACACCAGTTCAAATCCGACTAGGGTTGGATGGGGTACAAAAGAAAATGTCAGCGGCCCAATAACTTGGAACAGGGATACAACCTGAGGTGTAACAAGAATCCCACTTCTACCAACCAAACAAAAAAAAAAATATATATATATATATATATATAGCCACAATAAGTCTATAATAGGAGCCTAAAACTATGAATAATATAAATTATCTTAAGGAGCATTTAATTCAAGCTAAACACTTTTTTAGAGACCGTTCCACAAAATTCATTCCGTAAAATAGATTAGTAAAAATAATACTCCATCAGTCCCGTTTCAGCTTTCAGACTTGTTGTTCCACGTTGTTTAAGAAAAAAGTTACTTTTTTGACCAATTTAATTGACTTTTAATGGTATTGTAGTATTTTTAGGTAATAAATAAAATATAAAGTAATGTTATGAGTGTGAAAAATGAGTGAAAAATTTGAATTTAAAATAACTTTTAAGTTTATTGGATAAAGTGATGATTCCTTTTTTGTGTGTGAAAATTATTGTGGGACAAACAAATGAGAAAAATATAAAAGCTGTAATGGGACAGAGTGGGTAACTAATTAAGAAACGCGAGACAATCTCATACAACTATTGTCTTCATTTAACTTTCTCTCACACAATATATAACTGAAAGAAGATTTGTCAACTTGAAATAAGAACTAAATACCATTGCAAGATCAATCACCAAAATTTGGTCGTGTTCAAAAATGACAAAATCCCCACCTTCAGAAAATGGGATATGGATTATTAATTGGGCCTCAATTGATAAAATAGGACTACCATTTCATTTTTAATATATGTGGGCTTATATATTCCTTCTCATTTTGAGCCCAACTATATAAGCAAGCCCAACAAATACCTTGCCCCCGTGGAGCCCAATGGATACTTATTAAATTAATTTTTTTAAAAATAATAATTAAAAATAAGTTTAGAAAGGGACAGGATCTCTTTCGGCGGCGAGTATTTCGTAGAATTAAATTGAAATTGTATTGGTCTCCACGTCCCTCCCTCCACTATCATTTTATTTTATTTATTTTTTTATCAGTATCCACTATCACTTTAATAATATTATTAAATTAAATCTCGCACTATCTTTTTAATTTCCATGTACTCCTATGTAGTAATTCTCTATTTTTTCTACTGTACTCTCATTTAACTTTTAAAATATATTTCATGCACTCTCATAGGTAATGTTTGATTTGATGTTAAGTGGGGTTTAAAAACTATAAAAAGTGTGTTTCATGTTTGTTTTAGGTTTTGAGTATGGTAGGTTTAAATTTTCTGTCAAATTAATGTATTAATTTATTTAAAAAATTAAATGAAAAAGGAGAAATATTAATTGAGGAGAGAGAATGTAGTATGTATATATAGAAATGGTTTTTAAAATTTGGATTTGGGTTTTGAAATCCAAAATCTTGATTTGAAACCTGAAACGAATAGTGTGGCATAAAAAATAACAAAAATAATACAGAAAATTATGAATAGAAAAAATAATGTGTATAGATATCAAGGATCAATACTCTAATTACAAGTATATATGGAATATAATATAAATATATATTGAAAGTTTTGGAGGCGAAACAACATCGAGTTGATATTCGGTGCAACTGAGTGTAAGGCTGTACTCATATGTGTATAATTTTGTATTCTATTTTGTATACTCTCTCCGTCCCGTCCTTATAGTTACGTTTGTTTTTGCACGTGGATTAATTAATATAGTATTTTAATGTGTATTAAAGTGAGAGAAATAATATTTTAATGTAAATTGAGTAGGTTTATTAGTATGATGTGTGGACCCACGGAGAGAAGTAATTAATTTGTGTGGGTCTCATATGCTAAAAAGGAAAATATAACCATTAGGATGAGACTCCAAAAAAAAAATATAACCATTAGGATGGGACGGAGGTTAATAATTGTATACTTTTTTCACACTTAATTTTTCATTAAAAAAACTAGCATTTATATGTGTATAACTTTTTATTTAATAGTGTATACATATTTTTTAATAGTTGTATATTTCTTTACACTCAATTTTTCATTAAAAAAACTAACAAACAAATTATATACATTTTTGTTCATAATTTTATATATTTTTATTCATAATTGTATACGATCTAAAAGTGTGTGCACCATATCGTGCACCCAGGTACACGGTATTAGCCAACATTATTAGTAAATATTTTTTACAGAATGATTTCACGGATCAATAAAAAATTATTTTATAAGCCATTTGTAATATAAATAAAAAATGACAATAAAAAAATAATAGCTAATTAATTAAAAAATTGTAAGATGATCTAACTCTCACACTAGGTGCTCTTAGATTTAATTTAGAGAATCAAAATAATTAATTCTAGCAGTTTAATTTTCCTATTTCCGCCAATACATATCTATTTTACTGCTTCATGAAATTCCAACAAACCTCTCCTCTCTCTCTCTCCAAAAACTGTGTGGAAGTTGAGGGCCAGGAAAGGAAAAGTAATAGTAAGCTGTTTCAGGCATGCATTTATAGACTTAATTATTAAGTATTAACTGCAGCATTATATATACATAAGGTGTGTTATGAGAGCTGAGATTGGCTGTTTTTCAGATGTTGCAGCTGATTAAATTGGCCAAATCTAGGTCCTTCTTCATTGGAATATTTTTAGTTTTGTGTTGGTGCACCGATACATCAGATGCAAAACGCAGCATTTATAAAGATCCAAAAGAGCAGATAGATAAGAGAATAAAAGACCTGATGAAGAAGATGAGTTTAGAGGAGAAGATAGGACAAATGGTGCAAATTGAACGACCATCTAAATATAAAAATAAAAATCCTAAAAAAGAAAAATAAAATAAAAAATTATAAAAAATAAAAATTTTAAAACAAATCACCATCTAATATAAATTCTTCATTTAATATAACATTGGAACTCTACATAATTTCAAATATTACAATTGTAGTTCAAAAATCTCTACATAAAAATCTTAAAATATACAATTGGAAACCTCTTCTAGTAATCTTCGGATCGGATAATTGAACTGCCCTATCCCACAAGGAAAAGGGAAGAGAGTAAGTTCAGTCGTTCGTAAACACATGCACAAACTAAACTCATATTGGAGTTAAGATTAGAGATTTCGCCAAGAGATACCTTGAAGATCTCTCCTCGAGATCTTGACTTAGTTATGTATTCCACTTTATCCCACATGAACTTCTTGCATCATCATCCCATATCTCAAAACAGAAAAAATAAACCTGAGCACAAAAACAAACAGAACAGTTAAGATAGGTACAGACGAGCAATATACAAAAAAACGAGCTGCAGCTACAACTTTTGTACTAAGGGGTAATTTAGTATTTTTAAGTGATAAATAAAGTATGACAATTTTCAGAATAAAGTGTATTTGGGGTTATTGTGTTGAGTGCTTCTTGCCTTTTACCAAATTAAGGTTGTTCACAATTTAGTGGTACACACGAAAATGGGAATTGTTCACAATTTAGAGGGTCGGATGGATCGAGTACATCAGTTTCCAAGAAAATGTTTTTCTAAGAACATAAAACTGGATGCAATGGAAGAAACAATTTCAATGAATAACTGGATGCAATGGAAGAAACAATTTCAATGAATAACCACAAATGTTAGAGGCTCCAAACTCTAACTCACAGATTTATAGTAGTTTATGTATTAGCAATAGAATACATTTGACTTATAGAGACATTTTGGAGATCTGCCTACCATATAAAGAAGATTACAAATCAATCCATACATGGAAAATATATTCAAGAATACAGATATAAATTAACATGAAATTTTGTTAATGTCTCGGCAGAGTATTTTTCTAAGTGAGCAGTGACTGCATCCTTATAAGGAAACCAAATTTTGCATAATAGTCAAAGTAAATAATTCAAAAATATCCTGCAGAGAAAAAAAGACATGAATCATTCTGAGTTATCACACTATTTCAAATTTGTTCTTTCTTGTATCATACACAAATGAGGAAGGATTGGTAACCAGATACAACCTTAAAAATCGAAAGTCAAAACAACCTCTCCACGGTCCACAACTTTTTTGGATGCCTAACTTTATCTTATGTGGGCATACTGATAAAACAAAAACACAAAATTTCTTGTTCATCTAGCTGATTAAAGATCAATACATAGAGCTGAGATATAAGTATATTTAACCTAAGTTCTTTACATGAGATGAAATATAGGAATAATTTCCCCTTATCTTTTGTATCTTCTGACGTTTAGGATACAATTATAAAAAAGTAAACTCAATAATTTCCCCAAATGAGTGTAATTATCCCAATATGGCATGCATATAACTTCAGACAAGTCAAAATTATTTTTTGAGATGTCGAGGCCTTTACTCAATGTAGATACCAACCCCATACGTTTTCCACACATCCAATTAACCAAAATTAAGATAATTAAAATAAAATTGGATTCTCTAGTTTTAATTGAAAAGCAGGCCTTCAGGAATACAGATACCCACACACACAAGGACAGAATCAATTTCATGAATTTTTGGTGCAATCAGATGATATACCAAAACTCAGGGGATATGCAAACTCAGAGCATTTTCTCTTCTTTTTCACAAGAAAAAAAATGAAGCTACTCAAGAAAATTATTTTTAATGCAGTCAGCTTCCCAAACAACAGTTCTTTACATTTAGCCAGTTTGGTAGGTTTTCAAACAGATTCTTCTGTCTCTATTCTACACAATAATATTTATAGTCATCAAGACATAACATAGAAGTTCATATATTTTAGGTGCTCCAGTAATTCATTCTTATCTTTCAAGTGAGCATCATAGAATGTGTTCAAGTTAAGTTACCCATCCTCCTCAAAGTTCTGTAGAAAAGTATTGCGCTGAAAAATTCTTACCATAGAACAAGTTGAAAAGATAAAAGGGACAATCCAAGCATGAGTTCAAAACAGAAAATAAACGCAAAGATAAAAACAAAAAGAAACCTAACCTTTTCTGGGAAATAAAAATTTGAAGCACACAGAACCAAAATACAGGTATTCCACTTTCCTACTATGCACGATCCCTGAATCAGCAAAGCGGCTACAAATTGCACCCAAAAGAAATAGCTCACGGATAAGTTTCACTAAAAAGGGTATATCCCACAAAGAAACAACTCTGTTTGTCATTAATTACCTTCCGCAAAATTCACAGAGAAAATAGCATCTTCATCGCCCGAGCAAATCTAGAGAGGAGCGGTCGCTGACTGTCGGCAGTCGGATACTCAGATCTCGGGGCGGCGTTGAAGGCGGTGTCGGTGGAAAAAGATCTAGAGAGGCAGGACGGCGAGAGGAATCGTCGCAAGTAGCAGATCCGCTGCCGGTGTTGAAGGATACCGGCGATTGTGCGTCGATCCAAAGGAATGGGGCTTGCAGATCGACGGCCGGCATAAGAAATGAACCCAAAAGAGGAGGCGGCTAGGGCAAAAGAAGGACCAGCGCCGATTTATTAAGAAGAAACTCTTAAGGAGAGTATTCAACGGGATCCGCGCGGATGGAGTTAGGGTGAGCAGTAGGGTAAATAATTTTATTTTTTAAATTAATTTATAATAATAAAATTAAACTATTTCTACTCTTTTCAACTAAATTCAACTAAAACATATTTCTTCTCTTATCAACTAAATTCATGAATTTTTTTTAAGTTTTAATGAGTTATGAAAATAATTTTTTTATTAAATTAATTAAAATTTAAAATGAAATTTAAATTAATTAAATTAACTTTAATGTATTTTAATTAAAAAGTTTTAATTATTAAAGTAATTTAATATAGTAATTAAAATTATCTTATCAAGCGTATAATATGTAATTGGCAAAGATTTGTGTGAGACCAAGTGGCTGTCGTCAAAGTTGTGCGGCAGAGGTCGAAATAATGTGTTGGAATTAGGGTGGGGAAAAAAATCAAAAATTCGGTATGCCGAGCTTGTCGAACCAAAAAATATCGAAAAATATCAAAATTTAGGTATATCGAAATTTTTGATACGTTATTATCGCCATACCGAAAAAATTGGTTCGGTATCGATATCAACCGAGTTAAAATTTGGTATTTCGGTATACTGAAAAAAATTATATATTATTTTTATTTTGAATTTTTATTTATGGATCCCTATTTATTTTTACCAATATACATTAGTAACATTACTAAGCCCAAACTTATTTTACTAGTTCTATGCCTAGCCCATTTAACATTATCAAATATTCCAACTATCTTGGCCCTCTTCCTTCATTACAGATTCGGCGCTAGGTCTTACACTCATACACAAATCGCGTCGATGAAGATCTGCAGCGAAGAGCAGCGGCAACAAAGAAAAACGAGAGGTATGATGAGAATCGAGCATCGATGAAAGATCAGGGGAGCAGAAATCGAATCCTCCCAAATGCCGCTGTCGAACAGCTCAAATCTGTAGTAGAGGGCGGTGAGGGAGAAGAAACAACTCAAATCTATTGTGGAGGGGGGCGGCGACGAAGAAAAATGAGAGAAGTATGATGAGATCTAGAGTTTTGAGGTTCAAGGCGAAGATGGTGTTTCCATTTTCGTTGAAATTGAAGAAAAAGAAGAACTTTGAGAGTAATTCCAGTGGGAAAGTTTCGTCGAACCCTGAGGCAGCGAAAGGATGCGGCGGCAGTGGCGGTGTGGGGAGGGATTGGTGTCATTGCAGTAGTGATCGCCGTCTGCAGGTTTGTGAGTTTGTTTTCAATTTTAGACAATTAAATAGGGTATTATTATTTAATTAAAGTAAGAAAGAAACATGCACCGGTGGATTTGTGTTATTGATCTAAATTTTAAGTAGATCTTGAAAGAAAAAATTGTTTTGATTATTTTGTCCAATTTTTTCAAGACGTAACATATTATTTATTGTTTTGATGTCCTTCAATTGTAAATTTGTAAGGGAATATTCAAATTTAAGTGAAATAAATGTATTCAGGTGTATGAATGAATGATTTATTTTGCAAAAAATGGTGGATTTTATTATTTATTTTTCGGTATGAATTTCGGTATGCCGATAATATTGAACTTTCAACGTGTAATATTTTTTTGGCATTTCGGTATAATCGGTATATACCAAAAAAATCGACACGGTATTTATTTTGGTTTGACAACGATATGCATTTCGTATGCCGAAATTTCGGTATACCAAAACTTCAGTATATTAAAATTTCGGTATCGACATCGGTAGCATACCGAAATTTTTGGTACGGTATCAGTATTTTCGGTATGTTGTATTTCTCCACCTCTAGTTGGAATGGTGTGGGGGGGCGGAAATAAAAATGACGGTAATTAGGGTTTAGGGTTGAATCACCATTTTAGCTTGGTGTATTTTGGGTTGTCCATTTCGGCGGAACATAGAAGCTTGAAGCTGCAGGTTCATTGGAGGGAGAATATTACTAGCTAGGGTTTCTCACTTTGGTGGGAAAACACTCAACATTTTGAAAATAAAAAAAAATAGAATATTAACTTTATTCAATTATTATTTAGTAACAAAATACTCTTACATTGTATTTTTGAATTTGTTACTCCATAGAACTACTTAAATTTGTTTTTAAATTTTTAAAGAAATAATTTTAATTTAAAAAAAATTTAAGTAATTAAAATTTTCTCATCAAGTATTGCACAATTTTTTTTAATAAAAATATTTAAAAATTTGAATCTTTAATTTTATATATTTTTTAAATTTATTTCCTATTTTATTGAAATAAAAAATTTACTGTTATATATTTAATGTATAATTAGTTTTAAAAAAATTACAAATGTATGAATAACAACATATTCAAATTATATATGTTTCTTCAAAATAAATTAATCAAAACACATATTATATTTAATTATTTAATTACAAATGTATAATTATTTAATTATTTTTTAATTTGAAAAGGTTATAATTAGGATTATTTAATTCTGAGATTTGTTTGAGAAATAGATGGTCAATTTATTATAATTATTTTATAATTTAAAAAAGTAATAATTAGGATTACATAATTTAATTATTTCAATGTGTGGCTGAGATTTGTTTGAGAAATAGATGGTAAGGATTGAATTTTTTTTAGATTTGTTTTGAATAATAGATGGCTATGATTGAATTTATATTTAATATTATGAATTTTTTAATAAATAATATCTTATTTTCGAATTTGAAAAAATCATAATTATTTAATTATTTTAATGGTGCTCGACTTAAAAATACTTAAATCCGGGCAGTTTATCACCTGAATTCAGATTATAGACCGAGTAGTTTATCACCTGAATCCCAGATTTATAGGTCGTTCAAATTTTTTACTGTAATTTTTTTACTTTAGAACGCTTAATCTGGACGGTTTAGAACCAGATTATAGGTCGTTCAAATTTTTTACTGTAGAACGCTTGATTCGGGCGATTTAGAACCTGAATCCGTTCTTGAGTTGATTCTCATTGAAGAATTCGAAAAACTATTTAAACAATTCTGAAGTCTTTGATCTTCTTAGAGAATCATTCTCGGTGTGTTTGAAATGAATGAAGGAGAGCTCCGTGAAGGATGAGGAAGCCTCATATATAACTCGCAATTGATTGGTCAATTGATATTATTAATTTTTTAATAAATAAAATCATATTTCCTAATTTGAAAATATCATAATTATAATTATTTAATTATTTTAATTGTTGACTAAAATTTGTTTTAGATACTAAATTATTTCCTAATTTGAAATTTGAAAATGTCATAATTATAATTATAAAATTATTTTAATGGGTGGCTGAGATTTATTTTTAAAATAGATGGCCAGGATTAGATTTATTCTGCTTTTATATACACTAAAGATAAAGATAAAGATTTAATTAAGGGAATATCATATTTCCATGATCATATATCACTTTAATTAAAAATATAATTTAATTTTATTGCTATATAAATTATTCTAAATAATTTATATATAATACTTTATATTTTAAATACATGTACATATGTTAAATAATCAAAATTTAAAAAAATCAAATGGAAAAAGAAAAACAAATAAAGAACGTCCTGCATTACGTTTAAAAAATCATTATTATTATTATAAGAAGAAGTGAAGACACTTAAAAAAAAAATCGAAAGTTCACCATAAACGAGCATGGAGTATCTTCATGTTTAATATATATAGGAGATGGAGGTGTATTTGATTAGTTATTACAAAATGAGGGTTGAATTTGATTTATTTAAAAAAAAATTAATTGATCCAAATTGAATAGTTGAGGTGCTTGAATGGAAAAAAAATAGATTAGGGGTCAATCTGGTTATCTGAGGTAAGTTTAGGGTCCAAATCGACCTTTTTCCTTTTTAAATATTAATAATACGTTAATCATGTCTCATGTAAACAGATAACATTAACCGCGTCATACTGTTTCTCAATCTCATGTGAGACGGTATACAAGTCTTTGCCAATCTTAATTTGGTACTAACCAAAATTAAAAACATAAAAGTTAACGCGGTTAAGTAACCATATTAGTAATTGATATTTTCCTTATTTAAAAATTTTATTTTATGGCATTAAAAATTATATAAATGTTGCTGATACCTGATCTTTTAAAGAAATTAGTTTTGTAGACGTGCGATGCACGTCACATGCACGTCATACTTTGTAGTGAGATATTTTTTTAATGTAGTTTTCTTATTAAAATATATTAATTTTCAACACAATCTTCTATAATCTATATCATTAAATTTTAAAGGTACGTATTTTTAAAGGAAATTCTAAAATATGGAGTGTCATGGTTAATTTGACATTTTTAAAATATTGAAAAATGTAAGGTGTTAACATTTGGTTGATACTTAATTGGACATTCATGAAGATTCAAAAGTGAGGTGGTGTGGTTGATTTTTTAAGGTTTTGATTTTGAATTTCCAAGGGCACTTTATTTTTTTATATTTCCCAATCTATTTCTAATATGAGTTAGTCTCTCAACTCAAGGCAACATAAGAATCCAAATAGTTTCTCCACAGCACAAACAAATATGGGACATGTACATAACATGACATTTACAGACATCAACAGCATGGTTTTGATGAAAATATTACATGAGGTACAAATGAAGTGATCATGTGGATCAGTACCTCTTTGATTTTCATTTCTTAATAAATTAGAGGAAATAAAATACTACCGACCATATCATGAACATTCAGAGCTTTTTATACTCTCTTAACTCAACATAGAGCGATGAACATTAAACCGAAAATCAAGGATTTATCAATCAAATAATAGGAATTTCTTGTCAAGATTGTTTATGGTAATTTAATTGAAACTCCAATTGCAACTGTTCCACCATATTATGCTCGCGAAGACCTATTCTCCATCGCTGATTCCTCGATAAAACACCTTCTCACCTCCACTTTCCTTAATGCTTCATTACCCTAAATTAAATGTGCACTCAAAGGATTTTGAGTAGGGTAAATAATTTATAATGAAAGAGAGGGTGCATACCATCAATCTGAAAGAAATATGCTAATAATTAATGTTATAATAAAATGCAAAGAGAGTTTATACTTGAAGAAACAATGTCTTAAACCAAAATTTTCATATAGAGATATGGGATCTTCATGAGCAATTAATTAAGTAAACGAAATAAAGAAATATCTTACTATACACGCTCTTGTTTCTTGCTTCCCTTTCAGCTTTCGGACAACATATGCAAATTAAATATTGACATCAGTAAGCTTATCAGATTATCAATTTTGAGAAAATCATATAACGAGTTCTAAAAATCAAAACATTATAATTAATTATGGAGTCATGCAAATAAGTCTTTATCATGTTTTCAATAGATACTCCACATTTTATAAGTAAAATTTATAGTAGCAACGAACAAAGTAAAGGGGAGGAAAATACCTCATCAAAAATATGTTGCTAGGCATGCGTCAATCCACAAACAAATGGATATGTGTCGCACAGAAAAGGAGAAGTCACGCAATACTCTAAAAGAAAATTTAAATGGTTTGTCATTTTAATTATTTAATTACTTTTGATGTTAAATCTTTTTAAATAATAGTTATCGAGAATATTTACAATTTTTTTTCAAGGTAAGAAAATTTTAATTTAAAGTGAATTTTAATTGTGATTTTATCTTTTTGTTCATAACTTATTTATTAAACTTATATAATACTATTTCTAAACATACATACAATTGAAAAATTTTATGAATCACTCTAACTTCCTGCAATTATTATTTATAAACTCTTAGAATTTCAAGATTATTATGAGTGATATTCCTAATTATTACTTGCCCTATACTTCTTCCCTCATGTCTCATTTGTTGTAACATTTTCATTTTGCATACCACAGTTTAATAAAAACCTAGAAATAATATTCCTAATCGTTTATAATTATTCTCCGTGGCGCATTCTTAAGAATTTAATGAAGTTATAATCGGTTAAATTAATTGATTAGGATGAAAGATGTACATATTTTTTGTTAGGGTGTTTCTAAATATTAATATTTTGATTTTTTTTGAGGTCGTGATAAAAATAGGGGACCTTCTATATGGTGTCTTATGTATATGTATTATTGTCTGATAATTAAACATTTGCAATATGAATTACAAATATATTATATTATGTGATGATTATACTTTATTAATGCAGTGTGATTTTTTTATTTATTTACAGAACTAACCTCAGTCCTCATGAATTGAGATGGATTTTTTAATTTCAGTTTTTCATTTTATAATATATTTCTTTTGAACGCTTGCGAATAATCTTTCTTTTTATACATCATTGTTTTTTTAGAGAAACAATGGGCTAACAAAGTTGTCCCATATATGAATCTATTGGTAATTTAAAATAATAATAATAATAATAATAATAATAATAATAATAATAATCAAATAATGCATAGAGGAGTGAAATAACTTAAATATAGTTATGTTCAAATATATTGAGCAATACATGTACACTATTTATTAAACTTCTATAATACTATTTCTAAACATACATACAATTGAAAATTTTAATACTCCATATATCAAAGCAACTGGAGGACTTAGTAAATTTATTGATTACAAACTACCTTTTCTAAACTATCAAGAACTAGGAATCCATGACAACAAATGTGTGTGAGATGTGAGTCGAAGTAACGTACACAATCTGTTGAATATGCACTTGAGAGTAGATCACAATCACCTCAATACATCAAATTAGCATCCACATGTCTTCAAGGAATTTTAGTGTCTAATTGAAAATGAACAATATTTTTCAAATGAAGATATCACAAAAGGCTATCCAACATTTTATAATATTTGATTAGTCTTTTGAGTTCATTCATATATTAAATAACTTTATAAAATTTATTGCTTTGAAGTTAAAAAGTTGTGTTAATAAAGTTTATTAATTAACTAAAAATTATGATAAACATTTTATAATAATTGATTAGTCTCTTCATTTCATTCGCATATTATGATGTAATTAATTATGTCATTTTTAATATATTATTAAATATAATATGATAAATAAAGGTTAAAAGTGTAGTAAAGAAAAATTGGTGAGGATAAAATGAAAAAAAAAATGTTAATACTTGTTAAGCCACCTTTAATATATTATGATTATGATTATTTAAGCAGAAAATACGTTGAATATGCTATTGCAACGGACATATTGAAATTGAAGAAAGAGGTGATTCACGCTCCACACCACACTACACCAAACATCCTCTCGCCCTTTCTCTCTCATCGCTGTCCCTTTCTCTCTCATCGCTGTCCCGTTCTCTCTCATCAAACCCGCGTACCAAAATTCCTATTAGGAAAGAAAAATTGAAAACAGAAGCAAGCAGAAGAGAGAGAATATCAAACAAGGGAGATAGAGAGAAAGCTCTTTTTCAGAAGGAAATCTTTCGCTCAATCTATTCTTCCCTCGTCTCTCCAAATCCTCCGCCTTACGATTCACAATGAATGACCTTCTGTCGGTTGAGTGCTTTCGTCCCTTATCTTTTGATTTTGATTGCTGTTGATCTGTTGATTCAAAGTTGGAATTAAGTGATTTGGGAACTTAAATATTTAATCTGCAATGTTAATGCAGCAGCTCTTAGCAGCTTAATTTAAAATCAAAGAGTTTTGTGTCCTGAACATTTGATGAAAAACAAAACAAAAACTTTGGGATCACTTTACAGAAAAAAGGCTGTAAAATTGCTTTGTGTCTTCAGTTGTATGTTTGAATTATGTGGATTTTATCTGATCTTTGAATGTGACAAAGTCTGTTTTAAGATCCTTTAATCGTGCATAACTTAACTTTTATGTTTGTGTTAATATTCAGCATAGAATTGTTGAGGGTGGGTTGATTAATTTTTGAAGTTAATACCTTGATTTGTTATTGTTTTAGAACTTAGAATACTCACTTCTTAAGGTTCTTGATACCAAATGAACTTGATTTCCAGATGGTTCTGGAAGATCATTAAATTTTGTTTACTAATTTCATTAGTTATTATAATTGTTATTTCCTTTATATACACAATTGACAGTTCAAAACTCAGCGTTCTATAGTTGCTGATAAGTGTTATATGTTTTGGACAATTGCTGGGGTCTTTTCTAATTAAAAGGATTGAAATCACATTAGTTTTTGCAATGTCTGCAAAAAAAAAAAAAAAATTGGCCCAGTTTTTCTTTTTTCAAGCTTTAAACTGTATCACATGGCTCAAAGAGAGGTAGTTTTGGGAGTGGGGGCTCTCTTCAACTGCTTTTGGTTGTATATACGATTAAAACTCTATTGTTGATTGTGTTAGAAATATGTTTCAAATAAGAGTTGTACCTAAAATTAAATTTATTTCTTGTGTATTGTCACAGGATTCCTTTACGATCCCTCGGGATCAGGGTAATAGAAATGGCGATATTGAAATGGGGGAGGGACCAGTGCATACTGGAGATCAAGGCTTGGAAATTTTCTTTAAGCAGGTGGGTACTACTTACCACTGTAATACTTCATTATGGTCAGGATTTCACTTATTTACTCAGTGGCCAAGGACTGTAATGTTATGATTATATGTTGGGCATATAAGTTAGGGAGCTCTTACTAAATGCAAAACCCTGGTTGAAGTTAAGGGGTTGACCTTTACTTATATGCCCTTCAACATGAAATGTGTGGAACCGTTATGGATATCATGACATTATAAATTGGTGCTAATATTGAAAACAGCTTTGACTTGCCTCTTTTCTCGATTTCTAGGTTCAGGAGATTGAGAAACAGTATGAAAAACTCAATACCCTACTGAGAAAACTTCAGGTTTGTCCTTCTGTTTCCCTTTTCCTTTTTTCTGTTTTTAAATTCTATCCCTTTTGGTTTAGAAAGTTCTTTTTGTTTATGTTTCTTCTTTTACGAGAACAACCGAATGGTTGTCATAGGATACTTGTTGGAGCTGTAAAATTTTCTCTTTGCGGCCAATAGAATTCAAGTTTCCTTCTACTTGATTATGACATTGATGTTCTGTTTTTGGGTTCTGTTGACTTTTACATTTGATACCATCTTAATGATTTACTCCACGCTTGAATAATGGGCATACTTACAAGTTATTCTGCTGTATATTCACTCCAATCGCAGATTTTGGTGATTTTGTCATTCTCTGCATGCATTTTTCCTGTCATGTTTAATATGTGAACGTGTTTTACTCATGAGTTCAAATTCCCCGACTTAATGGATTTTGACATAATTTCACTCAGGTGCTCTTATTCGTTGAAGATACATGATTTCACAGGATTCTTTTGGTGTTTATTTTACTGTGTCAATGGAGTTATACAACACATGCTATTATGTTGGGTTGGCTATTTTCACCCAGTATTAAACTATTAATGCTTAAGACATTTTTCCGGGACAATATTACATTTTTTTTAATATACTATGTTCCAATTCCATATTCCCTCCATTCCCTAAAAGGGAAAAGTTTCCTTCTAAAGCTACTTTCTCACTTAATATAACTACATGTCACCAACTGCCTACCAATATCTTTTATGGCAGTGGTGTAACAAAACATAATTTTCACTTTAAATTTGAGTGATAAAATACATGCCAAGGTAAATGGGACTCATCTTTGCGTCATGGAGTGGATTAATTACGAATTAAATCTTTAACTCCACTAGCCTGTAGGCCCTGTTCTCAGTATGTAACAATTGAAGCATATGAGTAGAATTGCAGAGTTATTGGCTGAATGTTTTGTAATGATTTAAATGAACATGTGTTTTGATTCAAGCAGGCAGTCCCACTTGGGCTGCTAAAGATTATTCAAGCTTTAATTTCTTCTGATTCTAGCTTGCAAATCACACAACTGCAGGATGCCCATGAGGAGTCGAAGGCTGTTACCAAGGCTGCTGCAATGAAAGGTAAACTGATATGAGTTATGACTCGATATGAAAGGTAAACTGATATGAGTTATGACTCGATATGAAAGGTAAACTGATATGAGTTATGACTCGATATTATATACAGGTGTACAAGGTGTGAATTTTCTGTTATATTTCGAAGCTTATGTTTGTGAAACTATTCTCATGGACATGTCTGGTGCCTTGGAGCAGACATAGCTCTTTTATTAGTTTGTATTGGCATCAGCACTCTGAATTCATAATTTTTCTCTAGTACTCTTTTTACTACCCACCTCCCTCTGTGGAGTTTCAGATGTCCCAATTCAATTCTGTGTTTGACTGGAAAGTTTGGTTATCTGTATCGTAATCTTCATGATTGATGTTGTTACTCTAGCAATCAAGAAGCGAATGGAGAAGGATGTTGATGAAGTTGGAAAAATTGCACGTACTATCAAATCAAAAATTGAAGAACTTGACAGAGAGGTAAATGTTCTATGACTTATTGCATTCTCGCCTTTAATATTTCTTCCAGTACTGATATTTGTTTTCAAATATTTCCAGAATTTAGCCAATCGGCAAAAGCCTGGATGTGGAAAAGGATCAGGCGTAGACAGATCAAGAACATCAACAACAGTGTAATTTAAAATCCCTTTTTATATCCTCATTATTAATATATGATGATGAAAAAAAAATGATTTACAGTTCTGAGCATATGTTCTCAATCTTGAATACTTTGACTAATATACTGGGAATTAGGAGAATTTGATCATTAGAATCCTTAGTCCTCCTTGTTATATTTAAAATTAGATTGTTGTTGTCTTGTTGGTGTGTGTTTCTAACATGCTTCCCTATGCCCGAAACGCACTTGCTTTTATCTTAATGTTTTCAAACATCCAAAATAACTCTTTATTATCCATTTTGTCTATGGAGCTTTTACAAAGCAACTATCTTGCTTCAAGTAATGAAGTGACATTGTAACTCTCCATTGTTACTTTTGAGAACAAAACCTGTAAATATAATCAGCACTTCTTCTTAAAACTCTCATTGCAAAGTTTGATATGGAGTCAAAAAGTTCTCTTTATATTGATGTGGTGGGACTTGGGAGTGCTTAAAAGGATGTTTTGAGTTGGAAACCAAATTAGCATTCTTATTGAATGGCAATCTTAAAATGTAATTCAATTTGTATTATCAAGAGTGAACCCGCCTTTACTGTTGAATGGAGGCTAATTATTATTGGTGTCTAATTGTAAAGGTAGTTGAGTGTCCAACTTGATGCGGTGGGTATAAGCGTAGTCTGTTATCGGGATTATGACCATCGTACTTTTTTGTTATTGATGTACTGACCATTGCATTTTCTCTTGAGTACTTAATCAGCTGCTAAGCATTTTTTTTTTCCCTGTAAATATCAATTTTCAAAAGATTTACTGCAATATCTAATTATTAAATTTGTTTGTGATAGACAGTTCATTTTTCTAGTCCTTTGTCATTTATTCTAGTATTTACTATAATGAAAAACATGGAAAGTTATCTGATTTTTATTTTTATTTTTTTTTAATGCAGGGCTTTGAAAAAGAAATTTAAAGATAGGATGTCCGAATTTCAGGTACACTTGCTGCTTGTTACTTTGGTGTGGTGTAAATTTTCACGTATTTTCTTATTTCTCAATTTTTGTTATAAGTATTTTGCAGACTCTAAGAGAGAATATACATCAAGAGTATCGTGAAGTCGTTGAGAGGCGTGTGTTCACAGGTGTTCATACTTGATTTAGGAAAAGGTCTTTTGCTATTTATGGTTACAGCTTTCTATACACTATGAAGTAGCTTAATGTTCTCTGTTTCATGTGTTTCACAGTGACGGGCACTCGAGCTGATGAAGAGGTAAAACCTAATATGTCCTAAATTCTGTAAATCATAATATATACATATATTATTCATTTACTTAAACCATTTGTCCCCAGACAATAGATCGATTAATAGAGACCGGGGATAGCGAGCAGATATTTCAGAATGCAATCCGGGAACAAGGCCGAGGCCAGGTGCTCTCCGACGTTCCAAGTTTTCCTTTTCTAATTTTCTGTTCTACTTCTTGTATGCCTTTTAATTGGTGGTTATGTAATCATTGCTTTGTTCTTTTCAGATATGCTATCCATGATACCTTTTTTTTTTTTATGCATTTATTGATTTAAAATAAAAGTTAAAGAAATTTGTCTACTTTGCTGCACCAACCCTGCAATCTAGGTGGCAATTGCACCCAGACTATGCTATGTTCGTGCCAACTTTCATGCATATTAATCTTACTTTTATGTTTATATTTTATAGGTAATGGATACTTTGGCTGAAATTCAAGAGCGACATGATGCAGTTAGAGATTTAGAGAAGAAGCTTCTGGATTTGCAACAGGTACCAATTTTTTTTCTTGCAACAACTTTAGGAGTATAACAATTTTTTATGATACATACAGTAGTTTAGTATTTGTGAACTCTTGAGATATAGTATGTTTTTTGCTACTGAATCATTATTTGAGGTCTAGATTGTCTTACTTGTGTGAACCTCCTGTATTATTATATAAAATATGGTGGAGTTGGAGTTACTTGTGCCAGTTTCAGCTTCTAACTAATAAGCAATTTCTTTGGGAAACAGTTGTGTGTTGTGTATTTTTATGACTGCTTAGGGAACGATCATTGTGAAAATTAATAATGAAATTATGAACAACCTCCTCATAGGGTTAGCGTATTTTGTGTTATTTCGTTGAGGCATGAGCAGTGAGTAACCTCAATGAACTAGTAAAATGGTGGCATTTCTTTGCATCCAGATAGTGTGCACCTTTAAAGGGAAATTATTCTTGCATTCTGGATACATTTATCTAGCCTGCATCTTAAGGTTTAAGCAGCTCATTTCTTCAATTCAGATAGAATCCTGTCAAAGTGCATAAAAAAAGTATAGTTGCCTGTGAAATTTGTAACTTTGTTTCTGTCGTGCATTACATTACGCCTAGTGAGGGTTTAGTAATTTGTTCAACTCTACTGGCAATTATGGTATTGTGATTATTTAAATAAACTAAAATAAATTGATTTGAGTGATACGAGTACTTGCAAACACAAGGATTGCTTAAATTTTCAAATATCATTACCTGCAGATATTTCTGGACATGGCAGTGCTGGTTGATGCTCAAGGGGATATGCTCGATAACATAGAGTCTCAGGTAAACTTTACAAATTTAACTCTTATTTTAGTCGTGTAATTCTATGTATATTGTTTACGGAATATTGTCCACTTCAACTTCTTCAGGTTTCATCTGCCGTGGACCATGTGCAATCCGGTAATACTGCACTCCAGAAGGCGAAAAGTTTGCAAAGAAACTCGAGGAAATGGATGTGCATTGCGATCCTCATACTTCTCATCATCGTTGCAATCATCGTCGTTGGTGTACTTAAGCCATGGCAGAACAAGAATGGTGCTTAGCTCTTCACCAGGGTTACAGTGTGTAAAATACAGAAAAGGGTGCGCTTGAGATTTTATTTATATTTCTATTTTATTTTGAGAAATTATGACAACAATTCTTTTTTGCCTGTGTATTCTCATTTGGAGTTATATATTTGTCAATTTATACGGCAAAAGTGTATTAAACCTCTGGTTTTTTATGAGTGTGTACAAATTTCTCATATTAATTATCATCATTGCGAAAAATTACATATAATCCTTCATTTTTATCAATGTTCTGGAATCTGGACCACTAATGCCTTCAGAAATGCTGATTATGATACATAACGAATGTGGATTGTTTTTTATTCGATACTGATAGGGATTTAAATAAGTTTAGGCTATCTCCAGCCGTTTGCACCATTTTGCAGCACATTCAGCACAAAAATGATGTGAAAACAGTAATTCATCTCCAGCAGTTTAAACAATTTTTTTCACTAAATAATAAAAAATTCATTTAATCTTTATTTAATCTATTTTCAACATAATATAAATTATTATACATTTAATTATGATATATTTATCTTTAATTTAAACAAAATAAATCAATCTTAAATATTTAAAAGATATTCATTAATTAATAAAACACTTGAAAATTAAATTACAATATTCAATAAATTAATTAACTAGTCTTCTGAGTTGGAATACTCCATCCATAGATGATCAATTAAGGCATTTTGAAGGTCATAATGGGCTTCCTTTTCTCTGATTTGTGTAAATCGAGAAAGAAAATCTTGAAATTTATTTATATTATTGCAGTGGGAAATGACAAATGAATTGATGTCAAAACAAAAGGATTACAGAGATGGGTTTAAATTTATGCATGTGTGGTCAATTATAAATAAATTTGTGGAAGAATCTCCAGAGGAAGAGACATCAAAGCCAGAAGAAAATACCTCGGAATCACCTATTTCTCCACAACCTTCTTTTAATGAATTTAATATCAATTTAAGTGACGAAAATTTTAGTGGAGGTTCTTCATCAGGACGACCAATGGGGATTAAAAAAGCCAAAATGAAGAGAAAACAAGGTGAAGAATCTTCAAACTTTATGAACATCGTGAAAGAAGAGAATGAGAAATTACATGAACTTTTAGCTGAATCTGCGCATAAAAAAGAACGAGATACTGAATTGATGCGACAAAAACTTGTGTTCAAACAAAAAATTAGAGAAGATAACATTATAATGAAAGATTTGAACACCATTGCTGATCCCGAAATGCGTGAACTCTTGAAAATGGAGCAACAAAATATTCTCCATAAAAGAAGACAAATGCACCAACAAAATTCTAACACTGCATTTGATTTGCTTGGACAATTTTTTCCAAATATTGGAGGGGGTTCTGGAGGTGGCCTATCCGATTATTAAGAAAATGATCTACGTATTTAGTTTTATTTTATTGTATTACTTTAAGTTTTTTAAAATGTAATTTTATATAATGTGTAATGTAATTTTAATTATGTATTGTGTAATGTAATTTTAATTATGTATTGTGTAATGTAATTTTAATTTTATGTTTAAATCTCATATTTAATCTAATTATTTTTAAAAAAATTATTTTAAAAAATATATACATAATACATAATACATAAAATAAAATAAAATTGCCAAAATAAAAATTCCATAAAGTAATTAAAATACAAAATATAATACATAAATAAATACATTAAATTATTAAAAACATATTATCTTTTATCATTAATTAATTAAAAAGGAAAAAAATTAATAAAATAATGGCCTAAAAGGAACAGCATATCCACCGCAAATTGGTGTGATTTCATTGCTCGCCGCAAAATGCCGTCCTCGATGCCGCAACCGCTGGAGATTAATTTTCAACGCAAAACATCTTTTCACGTCAATTTGCTGCGCCGCTGGAGATGGTCTTAGCGAGTCGGCTCATTAGCTCGAGCTAGATGTGAAATTTAACAAACAATCTACAGTGAATATTTGTCGAGTTGAAACTAAAAAAGCTCGAGTACAGTTGATATTGTTTCAATCTAACATTATAATCATATATCTAAAAATATTACATTTTAAATCAAATTATAAAATGAACTTGGTAATCCAGTTCAATTTTGGTATTTCGTGAGATCATTTTATCCTTTTAAAATAGTTATTACTTTCATTATATAATTATTATTTTCTACACATTTCACTTAAGCCCTTACGAGAGACGGTCTCACACAAATCTTTGCTCAAAACAAAAGCTACATACCTATATAAACCTTTTACTTGAACAAAAGTCTCATGTACACAAGATCTACGTGTATCCAAATCCAACCAATTTAAAATATAATTATAGCATAATAACTTATTTTCTTGAGTTTTCAAATTAAAAATATAATTTTTTAAATCACACATTAGCATTCTTGGCAAACTAAGTGTATCCAAATCCAACCAATTTAAAATATAATTATAGCATAATAACTAATTTTCTTGAGTTTTGAAATTAAAAATATAATTTTTTAAATCACACATTAGCATTATTGGGCAAATACTTATGAGATTGCTTAATGAAAAGATTTATGTGAGATAAATTAAAAATAGTTTAATAAAAAATAATATTCAAATTGATAAAAAAATCATAGAGATGCAATGAATGATTTCATTATCAATTTGTTATATAAATATAAAATAATAATATTTTTTATAAAAAATTATAACTATTTTGTAAGAAAAAAAATCTACTATTAGAAATTAAACATTTATAAGAAAAAATGAGAGATCGACAACATTGTAAGAGAAATATTACTCTTGCAAATTAATCTCGTTTTTTTTAAGAAATTGTAAAAAATAACATCACATTTAAGTATTGTTGTAAAACGCATCCAATATGTGATATATTTCTTAGAGGTGTGGATTAAAAGTTTATACACTTCCTCCGTCCGCTCGAAAGAGGGTCTTTTTTTTTCATTTTGATCGTCCGTTCCAAAGAGGGTATTTTCCTTTTTTACACGCATATGACCCACATACACCCACTAATAAAATATGAGGCCAACATTCCCACCAATACAACTATACATTACACATTAAATAACAATACTCATCAATCAATGTGTACAAAAGCAAATGCCCTCTTTCGGGCGGACGTAGGGAATATATAAGAAATTGAGTACGTTTTGCAATAATTCTTAAAAGTGAGATTTATTTATTTATTTATTGTAATTTTTCAGAAATGATGATTAAATTACCATAGGAATAAAACTATATATATTTTTTCAATTAACCCTAAGTTAATTATAGTATTTTTTTTTCCAAATGCTCCTTCAGGTTCGATTATAGATCCTCCCTCCGACTGAGGAAATCACTAGCTTGACGATGAAAATACTTTTGAAGCTTCATAAGAAGTTTCAAGCCATTGGAGAAATTGCCTCTCGCATTGAATCTATTTCTTTTCTTTTGTTACGATAGATTTATTATTTTCCATATTGTTTGATGATGTTAGGATTTTGAAACTAGACTAGGATTAGAGGAAGCCTAATCAAACCTTGTAAAATTTCTTTCTTGATAAAGTATGACACTGTTTGTCTCTGATTTCTAATCCAAGATTAAGATTAAATAATCAATTACTTATTATATTAATCAAATTATATAACTCTCACCTAACTCTTACATAATCATATCCTTCTCATTTACACACCACTCTTACTCTTACATATTGATTAAAATATGACTACTTAAATCACAAAATAAATATAGATAAACATTATTTGTTTATTATTAAATCTAGCTAATCCACATTTATTGATCTTATTTAAATCCAAAACAAACATCACTTACTAATTAAAACAAATAAGTATTTTTAGAAAAAATATACTCCTAATACTCCACACATCCCCAAAAGACTTCCACTCCTAAAAATTGAAACAACAAACAATATCAACACTCTTACAATATTACAATATTACAAAAATATCATTTTTTTTACACACTACTTTATTCAAGTAAAAAGTAAAAATGGCCCCATTTTTATTTTATTTTTTTTGTTTTTTATCCTACTTTTCAAAAATTTTATTAAAATGCTCAATCTAATAAAAGTAGGAACTGTGTTAGAATAAATTACTCAATTGAATATGTTTATGACTCATTTGCACATAGTACATGTTTATAACTTAATTGTAAATAATTTTTTTAACTCGGTTGTACATATTATGACTTAGTTAAAGTTTTTAAATTAAGTCAAAAATTGAGTAAAATAATAAATTTAAAGTGATAACGTTTTAATAAAAAAATGATAACTAATTACGAGAACGTAAAATAGTATCATCATGAAACGGTCTCATATAGACCTACCTAAATTTGAATATTTCGTCTATAACTTTCAAATCGAATATGAATATGAATATTCGAATATTTATTTAAATACTATTCAAATGTATTAGTATTCAATTCGTTTTCATCTTTTTTCTTGAATGTGAAAAGTACACGATGTACTAGCTAAAAAAATGTAGTTTTTCGTGTCTTAATATTCAATTCGTTTATATCTCTATTCTATGAATGCGAATAGTACATAATGTACTAGCTAAAAAAATGTACTTTTTCATCCCATAAAAGAGTTACTACATTTTACTTTATGAAAATCATACAAAGCAGCTAATAATTTATCTTTATGAAAACTGTATACTATCTCTGTTCGCTTGAAAAGGGTATTTTTTCATTTTGATCGTCCATTTCAAATAAGGTTATTTTCTTTTTTACACACATGAGACTTACACACATCTACTAATACAACTCAAATATGGGGTTCACATTCCCATTAATATAACTACCTATTACACATTAAATAATAATATTCCTTAATTAACGTGCACAAAAATAAAAGACCCTCTTTTAAACGGACGGAGGGAGTACAATACTAAAACAATTACTACTTATACTCCCTCCTTCCGGTTCTAAGGTATCCATTTGCTTTTTGCACGTGTTCGGTTCAATAGTATCCATTTGCTTTTTGCACGTGGATTAATGAGTATTATTATTATATGTAAAGTAGGTAGTTGTATTAGAGGGAAGTGGTGGACCATATTTTGTATTTTTTTACTAAATAGAAAAAATAAATACATTTGAAACAGAGACCAAAAATAATAAAAAGAATACCTTAAAAGCGGATAGAATAAGTATTAAAATATTATCCCAATATTTCTCAAGTTACTCCATATTAATATACTACTGTGGAGTATATTATTTAATATACGTCCGACAGTAAATGTAATCGCAAGTAATTTCTCATCATTCTTGAGTTGTGTTGTAAATGAATTAAATAATTTGAATTCAATTCGTTATTCGAATTCGAAAAATTCGACTTAGAATGCGAATTCGAATAAATATTTTAGTTTAAATAATATTTGAATCGAATATGTTTAATAAAATATTCTATTCGAATATTCGCGAATATATTCGAATATTAATATATAATAACTATATATTACTTATATATTATTAATATTAAATAATTACTATACATTTTTATATATTAAATATAATATTTTGTTTTATAAATATAAATAAATATGTATATTATCTAATTTATTATTATCTTAAAAAATAAAGAGGAAAAGACATATTGTATTTTTATATTTATATATACAATATAATGTGAATTATTTAATTATAATTTTCATAATTTAATAGTTAATGTATTTAATGAGTATTTTTTCTTAAATTTATTAAAAGTACAAGAAATAAAAAAAATCCTTTAAAAGATGAACTTATAATTTCGAATCGAATTCGAATTCAAATATTTAATTTCGAATAGTTTGTTTATTACTTTCGAATCGAATACGAATTCGATTTCGAATTTGGTTATAATCTAATTCGAATTCGAATATTCGAATATTTAATCAAATACCATTCAAATACCTTAGCATTCGATTCGTTTACAACCCAACTCTTCAAATATCTTAGTATTCGATTCGATTCTATTCAATTCAATTCATTTACAACCCTATTCTTCAGTGCACTCGATCATTTTCTCAAAAAAATAAAAAATAAATAAATAAAATGTTGTTAGCACGTAGGGAGTATTTTCTAAACAAACGAAGATCCAAACCCGCCGTCAGAAAACCTGAATTAACCTCAAGTGGCCTTCAACTCATTTTAGCCGCACTTTCCATCACCGGAAAATGATGTCAGCCGAAGGAAACCTCGAAAAAGAACGCGGAATTCCCACTACCAGCCCCATCGACGACGACGGCGATGTACCAACGCTAAGTTCTCACGCTCTCGAGGCACTCAAAGAATTTCTTGCCGAACAGAATCGGGATGCTGTAGCTGAAGATGCGGAGGAGGTTTCCCTGGTGGCAGAGGACTGGCGCCTCAGCCAGTTCTGGTACGACCGCCGAACTGCCGAAACTATAGCCGCCGAGGTTGCCACTCTTTGTGAAATCATTCCTTCTCCTAGCGTCGCATGTATTGCTTGCCCTACTCTTTATGCCTATCTCAAGGTATTCCATACTGTGCTAGTTTCGTTTCTGTTATTGCTTCTAGTTGAAATTTGTTCTTAGGGTTTAGCAAGGTTCTGTTATCAAAGCTCTGCGTACCACTCAAATCTTATTGTATGCTTTTGAGGTATTTTTGTGCCAGTCGATCTGCTAGGGCATTTTCTTGTTTTCCATCACTTATTTTGATTCGAGTGTTGGTTGAATTGAGGGTCTAATGGCTTGTGATTAATTAGAAAGATAATGACATAGCATTTATGTACCCTTCTACATGAGTTGTAGTCAGTTTTGGGAATTTTCAATGACCTGAATTTTACCTCTTGATATTGTGAAATGTTCAGAAAATTGTTTCGGGAGTGCCAATACAGCTTCTTGAGTACGATAAAAGATTTGAGCAATATGGGAGCGATTTCACTTTCTATGATTACAACAAACCAGAGGACCTTCCGTCATCATTGAAGCTTTCATTGCCAATTGTAGTTGCAGATCCTCCTTACCTGGTAAGAGCTCTTTGTTTCTTCACTATAATAATTGGTCTTGATTTGACAGTTTGAGTTCTGTTAGTGGATACATATATTCATCCAAGCCTAATTATTCACAGAAAGTTTATAAGTGGAATTAATGCTGTGAAATTTATTTGTTGTTGATTTGGTTGTGTTGTTGACATTACAAGCATGTTACTTGGCTGCATGAATATTTTATGTTAATGATGAGATAATTAGAAACAAAAATACATCATTTTCAGGTTTAGTTGTTGGACTTTGCTTTTTAAGGATTTACTAAGGCGATGTGAGTTGAGTGATTTTTGGATGGATGTGAGATTCGTAGTGGCAAATCCATTGGTGTCTTGGATGCAGTGAATTTTCCAGCACTTTCATTTTTAAATAATTTTATAGGGAATTAGGTGGATGTGAAATATTCCCAAAGCAACCTAAACGTTATTAATTCTCTTGATGAGATATATTGTCTGTTTGAGCTGCAATCTGTTCATAGATACGGGTCAAGCAGTGCAGGCTTCCACTTAAATTCCTCGTTTATTGTATACTGCATGCAAAGTGTCATTGTTAAGAGATGTTTCTAGATAAGTGCATTGTTGTGAGTGGCGAGAGGCGCACATAGGTGCAATGGGCCTGTCTAGAATCTGAGGCGAGAGGCGAGCCTTTTGTACATGGAGGGCATAACATTACCTATAAATCCTACGCTTGAATTTAAACTATTTGGCACATAATTATCCCCTAATAATTATAGTTAGTTTTGTGCCTTTTAATAACACATTGAATGTGAAATTGTGAACACATAATCTAGATACTAATTAGAAACAAATAAATATACTATACTTAAGTTCAACTTTAAATGTTCAAGACAATAGCATAAAGTACATCAAGTAAAATGGTTAGCAATGTAGCAGACTAATCAATAATCGTCTTGATGACATGATTGATGATCCTCATCATAGTCAAATAGTACCCCTCTTGTGGGAGAATAGAGTATAATTTGCTTCGCTGAAGTTTATGAGAATAATAGACACTCTGGGTAGAAGAGGCTGTGGGTAGTAATAATTAAAAGACAAAATACATCTTAAAATTATGAAGAAAGCATGTTTGGAAGGCAGCTAGGGTGGGTGTGTAACTGGTGCCCCCCAGGTGGAGAGCAGAGGCGCGCATAGCACCTACCTCAATCTAGAGAAGGCGCAATACTTGAAGCCTCTAGGATTCATGCCAATAACAACTATGGCCTTGTGTATCTAATTGTCTGTTTATTAGTTTTCTAGTGTGGACTCTGATTCTGAATTAGGATATTTTAGGATTGGATCATGGATTTATGATTGATGCATACTGTTTAAGTCGGGATCCTTTCCTATACTGCAATGGATGACAAATATATTATGTTCTGAACTGGTTTGCCTGCAACCTGTAGATTTAATACTTTTTATTGACATTGGATGGAGCTGTTGAACAATGATTTTTATCTCAGAGCAAGGAATGCTTGGAAAAAGTTGCAGAAACGATTAGATATCTATCTAGACCAGGAGAATCGTATGTGCTATTACTCACAGGTAAACTTTTATTTTCAGTATGTTGATTACTGCTTTTCAGATGATGAAGTTGTTTCAGATTTTCCAAAAATACATGATGAGTCAAAGCTTGGTCAGCAAATTTATAATATGTTATTAACTGTACTCTGGGAAGGTAATATCATCCTTAAACTATGATAATATACAATCCCGAGAAAAGCTGCTGCTGAATGCCCATCTTCTCTTGAGCTTATATGATATTGCTGCTTTCAAAAGCCAGGTAAGATGTAGTGATTTAGGTTAACTGATCAACATTAATCACCTTAACTCTTTTTATATAGGCGCTGTGCAAACGGATTTGGCTGCTGAAGTTTTAGGGTTGCGACCATGTGGTTTTCAACCACAGCACACAAGCAAACTTGGCAATGAGTTTAGGCTTTTTACGAGCTACAATCCTGGGGCAAGGCTTGATGGGTGGGAGGAAGAATTATAGTGCCTCTCTCTCTATTTCTCTCCAAGATTGTGATCACTTGATGCCGCAGAAGCTCAACTCTACTCAGAGCTGGGTAGTGTCGATAATATTGAGATTCTTGCTCAGTTTTGTGATTTAGGGTGAGGAATCACGAGATAAATTTGAAGCTACACTTCTTTACAGGGTAAATTGTGGCTTTCACCTGAGATTAGGATGTATCCACGTTTGTCTTTTAACTTAAAGAGATGCTGTACTTGGTTTGGGTATGAACAGTAGAAAATGAGAATAGATATATGTTTGTTCTCATTTCTCATAATTGGTGTAACTGTAGAATATTGAGATTTGAAAATTTTCACGGCTAAAACTTGTGTGTTCTTCAGGATACCGTGCCCTCAAATCTCATACTACTTTTCGAAAGTTGTATCATTTACTAAATATTATCCTCTTTAGTATAAAATTTTATATCCTTGATTTTATGAGGAAAAAAATTAATTTTTTTAATTAAATATTTATACAATTCACATTTTAACCAACTTTTTCGATTAAAAAATTGTAATTTGGTATAAACACTTTTAAACAACATATTATATCGAGTGAGGCTCCTGTGCACCCGGGCGCACGGACCACATTCCGTGCGCCTTTACAATTTTCATGCCCCTTTACCATTTAAACCCCTAGCAATACATAGGTTTAAATAGGATTGGAGGGGAGGATTGTGTTCACATGGGGACACGGAGCATCTTTCTGTGTCCCCGGGCGCACAAGAGCTTTTGCCTATTATATCTTTATACATTTTATATACTTGGACAGAAAAAATCAACTAAAATTAAAAATTAGAGCAACTCTAACGTGAGACTGCACTGATCAATTTTTTTTTTTAAAAAATAGTATCGCTTTTCTGCTCCATTAATTTTTGCATTGAATTGTACGCATTATTTATTATCCGTGTTATGAAATTTATTTATTTATTCTATGACTTTTTTTTTATTATTTGTCTACTTAAATATTGGGTTGATTATTCTCAAATACACACTTTTAAACATACTCCCTCCGTCCCGTTTCAATATTTACGTTTTTATTTTGAGCGTTCCATTTCAATATTTACGTTTTCCTTTTTGAAATATAGGACCCATCTAAAATAATTAATAAAATGAGACGGATGGAGTATTTACTGTGAGATACAAGGTGAAAAAAAAAATCACTCTCCACTACGTAAATTAACATTAAAGGGACCAGATTACCCTTAATGAAATAAATCATTCAATTTCATCTTCTGCTAATGTTTCCTCCCGCATGAACTCAGCAACCGCCGCCTCTCCTCTGCCCCCATCGCGGCTGCGCATCCTCTTCCGGACCACCATCCACCACCACCATGAGGTCCATTTTCTAGCTCCACTGCAACCAATCCCTTCCGCTTTTCCAAGCTCAAACAACATCGTAGCCCTGAGGTCCTGGAATCCGCCGTAGGCTTTCATCAATCTCACTCAACCTCAAGATCCAGGCGCCCTCCTCTTCCCCGCCGCCGCCGCATGGGCCAGCTTTCGTCGTTCCAAGTCGGTGTCTTCGATTGGGGATTTCACCGGCAATTAGATCATAAAGTGGTGGAATTGTGGATGGGGCTGGATCTTATCCCGAAATCCTACTTTCGCTTCAGATCTAGAAATGAGCGATGAAGAAACAAAGAAGAAGAAACGGGTACTTCAGACCCGTGAAGATGGCGTAGCCGGACGACGGTGTTTCAAACCCGCGCTAGAAGCCACGCTGTCGGCAGCAGCATGGTCACTGATGGCGGAGGTGACCCGGAGACTTCAAAAATCGTAGTCGCTGATGGCGGCCGGTGGTTCTTTGGCGCTGGCTGACGGTGTCGTGTTTCCGGCGGTCGAGGGTGGTAGTGAGCCGACGTGGAAAAGACCCAACTTCCTTTGAATCTTCAGCCGTTCACGTCTTTTGCTCTTCTGGAAAGAAAATGGCTTTCACGCCAACTTTCCCCTTTTGAAAAAAAAAAAAAAAATTGATCCCAATTTTGACTTTTCAAAGCTTACACCATTCTCAAATTAACTTGGCATTCTACCATCCACGTGACCTTCCTTCTATATAATTCCAAAATTAAATTAAATTAAATTGGGCTAATTAACTCTTTTTCCAATTTTCACTTGGCCTGCCCAATATTTTGTGCCTCAACTCTTAGTAATGTGAAAAAAAATTGTGAAAAAAAAGAAATGTGCAAAAAATTGTGTAAAAATGTGCCAATTGTGAAAAAAAAAAATCCATCGGACCGTCGCATGACATCCGTCGGAACTTAAAATGTGAAAAAACAAATTGTGCAAAAAAATTCGTCGGACTGCCGCCGGTTGCAGGATCTCTCCCGGAAATTAAAATGTGCAAAAACAAATTGTGCAAACACATAGGGGTATTTATGGTATTACAATCATAATTGTGTAGTTATGAGTAATAGTGCATTGATTCATGTAGTTTATAGCAATTATGCATTATGTTATGTATCCAATAGTAAGTGACCCTAAATATTTATATAAAACTGTCTTATAAAAAAAATTCTATGTAATGAATAAGAAGTGATAAAATTTTAATAAAAAGTAAAATTCGAATTAATAAATTAATTAGTTTTTTACCGTGTTTACATCATAAATCCTTGTAAATTTTATGATTTCCCTTAATTGAAACACTCTAACAATACATAGATATATAGAATTGGAAGGAGAATCATGAACCCGATTTACACGAGTGTTTGTACAAGGGTTTGTTTTAATAAAAAGTGGTAGTGATGCAATGAATTATTTTATTAACAATTTATAATAAATAAAGAGTAATAATAATTTTAATAAAAACTAATAATCTTTTAAATTTTAATAAAAAATAATAACTATTTACAAAAAGAGTGAGGCTTGCGTGCGCCCGTGCGCACGGGAACACATTCCGTGCGCCTTTAAAAATTTAGTATTATGGGTAAGGGTATATTGTTTTGGTCTAAAAGTATACACTTTAATTAATAAAAGATACATCATTTTGTTCTAAAGAGTATACACTTTTTTCTTTAGAAAATAAAGGGTACACATTTTTATACTAAAGGGTATATAATTTAACACAAAATTCTAAAGGTGCACGGAGTGTTGTCCATGCGTCCAGATACACACAATAATTTTCTTTAAAAAATAAAGGGTACACATCTATATACTAAAGGGTATACAATTTAACACATAATTCTAAAGACGCACGAGATGTGGTCCGTGCGCCTAGATGCACATAAGTTTTTCCCTTACAAAAATATCGTCCCGTTTTATTTCTTATCAAGCTTTTGAAGATCCAAATTTTAGAACTTAACCGGTTCCATCATAGGACGAACTGATCCACGCAATATCAACTTTCAAAATATTTGGGTGTATACGAAGAATCCGGTGTTAATAAGTTGAAATGAGGGCTACTATACCCGGAAAGGTAACTTAAAAGACACCGACCCGATCATAGCTTGACAAAACCGTTTCCTTTTTTAGTTTCAATTAAGCAATCAAAATCTGAGAAACGTTTGAATCGAATCGAAAAACCTCGAATATTTCGGAGAAAGATGAGATCAAACATTGTCTCCGAGGTACTGTGCTTTTTCTTCTCACCTCTCCTCTCCATGGAATGTAAATGCACTCTTCTTTTAATGTAACAGTTCGACAATGTGCAACTAGGGTTTACAATTTCTGGGGTTTAAGTGAGTTGGGAACTCGATTTTACTCAATTAAAATCATGTTCTTGATTAGAACACTTCGTGATCCCACGTGAAATCATGTTTCGTATTATATTTTCTGCATTTCAAGCTGAATTTATTTAAAATGAATTTAGAGGTATTATGTTAGTAGTCATGGAGATCACATTTACTTGTTTCTATCATGTTTTTAGGTTATAACAAATGTACGACTTTGTAGTCTATTGTGAATTGTTCAACTGTTTGTGTAGGCTGGATTTCATACTAGATTAAATCAGTGGTGGGAAGGCATTCCTTTCTTAACGTCGGCAATAGTAGTTGTTTGTGGAATCATTTACTTGGTTTGTTTGTTCACCGGGTATGACTCCTTTGCCGAAGTATGCTTCTTGCCTTCAGCTGTTGTTTCCCATTTTCAAGGTAAGTTATTCTTGTCAATTGGGGCATCTAAATTCTAATGTTATGCATCATTTTTTAGAATACCCTTTTTGGTTTGTTGACATTAGTGAATCATTTCAGATTTAAATTATACTAGTCTTTTCTACATTTTAATAGGTATGTCTCTGCTCATTTCACGTTTATATCTTCAATAGGAAAAGATGTTACTATATTGATATTTAGTTGGTCCACAGTTCAAAATGTTGCATATTTGGTTCATTGGTTGCCAATACTCCTTTTTGTTTTTTTTTTGTTTTTGTTTTTAAAAAAAAAAAAATTACTTCAGGTAGTACGCAACTTTAATCTTGTATTATTTGTTTTAAGTTCATTCCACTGGTCTGTTGTGACTTACTTTGAGATAGTTTGGGTGTGGAAACTATAGTGTTGATCGCAAAAAGGAATTGACCATCCTTTGTAGGACAGTGTAGGACATCGGAATGTTGAACTATGAACAAAGAAGGGCATGAGAGAAAAGCCTATTGACTAGTGATTGTGAGGCCCCAATTCTTAGCTGGAAGGGACACCAAAGGCCTCTGCCCTTCCATCCCTTGGATGGATGGAGAGAGTGCTTTTGGTTTTTTCATGTTGTCTTAAGAGTTGAACATTGGTTTTTCGTTTTGGTTATCTTTTGACTCATCACCCCCTAAGAATACAGAATCTAGTAAAATTTACAAAGATCAGGACACAGTCCAATGATATTTTATTCTTCTGTGATTCAGTTTGGCTACCTCTGCACAGAATAAAGAATCTAGTACAAAGATCTACACTTAGTCCAATTATATTTTATCAGCCGTGGTGTTGGTTTGAGATTGGAAGATGTTGATGAGTCTCAGACTCTCAGTATCTTATTTATTTAGAGATCTTTAAAGAATCCATTATTCAAGGAAATTTTGCAAAGGTGGTTGTGAGATGCGATTGACATGATTGTAATCTATTTCTGGCATAAAGAAAGTGTGCTACTTTATTTTCTAAGAAATGTTTGCTGGAAAAATGCACAATTTGGTAAAATATAGGGAAAAATACCTACAGTTGATAGGTTCCTTGAAATGTGAAAAGTTAATTCAATTGATAGGTATGTAATAATATTGTAATGTAATAGTCTTATTTTTTGGTCATATATGATGGTTGAACCCCCTTTAATTTTATAATGGATGGTAATCCTTAAACCGAATTATTTCCAATCTACATTTATACTCAAATTATTCAAACTATAAACTATATGAAGGAGGCTCGAATTGCTGAAAAAAAGTGCATTGCATGATTTATATATTGACTTTTAACTTCAATTCCATTAAAAATAGGAAAAATATCTTTAGTTTCTGGTAAGATGAGATGAGCTTCAGTTTAACGTTTGATTGAAAGGGTTGTTTCATTCTCTCACTGTAATTTTGCAACATTTTTTAACTGATAAGTTTAGTACGATGCTAATTGAACTTAGGTTGAAATTTATACGAGTCTTTTACATACTTTTTGATGATTTATTTCCTAGATAATCACAGATTTATCTTAGTTTTGACTTGCAAATTTTTATACCCTGACTCGTCTTGAGTTTCCTTCTTTTTTTTTTTCTTGTAGGAAAATTCACTCTAATAGAATTTTCATAAGTGTTCTCAGTTGTTTCTGTCCCCCCCCCCCCCCCCCCCCCCCCCCCCTTCTGCAGTTTACAGGATTTTCACCTCAATTCTTTTTCATGGTTCTTTACTCCATGTTCTCTTCAACATGATGGCATTGGTTCCCATGGGCTCTGAGCTGGAAAGAATTATGGGATCCATCCGGTTGCTGTACATAACAATTCTACTGGCTACAAGCAATGCCATATTTCATCTTGTTATTGCAGTACTTGCAGCTTATAACCCATTCAGTTCTTATCAAGATTTCATGTATCAGTGCTCAATAGGATTTTCAGGGATCCTGTTCTCCATGATAGTAATCGAAACAAGTCTTAGTGGAGTCCAATCTCGAAGGTTCGTGATGTTGATTGCTTATAATGTAATAGTGTTATTTTATTTGAGATACATGTATATTTTAGCTGTGCTATTTACAGATCATCTCCCTCTATATATTCATCATCTACACACTTTCTTTTCTTTTGTTTATTTAATCACAAAATACACCCTCTTCACCCAAAATGCCTTTAAAAATTATGAATTATAGTCCACCTGATTTACAACTATTTCTGTCTTCTTTACTCTTACGTCTCTTATGATTTGAAGAAAAAAAAAACTTACTATTTCAACCCAACAACGTGAATAGAATTAGAGATTTCTCACATAGCTCTTGAGCTTGATTGATAGACAAAATAATTTGATGTTATCTGCCTGTAACCAGGCATTAGGATCTGGCTTTTTGTGAGATTGTGTTTGGTTTGGAAAATGTTTCCAAACATTCACTTTCTGCATGATTGATTTATATAAAATGACTTGAGGGAATAATTGAACAAATGTTATTCGAACCCTCTGGACAATTTTTTTCAGCATGGATGAAATATTCAGATGCTGGGGAGGGAATATGCTAGTTGTATTTCAACAATGACTGTTTCATAAAAAAATTAGACTGCTTTGAAATGTATAGAATGTCCGAAAATTGTTCATCGAAGTGGAAATTGTATTTGAAGAATTTTTTTAGGGTGCTCTTTTATTGAAATAATTCAACGGAACATATTGGATGAAGCTATGGAACGAGTAGACCTACAATTTCTGAGAGAAGACATATTGATATTGTTAGGATGAAACTGAGCAAGTCTGATACCATTGGGCTGAGTTCAACGTGTTCATGTTTTCTCAAATTTGAGTTCAGTTCGTTTGAAAAACACTGAGTTCCATTAAGTCGAGCTAGTTAGAGTTCAGCTCGTTAAAAATTCATTCACAAACAAATCAAGTCTCGAGTTTGGCTTGAAAATATATAAGTCCAATAAGCTTAGCTCGAGTTTGACTAAAAAAAGTTTGTTAACAAGTAAAATTTGAACATGTTTGTGATCCAAGAATGGGGAGTTCAAATGGGGAGTTTATGATCCAAGAATCTGTATATTTTACGCTTAACATTAGAAAGTAATGGTTTAAAGGTTGGAGATGGGAGCCATGAGTTTGGAACTTAAAGTATTTGTTTCTTGATGTGATTTTACGTGCATCTGTTGTGAGCTAGAATAAATGTGGGCACTTATCTAAATTTCATTTATCTTTGCAGCTTCTTTGGGCTGTTTAACGTGCCTGCAAAATGGTCAGTGTTGTTATACTGAATGCTTTGTATGGTTTTGATGAACTTAGTTTCTTAACACCGGTAAATATGTTTTCTGCATTAAGTGCAGGTATGTATGGATATTGTTAGTGGTGTTTCAGTTTCTGATGACAAATGTTTCGTTGCTTGGACACCTATGTGGCATTTTGTCCGGATACGCTTGTAAGTTATCCAACTTTGTTATGTACTTCCTTGTCCATGTATCCTTCCTTCTCTACTTAGCATACGTTTTAGATGTTCTTAATTATATTCTCTTGGCACCAGATACTTTTGGGTTGTTTAATATCTTAATTCCTGGGACATCATTCTATTCATCCATTGAGTCCTCTTCCTGGCTAGTAAGTTTACTTCACAAGCTGTTGCATTGTATATATTCTATGTCTTATATTTATATTTTTTTTTCCTACGGGGAACTCATGTATAGCTCACTTCCTTCTCTTTGATCAATTGATGTTGAAATTAAAACTTGGATTGGCATCATCAAAATAAATTTCATGTTCATGGATCAGCATTTGTTTGCTGTCATAGAGATGTTGGACTGGACTCTTAATATATACACTTTCATAGATCATATGATCAAAGGAAAGATCTAGTACATTTTAAATGTTGAGAAGATGACCCACTTCCCTTGTCTTTTAGTTTAGTTGTGGTGGGAATGGTGGTCACAACAAACGGAATTTGTGGCCTGCCAAGAGGTTTGGTGAGTGGTGATGCATCCTTTGGAAGATTTTACAAGTTTTCGTGACAGCACTGCTAGTCATGGATTGACTATAGAATTTATTTAGGACCATTTTTGTTCTATTGCATTGCCTACTCAGTGCTTAGTTGTTAGCTTCATTTACACCGACATATTTTTGTGTAATTGTAATTCTTGTTAATTACACATGTCTCTTCTCCACTATTATACTCATCATTTTGCGGCACAGTCTACTTGCGTTAGAAGACCTAAATTTATGTTGTGCACCGGCAGCAATACTTCTGGTCATATCCCCACATACACAAGTCAAAGCACCCCGTCAAGGTCGGTCATATATATTTCTAATTAGTAGATTCAATCTATTAGCATATCTTATTAATCTTTTATTTATGTCTTATATATTTGTTTATTCTTTCTACAGTGGATTACTCTCTGGAAATATGTGGGGAAATCTGTCTTCTTGGATGCCACAAAGAGAGAATTCTTCACAGGTACAACTTTGCTGCAATTCTTGCAATGTTCAGTGTCTTATCTACTTGGGTTTTGGATGCGTTTTCAATTTCATGACCTCTTGACACTCTATGTTCAGAAACTCAACCCAATTGGTCTCATAGGATAGTTGTGTGAAATGAGGAAAAGAGAATCACAGTGATACGAAATGAGGGGAAAAAATGTGAAACAAGTTCATGTTTTGATTTCATTTTACGAACTAAATTCTGTTCCAGTTGGCTACTCTCAGTATTGTATAATGAAGATCTAGGATTTATGGCTGTAGTGTTTTACACTTATCTTCATTATTACACACACAGCTTCTTAAGTCAAAAGATATTACTACATTGTGCAGATGTTATGGGGAAATTACTTGATATCTTCCTGTGTGAGCTCGAAAGTTACCGAAGTTTTTAGAATAATGTGATAATATTCAAGTAGTATAACTTTAGCAAATAATATAAATTGAGTAAATTTAACGCGCATTGAATGCAGGCAACAGCCGCAACACAAGGTGACAGCAGGTTTCCTGGGAGAGCCAGAACACTTGGTTCCGGCACAAATCAAGCTGCTGCAGTTGCAAATTCTGATTCTACTTTACAAACTAGACTTCTGGATGATGTGGACGACCTGGATCAGCAATCAAATGCAGCCAGATTAGGGGGAGGGCAGCGGACATCAGATGGGAGGTACGTTAATGGAAAAGCCATTTTAAGTCATCTATGGTTTGTAATATGCTATAAATTTTTATTTGTTTATTTTTTGGCTGCTAAATGATCCTTTGAATAAGTCCTAGTTAAACAATTTGTGAAAGCATTAGCAGCACTTCCTATTTTGTTGTTGCCTTGAATAGTGGAAAATTCACATAATGCTATTTATGGAGGTGTAATCAAGCCTTGTCTTAGCTAAATGATCCTTTGAATAAGTCCTAGTTAAACAATTTGTGAAAGCATTAGCAGCACTTCCTATTTTGTTGTTGCCTTGAATAGTGGAAAATTCACATAATGCTATTTATGGAGGTGTAATCAAGCCTTGTCTTAGTCAAATAGTATTAGGTCGAGCTTGCTGAGGAACTCGATGCCAAGTTTCACTCAAGGTCAATCAGCTGGGGGTTTTTGATTTGGAGTTGACTTGAGCTCAATCAGCTATAGATTTTTGATTTCGAGCTTGACTCGTATCAGCCAAACCACTTCAATAATTTTCTTGAACATTGTGTAATTCAAATAAAAAAGGTTTGATAAAGCTCAGTTTGGATAAATGCAGATAAATATAGGAAATATCTAAATATGTCAATGGTAAATTAGTAAAGTTACATAACCTAGACTTTACGATACTCAGAAGCCTGTCGAGTTTTAAGTTTTTTTGGCTGATCAACCATTAGCTTGCAAGTCTGCGAACTCAACTTCTCCTAGCTAAAGTTATTGGCTTCATGCCGCTGCAGTCTGATATTGATTAGCTTCGTTACCAATTTTCTTTTTTTCAGTCCCCCGGTGGTAAATAGCGCAGCCATACCTGCTAGAATGCAAAACAATCAGGTTTTGATCAAGGATTGTGTCTTTCTGCCTAGTATCCTGTGATTATCTTGTTTAAGCTTTACACAGCTTGTAACGATGTAGGGTTCAATTGCATCTGAAGAGGAAATTCAGAAACTTGTCGCAATGGGTTTTGACAGGGTAAAAGATATAACTCAAAAACCATAGATTCTGGCTTGGCTTCTGCACATGGGCTCTTTTTGCCTTTTTTTTTTTAGTTGCCTAAACTTATTATTATTATTATTATTATTATTTTAAATTGAACTTCCTCCTTTCTTCTTATTCACCAGACACAGGTAGAAGTAGCAATATCAGCTGCTGATAGAGATTTGAACGTTGCTGTGGAAATACTGATGAGCCAACAGGTACTCTTTTTAAATTTTCCATATTTGGCCAAATGCATCAATCAGTATCCTGCATTTGATTCGCGTTTTAGCCATCAACACACCACATTAGAATCCATATTTTAAAATTCATCATTTTAGTCATCCATAGATGGTACTTCATTTTAGATGTCTGGATTCTAAATTGATTTGCTACTAAATGCAACAGTCGCTAACCATAATGATGATAAAAATCAAATGTAGAAACCATTTTATCAGAGTGCAAAGCTGATTGTCTAATCTTATAAGTTAATAACAAATTTGATTTTATTGAGTCCGAGCATCTTGATTAACAGGGATAGACGATGATAAACTCTTGCGAATGAGACGAAGATTCCTTTGCAGGCGAAGAAATCCTGAAAGCTACATTCACATACTAGATGTCAAGGAAGTTGTGTATGTACATATCTCAAAGAACTAAAGATACCTGGTATTTGTACATTTTTCCATTATCTTTGTTGAGATTGACCTGTAAAAGACTGTATTCATATTTGTGACCACATAACTCAAAAGGCTATGCATGGTCATCAACAAAGTCTTTCTCTCAATGACATATTACACCAAGAGAGAACCAAATTCAATCCACAGACCAATACTGCTACACCTATATCAAGAAAATGCAGGTAACATATGGTGCAGCTAGCGTAAAGAAATGTTTGTCGGTTTCTTTCCTTCAGGGCAGTCGGAAAAGTTGTGCCGATACAAACAACTTGGGAAGAAACAGAGGTCCAAATGAGGCTGGATAGGATAAGCTGGAATATGGTTCCATGATTAAAAGATGGTTAAAAAGTTTAGTTGCATGATGTATTGTTTAAGTATGGGCAGTCGTTTTACATTTTAAATGATCAAAATGGATGACTCAATTAAAGATTTTCTTAAATTGTTTTGGAAATGGCAATCACAATTCACAAAAGAATCTAGTTATGCTTGAAACTCAAGTAGCTGAGGAAGCTTGAATGAAATGTTCAATCCCTACCAACATGAATTTTGAGGTCATGATTAGCTTGGTCTAATATAGAGATGCAAACCATTTCGAATCGAGTTGAATATCAATATATTTAAATATTTGATTAAATATTCAAATATTTGTTTTTTTTTTAAGTAAAGCAATAAATGAATTATTATAATATTCATATTAAATTGTTAATAATACATTTACCTAATAATAACTTTTTCTTTTATCTAAAAAAATTGTGATAAACAAAAAGGAGAAGATATTTAGTTTTGTAACTTCGAGAGAACCTAATTTTTGTCTTATAATTTTTAAATTTTAAATTTTAGTCTTTTAACGTCAATTGTAGTCCTTCAATTTTTTACTTTTTCATTTTTTGTTCTTTAGCAGTTTTTTTTTTTTTACAAAATTTATTGGACTTACAAAATTTACAATACTTTGCAAGTTATATAAGTTTTATTATTTATTTTTGAAAAATTATCAAAATTGAAAATATTATAGGATTAAAATTAATACAAAATATTAAAATTGAAAAAATAAAATTGTGGGATTAATTTTGATTATATCAAAAGTACAAAATTTAAATTGATATAATCTCACATAAAAAAGGTAAAGTCTTGCGTGCGCTTGAATACATGGATCTAGATTCGTGCGTGTCCAATTAAATATTATATTATTGTGTATGAAATGTAATACTCTTTAATATAAAAATTTATACTTTTTATTTTTCTTAAAAATCTTTGTAAGATAATAATACTTTCAGGGGCCGTTTACATAATGGGGTAGGAATACCCTCAAATAAGGATAAATTAACCCTAGATTGTTAAGCCAACATATTCCTTGAAGCCATTTCCGTTTACATAGAGAGTTGGGAGGATTACATATTTACTAAATTACCCTGAATATTTAATTGAAGCACAGGCTTAGTTTGATTCCTTTCATTCGAAGTACAGAGTATCTCTCTCTTCTTCTTCCCTAAATACTTCAATCCATAACTCATAACCCTGCATCTAAAATCTTAAATTCTTTAGTCTCAGAAATCTAGTTCCATACAGCATACAACATCGATTTGTCCTCCAATATCTTTAAAAATTATTTATTCAACAATTACAACCTACTGCAAGATCGAAATGGACGAGAGTTGTACATGAGCTTGGATTAATCCGAGCCCAAGCAACCATCACCAAAACTCCACCATTTCCAACTTAAAAAAAAAGAAGCCCGCAACTAGCCCGATTCACATGATTAAAATCGAAATTTGTGATTCGAAAAATGAACCACGAATAAATGAAGGATCCAAATAAAAGAAGCACAAAATCAGGGGGAAAATGCGTGCCATGGGTTAGGGTCTTGACTACGGCGGCCGCCGTTGGCAGATGGCAAGGTGATAGCCGATAGGGATGGTCGGTTATGGTTGGGAAGAGGAGGGAGAAGAAGAAGGTAAAAGGGGTTGTCTGAGGTTTGCAGAGAGAGAAGGGGAAAGTAAAGAAAGAGAATATATTAAAAAATTGGTTTATTCCAAAATATAAGAATTTTGTAAATTTCATTGATTAACCTCCATGTTAAAATTTATTAGCTTATTTTGGGCTGTTTAGTTAACCACTGCCACGTAGGATTTTGCCCCAGGTCGATGGAAGCCCGGGTGTTATCCCTTTTTATTACCGTGTAAGTAAACATATGCATGAATGGATTAAAAGAGGATTAACCATTCATAACCCCTCATGTAAACGGCCCCTCATAGTTTAATAAATCATTTCAATAAAAAAAAATTATACATTTAGACTATGTTTGATTTAGGTTCGGACGCCAGGTTTAACTCGATCTTAATATTATACCATTATGTATTGTATATAATATTCTCTTGTGTAAAAATTTATACCTTTATGTTTCTTAAAAATCTAGGTCAAATATCAATACTTTTATAATTTGTTGAATTGATCTTAATTCGGTTGCAGATAAATGACCGATATGAATTCCCATTGGAGCTTGATCTTGATAGGGACAACGGCAAGTATTTGTCGCCTGATGCGGATAGGAGTGTGCGAAACCTGTATATGCTTCACAGGTTTATACGAACCCCTTACATTTAAAGCTTAAACTCTATATTTTTCTATTTTTATGTAATATTTTTCCTGCATGTGTGTGTTGCTTAATATGTAGAGATATGGCATTGTAAGGGCTTTGTCTATGACTCTATGCCAAGTGTTTAAACAGCATGGTTAATCGACAACCTTGATTATTTTTCACCTGATACTGTTTCAATTGCCTTTTTATATGTTTGTAATGATCTTGGTCTTGTGGTCTTGATTATTGGTTGGATATTTGAGTCAAAATTTTTTGTGAAGTAGATGATGTATCTGGATAATGTGCCGTAGTTTTTTTTCTCTTTACTTACTGGTTTTTCATGTTTATATATTTGTGTTGGTCCAGTTGTGGCAAGCATCATTAGTGGTCAATATTTATACATACTAATGTAGCTTCAAGAATATTATCTTTCAATTCTCACTTAACCAAATTATTTTCCTCTATTTCTTTGGCAAAAGTGTTTTGGTTCACTGTGGTGGGGTCCATGGTGGACATTATTATGCTTTCATCAGGCCAACTCTCTCTGATCTATGGTACGTGAAAATATTTCTGAAGAATTTTCTGTCTTTTTCTCCCCTTGTGCATATTTACACTTAATAGATGAAATATAATGAACTAGAGTCTCCCAGTTTCATTAATGATGGGCACTGAACAGAGACTGCATATATTTTTGTGACAATGGCACAATGCACAGGTTAATTCAATCCTATGTTCTTAATGATCACTCACATCTTACAGTGTATATTTTGTATGTTTATATTTGCTTCATCTTGAGTACTTGGGTTTATTTTTCATTATGAAATTATTTCATGCTTATGATCCACTTTTTCAGGTACAAATTTGATGATGAGAGGGTCACCAAAGAAGATGTGAAGAGGGCGCTAGAAGAGCAGTATGGTGGTGAGGAGGAGGTGATATGCTAATATTTTCAATGTCCATTCTCCTGAATTTCTCTTCTCTTTTGTGTTCATGTTCATCCATCCTACAGTTGCCACAGACAAATCCTGGTTATAACAATACTCCGTTCAAATTTACGAAATACTCAAATGCGTACATGCTTGTGTATATACGAGTGAGTGACAAGGATAAAATAATTTGTGATGTGGATGAGAAGGACATTGCAGAACATCTGAGGGTAAATTTTTATATCGTTTATTTTGAACTCTTGAGGTTATTTTTGCATAAATTTTTTTGTTCTGAAGGCTACATTCAATGCCCTACTCACCAGATAAGACTGAAAAAGGAACAAGAAGAAAAGGAAGATAAAAGAAAGTACAAGTTAATTTCCTCATTTCATTGAAATGAATTGTGGACGCAACTTAATTACTTTGTAGGTAGCTCGAGACGAAGATTTGAGGGAACAGATTGGAAAGGATATATATTTTGATCTTGTTGATCATGATAAAGTCCATAGCTTCCGTATCCAGAAACAGATGCCTTTTAACCTTTTCAAGGTACCTTTTGTTTTATTGATTATTTGTTTATTTAAAAAAGAGTGAAATTGTTCGTAGTGTAATTGAAAAAACTGAAGTAGTGTGATTTTTCCCCTTCTGTCATAATTTGAATATACTATCAGGAAGGGATTGTTATGGAAATTTTACTTTTAGGAAGTACTGAGGAAGTTGACCCAGTTAAGTTAAAAACTGATAGGTGATCTCGCTTGTTAAAAATGATTTTACCTGTATTCTGTGTAGCCAAAAGGGAGAGATAGATGCAGTATTGTTTTAAGTGAGATTATTTATAAGAATTTGTACCTTCTAAATTTAAAGATGACCCTAATTGGGCAAAATATTGGAGATAGTAATATAACAGGCTTACGTAGAGACATCAGACATGACTTCATGGTGTTGAGCTGTGCAAGCTAGAGTATCTCTGCATGTTTTGGGACAAATGTCTAGTTCTATAAAGCAGATCTATCATCCATATTCACGTTCTATTATTATAAAATAAAATGAAACCTTATACTGCCGTCTGCCAACCAGTTTTAAATTATAATAATGACCTTGGTATTAACAATTTAACAGATTAACATTCTGATCAGAGAACCTTTGGGACCATCTTTACCTTGGCTCTTAATAACTTTTTTGACTGTTACAAATTTACAAGTCAAGACTTATTTGTTCTAAAATTTGGAACCTCTGTACATAATATGTTCAGTTTTTAGTTTTCTTTTCCCTTCTAAGATGGTCTTTGAATTGCTTTTTTTATTTTTTTCCCAAAAAAATACTCGTACGTTTTATGGTTTGTTCTTTTGATAACTAAATGCTCTATGAGCATTGGCTGTTAATTATGAGTTTTGGGATTATTTATTATTCCCTTGCTTGCGTTCCCTCCCTCTTTTTATTAATCCTGTCATTGTTAATAGATATCTCACTTGTACTTATTCTTTATGAACTTTTTCACTTGTTTGCCGAAGTGCACTATCGGTGTCTTTCCTTTTAGATCAAGCACATTCCACCAAACTGTTTTTATGTGCATTTTTTCTGTTGCAGATTGTACACTTTTGAGCTTTGGAGAGGCCCAAGGAAGATGAATTTTGCCTGGAGTTGTAAGTACTCTCTGGTATCATTGTCTAGACTGCATATGCTCTTTTCTTTTGTCATTTTGGGCCTATATTGGCTTTTTGACAATTTTTGGCATAATCTACAGAGCAAAAAATCACACATATGATGATGTTGTGGAAAGGGTGGCCCAGCACCTTCTCCTGGACGATTCATCTAAAATTCGACTTACTCCTCATAATTGCTACTCTCAGCAACCAAAGCCCAATCCTATCAAATACAGATCAGTTGATCAGCTGTTAGACATGCTTGTCCATTACAATCAGGTGGTTCTTAATGTGAACTAACTTTTAAATAACAAGTTTCTGTGTGTGAGCGATCTATTTATGGGTGTAAGATTAATTGGTACACATGATAGATCTCAGATATACTGTATTATGAAGTGCTGGACATTCCTCTCCCAGAATTGCAATGCCTGAAAACGCTGAAACTTGCCTTCCATCATGCCACAAAGGCATAGTTATTAAGGGCGCAAGGCGCACCGAGGCGCACCGAGGCATATCTGTGCCCGAGGCGCAAGGCGCACGCCTGAGGCGCGCCTCGAAATTAAATCTGTAATATAACACCATTATTTATTCTACACTAAATATAACCTATATACAACACATTTACCTAATAAAATAAGTCTAAAAGACATATAATATAACATTTTATAAGAGTATGACATATAAACTAAGTCATTTAAGCCAAAGTTAAACATGCACACATTAAAATAAGAAAAAAGAAAGAAAAAAAGAAAAAAAAAACAAAACAGCAAAACTAACAAAAAAGAAAAAAAGAAAACCAAAACAAAGTAACAAACCTGCTGTGCTTGATGCTCGGCTGCTCCAGTAGCTATAGGCTGACCGGTGGCGACGTGGCGGCCGCCGGAAACGCGGCGGACGGCGACCAGACGGGACGGCGGCAGGTGGAAGTTGGAGTAGTTTGCAGTTTGCGTCGTGAATGCTTGGAGTGAAATGAATGGGATTGGGAACCCTAACTTCTTAAATCCTTTATTTAATATTTATTATATGTTTATTTATTTTATTTTATTTATTTGATAAGTTGCTAAAATAACAAAAAGTGCTATTTCACTTATAAAAGTGTTACTTCAACTATTAAAAATGTAAAACAACACAAAAACATGACAATACTCAAGGCGCGCCTTAGGCGCGCCCGAGGCGCACACGCCGAGGCGCACAAAGGCGCGCGCCTTGATACTGCGTGCCTTGAAAAACCTATACCGAGGCGCCAAGGGTATAGCCTCGGGTGAGGCGCGCCTTAGGCGCGCCCGAGGCGCGCCTTTAATAACTATGCACAAAGGATGAGGTGCTGGAATCTTTATGCATAAACCTTGTAACATTCTTGTCAAGTGAGTTCAATGAAATTAATTGTCAATGTTTCTTCTCTTTATACAGGCAACAATCCTCAATATTAGATTGCCAAAACCAAGCACTGTTGGGGATGTGCTCAATGAAATTAAAACAAAGGTTAGCATGTTCAGTCAGCATAGTTGTAGAAGCCTATTTAATAAGTAAACATGAAATTGCTTTTTTGTTCAATGAATGTTCAATTGGTGACGAAGAATGGACTGACTACTTCTCATTATTTTTATTTTTGCATCAGTTTTATTTTTCTAACCCTTTTAAGCTAATGTGAATTTATGATAAGTTGATGACTCAATGTGAGAAAACAGCAGCACGACGTAGACATCTCATGTCTTTTGTGTTCAATGTTAGGTTGAGTTGTCTCATCCAAATGCTGAGCTTAGGTTGCTTGAAGTTTTTTATCACAAAATTTACAAGGTAAATGCTCTGCTCTTGACATTTCATAATTTTATTTTTTTTTTGCTTAAATTTTGCATCCAACTATTTATTCGCATATTTGTTAAGTGGCAAGAGGTAGACAGAGGTGCTAGGACCCTGAGACGAGCCGCCCCCTCTTGTACTAAAGTGCCGTACTATGTTTCTCGAACATATATACATAACTATATTCTACTTGCAACATAATTACCTAACTAAATAAAGGTAAAAATCACATGAGATCACATAATTATGCATATTAACTTATAAATAACATGATAATACATAGAACATCCATGCATAATCAACTTAAAACGTTAAAATCTTCAATACAAATAAATAGTAAGTCAACAAACAAAGTCTTCAAGCTAAAGGAAGTTATCAAATTTCAACTGATTAACTACTAGCAAACTAATCACTTATCATCCTTAATCTCATCCTCCTCTTCTTCCTCTTCAAATTGATCATTTATTCTCATTGACTTCTTCCACTTCATCCCATTCACACCTTAAATCAATTTCGATATCTCATCCTCATCCAAAAGTCTTAAAATGAGCCTTTAACCCTTTTTATCCATTTGATATTTCCTTTTAGTACTTGGTGGTCTATCAACTTCAGCCCTTGTCTTCCAGATGAACATAAACTTTCTATCCAATTGGACTCCTAACAGATCCTGTGTAATGATTTCTAGTTGAGGGTGGTTTTGTGTTTTGTACTATACCATTTGTCTGGAATCTAGTTGCAACTAGATGCTTACAGTGTCCTGTTTTCTGACCTATTCATCACATGTTTCGGTACTCTTGCCCTTTTACTTTTCAACTAGGAATGCAAAAAGTATATCCTAAATTCCTAATTGGAGTGCTTGGTTTATGACGTTTTTGTTTTTTTTTACGTAATTGGGTTTTTTCTCTTAGATTGACAGAAGCCATGGTTTGAGACTTTTGAGGCATAACCCACATTCTGCTTTCTGAATATTGCAGATTTTTCCCGTTCATGAGAAGATTGAGAATATAAATGATCAGTACTGGACATTACGCGCCGAGGAGGTAAAGTATCCTCTTCTCAAAATATAATTATTTTCTCATCTGCTGTCATTTTTCTTGTACATTTGAACAATTTAAACCACTCTTGTCATAGTCCTAAGTCTGAACATAAACTATATAATTAACCAGAGAGATTGTTAATGTTTTTATGGAAGACGTTCAATGAAGCAACAATCTTAACTACTTTATGCCACATTCAGTGAAAGTGGTAATTCATGCTGGCTTATAAATTTGTACTGTAAATATTTACATGTCTGATTGATATATGCAATCGGATCGGATTTTCTGCTTTGATAAAGCTCGTTTTTAGCTGATGATACTTGATTGTTAATACATTAGCTGATGATGCTTGTTTGTTAATACATTGGCTGATGATATTTGTTTATTAATACATTGGCTGATGATACTTGTTTGTTAATACATCTTATGATTCAAAAGTTTTTTCTATATTTTAGATTCCAGAAGAGGAAAAGACCTTGGGACCAAATGATCGCCTAATTCATGTTTACCATTTTACAAAGGAAACTTCCCAGAATCAAGTGGTACTTGTTTAATATTCATCTATATATACATTTATGTAAATCATGCACTTATAAGCACTTTTTTTTTTCCCATTTGATTTAATTGTTGTTTCTATGTCAAAGCAGCAAGTTCAGAATTTCGGGGAACCATTTTTTTTGGTCATTCATGAAGGCGAAACATTACAGGAAGTTAAAGAACGAATTCAGAAAAAATTGCAGGTTCCAGATGAGGAGTTCTCTAAGGTATGTTGTGTGTTAGGGCTAAAACACAGTTATCGTTTAAACGAATACACTTGCTAGCTCAGTTGGTTAGTAATAAGACGCAACTGTCTAATGTTATTCTTTTGCTTCAATATCCAGTGGAAGTTTGCCTTTTTGTCATTGGGACGTCCTGAATATCTCGAGGACTCAGACATAATCTCCACTCGATTTCAGGTCATATATGAGTTACAAAATCTTATTTATTTTGCTACTGTTGATACTTACCGGCTACCGCCATCCAAACATTTTTAATATGAAGTATTTTGTATTCTTATCTTCTAGAGAAGGGACGTATATGGTGCTTGGGAGCAGTACCTGGAGTTAGAGCACTTGGATACAACTCCTAAAAGGTCGTATTCTTCAAGCCAGGTAATATTCTTAGACAGCCACATTTGATCCTCTTCATTTATTGGTACCACTTTATTTGAGCAAAACTTACTGCAATTAAGATCAAACTTCAATTGAGTCTAATATCTTGGTTTATAAACATATTACTTATTTTACTTCTAATAATTGTAGAACCGCCACACATTTGAGAAGCCAGTGAAAATATACAATTAAGTTCAACTCAGCTACTAGAATGCCTCTACAAAAGAAAAGAAGTTTGAGCTCTTCAAGCACGTATATCAAAAAGAGAAGTCGCATGAAGCTATCCTACTCCCTCGTTCTTCATCGAGGGATCTGGTAATTATATTCCTTCTCTCTTTACTCGGATGGAGAGCAGGGCGTCCTATACTGTTCGGTCTATGTTGTTTGTGGTTGGTAATTCTGGGAAGGACTTCTAATCTCCTCACATTTACCTGCTTTGAATTAGTCGGAAATTTTTACCTTGTCCCCTATGTAATTTATGATGTTGAGATTTTTACTTGCTGGGGTTGTAAAGTGTTTATAGTTAGGCCTTCCTTTTTCTTCTGCATTTCACATTCATTATTTGAATCTCTCTTCTAGAATTTCCCTTCCCTTCACCCCCCCCCCCCCCCCCCCCCCCGTTTCATTTGTATCTCATTCTTTGTATAAAATAGGGGATATGGTTGTAAAAGAAACATTTGTGTTGGTTTTTTTAATATAGATAGATTTCCTCATTTTCCCTAAAACTGTACAATAAAACCATGCTCACTACCTCCATCTTGGAATTATTTGTGACTTTATTGTACAACCAAATTTTAGAAAAAGTGATTTATTTATCAGTTTTATTACAATACAATTTCCTGATGTATTAATAAGGCACCTTTCGGTCCATATCCATATCACATATACATGACAAGACATCGATTCGTTCCGTGATAAGAGTAAGACATCATTACAGTCCAAACTTGCAATAAAAGTAAGGCATTATTATGGTCCAAACTTGCAATACATTTTTCAATTCACATATTCCAAGTAATTTCAATTATCACATACGAAATAATTTAACACATATAAGATGAGAGAATCCCCACCTTAAACCTTGTAGGAATTGAACACCGACACCCTTTTTGTTTTTGGGTGATACAGTTTTTCAGGTAATAAATCAAGTCTAAATTATGTTAAGAGTAGTGCTTTTTTACAACAAGATGTATACATACAACCGGGTCAAATAACCTGATCCATTAAGAAATGGATCGCATAAATATCAAAATTAGGTTATCTCCCTAATTTTATATATATGTCTTACAAATATTGTTACATTTTACTAATTAAGGTTTTACACAATTATTATTACATTTTATTTTTTTTGGTAGATGGAGTCCACATATAACACTAATATAATTACACATTACTCCCTCCGTCCCACATCAATGAATACGCTTCCTTTGCAAAGGAAGCGTAACCATTGATGTGAGACGGAAGGAGTATATAATAAAATATTATATATCTATATTCCATAATTTCTGGGTAAACATTAAATGTAATACTTCTTCCGTCTCGGAATATTTTGCATAATTTTTTTGTAATTTACAAAGGAAATGTGAAAAAAATTCTAGGACAGAGAGGGTAATATCTATGGGATGAGAAGCCTAATTAAATTCCTTTTCATAATAAATTTTTTTAACTTTTTAATTAGATAGCAACTAAACATAGCCTTTTAAAAAAACTTAATTGAGTTGGTGGATAATTCGGTGCACCCAGCATTTATAGATTTAAAATAGGGTTTAGTGGGTAATTATTTTTAAATTTTTTTTTTTTTTTTGTAGTTTAATGTTGGAGATTAAATTAGAATTTAATAAACAGTTATGATTGTTACGTGCTGGCAGATCAGGGATTTCAATTTTTAACGTAAAATCTCCAACACAATAGGGCCCAAACTGGTATTTGACCCAATGTGCCAAGTTAAGAAATGGGCCTTTTCCATTTGGACACAAGTGACTAGACCACGGCCTAAATTTTAAGCTTTACTACATGAAATCTTTCACTTTAATTCTTACCAACATCTATCTCTCTGCTTTTGTTTAGAAATTGGCATCAAATCCAGAATTAAAGAGAGCGAGTATTGAATGGAGCGATAGAGAGAAGAGAGATTGAGGAAGAAGGCCAAATTTTTTTATCCAAGGGTAGAGTAAACACGGCTGTTAAAAAGGTTAATGTGGGTTAATCTTTACTGTTAAAAGTAACTCGCCCAATCATTTCTTAATCTCCCTCTCTTACCCCCATCATTTCTTCGTCATTTTCGCTTAGAAGACGACAACATTGGGTATCTTCATTCCCTCGCCGGCGTATTCTCTTAGGTATTTTGATTTCAAGTAGCTTATTTGGTGTGAACATGGACGCTAGGGCTTGTCTGGATGTTTCCCCTTTAAACCTCTTTTCAAGTGAGCTTGAAACCAGTGTTCATGCTTCACGCACATCACATGTTTGATGAATTGTTTCAAAGAAAAATATAGCTGCTACATATTTTTATGGTGTGATGAGTATGTCACTTTTATTGCTCAGTACTTCAAGCCTATTTTCAATTTGATTTGCACCCTTGTGTTTATTGAGGGTGTGTTTTTCCAGAGAGGAAATGGCTAAAACACACCCTCAATAAACACTAAACATGATAGAGTCTAAACGGGAGAATTTTTTTTGAGTTTGTTTGAAAGGGTAAACAGTTCTTGCTTCTTAAAGCAGATGCTTTCTGCTGAAGTAACTGCGAGCCCGTGAGAGTCTTAGACTCTTAGTATATGTTTGGTCTATTGGAGCTTTTGTCCTCCATTTCTAAGTATTCAATGGACTTTGTTTTGGTTAGGGTGGTGATTGGCCCGTAGATCTCTAGAAAGAACTAGAGGTGATTACATTACCCCCTTCAGAATATAAATTTGTGTTTATTTTAGATACGTAGGTGTTCATTGTTACTAAGCATGTAAAATCAGTTCTGAAAATTTGGTGTTGTATAATTATATAAATTGAATAATTGATTGATACAACACTTAATTGTCTTTGTGAGTATGAAAGAGAGTGGAGGGACATGGGAGGTGAGTCTGATTGAGAGAATTTGAAAAATAAAATTCTAGAACGAATAGAAATGGGAACTGTGAGGAAATTTTGCTCTGCCAGTTCCAAATCAAGTAGGGGTTTAGTAATTCAGCAGTCAGAGTGGCAGAGGTAATAATAAGAGAATATCTCTTTTTTTTTTTAATGTTTCTCCCACATCCTGTTCGGTTGATTACTGTAACCTGCATGATGATCTAATACTGAAGTTAGTTTGTTGCAGATTATTCGGTGACTTCTTTTTTGCTCATAATTTTTAAACCAGCATAGATGCTTTCAGCTGCAATAATTCATTAAGTTTTGCTCTGTGTTGATAATTTGTTAATTTACAGCATCTCATGAAAAGGGGGGTATAGACAAATTGAATCTACCATCGCTAAATTCCGGAAAATTGAGGAGAACATTAATGAAGGGCTTAACTTCTATATAACCCTTCAGTCACATCGGTCATGATTATTGACTTCATAATTAATCTATATCTAACACTTGCTTCTGAACATAGACGGAGTACTTCCTGTGAAGTCTAACTTAGGTGCTTCTGCAATAAGCCTTGTTGGTTTGAAAATAGTGATCTGTGAAAAGATTGTGAGAATGTCAGTAAGCGGCAAGTTCATTAGCATGCATAACTAGACATGTAAGCATGTTGTGCTTGTGCCCATTGCATTGTTATAGGATTGTTTCTAAAGTAATTGACTTGTGTATTGTTCAAGATTGACATTTATTCCTATTTCATTGTTATATAATATATGTTGCGTTATATATTATAACCAACGCGCACTCTTAATACTAGCACTATCAATGCCACAACACTAAGAGACACTATTATTGTAATTTACTAGATACATGAAAATATAATCTCAAGCCTGGCAAGCATGGGTAAACACCTTACTTCGTAAGGTGCAGCCTCAACTAGTATTTCAGGAAAGGATGAGTGGGACGACTGCTGAAGAAATTGATGAGTTATAACTGACTAGTCGTAGTGCTTATTTATTTATTTTCTAATTTTAAGATGATATTAGATGCAATGAACACAATATGAGTTAACATTGGATTTAAAATTTAATGTGTTACTATTTTTTTAAATATTAAATTCAATACTTGTAACTTTTCATAATTTTAATTGTACTACTTATAGGGCTAGCCCGAAGCTAGTTAGGATTAGATTCGCCTACTAGTGGCGCGTTCAACATTTGTAATGAAAAAAAATATTAGACAAAATTTGTGAAATTCAGAAAGATTTGGTATGTGTGCTTTAGACTAAGTTAGATTTTGGGTAACAATGGAATTTTATATACATGCACTAGTTATTAGCATCATACCAGTGTTCACTAACTCAGTTAAATTCAAATATAATGCTAATTTGAAATGGCTTATTTAAAAGAGGCCCGCACTTGTTAACAAGTTAATTATATCGTGAAAACATGGTATTAGAATTCTTGACAACTCTTAGCCCGTTAGCGATCATCTCCAAATCACTGTTTGCAGGTGATCAGAAGGATTTTGTAAGATGGAAGCCAAGTTCTTTCGATTTCTTAAGATAGTTGGAGTTGGTTTCAAAGCAAGAGCAGAGGCAGAAGGGCGTTTGTTATACCTGAAACTGGGTTACAGCCATGAGGTTGAACTGAGTGTGCCTCCAGCCGTTCGAGTATTCTGCTTCAAGAACAATGTGGTGTGCTGCACTGGAATCGACAAGGAGAGGGTGCATCAATTTGCTGCTGCTGTTCGTAGTTGTAAGCCTCCCGAAGTGTACAAAGGCAAAGGTATAATGTACGTTGATGAAGTCATCAAGAAAAAGGAGGGTAAGAGATCCAAGTAAGATGTAGCTAGTTGCTCATCCATTGCTTTAATTTGACCACGACTGCATCTCTGTTTTTCAGTTAATTCTTCCATATTTTGAAAGAATTTTTGGTCTGGGATAGATAGATCTATGGATAGTGGTTTTTCCAAGTTTTATTCCATCACTTGCTTAATTATTTGTTTTTGAGTGGAATTAGATGAGCCATGAAAAACACACAACTTCGAGTGCATAAGTAATTTTTACTCCCAATACGCATGAAAAAAGAAAGAGTGCTAATATAGTTTCAAGAAGAGTACTTAATAGGAATATTTTAAATAATTTAATGAATATAAACTATTAACTTAAAAGTGTATAAATATGTCATTTTTTTAGAGTTGATATCTATGCATCTGGTGCATACATCTTACTGTGTAGATTAATTTTTATTTAATAATGTACATGTATTTTTTAATAAATATATAATTTTTTTATATTCAAATTTTTATTAAAAAAACTAATAGAAAATATTGCTTAATACTCCTAACAGTGTACAAGTTCTTAATATTTATTAGTATATGTTTTTTATTTATTAGTGTATAAGTTTTGAATGTGGGTGCACAAAATTGAATTCGAGCACTTGGGTATACTAAAGAATTTGTCTTTTTATATTCTATTTGTCCCGCAAATATTGTTATATTTTACTAATTATGATGTTGTTATATTTCTCTTTTTGGTACATGAAACCTGCACAAAACAATTAATATAGCTACAATATATTCACATGGAGTTGTACATAATACTAATACAACAACTCATTAATATTTTATAGCTTTTAGGGCATGATTGGTATACACGAATGAGTTGGGAATGGAATCAAAATTCTCAATTTCATTCCATTCCTATGGCAAGATTTTAATAATGGTAAGGAATGTGTATTCCACACAATTGGAATCACCATTCCCTCCACTCCTATGGCTTTACGTATTCCATACTTTATGGAATCAATTTTTTTTTTATATAACAGAAGATATATTAATAATTATAAATAATTTATTTTTATTTATATCACATCACTTTTTGTATAATTATGAAAATAAAAAATAAAACAATATTTTTTTTCATCTAATATATAATTTTCTTATTAAAAAACGTAATATTTAATTATTCACTAAAAATATTAAATTATTTAAAATTTAAAATAAAATTCTTATAATTTAATACTCATTATAATTAAAATAATATAAGAAAAATAAAAAATTAGTAAAAGAAAGAAATTTAAAATTAAAAAAATTATATAATAAATTAAATATTTATTTTAAATAAAATTTATTAAATTATATGCAAAATATTATAAATTAATATTATTTTTAAATTCAATACACATATATAATATTAAATATAAAATTTTATTTTATTTAAAGAAATATTTTTTTAAATTACATACAGATTTTTATTTAAATTTTAAATATTATAATTTTTTTATTTTTAATTTTATAATTTTTTATTAGAATAAATATTAAAATATATTAAATTTATTAAGATTTAAATTGATGTAAAATTTATATAAAATGAAATTTGAATAAATTAGTGAATGTATATTCTATTACCTAGTTTATTCCTAGTCAATACCAATCATGAGAATAATTATTTTTTGTCATTCCTTTTCCATCTCTATTCCCTACCAATCATGAGAATAATTATTTTTTGTCATTCCTTTCCCATCTCTATTCCATTCTTAAGATCATTCCATTCCAGTGTAATTTCATTCCATCATACTAATCATGCCTTTAAGTCATTATATATTACTCCCTCCATCCATCCCCAATCTATCCGTTTGCTTTTCGCGCTTGGATTAAGGAATATTATTTAATGTATAGTGGGTAGTTGTATTAGTGGGGTGTGTAGGTCACATATTTTAATTGTATTAGTGGATGAGTGGGCCCCATGTGTCTAAAAGTGAAAATGGATAGATTAAGAGTGGACGACCAAAAATGGTAAAATAAATAGATTGACAGTGGACGGAGGGAGTAAAATAATATACTCCCTCCGTCCCACACCACCCTTCACACTTTCCTTATTCGTCCGTTTCACACCACTCTTCACACCCTAAAAAAAGAAAATATCAACCTCAAAAGTTACTTTAATTTCAAATTTGCCACATATTTTTCACACACATACCATTACTTTATACTCTCTTTGTTCCAAAGAGAAATTCATAGTTACTGTAGATACGTAGTTTAAGAAAAAGTTTACTTTTAGGGGTAGTTTAATATTTTTAGGTAATAAATAAATTATAAAGTAAGTTATGTGAGTTGTAAAGAGGTGACAATTTTGAAATTAAAGTGTGTTATAAGGTTATTGATTTGTTTGTATTTCATTATTTGGGGATGTGAACTTATTTATGGGATGGACAAAAATAAAAAGTGTGAATATGTTTATAGGAAGGAGGGAATATATTTTATTATCTAAAAATATTACAATACCCTTTAAAGTCAACAAATTTAGTTAAAAAGTATAATTTTTCTTAAATAACGTGGAACAGTAAATGAGAAGCATGGTATAGGATGGATGCAGTATTTTTTAATTTTCGTGCAAACAATAGATGTAACAACAATTGCGGAACAACGGAACAAAGACAATATATTGGAATGGGTATGACTAAAAACACTATACAATTGATTATTTCTCATATTTTATTCATTAATATCGACAATAAAGATGTTGATTCGAATAATTTTATGGCATAAATATAATAATTAAAGAAATTTATGTTATAATTATACGCTTTCTCCATTCGTTCAAAAGATGGTCTTTTTTTTATTTTAGTTGTTCGCTTCAAATAGGGTCATTTTCTTTTTTATACACATGTGGCCACAAACACTCACTAATACAATTACAATATAGGGCTCACACTCCCACTAATATAATTATCCACTACACATTAAATAATAATACTCTTTAATCAATGTGCACAATTACCTCTTAAGAATCGATTCAAATATTTTTTAAGATATACCTCTAAAATATTGATTCAAGTATTCTTCAAGTGAAAGAGGATCGATGATTCAAGTACTCTTGAATTGATTTACCTCTAGAGAATAAGAGATTGAAAAACTAATTCATGTATAGAATCAAAAGTTTAAGTTCTTTAAGTTAAACATTTTTTCATGTAAAATAACATTGAAATTGAGTTTGTAAATATTTGTTAATTTTTTAAATTTAGTACATTAATATTTATTTATTTACATATATCTTAATTATTCAATTATGACATATGAATTATAAAATTAGTTTTCTTTAGTTGTTTATATAATTTGAAATTAATATAAAATTCAATAAAAAAATTAAATTAATAAATTCATTACAAATTTATGAATATTTAAAAGAATATTATATATAAATTAGTTTTATTTATGTTATGTATATATTTTACATTAATTTCTTAATAAATAAATAAATAAATCATTCAATATAAATAAATTAATTATATCAAATCAAATCATATATAGAAAAAAAAGAATAAATTGAGATTTTTTTTATTTATAATTGATATTTATTTTAGACAAACAATAAAATTAAGGATTTATTATTAAGAGTTATATACTTTGATCATAATTGCACTTAAATACAATAAAAAAATAAAATACTAACAACTATATAAATATACGGCAAAGAGACAAAATGTCTCTTATGTAGTTGAACATTTTTTTTAGAGAGATAGGGGAAGTAATAAATAGTTTTTAATTGAATTATGTTATAAAGTAACATTAAAAAAAATACAAGTCAATATTCATTCAAATAATTAGAATATATATATATATATATATATATATATATATATATATATATATATATATATATATATATATATTAATTTTTTACGTGATTTAATTATACGTTACATTATCAAAAATCAAATATTATAATTTATTGTAAATTTTTACATTGATGAAATAAATTGTCTAGCTATAAGAAATTTTTTTCCTTAATTAATGTTGTTACGTTATATAACAGAGATTATTTAATTATAAGAAATAAGAATAATAATTAAATGATCCCGCGTTGTACGCGGGTTTCATACTAATTAATATATATATATATATATATATATATATATATATATATATATATATATATATATATATATATATATATATATATTTTGCCCCTAATTTTCATTAAAATTTATGAACTTGATCCACTTAAGCATGACCGGCCTGGTAAAGACGCACTTGGAGACGGAAATAAATGAGCAAGAACCGGTTCAAACTGATTCATTTGTAGATGGCTTAGAACCGTCCCTAATGAAGATAGATTGAGGAGTCACTTGGTTTAAATTCTGGAATTGTAATGGTTAGGGATGTAACCAAAACCAATCGTTCGCGAACTATTCGAGTCTCGGTTTGATTAAATGTTCGTTCGAACTCGTTCGTTAACCTTAACGGGTCAAACCAAACTTGAATTTTGGGTTCGAATAGTTTATCAAACCAAACTCAAGCCTAAGGGTGTTCGGCTCGAAAGCTCGCGAACATATTCGTTTATATGCTCGCTAATGGCTCTCAAACGCATTCGTAAATTTTATAGTTATTCTATAGAATTATATATTATTATTTATTTATTAATATTCAATAATTAAATATTTTATATTAAACCACGCAAATATGATAATAACTTAAGTGATTATTTAAATATTTAAATACTTTTTACCGTTTATCATTATATTTTGTTAGTTTGTTTATTTAATATTATGAGTAACATTAAATGTTTATAAACGAAACATTCTTTTAATATCCAGGCACAAAATTATTTAAATGTTCATGAAAATATATTCATAAACAAGTTACTTTATGTGTTCGTGAACATGTTCGCGAGTCTTAACAAATGATCCTCAAACCTAGTAGTGTTCGACTCGACTCTGTTCGATTACATCCCTAGTAATGATAATAGGAATCATTGATGAGGGACAATGATAATGGGAATGAAATTGATTAAAGGAATGGGAGTATATATTAACTCAATGAAAATGATTGAGGATTTTGAATTCCCTTTATCTCTAATCAAGTATAAGGAATGAGAATCAATACTCTTTCAATTCTATTACTCTTCCATAATACCTTTAATCAAGAGCCCCTAAAACTGTCTCTACTAAAGACGGCTTTGTAAATGGAAATGGATTGAAAGCCGTCTTTAAGGCGATCTCTCGGGTTGAACCAAACCGAATAACTTGACTGAATTGTCTCAACTCTCAAGCTGTTTTTAAAAACAATCCCTATTATGTCTCAAAATTTCTGTCTAGTCACAGTCTGTCTTAAATTTCTCTCTAGTCAGTCTTTTTTGTAGTGCCTGAGTTTTGCATCCTTTTTTATAGTGCCTAAGTTTTGCATGAAACCGTATCATAAGAGACATAGTAAAACATTTTTAATAGAGAATGACATTCTAACTTAGAATTTTGGTATTTGTCTCAAGAAATCAATATGTGAACAATTAGTGTATAAAACATAAACTACATTTACTCGATCAAGAAAAAATGATACTCGTCTATTGAAATCATTCCAGTCTCACACAAAATTTTGTTTTATTCTATATATACAGAAAACCTTTAAATATTAAATATTTATTTATCAGCTCTCTCAAGATTGACTATTGACGAAAATTATCTAGTCATTTGAACAATCCTTTTACATAAAAAATTATAATTACAGGAGAGAGTACATATCTTAGTTTTGTAATCTCAGGGCAATGCACCTCTGAGTACAGAGCCTGCTCTCTGAATGGCCCTGGCAACTCTCCATATCTCGTGCCTAATCGCCGCCTCCCTGTTCGTTTTCTGTGACATCGCCTTTGCTATTCCGGGAAAGAATGTCATTCTGCCTTTCGTGTCCTCGCAAGGTCCATAAACCTGTATTCCACAACTTCCATCACTCACCAGTCGAGTACAAATGCAATGTTGGAAAAAACCGGATTAGGTTTTCAAGAATGTGCTTACGAGATGCTTGAACCATTGCCTTCCGGGAAGACCCTCCGAATCTAAGAAGCCTCTTTCCGTAAGCATTAGCCGGTCGTTTAACATGCGCCTCCTCAACACTGTTGACTCTTCCGTCTTCTCGCCCAATCTCAGCTTCTACAGTTTGAAATTTGGACAGGATTCAATTAGATTGGTCGTTTTGGAGTACCAGTAGGTTCGTTCCACTAAGAAAATCTAATAATCTAACCTTGATTTCTTCTACAGTCTCATGTGCAGCCATAGTGAATCCTTGGATGGAATCAGCAATGGGATTCAGTGAGAAAGTCTTTTCCAACACAGTATCCAGAACATTCTTATAATTCTGCAGAGTACATTAAATTAGAACAACACCATTAGTTACAGTCTATAATAATCGTCGATGACAAAAACTAAGTCTTTATTCCATTCCACCGCGTTGGGCGGCATATACGGATCATATCCCACCATCAATTCAGTGTGGACACATATACTCAAACTACACACAAAATAAACAGCCCTGTATATTGATTCTGTCTTGTTATACGAAGATGTAATGAGGTCAAACATCTTTCCTAGTTATGATCACTATTTCAGTTTGCACAAATCAAAGAATATCTCTACCTGCAATTCAGTAGCGTAAGAGACATAATTGAAAGGCAGAATCGGATCATCAGCCAGCCGAAGTGCAATGAGCCCCCAAATTCCAACCACTGAATCCCCCCAAAAGGGAACAAGTTATTCAAATACAAATTTATGTATTACATTACAAATATATATATATAGTGAGGGAGGCAAAGATTTGTGTGAAACCGTCTCACTAAAATCATTTCGTAAGACGGATAAAAAGATACTAACATTTCAATGGAAAATGATATTTAAAGGATAAAAAGTGATAATGGTGCAGTGAACTAGACCATGAATAATTTATAAAACAAATGAAAAGTGATAATATTTTAAAAGACAAGTGATAACTAATTACGAAAGCATAAAATGGCCTAACCGTGAGACGGTCTCACACAAGATTGCCCCAATGAGGGAAGACAGCGTACATGAGTATGGAAAAGGACAGAGTAGCACATATGACTCATGCCAAAAATAAATAAATTCAAGCGCACGGAATTCCAACGTTGTCATGCTGATTGCTATATGAAACAATTGACTACCTGTAACATGACGATGGAATAAAGGGTCTCCAAATTTCTTTATCCAATCATAGGAGTCAAATGCCGTGTGATAAACTGGAAAATCTGCACGATGGTATCCAGTACTTGAGGTAAGCTATTGAGCACATAAGTTACGACTAAGAAGCCAGTAGTATTGAGATCAATCATATTTTAGCATTATTTTTTCTCAAAAGTTAGTCAATCAAGGTGCTTACAATACGAAAAGGGAATACATACCATTTCCGAAGTATACATCAATAGAAGGAACCCCAGCATGTTGCAAAAATGGAGCAAAGTCCGAATCGACTCTACCAAGTCTCTCAATCTGCCCCACCCAGGAATAAGAAAATACATCCATCAAGAAATGTTATGTTAAGGACATCAATGAATTATGAAATGAGAGTTCCCAAACTACCCTCAGCTGCCTTCACATTGTTAAAACAATTCCACTTGAAACATGGACGAGGAAGTTTAAGAAACTGAATGTAACAATCAGGGAAAAATCTAGCTGGCATTTCATTACAAGAAAGCTGACATACAAACATATTGATATACAGCAGGGTAGTTCTGTGGAAAAAATAAAAGAAAGTATCTAATAATCTAACTCTTCTTTACTAGCCAAATAATCTATAGTATAAGAGTTAGTCTCCTGTAAATCCTGTGGTCCCCCCTTCATTAAAACCATAGCAATACATAGGGTATAATAGGATTGGAAGGGGGGACCATAGGGTTTACACCATGAACCGGGTTTACATAAGTGTTTGCCATAGTTTAATTCGCGGCAAGCTTTCATATCACAAAGGATTTTTATAACATCATTTAGGCTTTGAGAAGTTGAAATTCAGCTGAAGTGAGAGCTATACAAGTATTCAAGATACTGAATATGTTACTTTCGACACAATCATTACTTTCCGATTCTCTCCGAATATCATCATGACTCCGTAACTTCCACCAATATCTCACTGTTAATTCATCTTTGTCAAGAACAAGTAATTGAAAGTTATTACCAATACTTTTATAATTTGAGAAGTAAATTTAATAATCAAATATAGTAGAAAATTCTAGCTAGGCCGTGGAGATGAACATCTCAACTAATTGTGAAAACAAATCTAGAATAGTCTAGTGGCAGAGCACATGTCTAGATAATCTAGAATGATTAGTGGTGGTAACACACCAAAATACTAGAACCCTCAATTGATTACTATAAATGGGGTTGATTGTATGTATTTTGAGTAGCAAGAAAACATACATTAAAAAAACAGGGTTACTGAAGTTTGAGGATTAAAAGCGTGAGTATAAGAAGAGAGGTGCAGCTCAGTGAGAGTGTGTGTTCGAGTTATATTGTAAAATATTTTGTGAGTTATCAATAATATTTTCTTTCCCAACTCTTGAGTCTTGATCATGCAAATTATTAATTTGTAATGCTTGAGATATGAGAAAATATACTCACATTGACACCTTTATTGCCAGTAGTCCATCTTTCATGTAAATATGCATCTGAATCGGGATCCTTAACCTGAACAGAGCATGTCAAAAAATAAATAAAAAATTCCAGCAAATATAATGAAATGAGTTTTCCTGTTCTGAGTGCTTCTTGCTCTGGCTAGTGGGGTTGGTCTGCATATTGGTTTATTCATGCAGGTTTGCTTTTGATTGTTAAAATACACGTTATATGAAAGTTGGTACTGATGGTACTGGGTTACTGTAGATATTTTTGATGGGTCTATCATCTATGACATCTATTGATTTTTTCTATGCCCAAAATTCCAGCAAACATAATGAAATGAATGTCGAACAGTGGTTATTAAACTGATAAGCAGAGGTTAAACAAGAGATAACTTTAGTTTAATTTTTAAGTAGCTCATTTACCTGCTTTGTTATCTCAACAAGAAGATCATCAAGCTGAGGAGTTGCGCTAACAAAAAACCCAGGTCCTTGAACCGCACAATCCACATTAAAGTATGCTACTGCTCTGGACCCAAGATTCATAAGGTTTTGTTCAACCCATTCCGTCGATCCAATCTGATATTCAGAGAAACAGATCAATGAATTGTATTTCAAATTATATCGAAACCACAGAATTTGGTTTATCATTTCATGAAGCACACATACAGGAAAAAAGATACATAAGCTGGTATGCATGGCAATAAAAAATGAAAAACTGGCATGCATGGCAATTAAAAATGAGATTATTTTACTAGAATAATTTTATCTTCTTAGCTCAAAAAAGTGGGATATAGTGTCTCTTTTTTCTTTTCTTTTTTTAAATCATTTACAAGAGACATATATAAAAATGGCAACATTGTCTTTTCTCCATTCATCCAAGATCAAGAGGAGCTCTCAAACATATGAAGCTGGAGAGAGTCTAAACGGATTTCCGAGCTTATTGAGCTTTACCCATTGTTGTATACAAATGTGTTATCACATGATATGATCAAAATAAGGTTGCCAGTAATCCTTACATAAAGAAAGAAAGAAAATGAAAATTGAAAAATATGCATCTGAACCCAATAAAATGTGTCTAAACTCAATTCTCAATGAGTATTCCTATATGTGTTTCTAAACTCAATACTCAATGAATGGGTCTAAATGAGAAAAAAAGAAAATCATCAAACCAAAGAAACGCTTTAGACAAATACATGTGTTTTTACAGTTAAAAAAAAAAAAAAACTTTGAATAGTTGTATTTGGTATGACAAAATTTAAGAGATCACAATTCTTAAACAAAAATTTCCTTTCAGTTTTCAATATTGAGTTATTATTTTAAAACTTAGGTAGTGTGCTATTCTAAATGGTGTACCCCACCATTAGGGGCCCCTGCCCCTGGGATAAGTAGTGTTCTATTCTAAAATGCTAAAGATTGTACAGAGAGCAAGTTTCTCTTGAATCTCTTTATTAAAACTAAGTGGGGTTTTCTGTTTCAGAATAGCTAAAAAGTTGCACTTTAGAAAATTCCCAAATTTCACCAGAGTGGATTTCTTGAGAAACATTTAAGTCAAATCTATTTATATTAGGTGCCTCGTTGTCCAACTTCAACACGGCAACTATTAGATTTGTTCGCGTTGGTGCATTAGGCATTTCAACAGCATTATCCAGTAACAGATACTGAGTAACATATAGATTAATATGTGATGGTATCATAGAATATTACCTACCATCCCAAATTCTTCTGCATCCCAGCTGCAAAGGATTATTGTTCGTTTAGGATTCCAGCCCAATCGCATAAGAAGTGCAAATCTACGAGCCATATCAAGTAGAGCAGCAGTTCCGCTATTCGGATCAACAGCACCATAAGTCCATGCATCTCTGTGGTTTCCTAGAAGCACTGCTCGATCAGGCTCCTCTGATCCCTTTATCACTGCAAATACATTTTGGATCGTTGCCATCTTTCGCTCACCCTGCAAAGTGCAAAAATATATCAGTCTTCAAGTAAATGTACATTTTGGACCCAAGTCTTGAGTAGAATTCGTCTAAATTTCATTCACTAAAGTATGTATTGTGGAGACTGAATCAATAAAACAGTCGGGTAAAAGAAGATATCCTCAAAGTAGTACTTTGTAAATGACAATTTCCAAATTCATGTAGTATAATGTATCTAGATCTCGGCTCAGCTCAGCTCGGCTCGTACCCTTTTGATGCAAATCCAGGGATTCATCAGAAATTAGTTCAAGTAGCAATAGAACACCAACAAGAAAAAGCTCTGCTGCTGCGATTGTCGACTCTCGTATTCGGTAACAGCCACTTACAAGTAAAACCATAATGAAAATGAATTTTTTGTTGGACAATTAGCATACAAAATGATTTCTTGTTGAGGATGCAAAATGGCTTTTGTGGGATGAAGGATTTAGAACAAAATTGGTGTAGTTGTGTACTGTTTCCCAGAAAAAACCAATAAACACTTTATAAAAGCTAAAGTCAACTTTGAATCAGATCAATTTTCAAAAATAGCAGCTGAATTCGACAACAAACAAACAATAGAAGCTATCCAACAATTTATGTATTAAAAGCAATTTCTTGTCACCAACCTCATTAAAGCAAATTTACCAAGAATTGGGAACAAAGGATCCAAGAAATCTCATTTTCAGACAATTCAAACGAGAAACAAACCTCGTATGTGAAATTCAGCATAACTGGGCCGGGCCCCACCCTCTTCATTCTTCCACTCTGAAAAATCCCTTTCCATTCGTAGGGCATCTTCGCCCCCTCCAACGACTCCAAAATACTCTCCGCCGCCGCCTCCGACACCGGCAGCGACGGCACTCCGGGGAATTCCCCGGTCACCCTCGGGTCATCCAAATCGAGATGCTCGCCGCCTTCTACCCCGGCCCAACCTGGGGTAAGTGGGTCCCCCAAACCCTTCATCACAGTCCCCCTCTCTACCCCTTCTTTGCAGTCACTCTCAGTGTACATCAGTACTGCCAAAACCCCACGCGCCGCCGCATTCGCCGCCACATCGTGCCTCGACATCCCCGACCCCCGCCGCACCAATCCCACGCATCCCTTAACCTCCACTCCCTGCGCCACCAGCGCACGATAGTCCTGCTCCCTGCCGTAGTTCAAAAACACAGCCGCACCGTACGCCGAGCCCGACGGGGAGTAAGCGTGGTAGGGCAAAACGACGCCGTTTCGTGGCACGTACGGTTCGGAGAGAGGCACGGGTAGAACGGTACCGTCGCTAAAATGCGCCGACAGAGAGGAGTGCGTAGGATAAGAGAGTAGGGCGGTGAAGTTAGCGATGTGGGTTTTCAAGCCAAGGGATTGGAATTGGGAGTGAACGTAGAGAGCGGCGGAGAGGGAAAGAGGGGTGCCGGCGAGGTGAGGGTGGAGGGTGAGGTGGCGGAGGTAGGTGGCGATGGTGTCGTTGCTGGCGGTGGAGAGGAACACGCGGCGGTAGTAGGCGGAGTCACGGTAGACCACGGCGGCGGGGGAGGCGGGGCGGGGGTGGAAGGCGATGTAGAAGAAGAGGAGAGAGAGGGAGAGGAGGAGGAAGAGAGTGCATGTGGGGTTAGCAGAGATGGACATGTTTTGGCGTGCCCACCACAAACCCATAACCAGTTAGTTGTTCGAATCCAGTAGCTTTGTTTGTTTACTTGGTACGATGAATTTGCTGCTGCAGATGTTCATCAATCATGAACTGTAACATTCCACCCCCTACAACCATTTCTCTCTTTATATGCCCCATTTTTCCATTAATGATCTTTTCTACCCCACGTCTTCATTTACATTCTTCTTATTCATATGTTCAATTAAACTGGACTCACTCGCCACGGTCTTCTCCAGAAGTTGGACGAATCTTATTACACGTGTATTTCATCCATTCAATTCAGAATATATACTCATTTATTATCAATATTTACGTTTTCGTCGTGCTCTTCAAAGTAATTTTATTTATGGTGGGTAAATTGTTGGAAATTTTAGTTTTGCTTATTTTTACTTAATTTTATTTATTTTTATTAAATTGATTATGAATGAATGAATGGTATAATAGTATAAAATTTTTTAATAGTATTATTTTTTAGGTGAAAAAATTCACAAATTAGGAAATATCATATGTATATTCATGACATACCTAAAATATCTGGTCGTAGTGTTATCGACATAATATTTTCATAATTTTCTTATCTATCCTAAATAATTTCCACCACTTAAATGAAAATTAGTTTATTAATTCAAATGATCCATTTTAGGAATGATTTTTTAGGAGTTAGTCTTATGTTAACCGAATTTATGGTATAAACCACGTAGTTTCCTTTATAAATCACGTAGTTTCCCTTTAATTTAAAATTTTAATAATAAATAAGATATAATAGGATTGAAAGAGGACCACAAGATTTAGGGTCAAGTTCATATACCAAGTTATATAAATCAAGTTTATAAGAGTATTGGTGTATTTTAAAATACTACTCCCTCCGTTCCATAAAGTCTTTATACTTTCCTCATTTGTTTGTCCCACAAAATCTTTTACATCCCAAAAAAGCCTTTCATACTTTCCTCATTTGTTTGTCCCACAAAACCTTTTACATCCCAAAAAAGGAAAAATCATTTTATCCAACAACCCTAAAAATTAGTTTAATTTCAAATTTGTCACTACTTTTTTCACACACATATAATTACTTTATATTTTTAGGGTTAACTACAAAAAAAACCACGAACTTTACTCCTATTGCAAATTAATCTTCACTTTTGAGAAATTGCAAAAAAAACCACAATCTTTAAGTATTGTTGCAAAAAAATCCCAAAAAAATATACTTTTAATTAGAAATTGGGTGCATTTTGCAACAATACTTAAAGGTTGTGGTTTTTTTTGCAATTTCTCAAAAGTGAGGATTAATTTGCAATAGAAGTAAAGTTCGTGTGTTTTTTTTGCAATTAACCCTTTTTTTTTGTTACCTAAAAATATTACAATAGCATCTAAAATCAACAAAAGTAGTCAAAAAGTGCAACGTTTTTCAAACAACGTGGAATAGTAAACGTGAAGCGTTTTATAGAACAGGGGAATATTATATAAAGCATAATAATATATATATTGATCGATTTAGAATTATTATTTATTAATATATGAAGTCATCTTTTCTTTCACCATTACCCTTACAGTTTTATACTCATACAACTTGTTCCTTTTTTTTTCATTCATACAATCCTTCATATATATTTTAAAAAAGAACAACAATTTATCTCACAATCTCAAAAGTTAATTTTAAATTTATCACTTTTTTTTCACACACAATTATTATTTTATATATACTTTCTCGATTCCAAGAACACATACACATATTTAATGACGCGGAGTTCAAAAAAACTAATTTTTGTTGTAATGGTGTAAGCAAGAAAAGAGATATGTTGGTAATTGAATAGAATAAAGTGTATAATATAGTTGACTTTGACTAGATTGTGGATAAAAGAAGATGACACTTTTGTAGTATTATAAAGTTAGTGATATTGTGTATTATTTTCATCTTAGGGTATGCAAGTATTTTTTAGACAGACCAAAATAAAAAAATGTGCAAGTATTCTTGGAACGAAATGAGTACTTTTTATTACCTATAAATACCACATACCCTCTAAAGTTAACAAATTTGGTTAAAAAACTGGGTAATTCTTGGGTGACCCGTGGTCACCATGACCCTCTCACATGAAGGGGTGGGGGCCCACCCCCTGACATGTGGGACCCACCCCCTCATGTGAGAGGGTCATGGGTGACCACGGGTCACCCAAGTGGTCCTCTAAAAAACTTTAATAATTTGGAATAGTACACGTAAAGTGTTTTCCAAAACGAAGGGAGTATATTATAACACAACTCATCTTTATATATTAAATTTCACTGATATTAAGAAGTACTTTTTTTTTTTTTACTTATTTTTAGAGGTAATTTAATATTTTGGGATAATAAATAAATAAATTGTAAAGCATAATATATGTAAGGAGTTGATCACAAATTTAAAATTAAATTAATCTTATAAGGTTATTGGGTTTGTATATTTCTTTTTATGAGGTATAAAGATGAGCTGTGAATGAACGAAAATAGAAACTGTGGATATGAGTTGTGAACGGAGGAGGTATTATTCAATTATATTCATATGAGTTAATTTACACCTGTATAAGATTGACTTATGAAAATACTTTCGTGAAACGGATAAAAATTAATATTTGGGTTAATAAAAAAAAATAATAATACAGTAAATTATTTCATAAAAGATTAATAGTATTAAAAGAAAAAGTAATTAACATTTTCAATAAAAAATAATAATATTTTTAATAAAAATAATAATTATTTAAAAAAACGTTGAAACGATTTTATTAAAGTGTTCATTTAAACATTATTAAGTAATAAGATAGTTTATATGTTGATTATATTTATTATTTTTTTAATATATTTTTTTCTTATTTTCTAACTCAAGTGAAAAAAAAAATCTCTATAAAGGTAAATTTTCCTTGCATCTAAGTGTACTGATTTAAATTTAATACACATATATTTAAATTCTATACGTTAAAATATATAGAGTGAGGCTTGTCTGCGCCCAGCACACGCCGTGTGCCTTTAAAATTTAGTATTATGGATAAAAGTACATTATTTTGTTTTAAAGGGTATACACTTTAATTAATAAGGGTACATCATTTTGTTCTAAAAGGTATACACTTTTCATTAATATATTTTTTTTCTTCAGAAAATAAAGTGTACACATCTTTATACTAAAATATATACAATTTAACATAAAATTCTAAAGGCACACGGAGTGTGCCCTGTTCGCCCTCGTGCGCGTGGGCGCACACAAGTTTTTGACAAATATATAATAATAAATAAGAACTTATTTGTTAGCGATTTTTTTTGTTAGTTTAAAAAAAAATTGAATATTAAAAGATTATACATCTATTAAGAAACAAAAATCACTGCTTATAAAGGGTATTTTTATAGGTCTTCACGTGTATGGGTACAAAGGATCTCAACTCTTAAAAAATTTAAATAGAAATATAGTACTGTCTTAGTCCATTACTAGCTAATCAATTTTGTCATTTTAGGTCGTCAATTCTTAAAGTACCCATTTTCCATTTTTAGCAAAAAAGACGTATATATGACTCACCACTCCCAACTACTCCTCAATAATACAACTATTCACTTTATATAAAATAATAATACTCCTTAATTCACGTGCAAAAAGCAAACAAATACGTTTCCTATGGACGGGAGTGAGTATTACATTAATATCACATGAAATTAATTAAAAAATAAACTTATATTCATCCTTCATTTAATATATTATAAACTTTATTAATTTATTTATGTCTATCTTAATCTTAATATATTAAATGATAAATTACCAAACTCCATCAAGATTTGTCCAAACTATCAAATAAACCCCGTAATTAAAAAAAATCACCAATTATCCCCTTTAACTTATTTATTTGAATATTAATAAAAATACCTTTTTTTTTTTTCTGAAAATAAAGAAGGGTGGAAATGACATCAAGATCCATATAATTTAATATTGTATTTTTTAATTTCACTATTTTTTTATTTTTTTTAAATGTAGAATATTAGGATTAGAAGTTTTTTTTTTAACATGAAAATGATCAATACCCATATATTTAACATTGTATTTTTAAATTTCACTATTAATTTGATTTATTTTTATTTTTATTTTTAAATTTCAATACCTAAGGATTAGAAAGATTTTTTAATTTTTATTTTTTTAACATGAAAAAAATTTAAAAAATCCCTCTAATCCCAATTTTCTACATTTTAAAAAAACTAAAATTTAAAAATAAAATGTTAAATTCATGTGTATTAATGTTATTTCCTTTCCTCTTTATTTAAAAAAAATATATTTTTATCAATGTTTAAATAAAAAACAAGTCAAAGGGGGTAATTGATAGTTTTTCAAACCACATGATTTATTTGGTAGTTTGGACAAACTTCAAGGGGTTTTTTTTTGGTAATTTACCCTATATTAAAAGTGTCTTGCATTTGAGAAACTTTTTATTCCCAATATTATCCCTATTAATTTTTTTATTTATTTCTTTAACACTCCCATATGCCACATGAAGAAATACCTATATTGTACATTTCACATAGTGACCATTTAATTTTTGCATATATAATACATTCTGACTATTCTATATTATATATTTCACCTATCAAATGAAGAATACATTATATAATAACTATTTCAATAAATAAACCATGTAGACATGGGTTGATGTACATATAATGCCACCTGACATACATTTTTTTTAGAATTATGAGAATACATTGTATAATAACTATTTCAATCAATAAACTATGTAGACATTGGTTACAATACACATATACATACTTATAATACTATAAACCGTCTGAAATTCTGAGAATTCATTAATTTAAACAGAAAAATACTTCAATCCATATAATGCCACCTGGACAGTCGTAAATGTCACTTGGTATCACTTGCCTCCTGAAATTCTGCAGCACATTTACAAAATATTAATTAACTGTTATTTATAAATAGCAACACATTATACTTCATTTGCTCAAATTTGAATGGCTAAAGTAAGCTAGATAAATCAAAGAAAATTAAACGAATAACTTTGAATCGATGAAGAAGACGGCAACAAGCATCAATAGAGAACTCAAAAGGCATGCCATTATCTAAAGAGTTAAAAGGTATATATCCCCATACAAACACCATTAAAATGATTTGATTATCTATGCAACATCTGATTTTGAAATTCTTTTTAAAGGTGATTTAAATATAGAGGAAAAATTTATTAAAGAGTTGGATTTTCATGAAGAAGAATGATGCATGAAAGTAGTGTTAGCTCGGAAAAGTTAAAGAGAAGTATATGACATAGAAAATAAAAAAACTGAAACTTTGATGTTAATTTTAATTGACCGTAAGGTTAATTCTTTATACTTTTAAAATTTGTTATCGATTGTAAAACTATATGTTATCTATAAGGTAAAGCTAATGCTTTAACACATTTTTCTTGTTTCTATGTTCACCAATTTAATAGCAAAAGTTTAAGAGAATTAGAATACCTATACTATTTTAAAATAGATATAGAGATGCTTCCATAATATACACTTTCTTATTAGATCTTCAAATCAAAACAGGTTGTAAATCATTTAATTTTATCGTATACCCTTTTAAATTTCTAAGGAGCTCGAGTTCAAGCCACATTATTCAATGTAATGATCAACAAATTTTACAGTGTTCTTGAAAACAGTTAATCTTATGTTATCAGAAAGAAAATGTAAGACCAGTAAATGAATTCTATGCAAATCTAAATAAAATTATAGCGATTTCATTCTCTAAGGCAAAAAGTAAAGAAATAGATGAGAAAATATTTTATATGAAAAACATTGATATGTATTTTCTATCATTTTTATGAACTAAAGTCTTAAATATATAACTGTATTGGATATTTTCTATTTATTTCTTATTCATTTTGACATTATTGTTTTCTAGTTAATTTTAGAAACTGTTTTTACGTCTGCTTAAATATCAATCTTTTTAGTTAGATATTTACTTTCCATTAAAAAATATTACTAATATTTTTTATACTACAAATTATTAATGAAACAATTCATTTGCCACTATCACTTTTCATTAGTTCAAGTATCACTTTCTACTCTTAGACAAACATTTTTGAGAGACCATCTCATAAAAAAAAAAAACTTTCGTAAAATCGATAAAATAATGTAATACTTGGATTAATGAAAACTTAGTTGTTCAATGAATTACTTTATAAACACTGTATGGTATAAATAAAATATAATAATATTTTAATAAAATATATTTAATAAAATTTAGAATAATGATAATTTCAGAAAACATGAAAAGATCTCATTATCACGGTCTCAATAATGCATGTGTTGCACCCCCAAAAAAATAAAATTCCATATAATAATAATCATTAATTAAAATATTAAAAGACGATTTTCAAGAAATAAAGAAAACAAAAATAATTGTTAATGGAGTAAAGAATCCAGACTAGGACCTCAAAGAAAGTAATACAAATTGTTTACATCCATTTGAGGAAAATATAAGGGCAAAATATTTTTTATATACTCCATCCAAGTGCATGTTATAAAATTATTATAAATTATATTATTATTATTATTATTATTATTATTATTGGTTTATAATATATTTTTTATCTTTAAGATTTATTATATTTTATATTAATTAATTAAGCAACATTTCGAAACCATGATGACCATCTCACATGAAATATTTTTCTCTTATCTAAAATAGTTACCACTTTTTACTAAAAATTATCACTTTTTATTTATATATATACTACAAATTATTTATAAAATAATTCATTTCACCATTAATACTTTTTACTAATCAAATGATTATTTTTTATTCAAATGTAATCACTTTTTATCTGTCTTACAGAAATCTTCCATGAGACGAGCTCACACAACTTTTTGCTTTAAAATTTTTATCGTCTAACTCATTTATAATTTAAGGCAAAGATTTGCTTCACACCGTCTCATTAGTGAAAAAATCGATACCATTCTAATGAAAAATAATAATGGTGCAGTGAATTCTTTAATAAATAATTTATAATATAAATAAAAAATAATAAAATTCTTAAATAAATGAGATAACATCTTTAATAAAAATGATAACTAATTTAAAAAGTATCAACTGATCTCAGCATGAGATGATGTTATGCAAGACTGTCCCCTTATTAATTATATAATTCAATTCATATATATGAATAATGTTGTATTATTATTTTATCCCAGTTTTACATTTTCCTTTACAATAAATGAGACTAACACAAAATAATGATTATTTTTATTGGCCACACACAACACTAAAATAATTACATCATTACATATTAAAATATTATTTCTTTCATACATTACATATAAAAATAGTATATTTTTTAATCTCGTGCAAAAAACAAATATAAATCTTTTGTACATATAAGATGATATTAATTGTTTCAGGGTTCGTCTGGTGTTTATGTGCACTCCAGCTACGGTTTCTAGTTTTATTAAAAATGGGCAATTGTATGGTTCCAAAATTTTATGTTTCTTTTATTAGAAATAAGCCAAGAAATGTATAGTTGTCATGAGATAGTTGAAAGAGAAATGAATCTTTTTTATTCATCTTTTTTGTGGAACCATATTTGTTGAAAGGAACAAGAACTTGTCCTTTTGCCCCCATTATTTTCACAACTTTGTACCTAAATAAAGATCTTTAATAAATTAGGATTTGATGCAAAGATGAGTGGGAAAAGCATTTCTCTCTCTTTGAATGAGTGAGACTAAATGGCCAAGCACATAATTGAAAGATTCTCCAAATCATCAAATTTGTGGACACAAAATAATCTAACCCCTTAATACATCCATTTGCTTTTGCTTGTCATCAATTTTAATAAAGTTAATTTGCATATCATTCCACATTAATGGGTTTAGAAATTCATAATTTGTGATGAAATTATGTTGATTTTATGGGTTGATTAAAAGAATCCATAATTAATCACTCTCTAAAGAGGTGCACATTGTTTTGTAGTGCTTCATTAATTGAATGAATTGAATTGAATGATATAATAGTAGGATTAATGTGCACCTAATTCATTTGATAGATTAAAATCAAATTTAATGTATGAATCATCTCCATCAAGGGACCAGCAATTGTACAACATATATAAACAAAATTATTGGAAAACTAAGTCACACAAGACAAATCACTATTTTTTTTAAAAATTTTCTTTATTGGGATTTTTGAATCTTATAAAGTGATGGAGATATATATTTTAAAAGTTTAGGGCACTATAATTTTATTTGGATAGTATTCATGAGATATTTTTTTATTTGATTCCTAATTAATCACACATAAGTTTATATACCGTGACACGTAAAAATATCGTTCTCTCATTTTCATAAATTGTGCTTAATAGTATATACACAATAAATCTATGGTGACTCAAAGGATTATTCGGTAAAAACGCACGGATAAAAATGCTATAAATTTGGAAGCACACATGCTATTATTATCTAGTAATAATATAGGTGATATTGTGATCATACCAAAGACTAGTTACCATTGATACCAACAAATGTTAAAATAGGTCTGAAGATCTTATTGAAAAAAGATGACAGTATAACCAAAGGAATTTGCTGGAATTATGTATTGGGAAATATTTAAAAACTTATAATGTATTTTTACATAATAATATTACATTAAATAAATAATTATATCTTTTTAAAATGCATTGTTGGAAAATTTGGAGTTATTATTTTCTATTTAATGATTAATATGAATAATAATTAAAAAATTTGTTACTTTATTAATAAACTTTAAAATGTGTATGAGAAGAAATCAAATATATTTATTATTTGTACACACAATATTGTGAAGCGGCAGTGAAACTGTTTTACGCTGAAATTATTTTATATTTTCATAATTAATTATCACTTTTTATTAAGAATGTTATCATTTTTCTTTTAAAATGTTAATATTTTTTATTTATACTACTCCCTTCGTCCATCCTCAATGTATCAATTTGCTTTTTACACGTGGATTAAGGAGTATTATTATTTTATGTATAGTAGGTAGTTGTATTAGTGGAGGGTGTGAGTCCCCTATTTTATTTGTATTAGACCATCTCCAGCGGCGCAGCAAATTGGCGTGAAAAGGTGTTTTGCGTTGAAAATTAATCTCCAGCGGTTGCGGCATCGAGGACGGCATTTTGCGGCGAGCAATGAAATCACACCAATTTGCGGTGGATATGCCGTTCCTTTTAGGCCATTATTTTATTAATTTTTTTTCCTTTTTAATTAATTAATGATAAAAGATAATATGTGTTTTAATAATTTAATATATTTATTTATGTATTATATTTTATTGTATTTTAATTACTTTATGGAATTTTTATTTTGGCAATTTTATTTTATTTTATGTATTATGTATATATTTTTTAAAATAATTTTTTTAAAAATAATTAGATTAAATATGAGATTTAAACATAAAATTAAAATTACATTACACAATACATAATTAAAATTACATTACACAATACATAATTAAAATTACATTACACATTATATAAAATTACATATTAAAAAACTTAAAGTAATACAATAAAATAAAATTAAATACGTAGATCATTTTCTTAATAATCGGATAGGCCACCTCCAGAACCCCCTCCAATATTTGGAAAAAATTGTCCAAGCAAATCAAATGCAGTATTAGAATTTTGTTGGTGCATTTGTCTTCTTTTATGGAGAATATTTTGTTGCTCCATTTTCAAGAGTTCACGCATTTCGGGATCAGCAATGGTGTTCAAATATTTCATTATAATGTTATCTTCTCTAATTTTTTGTTTGAACTCAAGTTTTTGTCGCATCAATTCAGTATCTCGTTCTTTTTTATGCGCAGATTCAGCTAAAAGTTCATGTAATTTCTCATTCTCTTCTTTCACGATGTTCATAAAGTTTGAAGATTCTTCACCTTGTTTTCTCTTCATTTTGGCTTTTTAATCCCCATTGGTCGTCTTGATGAAGAACCTTCACTAAAATTTTTATCACTTAAATTGATATTAAATTCATTAAAAGAAGGTTGTGAGAAATAGGTGATTCTGAGGTATTTTCTTTTGGCTTTGATGTCTCTTCCTCTGGAGATTATTTCAAAAATTTATTTATAATTGACCACACATGCATAAATTTAAACCCATCTCTGTAATCCTTTTGTTTTGACATCAATTCATTTGCCATTTCCCACTGCAATAATATAAATAAATGAAAGGAGTTTATATTATATTAAACTGCTAAGATTTGTAAAAAAAAAAAGAAAAATGTCTCTTACCATAATTTGGTCATTTGCACCACTTGGACGTGAATATTCAACTTGCTTCAGACATGCCCAAAACTTTCTACATTCTTTAAGAATGAGTTTGAAATGGGTTTGCAAGGATCTGTGGCTACGCTTTGCTACTTGACTAGGTCGTTCAGTGTTGTAGCGTTGTTCTACACGATTCCAAAATCGATCTTTGGTTTGATGTCTACCCACGATTGGATCTTGTGAGATGTCGAGAAATATAGTACAAAGACGTTTATCCTCCACAGGAGTGAAATTAGTTGTACGCTTAGACATTTTTGGTTTGGAAGATGTTGTAAGATAAATGAGTAGGAGAGATTGGAAAAGTGTGTGGAAGATTAAGCTAATATGCAATCTATTTATAGGAAAGAAATGGCTTTTAATCTTTAAAAAAAAGAAATTGATCCGACGGTTGAGAATTAAAGATGACATCCCCTATCAACGGCTACAATTGAAAGCACAAGGATTGTGCTTTTTTGTGTGAGCAAATTTGTATCCACTGATCCGGCGGTTGAGAATTAAAGATGGCATCTCCTATCAACGGCTATAATTGAAAGCACAAGGATTGTGCTTTTTTGTGTGAGCAAATTTGTATCCACTGATCCGACGGTTGAGAATTAAAGATGGCATCCCCTATCAACGGCTATAATTGAAAGCACAAGGATTGTGCTTTTTTGTGTGTATATTTTTTATTATATAATGGAGATTAGGGTAGGTCATTATAACGCACTGATATTTGCTTTTCCCTTCACATTCTATCTATTATCTTTTTCCACCTCTCTACCTTTACTTCTCTACTCCTACTTTAAAGAAATAAATTTCCATAGCAATATATCTTTCTCAAGCTCTTCATCCAGTAATGATGAATCAATCCTGGAAAGTTATGACTTGGAAAAAAAATTATTGTCCAACAAATACAAAATAACAATCTTATGATAGCTGCATTTCTTGACCAGCAAAATGCAACTTCTAGTCATGGTGGCTCAGTTCCATGTTAGAGAACCATTTTCCGTGATCGAGAAGCTGCTGCAGAAAATCTCTACAACGACTATTTTGCGGAGAATCCAACATATAATGAAGAACAGTTTCGTCGGCATTTTCGGATGCCTCGTACTTTGTTCCTTACCATTGTTGATGCTGTAAAAGATCACGATCATTATTTTCTGCAACGAACACATGCAGCTGGGAAGCTTGGACTATCAACTCTTCAAAAAGCAACAACCGCAATACGTATTCTAGCATATGCAGTTTCAACTGACGCAACTGATGAGTACATAAAAATTGGAGAGTCTACGACCATCGAATGTATTAAAAGATTTTGTCGTACTGTTGTAGAGTTATTTGCAGAGCAATATCTAAGAACACTCAATGCGAGTGACGTTGCTAGACTACTTTATATTGGAAAACAACGTGGATTTCCTGAGATGTTGGGAAGTCTAGATTGTATGCATTGGAAGTGGAAAAATTGTCCAACAGCTTGGGGAGGGCAATATTCTGGTCGGAGTGGATCCCCTACCATCATTCTTGAAGCTGTGGCTGACTATAATATGTGGATATGGCATGCATATTTTGGGATGCCAGGTTCCAACAATGATATTAATGTGTTAGAAACCTCTCCACTTTTCTCTAATCTTGCCAGAGGCATTGCTCCTCCGGCACATTATGTCATTCAAGGAAAAAAATACAACACGGGGTATTATTTGGCTGATAGTATATACCCCAAATGGTCAACACTCGTTCAAACTATCCATGCACCTGTTGGTCCCAAAAAAATATTTTGCAACAAAATAAGAAGCGTGTAGAAAAGATGTTGAACGTGCATTTGGAGCTCTCCAAAGTCGATTTGCGATTGTAGCAAATCCAGCATGTTTTTGGAGTAAAGCTGATCTGAAAATGATTATGCGTGCGTGCATAATAATGCATGATATGATAATCGAAGATGAACGGGATCTTGATGCTCCAATTGAAGTAGAAAGAGAAATACCACCTTCAAATGTTGAATTTGCTGACAACGATCCTGCTCGATTTCAAGATTTTCTTTCTCGATTTACACAAATCAGAGACAAGAAAGCCCATTATGACCTTCAAAATGCCTTAATTGATCATCTATGGATGGAGTATTCCAACTCAGAAGACTAGTTAATTAATTTATTGAATATTGTAATTTAATTTTCAAGTGTTTTATTAATTAATGAATATCTTTTAAATATTTAAGATAGATTTATTTTGTTTAAATTAAAGATAAATATATCATAATTAAATATATAATAATTTATATTATGTTGAAAATAGATTAAATAAAGATTAAATGAATTTTTTATTATTTAGTGAAAAAATAGTGAAAACTGCTGGAGATGAATTACTGTTTTCATACCATTTTTGTGCTGAATGTGCTGCAAAATGGTGCAAACTGCTGGAGATGGCCTTAGTGGAGGGTGTAGGTCCCATAGTCTGAAAAGGGAAATGAATAGATTAAGAATGGATGATCCAAAATGGTAAAATGGATAGATTGACAGTGGATGGAGGGAGTAAAAGTTGTTCATTAAATAATTTACAGCTCCATCATCACTTTTTATCAATTAAGTATCATCTTTTCTTTTGAAATGTTATCACTTCTTATTTATCTACTATAAGACATTTTGTGAGACGGTTTTTGGCCAATTGTGAAATCCCAACACATGGTTAATTGCTAGTTTACAGAAAAATGAGTAACATGAACTTCTTTGCACAAAACAAAGACATAAAAGGAAATGTGACTTGATTCGAAATAAAAATGAATGAAAGAAGTAAAAATAAGAAACCGCAATTTAAAAAAAACCAGCAACCCATTTACTTCTATAAGTTGGAAGCCCACATGCTACAGTCTGATTAATTGAAAACGTTGAGCCCACAAAAGCTAGCCCATGAAGTTGGGAGTGGGCAGCCCAAAATCTTAATCAACTGAGCCTTTAAATTTGAAATTAAAATAAAGCCCAACAATTTAACTTGAGAACCTGACAGCTATTTAGGAGGCCCATTTATAACTTAGAGTGGCCATTTCTTGTCAGTAGCCGTTTGGTTAGCAAATTAGCAACAAAATAACATCCAAAAATTGACTGTGTTTGGTTAGAACTTATTAATATACTCCCCTCTAAATAATAATTGGTTTTGAGAAATGCCACCTAACATAATATCTTTTAAAAATGTCACTTTTTTTGACTATTTTGTCTCACTTTATTATATAATTAATGGAGTTTTATTAATTAAAGGCACAAAAAATGGATAACGTATCAATTTGGAGGCTAAATTATTTTTTCTATGAATTCAATGCTTGAAATATATAAAACTATTAATTAAAGGCCTGAATTTGTCACATTTTATCTCCTATTTTATCAATTTAGGATCTAAATTCATGCCCCGAATTGATAGTTTTACATAATTCAAAACCTTAATAGATAAAAAAAAATTCAAGTCCTGAATTGATAGTTTACCAATTTTTCAGGTCCTGAATTGATAAAATTCCATTAATTAATACATAATCACATGCATTAGTCTCGTTAGATAGTAAATAAAACATGTGTATGGTTGCTCAAATAGTCGCGTGTAGAATCGCATTAGTGGGGTAAGAGAAATAATATTTAATATAAAGTTAGTAGTTGTATTATGTTGTATGTGGGTTTTACATGAAATAATTAATTATTTTTTGTGGACCAACTTGACAAAAAAGAAATGTAAATCTTAACTTGTAACAAACTAAAACAAAAATCGTAACCTTTAAAACAGGACGAAGGGAGTATACTTTTATTCATAAGTGTATAAATTTATGAAACTGGATGCACGGTACACTCACGGAACGAATGGAGTATACATAAAGGTATAAATTTATGAGAATGGATACACGATACATCCAGATACACACATATTCATATGCACATAATAATTTACCTTTATTTTTTATTTATACAAATTTAAATAAATTATGAAACACAAATACCACCAGTCTACCAACTTACTAGTCCATCTTCTACAACAAACTCTACAAAATTCTCGGCCACATGATTTCCTGACATTTGAGATTTTGTCCATTATGTGCTATTATCGGATTTAATTGCAACTTCTTAAGCACATTTAAGATGTTATATCAATACTTAACTCATATATGTTGTATGTGGATTTTAATTTTTTTTTTAATATTTTAAACTCATAAGTACATCTAAGATGTTATATCAATACTTAACTCATATATGTTGTATAAGAACTAGTATATCAATACTTAATTTTTTTTAATATTTTAAATGAATTTTTAAATATATAAAACTAGTATAAATCCAAGTGAATAATGCAGGATATAAAACTTTATATTGTGTAAAAGTATTGATATGTAAAAATTTTACAAATCAGTTGTATTATTATACATATCTCAATATTTTAGATAATTGAATTCTTATTATTATTTATTTTTATACAAATTATGAGGTTTTTTTTTCATATCAAATTATGAGTTTTCTTCATATCATTTCTTATATCTACTGCACACTCCATCATTAATTCCAGTGTTGGCATTCTATACGGTGTTGGGGATTACGGTTATAGAACAAATTAAGAAGTCTGGTGGACTGAAGCTGGAGAACTAGAAGACGACTAAGGAGGAGCCACCGATGAAGGAGGAGCCACACCGAGGAATGGAAGATTATTGTTTACGTTTTAGCGTTTGTGATTTTAGCATTTTTAACTTGGAATTAAGATAAAATATACAAATAAATCTAACAAATTCCACTTTTTATAATATTAACAATAAATTTCTGTACTATAGAATTATATTTTAAAATATCAATAACATTACACATTTATGCCCAAACACATTCCTTCAAGCCCAAGCATTGTGTTATTTGGATTTAGCTGCAATCTACTGAGCTGATCATAAATGTTTATATGAATTTTAAATAAATTTTAAAATAATCTTTTTTTTAAAGGAAAACATTTAACCTAACTAAATATAATGCAAGACATAAAATTAAAACTTTATATCAAATAAAAATATTAATAAAAATATTGATATGTAAATTTTTTACAAATAATAATGTATTATTATACATATCTCAAAATTTTGGCAAATTTATTAAAATAGGCATGGTTTCAATTTTTTTTTGTTAAATTAGTAAGTATAGAATAATTTTTTTTTATAAAATAGGCAAAATCACCATTACCATTAGTAATGGTAGCATTTGTATTTTTATTTATTTATTTATTTATTTTATTTTTTTCTATTTTCTTATAATTTTATCTTTTATCTTTGAAAATTTTAAATTTTTAGAAAAAATAATACTACTAAAATTTATTTTTTAAATTTTAATTTTTTTTCATAATTTTTTTATCTATTAAAGTTTATTAATTTTTAGAAGAAAAAATTTGATATTACCTTTTCTTTAATTTAATTGTAGTTTTTTTTCCTCCTATTAATTTTAATTTGAAATACTTTATTTATGAGATGAGTTTTTATGGGACGGGATTGTGAGATGGGTCAACCCATTACTAAAGTATTATTATTATATATGTAAAAATATGCTTATTTATAATAATAATGAATCATATTATAACACCATAATGAGTAAACTATCAATTCGGGGCTTTAATTATTTTTTTGTATAAATCCGGGACTTGAAATATATAAAAATATCAATTCAGGGCCTGAATTTATAAAATATTATCTCATATTTTATCAATTTAGGGCCTAAATTCAGGCCCCGAATTGATAGTTATACATATTTCAGGCCCCAGATTGATAGAAAAAATTATTCAGGCCCGAATTGATAGTTTACCCATTTTTCAGGTCTTGAATTGATAAAATTCATATTAGAAAATATACTTTAGCAATCATTAAGTAATTTATCTATATAATAGACATATTTTAACATGTTTCACAAACCGTCTCACATAAGTATCATCTCACAAGAGATTGTCTTTTAATTTTTTTTATCTATAAATTTTAGAGTCCAACTAGTGTGCCTGGTGCACCGGTGAACCTGAACGATCTTAACCGTTAAATTAAAATTTTGTTTAATCTTTAACATTAAATAAAATAAAATAATTAATTTTTTGAAAATTAAAACTATACACTACCCTCACTTTAAAACTATAAACTAGGGTGCACCGGTGAACCCTATAACCACCCTAAATTTTATTCATTTTAGAAAAAAAGTATACAAAATTGTTAGGGTGGAACCGATATGATATGGTACATCATTAAATTTTTCATCTTAAATTCTTAGTCTCTCAAATGATTATGAAACTAGAAATTCGTAACGCATCGCAGGAATTTTTTAAAGAAAACTTATAAAGAAAGTAAAAATATTTTATTTTTTATTCAAAATTATTAATAAAATTTATGAATTATTATTAATAGGTCCATAACAGATAATATTATTACTAAATACAAAGTATAAATTATATTAATAACAAGTGTAAAAGCATGCAATGTAAAATTTTAATTATCTTTTTACACAACACAAGTTAAGTTAGGTAGAAAATCATGTTTACTTCTTCATTTAATTTCCTATATTCTAATTCTCTCTTCTCAATGAATCTATCTCAGGGTTTGCATACTTTTTTTTTTCATACCTACAACATGTGGTCAATTGCCGTACTGTATGAATACTCATGTTTAAAGTTTGTTTTCAATTTATTTCTTATTCAAAATTGGGTAATATGCAGTTGAATACCTATGCATCTATGGAAGAAGTTGACTTTCCATTCTGAATAACATGTAGAAATTTTGTATTTAATTAATTTTGACTCTTTTGAATACCCATTCAATTCAATAAATTGAATACTCATTCCGATTAACGTAAAATCCTTTTGAATACTGATGTTTTTATGTACAAACCCATTGAATAGGTGCCATTGGCTGAGGAAAATTTAGAGTTTATCCACATCATCTTCCAATTAATCTTTTTCACGCTACTGCCGCTTTGCCCTCGGTTAAATCTGAGTCGGTGTCCCATAATTCTTGAGTTAACAATAATTACTAATTATCTGTCTTCTCTCTTTTTTGTTCTCATGGTGATTGTGAAGTTAGTAGGGGTGAAGATATGGGTGCATCGCCTTTTATTTTCCTCTTGTTAATAGATAGAGGGGTGGGGGTGTTCAATTGTAAAAATTAATTAAAAACGGTTGGAGCAGGAAGATTCGGGGTTGAAATTAAATACAACAATCTCAAATCTATTTTTTAATGTTTGAATTGACTAATCTACCACCTATTTTCTAATTTCATGGAGAGATTAATGGATAAATTAATTTCTGAATACAATTAAACTTAAAATAGAATTAAACTTAAAATAGAATTAAAAGTGGTATTTTATGTGTTCAATCGTAGTTAATATTAATATAATTTGGATATTGTATCTACTAGTAATATAGGTATATAAATTGTACCTATAAGTAAAGACAAAGACTTTTGTGAGACCGCCTCATGTAAGGGCTTACGTGAGACGGTCAGAAAGTAACAATTTTTATATAGAAAAGTGATAATAAATTAATGAAAAATGATAATGTTATTTCATGAACAATTTATAGTATAAATAAAAAGTGATAATATTTTATAACGAAAGTGATAACATTTTATAGCGAAAGTTATAACTATTTTAAAAAGTGAAAAATGGTCTCACGTGATCAGACGGTCTCAGGCAAAACCTATTCATAAGTAATGGATCCAATTATTTGATTGAAAAAAAATTATAATAAAAATTTTCTAAATATGTACAAAAATAAAGAAGAAAAACCAAATATAGTGTAGAGGAAAAAAAATTGGTAATTTTTTTTAACAGAGTAAATAGTAAAATTATTATTATTATTATTATTATTATTATTATTATTATTATTATTATTGATGACTTTACTATTTCATTGTCAGAAAGTCACCATTAATATTGGTATCTTTGCTTAATTTTTTAAAATTTTTAGCTACATTATAATTTAACAAAATATTTTTGAAGAATACTTATTTTATTAAATTTGCCAAATTTATATAATCGTAATCTTATTATTTATTTTTATATAGTAAAGACTTGTGTGAGACCTTTCGATAAAAAATATTAACTTTTATGAGTGAGGCTTGCGTGCGCCCGGACGCACGAAACACATTCTGTGCGCCTTTAGAAATTTAGTATTATGGGTAAGGGTATATTACTTTGGTCTAAAGGGTATACACTTTAATTAATAAAAGGTACACCATTTTGTTCTAAGGGGTATACACTTTTCATTAATATTTTTTTCTTTAGAAAATAAAGGGTACACATTTTTATACTAAAGGGTATACAATTTAACACAAAATTCTAAAGGCGCACAGAGTGTTGTTCATGCGCCCAAATACACACAATAATTTTCTTTAGAAAATAAAGGGTACACATCTGTATACTAAAGGGTATATAATTTAACACAAAATTCTAAAGGCGCACGGAATGTGGTCCGTGCACCCGGGTGCACAGGAGTTTTTGCCAACTTTTATATCGAGAAAGTAATACTCAATTAATAAAAAGTGATAATGCTGAACAATTTATAATATAAATGAAAAGTAATAACATTTTATATTAAAAGTAATAACATTTATAGTAAAAATGATAATTAATTACGAATGTATCGAAAGATTTGCCGTTTTTATATGAACATTAATATTTCAAACTTAAACAAATGATGAAGGCAAAGATGTGTGGGAGACCGTCCAATAATAAATGATAATATCATTATTACTTTTGCTATAAAATGTTATCAAATTTATTTATATTATATATTATTTATGAAATAGTTTACCGTACGTCCATTATCATTTTTTATCGATTAAATATCACTTTTCGTTAATAATGTTATCATTTTTATCCATCTCACATAAAAATTTACAAGACATCACTTTTTTATCGATTGAATATCACTTTTCGTTAATAATATTATCACTTTTTATCCATCCCACGTAAAAATTTACATGACGGTCTCATACAAGATTTATCCAATTATGAAATACAAATATAAATGCTGATAATTTAAAAATAAAAAAATTAAAAATCTATAAATATAAATTAATTTAGAAATTATTTAAATTTATCACATATATGGTTTTATAAGCATTGCTAAAATGTGCATTTGGTTTTTTTATTATTAATGTTTTCACTTTTGTTTTTTCCACACATACAAGACAAATCAATTTTATTTTATTTTATTTTTTTATGTGAAATGATCAAACATATATCCTTTAAAATGAATAAATAATTATCTCACATATTAGATTCCGTGAAGATTTGCCTCAATGTTAATTGAATTTCGCTACTGAATTCAACAACAATATATACTACAATAAATTTATAAAATAAATATGTTAGACATATAACATCCCGACAAATCTTAAAAAAAAAAAAAGAAAAGAAAAGAAAAGAAAAAAGACACAAATATGAAGACAATGAAATTCAAGAATATTTTCATAATTTTAAATCTTGTTTCTTAAGAAAGAAATATATTTTTTTTTCAAACAAGTGCAGTGCATGCACAGCCATTGGCTGTTCTTGCAACCAAGAAACTCGGACGTCGGTCCTTCGGCGTGTAGATCTCATCCTTTCCTTCTTCGTCTTATCCTTCTCATCTAATCTACTCATTCATTCAGGATTACTGAATTGATATTACCGGAAATTAAATTCTGATTAATCTCTTGTTCCTTCCCTATAAGGGCATTGGGAATTTCAATTTGAAAACTATTCACAAGGAAAATTCACTGTGATTGAAAAAAAAAAAGATGAAGTTTGGGGAAACTTTTAGGGAGTATCTGCAGACGAATCAAGAGAGGTTTTTGGGCAAGTGCTGTCACGTGGAGTACAAACGCCTGAAGAAAGTGCTGAAAAGCTGTCGCAATTGTAGGGCTGCGCAGTATTCTTCTGCGGATGAAGATAATGAGGATTCTGCCTTTTGCCACTATGAATCTTGCCCTTGTGAGTAATTGATCCATCCATCCCCTGTTTTCTGTAATTGTGTGTATTTTCACTATTTGTTCCAGTATTTGTGATGTGTTGGGAGAGATCGAGTGTGATTTGTGGCAATTGGTTTTTTTAGATCTGCTCAAAATGTAATGGGGATCTGTTGGTAGAATTACCAGAAATTGGATGTTATCATTTTTTGGATTGGGAGAGATGGGACAATGTGTGCAATTTTGTGAAGAGAAGATGTAATTGTTCAATTGTGAATGCTTTGAGTGGTGGCCAACATTTACATTATTGGAAAACTGTAAAGGGCTCTCTTTTTCCTAATTGGTTGTATAAAGTATTCCTTGTTTATGCATGAGCATCAATGTTATAGAATTAAATGGATGAATACATGGAGTTTGTGATTACGTGGAAGCTGTTAAAGGATTCATAAGCGCTTCCTATTTCTTTGCAAAATATATTTGTAGGGACTTGTGGTTACTGTTATAGTGACTTGATTAAGTATTAGATGATACTCTTCTCTGCAACCTTAAGCTTTAAGACGAGTTGGTCATTTAAAATGATATTAGAGCCATGGCCTAACTAAGGTCCAGGGTGTAAAGCAAGTCTTGGGGTAAATTAACTGGCATGCATGTGAGGGGGCGAGTGACTTGATTAAGTATTAAATGAGACTCCTCTCTTTAAGATTAAACTTTTAGACAAGGTGGTTATTTAACAATTACCAACAAGTCATATGAAAGGATCGTTTGGAGCTGAAACAAAATTTATGTGCATCATGTAGTGTTTGTTTCTTGATGTAAAAGATCTGATTACTTGTTAGTTTTTCTTTTTATGAATATCTGACCTTATTTAATTGTTCTATGAGACTATGAATACATTTTATGGTTAACTTCTTATAAATTTCATTGTATATTTTTTTTCATCATGTAGTGTGTGATCAGAAGTTCTTCTCTGAGTTGATGAAGGAGGCTTCTGATATAGCTGGATGCTTTAGTTCAAGAGCGAGGCGCCTTCTCCAATTTCACTTTAATAGTGGAATGCAAAAGTACTTCACGTGTGTGCGCCAATGTTTTGCTAGTCCCCCACTTGCAACAGCACAAGAGTGTCGAATGTTAATAGAATATGTTATGATGAATGCTGTAGCCATGAGGAAAATCCTCAAGAAGTACGATAAAGTAAGCATTAGATGCATCGGTTCTAGTAATTATATAATTCCTAACCTTACTTTATCAAAGTTCTATTTCTCCAAGTGCTTACGCTCTTCTTGTGACTTGGGGCAGGTACACGGTTCTGTCAACGGAAGGCAGTTCAGATCTAAATTGCGTAAAGAACACGTGGAGATTCTACAATCACCCTGGTTAATAGAACTAGGAGCTTTCTATATGAATGTCAGGGCTTCTAATTGTGGAAATGCTGATGAGCTCGATAATCCTTTCTCTTTTGACTTGAGTGCTTCAGGGCCCATGATGACTTTGATTCTCCCAGACTCTGTAGAACTAGAATACAATCTAACATGCGCAATTTGCTTGGTAAGATATTTTCTAAATTTAATTCTTGTGGCTGATTTACTTTGGCTGGTGGGATAAATTCTCAGTGGATACCCATTGTTGGATAGTTTCAACTTTCAAGTTCACCACCACCTTGGATCCATCTCTTGCAAATTGTTCACAATTTTCAGAATAATAGCGAGCTTCATGTTACCCACTAATGTGTCATCTCTCAATGTGTGAGAGGGACTACTCAACGTTAATTTTGTATAACATCCCAAACTAGGCAAAGTAAACAAGCCGCAGACAGGATTTATTTATTTATATTTTCTCTTCTTATTTTGGGATGCATAACACTTCCTTTCCATTTTTGTTTTTAAGGAGCTAGTTTTCAATCCATATGCCTTGGGTTGTGGGCATCTCTTTTGCAAATCATGTGCTTGTAATGCAGCTTCTGTTATGATTTTCCAAGGCCCGAAGTCCGCACAGGCAGATTCAAAGTGCCCTCTTTGCAGGGAGGTGAATTAATTACTATGCTCTTCATAATCTTCTTACATTTGGAAATTTGAAATTTATATAAAGCTCACGTGGACATTGTTTGATCATGGTTTATGTCTCTGTTTGATCCCGGGAAATTAGAGAAGTAGGAGGTAACACAAGCACACACTCGGATACAATTCCTCACTTAATGGAATCCACCATAAGTTTGGAATAAACTCGTCGTCTTAAGGAATCCACCAAAAGACTAGGAGATAATTAGAAGAAATCCATCTTCTAGACAAGAGTAAACACTTTATGCTGATTTGACCAAGAAATGATAGTTGGAAAGACTCAAAACACTTCAAATGCTTGAACTTGGCAATTTTTCGGGTGCATCTGCCACCTTCCAGAAAAACGAACATAACTCCTTGTAGAAAATTCCAAACGACTCTCTGTTTGTTGCGTTGGAAACTAGGCTGATAGGGATTTCTATCCATATGTTTTTCACTGTCTAATTCACTTTCAATCAGTACCAGTAATTTTTCAAACTTACCCATGTGTGCTGGAATATTTTCTGCATCACTGTTCACGTTTCCTCATCATATTATTAGTTTCTTCTACATAGATAATTTAATAACAATTTACAAAAACGGTCAGATTGATTTAGATTTTGTAAGTATAGTATAATGCATCACTAAGATTTTTTTAAGAGTTCACCCAGTAACTTGTGCCATTAATGCAGGTAGGTGTATACAGTAATGCAGTCCAGATGATGGAACTGGATTTACTCCTGAAGAAAGAGTGAGTATAGGATGTTCAGTAATCATCTTCTCACTCATTGTTTGTGTGCATTTTTCTTCTTCTTTGGCTTTAAAATATACTAATATTGAGTCCTTTCAATTTTATAGCTGCAAGGAATACTGGAAGCAACGGCTGGCTGCTGATCGCTCTGAGATGTTGAAGCAATCGAAGAGCTATTGGGAGTCACAAACTAAGTACATGATCGGATATTGAATTGATTGTCGTCGAAGAAGCGTGTTCTTTTTTATGCATCGTTTGGAAGGTAATCCATGGATGCTGCCCAAGTACTGTTTCTTGTTTTATCGCACGGTACAGCAAATAGTTTTCCAGGGCTGGGGTTCTTTCTTTCTTTCTAAATAATTATAATTAATAACAATTAACTTGTAATAATAATTTGGTTGCAGTTTTTCCCTTTATGTGTGTTGTGAATTTGTGCCTTATAAATTTATTTATTGATATAACTGAATATCCATTTACGAATATCACTACAAACTTTTAGCAATCGAATTTACCAATAGAATTCAATCTGTTGGTAATTACCAATAGATTAGCAACAAAAATGACATTTTTGTTTTAGCAATGGAATGACAACGGATTTATTCTCTATTTTAGCAACTGAATTCAATCCGTTGGTAATTACAAACGGATTACCAAGGGAATCATTATATAAATTAGCAACGGAATTATTAGTAACGAATTACTATTGGAATTATTTACCAACGGAATTGATTTTTCGTAGCTAAAAATTTACCAACCACAATTTTACCAACGAAATTTTACCAACGAATTCTATTGCTAATCCGTTGGTATGCCAATTTAACAATGGAATTAAGGCTTTCACCAACGAAATATTTTGTTGGTAAAAAATAGTTTTTTTTTATATTTTTTTTTAGTGTATGTAATGTTTTTGCAAGTTTTGTTGTACATGACAGTCAAAATTCCAGTAAATAATTGAACTTTTAGATCACTGTTAATTGAAGAGGCAACACTGACTTAAGCATAGGATCTAACACGAAGCTTGGAGAAATTGGGGGAAGCTCTTACACGTGATAATTGCAAGCGATAAGATAATTGGTGATAAGAAAATTGGCGGAATTTTCTCCTAGCTTGCAGATTGAGTAATATTTTACTAATTAAAGTAATTTAGAGATGTAGGATTCTTTAATAATTTTAAGAGGCAGCTTAGTTCAAATTCATAATTCTCATTAATCACTAAAAAAATATTTTTTAACAATTGAATTTACCAAAGAAATTCAATCCTTTGGTAATTACCAATGGATTAACAATAAAAATGACATTTTTGTTTTAGCAACGGAATAACAATGGATTTATTCTCTATTTTAGCAACGGAATTCAATCCGTTGGTAATTACCAACGGATTAGCAAGGAAATCATTATATAAATTACAAACGGATTACCACCGGAATTATTTTACCAACAGAATGTGAAGAATTAATAAAGATAATTTTTTGGAGTATAGTACCTTTGGTTAATTTGATTCTAATAGAATTATCTAGAATGTAATAATTATGCTACTGTGGCTATGTTGTGTTGTGTCTCTTGAGCTTCTTAGTAGACTCTAGATTATGCTTAATTGTAATATATTAATTGGTTATTGTATGTACAGCTATTAAGAAATAGAAACCCACTTTCTCCAAATATTTCTCACACTTCTCACTACTCTGTTTTTTTTGTTTGAGGTGTTATGCTTTTCTTATCAAATTTCCACTCTCTTGATGTTGATCTTGGGCCAACAGATATTATCTTCTGTTGTTCTTTTTTGGTTTTTTACATGGTATCAGAGCCTAAGGGCTCTTGGAGATATCGTGTGTCAAGATCTCTTGGTGGAGGATTTGATCGGTGTCTCAAATGGACGTGAGCGGCCGTGTGGGTGGACTTGGCATGGAGTTACTAAACTAGTCCAACTATAGGATTTGGAAGATATGTATGGAGTCTTACCTTATTGGTGAAGACTTGTGGGATATGGTGGATGGAGATAACAAAACAATTCTAGAAGATACTCCTGAAAATGTCGATGCACGCAAGAAATGGAAGCAGCTCAATGCAAAGGCTGAATTCACATTGAAGAGATAGATTTCGCCCAGCTTGTTTGACCATATTATGCGATGTAAATCTGCCCATGAAATCTGAAAAACTTTTGACAGATTGTTCAACAAGAAGGATGAGGCTCGACTACAAGTTTTGAAGATGAACTCCCAAACACAATACAAGGTAACCTCTCTATTGCAGAGTACTTTATGAAAATTAAAAATCTTTGCTCGAAAATTTCTCTTCTCAACTCGGATGAGGCAATCTCTGATGCTCGTATAAGGAGAACTATTATTCAAGGGCTAAAGCCAGAATACACTCCGTATGTTACGTCGATTCAAGGATGGGCTCAACAACCATCTTTGGAGACAGATTGTTCAACAAGAAGGATGAGGCTCGACTACAAGTTTTGAAGATGAACTCCCAAACACAATACAAGGTAACCTCTCTATTGCAGAGTACTTTATGAAAATTAAAAATCTTTGCTCGAAAATTTCTCTTCTCAACTCGGATGAGGCAATCTCTGATGCTCGTATAAGGAGAACTATTATTCGAGGGCTAAAGCCAGAATACACTCCGTATGTTATGTCGATTCAAGGATGGGCTCAACAACCATCTTTGGAGGAATTTGAGAATCTGTTGTCTTCACAAGAATCTCTAGCAAAGCAAATGGCTGAAATCTCAATCAAAGGAGAAGGGAATGCTCTCATGGCGAAAAAAAAATATTTTAAGAAGAAGAATAGCCCGGAAAATTTCAGCTCTAATGAAGATGGAGTAAAATCAGGTACTTCTGATAAGAAGATTATCAAGTGTTATCGGTGCAATAGACCAGGACATATTAAGAAGTTTTGTCGAGCCAAATTAAAAGGGAGCAATATGGTTGAAACTAAAATGGAAGAAGCTGAAGAAGATTGGAGCAAGTGCTTTTTGGCGGAAACAAGAGACGTAGATGCCATGACATCCATCAACTTCGACAAAGATTGGATCGTTGACTCTGGTTGTGGACATCATCTCACTGGAGACAAGTCCAAGTTCTTCAACAGAATACTCTACCGTTTTGTACAACGAGTAACCAAGAAATAAAATATCAAACCCAAGGGATTAGAGTTAAACATGATACGCACTAAATAATTCGCACCACTAATAATTAAGACGAGATAACATTTCAAGGGAGTTTGAAAATTATTAAACTAATATTGCAGAAAAATAAATATAAAATATAATAAATAAAATAATAGTCAAACTCAATCACAGGTGTTTCAAGAGACAAGAATAAGATAGTTTTAGGAAAATCTAGTTTACCATGTGAAATAAGACAAATAAACAAGTGAATCAAATTATGCAGAATTTTATAGGAATGATCACTTAAGCATGCTAAATTACTCATGGACAAGTGAGATTTAACAATTTTAAAGAACATAAATTCCTAGGACTAAATTAATAAGATAACCCCCTATTCCTTTTCTAGGTACTAAGGACATTAAATACCCACAACCCCTTATTCGCTCTATAGGCGATTCACAAGCAAAATTCCATATAGGCTAGTGCAAGAGATCTATCCTTTCTAGGTACTAAAAGAATTGTATTAGGGCTTCTTTATCTTATTTTTCTTTAACAATGGTCATGCAAAGATAATAAGATATTCTATATTGATGGTCAAATAATCAAAGACTATATATTGGTTAATCCCCCTTTAATTATCACGAAACAAAAAAATATAATCATAGAACACATTCAAACTCAATCATACATCAATCAATGATAATATCATAAGAATTAAGAAATATGATCATATAAGTCTAAAATAAAATGTCAATAAGGAATAAACATTCTGCAAAAATCATCAAATGTCTAAAATCTTAAATCAACAAGATAAACTTTCAAAACCCTAAAACTATCAAGAGAAAACTAGCCCATGGTGTTACAAACAATAACCATGGCAGAAGTGTTCTTACCCATGAGTCTATGAATCAAAAATAGGAAATTAAAAGAAAGAAGAAAAACCCTTTCGTCTGACGTAATTCCTCGTTTTCTCTTTCCGTCTTGATGATCCTTCTCCATTCTCCTTCTCAAGTAGCAAATACCGTATGACTGAGTGTGAAGGGTGATGATAAAAAGTGGGTGAAGGATGAGATGGAGGATGGAAATTGTCGTGATTCTGTGTTCACGGCATTCTGGCTTCTCTCAGTTCTATATATTTTTTTAGGCATGAAGGCGCGAGGTTAATATATATGAATAATGCTCATACACAAGGCTGGACTTGGGCTTTCTTCCATAGGATGGGCTGCATAGTGACATGGCATCAATTGGATTAGGCTAAATATAGTGTGCATGCGGGTGCACCTAAGATTAGGATACCCATATACAAATATAAAAAAACATATACAATTATGAGTAAAAATGTATACAATTTAATTGTTAGTTTTTAAATAAAAAATTGAGTGTAAAAATATACAATTATTAAAAAACATGTATACACTATTAAATAAAAAGTTATACACATATGGATGCTAGTTTTTTTAATGAAAAACTTAGTGTGAAAAAGTTACAATTATTATAAAACACGTATACAACATAAAATAACATGTATACAAAATAGAATAAAAAATCATACACATATGGGTGCATTCGGATTCACCCAATATACACTCATTGGATTAATTCAATTTCACAAATTAATTACCACATGTGGGCCTTCACCAATTCTTTGCATTGAATCAATTAATTGTGGCCCCACCACTCAAATTTGATTATCTGAATTTGTAGTTTCTCTCCAATTTGTGTCTTGATCTCCCTAATTGTTTCTAGAACTGTTGTAGGGCTTTTTCGCGATCAAAACTGCTCAAAAACACGATCTGGAAGTATAAATACATTGCAGAATCGAACAGGCCTCGTCTGGGCCTGATTTTGGTCGCTCGACACCCAGATCGGCCCGAGCTGGGTATGGACCAAGCCGAGTGGGGGGTCGAGCTGATGCAAGATGGTTTGCCACGTCATTTGGACCCTATTCGGACCCCGCTCGCCGGAAAATGACTGCCGAGCTAGGCTGGCATGCCCTGAGCTACCAGCCGAGCGGTAGAGACTGCACTGCGCGATCTCACTAATTTGAGGATAACTTCCTCATACGGACTCTGATTTGAGTGATTTTTGCGCTCATGCGATCCTCTCTTCTTTAACTTTCTATCCATAGTATTATGTATATTAGATCCTCGAACTCGACTTGCTCCTGTTGACAATCCCATCGCCTTCATCCTGAAGTTTTCTTATTGTTGGGTTGTCTCTTCTTGTCTTATTCCTTGGACTCCTTATAGTCCAGAGGTTCCTTCATTTTGGCTTAGATCATGTTGTGTTGGAGAAGCCTGCGATTGTTGTTGTGAGCTTGATGTTTCTCCAATATTCATCTTTAGATCTACAATTGATAGTCCTTGGAAGGACTCATATAGATCTTGTAGATTTACAAGATTTGCTCTTTCCATCCAAATATGTAGATTCTCCTCAAAGGATGGCGACCATCTTCTCACTTTCCGATTTTGGCCTTGTGACCTCTGTCGTTTTTCCCTTTTGTTGTAAAAGGGGTTCTATTCCGAAGGTTGGTGGTAACCTTCCTCCTTGCCTTCTCCCCGTCACCTTGGTTTCTAGGGACATTACTTGATCTTTCAATTTATTGATGAGATCAAGTTGTTTGTTTTGTAACGTCTCTATCTTATCCATCTGGAAGCTGATCTCAGCTACCGTCTTGGACATGTTTTGACAATATTCTCCAAAGAATCTCAGTGTCTTCTGCAATTCTCTAAGATCATGGTTCATCTTAGAGTTATCTGCTTCGATCTCTCTCCACTCTGTCATTCTGTCCAATGTGAAAAATGATAGGGCTTGCAGATCTTTCTTGGACCCACCCTGGTTTGGTCGCCTCCTCCATTGTTTTTGTTTGGGGACACGTCCATGAATCTCGGTGAAACTTTGAAGTTCCACTATATTTCTTGGTACTTCTTTGGAATATCTTATCTCCATCTGGCGGCCTTCCTCTAGATGTTTCTCTTTTGGTGTGGTTAGCACGGGCATCCGTCAGTCTCCACCTTTGATCGAGATGATCCCAAAATCGATCGGCATCCTCGTACTCCTTTTCTGCATATTGTCTATACAACACATTATAGTATTGTTGTATAGAGCTGCTTGTCTCGTCATATCCAACGGGCCAGAAGTCTCTGTTGCTCCAACTTTGAACAGGGCTAATAATCCTGTTACTCTTGAATGTCGAACTTTCGTTTGGATCCATATCTCTTAAAATTCTCCTCTCGTTAAGTGATATAAGCTTATAATAAATTTTTTTATTCATAAATAAATAAATCTAGAGCTCTGATACCATTTTTAAATTGAAAGTGGAACGAAAATAGGGATTAAAATACTTTAATAATCATAATGGTAATTCTGTAATTTTCTGGAAATTTTTAGCCATCAATTTTAACTTTTTCGGTCAAACGTTGACTTTTTTACTTTTGGGTGTATTAAGTAAAATATGGGTGTGTTATGTAATGGCATATTTGTAATTTTCTTAAAATTAAAAAGGCAATTTTGGTATTTCAGCAAAAATTGACTTTTAACTTTGTGTATTAAGTAAAATAAGGGGTGTGACTAGTAGATACCTATTAATTCTATTTGGACCATGATGACCTTCTAAAAGAAGCCCAAATTTCATATCTCATCTTTCGTACTCTCTCAGCGGCGTCCAAATTATTGTTCAAATTTTCTTTTTGTGTTTTTTTTTATAATAGATATAAAAATAATACTAATTATATCTGTTTAAATAAAATAATTATAAAAAAAAAACGTTTCTTTCTCTTCCTTGTTAATAAAACTAACACTATACAAGTCATAAATTATTAATTCAACCATTATGACCATTTATTTATATATATATATATATATATATATATATATATATATATATATATATATGCAATTTTTATTTAATTTTTAATATTTAGGGATAAAAATATAATGAGTAATATGTTACTTCTCATATTCATAAATAAATAAATATTTAGATTTTGAAAATTTTCTAAAAATTAAAATTAAGTTTTAATTTTTAAAATTTTAAACATTAAAATTTTTGAAAATTAAATTTAAAAAAAAAATTGAACGTCTGCGCACTACAATCAACCTAAATTGAAATAGGTGAGAAAATGCACAAAATACTAAAATAATACTAAGTCATAATTTTAAGGACACTAATGTAAAATACATTCATATCATCTATTAATCACGGAGTAAAAATATAAAAGCAATCACAAAATTAACTAACCTAAGTTATATAATAACTATTAAAAAGCCTATAATGATTCACTAACCCGGCCATGTATAAGGTCAGTGAAGCAAACACTCCCCAAGTCCATAACAGTTGGACTCTAAAATTTTATTAATTTGATTTTGTTAGTCAAAATTACTATAATAATGCAAATTAAACAGTGCTCGAGAGTATGATACCATGCACGTACAAAAATTGAAAGAATACGAATATATATATAGAAGAGTATAATTTTCTTCCCAATCCATAAACCACACTATATCACAAATATATCAATGTCGATACATACACATACACACACTTTATATATATGAATTCAAATATTGTTGATTGGAATTTGACAATAATAGTTGTGACATTGACTTGTAAAATGTATATTATGAAAAGTTACTTAATTTTGTGGGTGGGTTGAAAGTTGAGAGACAAGGCTCATGGGTGGGTACCAAAAAGTTCCAATCAAGGTACCACCTTTTTATCCACAAAGTCGAAATGAAGGGGAAAAAAAAGCAGCTAGCTTTTGCACCCTTGTGATGGAATTATGAACCATACCACACCTTGTCTCAGCCCCAATGTTACAATTATGGATGTACTACTAATCATCAAATTACCATCAACCCCTTCCCCCTGCTGAAGTGCCTCCTCATTCGAACGACTCCGGTCCGGTCCCTCTATTGCAAATGACTCTACGCAGGATTTTATGTACCACTTGTTATACGAATGACACAAATGAGAGATTATGAAATCTAATGATCCTTCTCTGTTTTACGGGTGGAAGAAGAGGACACACACACCAAGTGGCGTAGGAAATCCGTACCGTACATAATTTTTTACTTATCTTACCAAATTATAAGGTAAATGATTTATCACTTTTCTTCCATAGAATACTACGTTTTATAATTAAAAAAAAACAATAATAATAATAAAAGGTGATCCTTGTTATAATATTTATAACTACTTTCTAGTCTCATTTCAATCTTTACATATTTTTATTTGGGCATCATATTTCAATATTTGGATTTTCCTTTTTGGTAGATGATATTCACACAAAACAAATAATATATCTTCATGGAACTCACACAAACATTAATATAGTTACCAACTTTACATTAAATATTATATCTTTCAACATCTACACATTAAAAGGTTATATTCTTTAATCTTCGCGCCAAAAACAAAGTAAAGGTTAAAATGGAACGGAAGAAGTATATGAAATACTGTTTAAAATAAAGGGGGTCAGAAGAGTTACTGAATTTCGTAATAAGGGAAAAAGTAATCAAGAAAAGGTATTCTTGACACTAGCTATTTTCCAACCACTGAAGCCAGAAAGCATAGACTATCAAGAAAATTCTTCTACTTGTCTTTCCCATGATTGTCATTTTGTTTTGTCAGACAATGTAGAAATCTAGCTCAAGGATAATGAAGATCAAGAAGGGAAGATTTCTATGGAAAATGAATACCATTTCCACTCCAACTTCAAATCACCAAGGCAGCTTACTTCTCCAACCAAATGCTTCACTTCAACTTCAAACCTCGAATCCTGACAAAGAAAACGAGAATGAAACCATGATAAGAGAAGGATCGGCTTCTGATCGCAATGCAAATTGCGGACAGAAGCCGGCACTCTCGAAAGAGGTTGGTAGAGTGCATGATGGTCTACAACCATCCCTCAAAATTGGTACATGCCAAGTGGAGATTGGCTCATCAGCCATGGATGATCAGAGAAACTGCGAACGAGCAGAGGATAAAGAAAAGCTCCCAGACCCAGAGGACACTTGTCCTCCAGGCGGGAAAGACTCGGTGGTTCTGTACACCACGAGTCTAAGGGGAATCAGGAAGACTTTCGAGGACTGCAACACCATCCGGTTTCTATTGGATAGTTTCCGGGTGGTGTACTCCGAGAGGGATGTTTCCATGCACTTGCAGTATAGGGAAGAGCTCTGGAGAATCCTCGGGGGTAGGGTAGTACCCCCGAGGCTCTTCATCAGAGGGCAGTGCATCGGAGGGGCAGACGAAGCCGTGGGGATACATGAAAAGGGAATGTTGGGAAGTCTCTTACAAGGGATACCTTTGAGCCAGACGAGGAATCCGTGCAGAGAGTGTGCCGGGATGCGATTCGTGCTGTGCTGTCGGTGCAACGGCAGCCGGAAGGTGGTGCCGGAGGAGCTTAACAATGAAACAGAATCAGTGAGATGCCATGAGTGCAATGAAAATGGACTGGTTAAGTGTTCCACTTGTAGCTAGCTAGGGTTAGAGTAAAGTTACTAATGATCCTGTATTTTAGTATAACATGCATGTGTTTCTTTTCTCTCTTTTGAGACTAATCCAGCTTTGCTTCTCTCTCTAAATTGCCAGAAATTCAGATTCATGTGGTGTTCCAGGAATTGCTCATTAATTTCAAGCAATTTGTGTTCACTTATGGATCTTGAATGGAACTTAATTTTCAATTAATTTCATGGATTTAGGCAGGTTCATGAGATTAATTAGCCATTGAAATGAGTTGTTAAGGTTGGTTTAATTCAAAATGGCCAACCTCAAATTAATCCACTCAAACAATAACATTAGGCTTGTGTTGTGTGTATTATCCAATTTCATTCTTGCATATACTTGGCTTTAATTTACAACTAAAGGGGTCCCCAGCTTGATTAAAAATTTTCAATGATAATGATGATGAAAATTATTAAATAGAAAAGTATTTTAATGGATTGGTGGTAATTAATCAAAGTAGGAGAAAAATTATCTAAAATACACTTCTTTAAACTTTGGGATACAACTTTTCATGTTGGACACTGTCTAAGAACAATGCTCCTGCTGCCATCACTTTGTCCTATTAAATGCTCTTCATTTTTGTGTCCTTAAATCTCTTTAAGGTTTATTTATTCTTATCTCAGAGCAAATTGCTTTCTATTTTTAGAAGCTCAACTCAGATCAGTGTATGCAGATGCAATATTATCATTTTGAGTGCTCCATCATTTTGGTCTAGGACATCATTTGTCTTAAGCATCTATTATATTAAGTATCATTTTAGGATTTTTATATCCTTCATTTTATTTGCAATTTTGTAACACAGTCCAAATAACTTATGTTACTTCATTGAAAATAATATTAAACAATACTGTGAATAGACCTACCTTAGATTCCACCTAATCAAGTAATCATGATTCATGATGAATCTTCTCAAGGGGCAATTTAAATATAATCAGATGATCAAAAGTCATTAATTAAACATACTCTTAATTTTCCATAACAGATGACAGAATATTCAGGATGTGTCCCTCATTAAATAAAGAAAATTACATTACAAATTTCTCATTCTGAATTTTGATGAAGGTATTTATTTATTTTTTCTTTAATGCCAATCTTTCATCTCAGCCCCTTCTCTTGGAAATGATTATGGACACACCAAATCTCTCCACTTTGAGCTCAATCATTATTACATGTCCCCATACTAATCATTTGAATAATTTGCACATCACTTTTTTTATAGTGTCACCAAACATTCTTCCTTTAAAAATTAGAACCCAAAGATTAGATACCAATCTATCTATAAAGTGAAAAGAGGCCTAAGGTATATTGCAGACACACAAAAAACCAAGTTGCAGAAAATACTTAAGAAAGTTTTACATCGATGCTACACCTAATAAAATACATCTAACATAGTATTCAATTTGTGGAAACACGAATTCACGTGAAGATAAATGGTAAATACTATGGTTATCGTACATGCAGTATGAATTAAAATGCAACGACTAAGAATCAAATCTTGCACGGGACTGTTCGGAAAGAAAGATGAGAAGTGATATCATCTCTCAAAGGAACAGTAATGCTTATGAATAGTGTATTTTTACACCATGTTGAAAATATAACTCTTCACTAACATGGATTATCTTTTTTCCGTTAAGACAGACAGTCTCACATAAGACATGCGTTCAAACATTCAATGATCAGGAAATTGCACACGAATTTGTCAAAATGGACACCCAACATTAAGAAGCATATATATATATACATATATATGTAGACACCATAGAAGTTCAGTATCAAAAGACAACAATTAGGTTAAGCAAAACAAGGAGCAGAAAGATGTTATACAGGTCAGCAACATTGATTAACAAACTATCCCTTTAATAAAACCTAAAAAAAGAAACAGAAAATAGAATTAAGAAAATATGCAAGTGTTGTCCCAAAAAAAAAAAAAAAAAAGAAAAAGAAAAAACCTAGTAAAGATGTTTACATTTCTGAATCTTAGAAGCAGAAAAGTAAGAACACACGATCTCTCCAACAAAGAACTCAAGACAAATGAATAGGGTGCTTTTTCACTGCCCATTCACCCCCAAAGCTAAACATCTAAACAAAAAATTAAGTTAGATATAATCACACTAGAAAAATTATACAGTTACCAGTTTCTAGGCAACCACTTGAGGTGCGCAAGCAACTGCTTCTGCTGCAGGAGACGAGGATGGTGGTAGTTGTGACTGGGTAAAGTGGAATTCTATCTGCAATCGGTGATGAAGAGGTGTCGACATTGCCAACCCTTTCTTCATATCTGCCTGTAGCTCTCGAATTGGAATCGCTGCTAAGAAGCTTTTTATGTACTCTTTGCAGGACTCTTTTCCATGACAGACAACCTCTTCTTCAACTTCGTTTTTCATTGGTTCCTCATTTTCCCTCACTGAGCAACCTTCTTTGGAGTCCTCAAGTGAGTTGATCGGCTGCACACTTGTGTTCTGAGAGTCAGCAACTGGTTTTTCTTCCAATGATTGACTAGGACTTGGTAGTTTATAGATGGTAGTGTTCCTATCAAATTTTAGTATGTAAGCCTGATCGCATCCCTCATACAATCGCTCCCCTAGTGTGTCGATAATATAGTATGCATCAGTTTCAACCTTAAGGATGAAAAAGTGATCATTCCAACTGATGATGAAAACAGTGGCGTCTCCATTGTTATTGCTCTCTGAACAAACAATCTCATCCCAGATATTGTCAAATGACATAGCGCCATGCAAGAAGTCAAAGTTACCCTCCTCCATCCCATCGGGATGAAAAAACCCAATAAACGACTTCTCGGGAACTACACACAGATTACGAATTTTTGCTTGGACGACGGTCTCTAAATCAAAGTGCTTATCAGGAAACCGCTCCATGTAAGTTTCGTTCTCACAAAGGTTTCTCCATTCCAAAGAGCCATCTCTTATCAAACTATCAAACTGTGACTTGATGGGCATGAGGTTATGGTTGTTCTGCAACCAATCAGCAATAACAGCAACAAGGGCTGTACATGCGCTTTCTCCTGCTGCTCTTTCACTTCGCTGATCAATGGAAGCAAAAAAGACCTGTGTCTGAATTTTCATAAGCCCATCTCGGCTTGTTACTTCTTTCTGCTCCCAGTTACCAACAGCAAAACTATCATCCCCAAACTCAGATATTGATAGACGGTTAGCATTAGAGTCTTCATCAGCTCTATTCCACTGAAAAATGAATAAACTTCAAGTTACTTATCTTCAAGGGAAGACGTTTAATAGATGATAAATATAAAACCATGGATTCGTATTTTAAGCTCAAGAGTTGCAAAAATTGCATCCTACACATCCCACTCATATTGAGGTTTCAATTTAAAGATTACCAATAATAGACAATTGTGCATAATAGGCCACTGCAATGTATCCCGCACGGGTCGATACGCACAGCGCCTAGTATCCATCGTTTACGGCTAGGACTATTATCTTTAAAGTTCATTATAGTGCTTATAGCTCAAATTGGTCATATTCACGTTGAAATAAAGCCAATAACGATGTAATAACAAGATTTTCAAATGTGCATTAGAATGGCCAGTTGCAACTGGAAGTGTCAAAAAAAGCAAGCAATAGATTTCAAAGTGATTGATCCATATGTATGAATAAAGCAAGTTATTTAGATATTTCCTCAAGGGAAAAAGAAGTGAATGATTTCTAACCCTCAAGGAAACAGATTCGTCAGAACTGAGCTGCCTGCGATCGAAGTCTATGTCATCTCCCCCTTCTTCTCCATAAGACTTTTTTAGCAATGGCTCCCCTTTAGCTTTAGGAGATCTGAAACTTAGCTTTCTTTTCCTCCAAGATAAAATACCACGTTTAGGATTCTGCAGTGAGGTTTGCTCGGGAATAGTAGAACCCTGATCCTCCATTTGTGAGCAACCAACATCTGATTTACGGCGGTTGCTGTAGTAAACCAAATCCTCATCCTCATTAGTGATTCTATTACTGGAGTAATTAGACACACCTGCATAATTGGCAAATGCCAATGTTCCATAACTAAATGATTTCCTAACAGCAGATTCCTCCTTGCCATCATCAGACTCTCCTTCCTCGTATTCCTCAAGTGAGTCTGAGTCAAAGGGATATGCATATTCACCCTCATCACTCTTGGCAGAGCACCTTCCCTCGCTACCATCCTCCTCTCGGCAAGCTTTTTTAGCTCTGCGAATTGATACATACTCCGTAAAAATTTTCACCTTCCTGAGACTAGCTTTTAGAGCAGAAACCTCATCTTTCTCTGAAACAAAAGCTTCTCCGGCTGCTGAAGGGGATGGAAGAGGCAGAATGGAACTTCGCACCACATCCGTTGGTTCTTGCACAGCTGTAACTTCTAGAAAATTGAGAGATATCTGTGATATAAATGAGATTTTGTCATTGCTTTCCAGGTAGAAAATTAACAAGCAAGAGACCACATTGTATAAGCATATATTAAACAGATGATTGCTTACACAAAGAGTGGGATGAAGCTCAAAATCAGTGCCGGAAACTGATAAAGGAATCTTCACTTCAATGTTTTGCTCCTCTGTCTTGAAAGCATATTCAGCAAGGTTCAGAGCTGCAGAACCAACAATTGATGTCTTGTTCTTTGCTCCCTGACTCAAGCCCTGATACAGAATCATGAGGTTTGATTGTATCAAAAACAACAAGAAGTTTAAAGAACAGTTCTCTGTAATATATCAAAGAGGCAAAGCCAAACAAAATTCCATAAGAAAACTCTGTTTTTAGAAACAGCAATATCAAAAGAAACAAAAGCAATGAAAAGACAATACAAAAATTGACAAATTTATCGTATGGCATTGGTAGTATCTATGTTAAGTAAAGATTCATTGACAATCCTATGCGACACTTGGTGCTTGATCATAGGGCAGACCATAATACAAAACAACATTATTTTCATAAAAGTGACAAGTTTCCATCATAATTCTTACCCAACTCTAGAGATTATCCAACATGTTAAATGGTATGACACTAAACATGACGGAATTAGAAAAAAAATTGAGTTAGCCACCAGGCTTTTACACAACAAGCAGCGACAAAAGAACACAAAGTACCTAGAATCTAAGAGCGTGTTTTTGAAAAAAATTTAAGTGATTATAAGCTCAACTTATACGGCTTTTGAAAAGTAGATTGAAGTGTTTTCAATGTATAGATTCTCCTTGAAATAGTCACCCATAATTTATTTATAATCTGAAAGCTGGAAAAGGGTGCTTTAGCTGATTCTACTTCTACAATCTAAACTAAGTACTAATAATTAACACATTATATTTTTATCAATCAGTCAACAACTATTTTTTTATGTTTTTTACAAACACTACCCAAATTTACTTTTAATCACTTTTTTCCCCAATCACCAAAATTAAATCAGTTCTTAAAAAGCACAATTTTTTACACCCCCCCTAAACCAGATAACAGTCAAAGATGTTTAAAGATCATTCCAAGAACAAACAGAGTCTCAAGTCAGCAAACATCATAAATTACCAAGTGTCACAGAATCAGTAAAAATCAAAGATAAAGCAGAAATCTATACTCTGCAGAAATTTTAATACGAATAACTGCTCATCAAGTCCTATAGCATGATAATTGAAACTTAACTACAAAAACAATTGTCATCCAACATAAATTTCTAGGTCTAAGGGTGTTCAGCCCCTTAAAGTGAAGTATAGATAAAGAATAAGCTTTGACTAGGAACAAAACTAGGGGGATTTTCAAAGGATATTAAAATAAATGTGAATCATTCCAGGGTAGTCAGCAATTACACAGGAATTTCCATACCTTATTATTCATAAATCTCAAGATTAAAAAGGAGAACAACTTCAAGAAGAGCTACTGTCCAAACAATAAAGAACATTAATTCCAAAAATAAGAAAACAAAACTCCAGTTGAGGAACAAAAACCTAATTAAGAAATTGACAAAGAACAGTTAAACCCATGCCTAATTAAGAGGGATCCATTTCCATTTTCCACATCAAACCCAAGATTAAAGAGCTAGCATCAAAAATCGCAAAAGAATGTAAAAATGAAACAGTAAGATAACAGAAACAAATTATCCAAAAAGTCAAAAGATTCAAGAACGAAAGAGGAAGAAATTGACCCACATGCAGAATACTGAAGCTGATCTCCCACGGATGAAACACATTTTCTTTGTGCCCAGAGAAGCTGCAAACGCTCTGAAACTCTTCATCCCACTCCACGAAAACGCCGCCGTTTGACCCATCTACCCTCGTTGGAGTCTCCTCCCTCGTACAATTCCTCTTCACAGTCCTCCTGAACGTGCCCAGCGAAATCTTGGGACCCTTCCACCTGATCTCCACCGCGAGACCACCATTATCCTTCTCTACGCCCTCAACCACCCAATCACCGCCTTCGAGCCTCTTCACGATGAGTTTCACCTCATACTTTCTCGAAATAAGAGGCGGCCATGGCCTCCACCTCATTATCTTCACCACCATCGAAAGAAAAAACCCAGTAAACGGGAATAATTGCAAGACGGATTACCCTAATTTGGAGTGTCCGAATAAATTGTGTACCGTTACGGATAAAAACAAGCAGCGACAATCCACGAATATACGACTTGGGTTTTTCAAAATCTGCCAAATGCAATTGGAATAAAAATGGAGGTTTCCAAGAAGGAGATTCAATTCAGTCGAACAAAACTGAAGAATTCTCTCTCCGAAAAACACTAAAAAAGTGAGTGAGAGAGGGGGAAAAGAAAAAGGGAATATGCCGTTATTTTCCTGGTTTTCCAAGATAATAATAATAATCACAGCAGCATGCCTAGTAGGAGGCTATAGGCACACGGATATAGAGAGAGAAAGAGACAAATGAAGACATAGTATACATATAGTGATAGGGAGAGGGGAGAGAACGCAGTAGTTGATGTTCATGTCATGTGGGGGACTGTGTGTGTGTTTGGTCAGAAAGAGAGAGAGAGAGTTGGTTGCGATTGGAACGGCGTGAAAATCCCAACGTTGACTTGTTTTTGCAGATTTTGGTAAATCTTGGTTATGATTTGGGATTAGTTGGTAATCTTGATTATTTGCCTGATTTTTTGGCATTTTCAAATTTAATTTATCTTCGTCTACTTTTGGATTACAGTATAGTCTATCATGTTGGTGGAATGGGAAATAAATAGATAGGATATAATGTGATTGGTTTGATTTGTAATTAAATGTATTTATGGTTGGAATTATGTAAGGAGTGACTATTCAAATTCAGGAAATTACTTAACATACCCCAAATAACCCAAATAAGTTAAAATATATTGTTGTTTAAATTTGGTTTTCAAACTCATATAAATCTCAATAAATTCATCGCATTTTGTTAACTAGCTAACTAATTCACTGATATTGATGCAATACAATGCCTTTATACTAAAGTAGTTAGTTATGCGTACGAGGATAAAATATACGTATGGAGTCGGATTTTAATTGTATCAATAATATATGTGGATTTTATATATTTTTGAAAAAAAAAATCTTTGAAAGGATGCCTAAAATAGCAATATGGGAAATGAAGTATATAGGAGTATGATAGTTCATCTAGAAAATAATTTTCTTTTCTTTTTTTCCTATTTTAAAATACTTTACAATTTTTATGTTTATAAATTTTCACATCTTATAAAAAAAGAGTTGATATCATGTTGATATTTGTATTAATTTTTATTCAATAATGTATGAGTTTCTTATTAAATGTACAATTTTTTTTGTATTCATTTTTTCATTAAATAACTAACTTAAATTCCCCTAACATATGTTCTTATTCTATATCCAAGCAATCTAAATAGACTCGAAAATGCTTTAACGATCCAAATATTATAACTAAATAGATTTAGACTCGAAAATGCTTTAACGATCCAAATATTATAATTACATGCTATGAAAATGGATTACGAATCATACCACTTAGATTTCATATTATATCACCACTAAATCCAATTTTTATAATAAATACGAATTGTAATTCATGAAATAACAATAACATAAAATAATAAATCTAGATAGTCAATCTAAAATAATTGCTAAACATTGTAATATTCATTTCAGTTCATTTAATAAGATAAATTCATATCAAAGTAAATATCCTAACAATTAAATAAACATTCTACAAGAGATTCAGTTCTCGAACTAGAAAACAAATCACATATCATCAAAACTACAAAATAAAAATAATAAAATCGATGTTCTTAATAATGGCGTTCTTCTCGTGAATGGTTATCTCCTCATATGTGGAAGATGATTGATGGTTGATGATCCTCGATTCATGATCATTGGGGATCCTAATTAATTTCTTTTGATCTTTCTTTCTAAGAATGTTCTTTTTTGATAAGTTACATTTTTCTTAAATCTTTCTTTTAAGTGGCCTGGTCAAATTTATTTATTACAACAATAAAAATAATTGTAACAACTAAAAAATAATTATGATAACTAAACAATTTCTCTCGTTTTTCTCTTACATTTACACAAGAATTAAAATAATAAAAATTATATACGTGTGTGACATAAAAATAAGTAGTAATTAAAATTCCCTCCGTCGTCCCATCACATGTGGCGTTATTTTACACGTAAATTAAGTAATATAATATTTAATGTATAGATGAGGAGAGATAAATTATATATTAATGTATAGTGGGTAGGTGCATTAGTGTGGTGTGTGAGTCCCATTAAGATATATTACTCCATTGTTTTGTGTGAGTTTCATTCATTTATTAAAAAATGAAATGCACCTCTTGTGTTGGAACAGACAAAAATAACAAAATGCACTCTTTGTAATGGGACGGATGAAGTATTAAATAATTTACAACTAATGTGTAGATCAAACTACCCACACCTAAATCTGTTTGTCCTCAAACAGTGTGTATTCATGATCACAATACCATTTCTCCTATGCTATTTTTACGTATCATTTTAGTGTTTATATCCTCCTTTTTAGATTATAGTTTTCCCCTCTATTTTACGTGTCATCCATCCAAATGTGGTTTAGAGATATTTCACCAAAATAACACAAAAAAAATCCGGACCAAAAATAAAAATTACAATTATTATTAATGAAATGGAAAAATGAGGAGATGGTGGAGGTATAGTAGCTAGTGGGAAGCAAAATGATGAATAGATGAAGATAGGGATTAAGTAGCAAGTTGCAACAACCATATGTATAATTCAGTGATTGCTTCTTTCTTAGCGCATGAATTTTGTGACTTTAAAGTTGGACAATTGACTTCACATGCTATTATATTTCCACACACACACATCCGTTGGTGAGCTGCGTGTAAAAAACATGTGGCTGTGGCTGACGACTCACAGTTTCTGCCATTGAACACACACACACCCCTTTGCCCTTCTTAATTAATTAATGAGCTAAAGTCTTTCATGACAGCATAAGTCTAACGGATTGAGTTTCGTAAGACAGTCTAAAATTAATATTTTTTGGGATAAAAATAATATGCTACTATACCTTTTAATGGGAAAAATGGGCACGACTTTCTTTTGGCATTTTTGTCTGTCATCTCATGTTGCACTAATTGTATATACTCCCTCCATCTCCTTTTAGATTGCACATCTCTTTTGTAAATACAAAAGAGAGATTGCACCTCTCATTATATAGACTATAGTTTATGTATGCGTTACTAATGATGATCCATGGAATTGGGAATAGCATCATGTGCTGCTTTAATTAAGAGCCTTTGAATGTGAAGAAGAAATTCTCACCACAATTTTGTACGTAAGAGATATATCTGGTCAGAAATGAGTGTAATGCATGAAGGCAAGCTTTCATATTTCTCTCTAAATAACTGGTTATTGTTTCTTAACCAATTTGACCGGCTCGGATTCTCTGTGTCATTTGGTACATCATCTCCTGTGCCACACCGTTAGATGGACGACACGTAGGAGAGAAAAACTATACCATAATCTTTAAACCTTAGGGATAACGGTTGGATTTATTTCTCTTTCTTACGTGTCAATCACTTAAGGTGTAGCACAGAAGATGATACACGGAAATGGCGCAGAAAATCCGATATGCAATTCGACATGTACGCCATCTTGGCAAAGGATCTCGAGGGCTATCTTTGTGTATATCATCTCTTATACACTAATCAATGATTGAGAAAGAAAATTAATTAAGAAAATAATTTTCTCTAAGTTTATTCTTTTTTTTTTAATTAAGATATAATTTTCTTCTCTCAGGCATATATACATTCAACATAATAGTTGGCACATAAGATATTACACTAATGAAATGATGTCGCAGGGAATTCAGACTGATTTTATACTTTAATTTTATAGTAGAGTTTAGTCCTCTCACTTACGGGCTACATATATACCAAAAAAAATATTAAAAAAATCCACAAATTAATTAATTGATCCTGTAGGACATGGACCTATCTAGCGTAATTTTTGGCAATTAAAATGGCTGGGATTTGTTCAACCCAATTTTAAAGAGACTGCATGGTTGTCTCGATTAATTAAAATAACTATATATGCATGTGTATGTGGGGTTGAATATGCAAGTCATGAGTTATAAGGAAGATTCTACATTTACAAGTAACTCAAGTCTAATTTTATTTAAATTAATTTATAAGATAATTAAGTACTACTACTTGGTATCATAATAGATATATGTGTATAAACAAATTAAAAGAAAAATAAAGATGAGTACAAATGTATGAATCAGGAGAAATTTTTGCGTAATTAGAACTTTAAAGACAGTTTAATTTTTTTATTAATTTTTATTATATATCACTTTTTTATTAAAGATAAATCTATCACACGGATTATTTATGAAATAATTTAGTTAATAGTTAGATCACTCTTTATTAAAATGGTCATTTTTCAAACTAAATTTTTCCATGTTCTAAACTAATTTTTTTGTCTGGACGCCATTAATAAACAAGTAGTATTGGGATTCTAACTAAGTAAGGTTTAAATGAGTGTTGATTAACTTTGATCTATCTTTTGCGGTATATAAAAATATTGATTTCTTTGTCACAAAGATAAGACATTTGAATTAGTAAAAAAAGAGTGAAGAGATCATATTAATGATAAATAGAGTATTTATGTTGGAGTAGTTGAAGTATATTGATTATCTGCACCAACTTATACAATTGGGAGCTATATATTATAATATATATTAATTTCTTTCCCATTTGCATCACAAAGCTTTGTCAACTTCATTTCTTGCTTCATCTATGTTACTTCATTTTTCAATATTCCTCGAAAATTTAATTCCTTTTAACACCTAATAATTTGTTGGTCTGAATAATTTGTGCCCTTTCTGCATTTATATAATACAGTACTCCTAATCATCGACGACATATATATATATATAAAAGCTAAAGAATATTAAAATTCGGTTATAATTAATTAAAAATTAAAATAACAATACAGTCATTAATGCAATACTGTTCAAAATTATAATAATTTGCTAAAAACATGTTACATTCTATCGTAAACAATAAATCTCACTACTGGCATGATTAATTTCACTTAAATTCCTCTCATTTTACAGTAAATTTTTTTTTTTAACTGAAGTTATTGGAGAGAATCTACAAGCTGCTTACAATACATGAATTGGAGCATCACAGCCTATATTATTAGCGAAAAATTTTTGAGTGAAGTTATCAATAGATTCACATACCACATCATCAGTGTACTCTAACAATTATACCCTTAAGATTCGTGTAATTTTATATATTTGTAATTCATGATCTATTTTAACTTTAAATTTAGAATTTATATTTAACATATTAATATTAATCCTTATAATACAATTGTCAATTCAATCAATAATTAAAAAAAAAATTGTGTAAAATCGGTTCCACTCAATTCATACTTAATATAGTTAAAATTTAAGAAGTGCTCTAGAAAAAAGAATTACATTCTCTTCATCACAAAAAAAAAAATTCACTATTACTTTATATTTGAAATTTGAAAAAAATTATTTTTTGGACAAAAAATTATTTTTTGAACAACTTTTAGGCATAGTTTGGCACTTTTTAGAAATAAATAAATTGTAAAAAAATATTACATGAATGTCAAATTTGACAATGACAAAGGTGGGAAGGGGTATCAAATTTTGAAATGTACAACCTCTTTTTTCACCTTCAGTGTGTGTTTTCCTTTTTTTTCATTTTTTTTAAATTTTTTTTGTTTATTTTCTTTTTATTTATTTATTTAATTTTAGGGGTATAATTGTAATTTTACCCTTGTGGTTTAGGATATAATTTATCCCTATGATTTAGGATTTAGGGTATAATTGTAATTTTACCATTGTGCTTTAGGGTATAATTTATCCATAGGGTTTAGGGTATAATAGTCATTTAAATATAATAAATTTAAAAATAAAATAAAAAACAATATTAATGAAGAAGCAGGAATTAATTAAGAAGAGTGGAGACCTGATTGTACCCTAGTCACTCTCGTCAATTTTAAAATTTAAAATGAGAGGGTCTCATGTGAATCCGGTTCACTATCCACCTTGATTTACAAAAATTATTCTTTAATACATATATTTTTTTTAAACAGACAAAATATTATTGTTTTGATTAATGAAAAAATTTATTTATCTCAACAAAAATATAAAAAAGAGTTGGTCTACTGTACACAACTGTTCACAAACAATAATATACCCATATTAAAAACGGGTCAGGTATAAAAGATATAAAATCCGGTAATCTTCATTATATTCTCTCCACCAATTTCTTTCTCCACCTGTTCCTCTCCAGCCCCGTGATTCTCTCCCCCTCTCTCCCTCAAGCGACTCTCCCCCTTCTCTCCATCAAGCGAAGACTTTTCTTCAACGGTGGTTCCTTCAGATCTTCTCTCTTACCCACCATTCTCTCCCCCTTCTCTACATCAAGCGATCGTCTGCTCTTCGTCACTGGCGGTTCCTCCAGATCTGCATCGTTGGCGTAATCGATTCAAATTTCTTCAGATCTCTATAAATCACTCCAGATCCTCTCTATAAATGGCAGATCTGCATGAAACCTACATAAATCACTCCAGCTGCATCGACGCGCACCTCATCAACAATTTAAATTTTATTTAATTTCTTAAAGTTTTTGAAATTTCATCATGTAAATTTTATTTGGTTTGGAATGAGATATATTAATTTAGCAGAATGAGATACGTTAATTTAGCAGATTAAATTAATTTATTATTATTATTTAATGACATTTTAAATGACTGTATAAGTTTTACTTTATTAATGTATACATTTGTATTAACAAATGTATTATACTTTATATACTAAAGTATAACATTAAAAATTAATGAATAAAAAATAATAAAATATACATTAATCAAGAAAAACTTATAACTATAAAATTATAACTGATTAGCCATAACTTGTAGTCGGGTTGACCAATTCAAGAATTTATCGAACCACAGGGAGGTCGATGCTAGCACTTAAGCGATATCACGTTTATCACGATTTTATAGAGACGAATCATAGATGGATGGTTTGGGTAACAAGTAATTAAATGAAAGTAGACAAGCAATAATCAAATGACAAGATAAAAATGATGAATGAGTGGTTTTCCAAATTAAGTAGAAGTGAGATTAACAACACTAATGAAGTGGTAACTTATGGATTCATGCATTAAACTCATATGTATCAAGGGTTAAGACTAAGGGCCAACACTTATACCACCTAAACTTCCTCTCGAAATGAATAGGATGTAGATCATTTGCACAATCTCAAAATAGCTCAAAGGTTGGTTCTAAATTAAACTATTCCAACTAGGTACTAAGTTCAATTATAGAATCCCTTCATATAATCAATTGACTTCTCAATCTAACTAATCACATGTTCCATCAAAGGGTTCTAAATAATAAAGGACTTCTCAATCACTTTACCATCTATAATGCACATGAGGTGTTTGATGAAATGATTCACTTGACTATCCTAAGCACATCATTGATTTCTCAATCTAATCATATAATTAGAACAATCAAACACACAAAACATCATAGATCTCAAGATATATAAGCACCAATGATAGAAAATCAAATATCCCCATCAACATATGAATTTAATTACATAGATCCACAAATTAACCAACAACCTTCATGTTGCTAATCTCACAAGGGAGATTAGCCTACAATCTTCATAAGATCCATAACATAGACATTATAATTCTTACAAATCATGATAAACTAAAGGATTAACACAAAATTGGAATGAAAACTCCCTTGGAAATGGATCCAATTGAATCTCCCTTCTTCCTTTGGTGATCACCCAAGCTTCCTTGCTTCTTCACTTGATTTGGATGGAGGAAATTATGGAGAGATGATGTAGATCTCAAAAATGGATGAATGGGATGGAGAATATGGTGTGAAATCAAAGGAATGGTGTGTGAGGTGTGTGGGAACAGTAGAATTTCGGATCTCTTTTAAAATGTTGAATGGATTGGTATTTATACCCCATGGAGACCTTCTAGAAGAATTGTAAAAAATATCCTGTTCTGGTGCCGACACGAGTCGTGCTACGTAGCACGGGTCGTGTCGTGTCAGGGCATGCGGCACACGAGTCGTTCTGCGTCGCACAGCCAAAGGGTGGCCGTGTTGAATGCCTAGACGTCGCCGCACGGCCTCCGCTTACAGGCCCGTGTCTTGTACACGGGTCGTGCTCCGCAACACGGGTCGTGCGCCACAACACGACCAAGTGGTGGTCGTGTTGGATAAATAGATGCCGCCGCACGACCATTCTGGACAGGCCCGTGTCTGGCACACGAGCCGTTTTGCTGCAACACGAGCCGTGTTGACAGCACGGCCAGCCGTGTTCTTGCACCTTTGTTTCTTCTTCTTTGTTTGATCTTCCTTCTTCATTTTTACTCCATTTTCACCTGTTATATGTATGTTTAAGATCATTCTCACACATTCCTATGAAAATACATAACACCACCAAAATACACGAAAATACGGATAAAACAATACGCAAAATACACTCAAAAAGGCACTAAAATCTAGGTGAAAATAACGACAATCACACCCCCAAACTTGAAGTATTGTTCGTCCCCGAACAATGAAAATGATAGACTGAGGGAGAAGCTTTCACCTAGTAAAAAGACTAAACGAATACAAGTAAGAACACATCATTAGCAACAAGAATTTCAAATCATGCTAAGCTAACCTACAACATTAGATTCATGATAAGAGAAATTAACAAGTTCAATCAAAAGAGAATAAAGAGCAATATAGTCCTTTTAGTCTAAGCCTCACATAAGTTTATCAATTTCCCTCGACACTCTTTAAATAAGGTAAATCAACACTCATCAATCAATTGGCTCGACTCACCATACACTTGATCGTAGACTCTATTCACAAACCACCAAAAATTTAATCAATGATCAAAAAGGTCTTTAATTAAGGATGTAATGATAGGCTCTTTGGTAGGGTAGGAAGAATATAGGTAAAAGTGACTAAATGAGTGTAAGTAATCGAAGAGGTAGCTACTTTCTTCCATCCCTTCACATTCTTTTTCTTCCTTTCTTTTCTTTATTGATCATAAGCACTAATCATCACTTTCTTGGATTTTTGAGCTTCTTATAGATTCATGCCTCTTTTCTTTGACTCTTAAGTACTTGAGCATATTATTGTTGCTTGCTCATTTTCTTGTTTTGAAATTGCATGTCCATTCTTTCTTATGCTCTTTTCATCCTTTTTCTTACTTATTTACCATTTCCTCTTTCTCTTTTGTTATCTCATCATACATTTCTAGCCACCATCTTCTTTATTACTCACACTAAAGGTATATATCTTAGGCTCATGTGGGTAATTAAAGCTTGTAATGTGCTATCTTCACAATAAATAGGCTTATAGGCTCAAAGTGGTTTACTAGGGATGATTTTTAAAGGTAAGGAAATATTTGGCAATGGCTATACATGACAAGGATGGCCTTAAATCATTTCATCGATCTCCATTAATCGGATTCATTCCTAAAGTCTTTGAGCAAGTATTTAGTTTATCAAAACTCAACCGATCCACTCATGAAAAGGTACCATGTATACATGGTCGAGGCTCAAATTCTCACAAGTTTATGCTCGACTTAAAAGGACTTATTACAACTTATTCATTCTTTTAATTGAATTAGTTAAATAAAACATATCACAATTCGAAAGCGTAGAGTTCCTTAATCATAATTCGACCTCACTTATCACCATAATGCATCATCACTCATATTCAAAACGACTCACAACCTCCCAAACAAACCACCAAATCAAACCTAAACACGAAAAAAAACAAAGAAACAACAAAACGACAAAAGCAAAAACACAAAGACAACAATAAAATAAAAGATACAAAGAAAATTCACCCCATCCATAGTCAATACACAACAAAAATCATCTCAATCCTTAATTGAAAGAAAAGTACGAAATTAAACATCCCAAAACAAAACAAATGAAGTAGCATACAAATCACATCAATCCAAATCAACTTATGTCAAGCAACTAAAAGTGATAAGGTGTAGAGTACTCCCTCAATAGGCATTTGGTAAGGAAAGCGTTCGCTCCAAGCTCCATTCGTGCTTCCAATACCCTTCATTCATACTCAAAACTCATACAACACCATTAGCTCAACAATTGCCTTCAAAATATGGATTCACATGCACTTCAACACCACCAATCATACCAAAATCAAACCAATGCTCATGAGAAAAATTCAAAATTGAGTGAATTTTACAAGAAGACCTATCATCATCAATATTATCATATCAAGCACACTCAAGTGGTAAGTCACACCACGCACTCTCCCCCCAAACTTAAATCGAACTTACCCTTGTAGTTTCCATTGATGATCATCTTGTGGAGAAGTAAACGCATCCACACGACTCAAGCTATGTTCACCATGCACTTTTCCCCCAAACTTGACTCGAGACAAGAGTCGAGAATTAAGTTTGCAACAAATGGAGACATTTTTACTCAAATCCATGAAGCTCTTCTCCTTTCTTCAACATGCTTTTTCTCACGAGCACAATCCACCTACAAGACCAAAATAAACAACAAAAAGCATCAAAATAACACAAGAATGGGTTGCCTCCCATTTAGCGCTAAGTTTAACGTCTTCAAGCCGGACGAAATTTTACGGTCATTGGACCAAAGGATGGTCCATCCCACTTTCTCCTCGCATCCTCACTTTAAACATTAGCTTAGCCTTCTTCTTGTCCACTAGCTCAACCTCTCCATTCTTGCTCACTAGTATCAAATCGTCATCAAGAAGTGATTCTAGTGGACTTCCTCTTTCTCCTTTGTCAATTTTCCAATCGAGGTTCGGAGCTTTCTTTCTATCAACATCACAAGAAGACAAGTTAGCATTTGACAATTTCATATAATCATGAAGAAATGAATTTAAATTGTCAAAGAGAAGAGAATCATGATCATCAAAATCATCCGGAGGCTTTAAGTGAGACTTGGCTCCTTTTTCCTTCTTGCACATGAACGTGACACTCTTTCCTTTTGAGCTCAAGGATAACTCTTCTCTACCAACATCAATTCTTGCTCTTCCCGTAGCTAGAAAAGGCCTTCCCAAAATGAGTGGAACTTTGGGGTCCGCCTTCACTTCCAAAATCATGAAGTCGACCGGGAAAGCTAGCCCCTTCACCTTTACCTCCACGTCTTCAACAATTCCTAGTGGCTTCACAACCTCACCATTGACAACTTCAAGACGGATAGTAGTAGGCTTTAGCTTTCCAATTGCAAGGTCTTTGAACGTGGCATGAGACTGTTGGCGCTCGATCGTTTGGTTAACGTGACCCGTTAGGGTTCCATGTATTTCTAACAAGCAGCGGAAGCAAGTAAACATGAAACGCATTACCTTTCACCAAGGGTTGATGTAGAGGTTGAATTCTCGCTGGCAGTCTGCGCAGTCCCACGAGAATAGCCATAAGTTCCTCTTCTGATGTCGGAATTAAGTGATCTTTATGCTCAGACGATCCTCTCTTCGACGGCTTTCCATCAGTATATAATACATTAAAATCGAAGAATTGTACGATTTTATATGAATTTTGGAACATGACGAACTGCAGCAGCAAACGACCTTCCGGTCTTCTGCTGTATGTCCCAAGTTCGATCTCGACGTCGTGTGGGCGACGATCTACGAGACCTACTCAATCTGCTGTTCACTCTCTCTCTCGTATGTTAGGCGCAGAGTTAGGTTTAGAACAAACTGAGGTGACTTATATACATGGGCTACAGCAGGGACCAGGAGGAGAAATTGGGTTGGACCTCCATTGGGCTTAAGTATCCAAGCTTAGCCCAAAGCTTATACTTAAGTCCAATAATAATAATATATTCCACTAAAATATTATTACTGCACTACCGTACCAATCCCAAAATTACGTTTTGGGCTCCTTCTTATTATGAGCCCGTTAGTCTCCCCATGTTTAAGATATACAATGTCCATTAATTAATTTAAGTTACTGACAACTCAATTAATTAATATCTCATCCAAGAGTAGTACCACTCAACCTCATTATCATGCCGGAATAAATTCCACCTGCAGAGTTTACATGATAATCCTTATGAGCTCCTCAAGGGGACATCATCAACCTATGACGGACACGGATTCCTTCTACAATCAACAGCACACCATAGAGACAGCACTACTTCCCAACTCATCGAGTTTGTTGATTTAATTACATGTAAATCTCACCCATTGATGAATCAAAGAAATACATACTGCCCTACGTGTCGAGGTTATTGTATAGGGATTAAGAGCACGAACTTCCATAATAACTGAGATCAAGTTCTCCTATAAGTCAGTATAAGTCGAACGATCTCAAGCGGTCCTGCTCAATACACACAAGTGCACTAATGTGATTCTATAGCCAAGACAAGCTAATACCAAACCACACTACAACCATCCCGATAGAGAGTCCCCGTCTATCTCAGTTGTGAGCATCTGTTTATACTTTATAAGGAAACCGATAATATGATCTTCCGCGTGTTGTCGCACAACATATTATCTACAATATAAAGTAAGTGGACTATTGCATCGAACATATAAATAAATTATAAGATGCAATTATTTGATCATATGATTCTCATTTCAAATTAATTGTTATAATATTGTTCATACAAAAAGCTAGACTTTTAGTATACAATCCAACAATCTCCCACTTATACTAAAAGACTATGCTATCATGTCTTCTGCCATACATCTGATTCCCACTCCCACTACACGACCATTAAAAGCTCTCGCCTGAATGTCCTTGTAAATGGATTTACTAGGTCATTATCCGATGCAATCTAGGCAACAACAACCTTCCCCTCATCATACGATTTCTCGTAACAGGTGGTACTTGCGCTCCATGTGTTTAATTGCCTTATGGACTTGTGATTCCTTCAAGTTTGCAACTGCACCAATATCATCAATATAAATTGTGATAACCTTGGGCAAACTTAGAATCACATCAAAGTCCATCATGAAGTTTCTAGAGTCATACAGATACATTGGTTGCCTCATAGGCTCCAATTTATCATCTTTCCATATGGAGTCCGAAGTCTGAAATACATTTCTATATAACACTCCTCCACATTATGACTCAACTTCCTAAAATTAAACACATAACCTTGAGGTGGATTTACTGCCGTCCAATCTGACTAAAAAATCTGAATCTACGTAATCCACAAGAAGCAGTGAATCTGTCCAGTAAGCTTACATATAATTTCCAGTCCTTCTCAGGCACTTCATATATGTCTTACCACAGCTCATCATTCTTGTTCCAGGTTACGTTGATACCCACTGTTCATGCATTTAGCAAAACAGATATCCATACTCATGTATAGCATTCCTTAGATTAGGTTTCCTCATTTATCGAAGCATAAGGAACTGCTTTCATCTCCTTTATCTTCCTTTTGTGTCTCAAGACACATTTCCTTAGATAAAGTCACATGCTAAAACGAGTAAGGATTGTATCATTTCATGAAGCTTGAGATAAGCATAACATCCTTTCTTGTGATCCGTATTACCGTGATCAAAAGGATATTTTTGCTCCTCTTAAGTCCTTCATCTTATACCGCTTTATTAACCATACCCCATACGCCCGATAATACTCTTTCATTGTCTCCAATGAGCAAGATAATATCTATGTATAGTACAAGTAATACCACCACGTTTCCATCACTCTTTTCAATACACAAGACCCATCCGATCATTGATTAGATCCATGTCACTGGATTACCTCATCAAAACGGATGTTTCATGATCTTGAAGCTTGTTTTAGTCCATTAATGGACACTTTTAAGCTCACTATCACAATGCTCTTAGCTCTTTGCAATGAATCACTCTGGTTGCTTCACATAGATGTTTCCCTTAAGACTTCCAATCAGGAAAGCTGTCTCGACATCTATTTGCTATCCCTCATATTTCATATGAGTAGCAACAGATAAAAGAGTCCGGATCAACATAAGCATAGCTACTGGCGAACAGGTTTTCTCATAATCGAACCCTTTCTTTCTGAGTATACCTTTTCCCAACAAGCTTTACTTATAAGGTTTTCACCTTACCGTATGATCCTCTTTTATTTTGTATGACCACTTCCAATGGTTTTCACACCATCCGTGGTTCTACAATCATCCAGATCTTATTTAGAATCTATTGATTCTATTTCAACATTTATTGCAATTTGTTAAGATTTAGGCATTTCTAACTTGTAGTGCTTCGTCGTATCCGTGGGTTAACTCCATGTTTACTAGGGACCAAGCCTCACGACTCTCCCAAAACATATATCTATCAGGTGTTAGAACAACCTTCCCACTACGAGAAGACACTACACGCAATTGTATATCAGATGTGACACGCGTCGCAGTTTACCTTGTGGTATATCCTCTTGTACACTTGGTACTAATACTTCGTGTTTTCCTCTCACTTCTTTTAGAACAACTTATACATGGGTATTTGATTTATTACATAGTCCTTTTCCAAAAATCTAGTGTTTATGTTAACAATCACTCTTCGATCTTGTGGACTAAATAAATCATCCTTCATTTTTCTAGGATATCCCACAAACAGATAAACATTCTTACGAATTACTGTTCCTAGGGCATATCCATAAAATGAATTTAGTAATTCCAAATAATTCATCATCTATCTAATCACTACCATAAGAGTGCTATTCCTTCTATTCGTCACACCATTAAGGTGGGAAATTCATTTCCGAAGGTACCTTTCTCTTACTAGATTAGAAGACTCATTATTAATTACTATTTGTCGCATCCAGGGAATAAACATGATTTAAGAGTGTACAAATTGTTCACCAACGTACCATAACAGATTATAACTCTATCATTCATTTTAATGACCATGTCATTTAAATGAAATGGAGTATCCATCTATTAATGCATAGAAACCGAAATCAAATTCTTTCTATGAAAATGTACGTAAAGACAATTTCATAAAATCAAACGTTTATTCATATCGTAAGATAAATAAATAACTCCCACTGCAATAGCCACTACTCTTGTAGTTTTACCCATGTCATAACAATCTTATCCTCACTTAGTAATAAACATTTAGTGATTCCAGTATCTACACACTTCGTGTCAGTAAATGCCATCACTAATCATGTTTTAAACAACTAGTGAATAAGATATAAAACTTGTTCACATTATGATGAAAATGGCTTTCCTTTGCCACATGTTTTGCCAGAAGTTTTCCACCATATACATCCTATTGTAATTCAGGTGGAACTTACTCAAAAACATCTAGGCAATTCACAAAGAATTAAATTGATCTAGGTTTCCCTTCAATTTATACTCCATGCTTTCCCAATTCATTCATCAAATTAAATCATGATCTTCTGCCTTTTAACTTACTCAAGTATCCGAAGAGTTACATGAGACCATCATATTTCTATGAACCTCTCATCTCTTCACTAGAGACTTTAATAGGCATCATGAGACGTCCATTGTGAGAACACACATGTATTTTGTTAAGCAGTAAAATTCAAAATCAAGATTCTTTTCTAATCATCTAATTTTGGACCAGTAAATATAATTTCTTTTAGTCAACAATAAGCGAGATAAAACCATTTGAAATTACAGAGAATCATAAATAAATACACCGATCAAATCTTCGAATTTTATCCTTTTATATTGATTCCCTCAAAATAATATAAAATTAAAATTCACCGACATCTCAAGCACCGTGAGTCTGCAAGCCACGATAGTGTGGACGTTTACAAACCCGAACATTTACAAGAGAAGGTTTTACCCATTAATTTCATTTGTCAACCTAACCTCATGACAAAATAATTAATAGTCGGTTCCTCTTTAGCCATGCAAATAAAAGCAGTGACTCCGATGGGGAGGATACTTATTATTCACATCTAAGTGTACACCATTATTTGACCCCAAGTCCGCGGCCCAAGCTTATGTGCCTTACAGATGGAGAAGTACACACGCGCTCGGATAACTTCCTACAGTCATCAATTATAAGTCTATACAGTGATCCGCACATGAACTCATCCGATAGGGAGGAAGGTCTAAGCCAACGCGCAAGTTCATGTGCATCACATTACAAACATAATTTTAAAGAAGCCTGTTCCAGCAATATCCATGAATAAACTCATCCGATGGGGAGGAAGGCTCTAATGCCGACGCGCAAGTTTATTCACATTGCTAACAAACCAATAATGGAGGCCGCGGGAATTAATTACCAATCCCCTCTCCCACTTAGTTATTTAAAACTGAGGGTTTTTACATGCATATAATATTCATAAAATAAAATACGCAATTCTAGCATGCTCCTATCACAGCACATGAGGCAGTAAATCCCAGAGAGTCATGCATACATATATAACAATAATTAATAATTAAATCAATCATTAACAGTTATATATCAGCGAATTCGATTGTTCGCCATCAGGCACGAATATCAGCAAAGACTTCCACACTATCAAAATTTTGAAATTTCCAGATTGTCCAATTTTCGAAACCATCGATGTCGACCGTCGATGTCGTCCAGATTATCAAAATCATCGATATCGACTAGATTATCAAATATTCGAAAAAAATCAAGATTATCAACATTCCAAAACTATCGATATCGATCGTCGATATCGTCTAGATTATCGAAATCATCGATATCGACGAGCAACCATATACAACAATAATAGATAATTAAATCAATTATGTCAGTTATATATTAGGAATTAATTCAACATCCATATATAACAATAATAGACAATTAATTATAGCAGTTATATATTAGGAATTAATTCGACATCCATATATGACAATAATAGATTATTAAATCAATTATAGCAGTCATATATTAGGAATTAATTCGACATCCATATATAACAATAATATACAATCTATTATGGCAGTTATATATTAGGAATTAGTTTTCCTAAAATTGGATGTCTTATCCAACACTCTAGCAATACATGCATATAATATACCAAATATAATACGCAATCTAGCATGCTTCTATATAAGACAATAAATCATAGAGATCAGGCATCCATATATATATAACAATAATAGACAATTAAATCAATTATGACAGTTATATATATTAGGAATAAAAACGCCTCTAAATTTTAATGTCTTGTCCGACACTCCTACTGTGGAATCGATGCCTTACGCAACAAGCAGGATTGCTTGTGCCCCAAGACGTCCATCGTCATATCCCACCATCAATCGTGTCAGGGAGCGCTCCAAGTGCCTTGACGAGCGCCCCTCGCCCGGACTGTCGCTCGTCCAAGGGCCTACTTGCATGAAACCAAGTTCAGCCCAACGCGCAACACCAAACTACACCAACTGTCGTTCGTAGTTCGAAACTGCAAAACTCTCAGAATCCAATCTCCACCGTCCAGAATCTATTACTGTAAGTCCTGAACATGCTGTCCAAATTACAGGTCGATCCAACGGTTATTTTGTGAGAAACGGCTCTTTTCCCTAGACTGCGCAAAACAGAATCGCCCAAAGATCTGCTTCTGTTTTCAGCGTAATCCCAGCAAGAACAAGCTCCAAATTCGATCTCCACCGTTCAGAATTTACATACACAAGGTATGAACGTTCTGACCGAATTACAGCCCGATCCAACGGATAGTTTGAGAGAAACGGCTCTTTTCCCTCGACTGCGCAAAACAGAATCGGCCAAATATCTGCTTCTGTTTTCAGCGTAATCCCAACAAGAAAAAGCTTCAAATTTGATCTCCACCGTTCAGAATGTATATCCACAAGATCTGAACGTGATGACCAAATTACAGCTCAATCCGACCGTTGAAACTCCGGTTATTGCCTCTGCAATATCACTACGCTGGATTTTCTCTCAAAAACGTGATTCTATTTTTGCCCTCTTTTTCTTCCTTGCATGTGAAATTGACGAACAGTTTTCGTCGAATCCTCTCACACACAACCATGGACGAATAGATATGATACAGGGTATATATCATATAGGGATATTCATGGTTTGCGCAATAAAACCAAAACCCTAAACATGTGATCCTAATTCCGAAAAATTAATCACATAAACCCTAGCCTAACGTGTCACGCTTCACCACGAAACCGAAGCTCTGATACCAATTGTTGGCGCTCGATCGTTTGGTTAACGTGACCCGTTAGGGTTCCATGTATTTCTAACAAGTAGCGGAAGCAAGTAAACATGAAACGCATTACCTTTCACCAAGGGTTGATGTAGAGGTTGAATTCTCGCTGGCAGTCTGCGCAGTCCCACGAGAATAGCCATAAATTCCTCTTCTGATGTCGGAATTAAGTGATCTTTATGCTCAGACGATCCTCTCTTCGACGGCTTTCCATCAGTATATAATACATTAAAATCGAAGAATTGTACGATTTTATATGAATTTTGGAACATGACGAACTGCAGCAGCAAACGACCTTCCGGTCTTCTGCTGTATGTCCCAAGTCCGATCTCGACGTCGTGTGGGCGACGATCTACGAGACCTACTCAATCTGCTGTTCACTCTCTCTCTCGTATGTTAGGCGCAGAGTTAGGTTTAGAACAAACTGAGGTGACTTATATACATGGGCTACAGCAGGGACCAGGAGGAGAAATTGGGTTGGGCCTCCATTGGGCTTAAGTATCCAAGCTTAGCCCAAAGCTTATACTTAAGTCCAATAATAATAATATATTCCACTAAAATATTATTACTGCACTACCGTACCAATCCCAAAATTACGTTTTGGGCTCCTTCTTATTATGAGCCCGTTAGTCTCCCCATGTTTAAGATATACAATGTCCATTAATTAATTTAAGTTACTGACAACTCAATTAATTAATATCTCATCCAAGAGTAGTACCACTCAACCTCATTATCATGCCGGAATAAATTCCACCTGCAGGGTTTACATGATAATCCTTATGAGCTCCTCAAGGGGACATCATCAACCTATGACGGACACGGATTCCTTCTACAATCAACAGCACACCATAGAGACAGCACTACTTCCCAACTCATCGAGTTTGTTGATTTAATTACATGTAAATCTCACCCATTGATGAATCAAAGAAATACATACTGCCCTACGTGTCGAGGTTATTGTATAGGGATTAAGAGCACGAACTTCCATAATAACTGAGATCAAGTTCTCCTATAAGTCAGTATAAGTCGAACGATCTCAAGCGGTCCTGCTCAATACACACAAGTGCACTAATGTGATTCTATAGCCAAGACAAGCTAATACCAAACCACACTACAACCATCCCGATAGAGAGTCCCCGTCTATCTCAGTTGTGAGCATCTGTTTATACTTTATAAGGAAACCGATAATATGATCTTCCGCGTGTTGTCGCACAACATATTATCTACAATATAAAGTAAGTGGACTATTGCATCGAACATATAAATAAATTATAAGATGCAATTATTTGATCATATGATTCTCATTTCAAATTAATTGTTATAATATTGTTCATACAAAAAGCTAGACTTTTAGTATACAATCCAACAGAGACATCACGTTAACGCTTGCCCCCAAGTCACACAATGCATCAAGTGTACCTTTCTTTTCAAAATCACAAGGGATAATGAACTTCCCCGGATCACCAACTTTTGTAGGCCCCCCTTTTTGCATTGATCCACTTGCTTCGGGTTGCTCTTCTTTCCTTTTTTTCTCATACTTTTTCTTGAGCTCTTTCACATACTCCTCAAACTCCTTTTTCTTCTCCTCTTTTACAAACAGTTGTGGATAGGGAATAGGGAATGGAGTGATCGGAATACCCCAATAATCACGTTTGTACTCCTCTTCTTTACCCTTTTCTTCAACTTTTTTTTCCTCTTGCACCATTTTCCACTTAGGTATCCATTTAGGCTTTTGCTCTTCTTTCATTTCTTCAACAACCTTGCTTTCCACCAACCCTTCTTCTACCTTTCTTTCCTTTTCCGTTTCAACAAATAAACATTGAGCTTTCGGATTAACCTCAGTTGTGGCTGGAAACTTTCCTTTTTGTTGAGCACTCATTGAGCTCGCCATTTGACCAAATGAATACTCCAATGCTTTGAGTCTTCTATCATTTACTTCCTCAAAAGCCTTGAATTTTCTTTCAATCATTTCCTCTTAATTTTTGTTGGAAGCAATCAATTTTTCAATAAGTTCTTCGTTAGTCGCCTTCCCTTCATTATTTGGCGCTTTAGCTCCCGGATGATACCCCGGAGGATAAGCAACCGCATTATTTGGGTTTGCATAAGAAAAATTATCTTGCCTCCTTGGTTGTTGTGGATAAGAACTTCCGCTTCCTTGGCCATTGAATGCTCCTTGACTTGGTTGTTGTTGTGAATGCGAACTTCCACTACTCTGAGTATTGAATCCTCCTTGCCTTTGTGGATAACTTCCTTGATTTTGATTGAAATTACCTTGGTAATTGTTTTGATAATTACCTTGATAATTTCTTCCTTGCATATAAGACACATCCTCAACGCGTGGCATAGAGTTGGTCCATTGTTCACCATTCACAGCATTCGGAGGTAGCACACCTTGCTCGACTTGTAGCCCCTCAACCATATTCATTCCTTGATTGTTCATACTTTGATTCAAGCTCATTTGTTTAACAACTTCCGCCACTATCTTTTCCATGCTTGGCATACTTGGTTCAACACTTACACTCTTCACACTAAACTGTTGTCCTTTATCATAGCTTTCAAAACCATAGCTTCCACTAACTCTCTCCGATGGCCATTGATAAACATTTGTAGCAATCTCATCAAAAATTCGAATAGCCCTTTCCGGAGTTACACCTAGTACGGATCCTCCTGCCGAGGCATCAACAAGCACTCTTTGTCCGTTCACAAGTCCTTGATAGAAAAATCCAACTTGTTGATTCTCCGGGAAGCCATGTTGTGGACACTTGCGTAGCATTTCTTTGAACCTTTCCCACGCTTCATAAAAACTCTCTTGAGGCATTTGCTTGAATTGCGTGATCAAGCTCTTCATTTGAAGCGTCTTAGAAGGTGGAAAGTATTTGTTCAAAAACATTTGCGCTAGCTCATCCCAAGTGTTGCACGTACCGGGAGTAAGAGTGGAGAGCCATGTTCTTGCTCTATCCCTCAAAGAAAATGGGAATAGCCTCATCTTTATGCAATCCTCGCTCACTCCGTTCATCTTTACTGTGTTGGCAATCTCCACAAACTGAGCTAGATGAGCGTTAGGATCTTCATTCGGAGCTCCACCAAACTGTTGCTCTCTCACCAATGAAATCAAGCCCATTTTAAACTCAAAATTGTTGGCATGAATTGGTGGTCCCATCATTTGTGGAATTGCCCTTGGCATGAAGAAATCCCGTATCACCCTTTGATCATTTTGAACTCCATGTTGAACCGGAAGTGGAGGTGGTGGCACATAAGCTTGTTGTTGAGGAGGATAAGGTTGTTGAAAACCTTGTTGAATCATCGCTTGTTGCACAAGTTGTTGAATATAAGCTTGATTGTTTATAGCTCCATGATTTTGATAGGCTTGTTGAGGAGGATTCTCATTGAATTGATGTGCGTTGTCATGCACGTTCATATTGTGTCCTTCTTCCCCATCATGCTCTATCACAACACGATTGTCACCTTGATAATTCTCCATTGAATTACTATTTTTGGTTTTGTTCTCTCTTCTCTTTCTCCTCAAAGTGTTTTCAAGCTCTAGATCAATTGGTTCGACTTGCTTCCCTTTTGACCTCGTTTGCATACACCTTCAAGACAAGAGAAATTAGAACAAATTTTCACAAAGCAAATACAAGTAATAAATACAAGAAAATAAATGTCTCTAGTAAGATCGCTTTAAACGTTCCTTCTTTAAGCTGCTAGCAACCGTTACCTCCCCGGCAACGGCGCCATTTGATTAGCCATAACTTGTAGTCGGGTTGACCAATTCAAGAATTTATCGAACCACAGGGAGGTCGATGCTAGCACTTAAGCGATATCACGTTTATCACGATTTTATAGAGACGAATCATAGATGGATGGTTTGGGTAACAAGTAATTAAATGAAAGTAGACAAGCAATAATCAAATGACAAGATAAAAATGATGAATGAGTGGTTTTCCAAATTAAGTAGAAGTGAGATTAACAACACTAATGAAGTGGTAACTTATGGATTCATGCATTAAACTCATATGTATCAAGGGTTAAGACTAAGGGCCAACACTTATACCACCTAAACTTCCTCTCGAAATGAATAGGATGTAGATCATTTGCACAATCTCAAAATAGCTCAAAGGTTGGTTCTAAATTAAACTATTCCAACTAGGTACTAAGTTCAATTATAGAATCCCTTCATATAATCAATTGACTTCTCAATCTAACTAATCACATGTTCCATCAAAGGGCTCTAAATAATAAAGGACTTCTCAATCACTTTACCATCTATAATGCACATGAGGTGTTTGATGAAATGATTCACTTGACTATCCTAAGCACAACATTGATTTCTCAATCTAATCATATAATTAGAACAATCAAACACACAAAACATCATAGATCTCAAGATATATAAGCACCAATGATAGAAAATCAAATATCCCCATCAACATATGAATTTAATTACATAGATCCACAAATTAACCAACAACCTTCATGTTGCTAATCTCACAAGGGAGATTAGCCTACAATCTTCATAAGATCCATAACATAGACATTATAATTCTTACAAATCATGATAAACTAAAGGATTAACACAAAATTGGAATGAAAACTCCCTTGGAAATGGATCCAATTGAATCTCCCTTCTTCCTTTGGTGATCACCCAAGCTTCCTTGCTTCTTCACTTGATTTGGATGGAGGAAATTATGGAGAGATGATGTAGATCTCAAAAATGGATGAATGGGATGGAGAATATGGTGTGAAATCAAAGGAATGGTGTGTGAGGTGTGTGGGAACAGTAGAATTTCGAATCTCTTTTAAAATGTTGAATGGATTGGTATTTATACCCCATGGAGACCTTCTAGAAGAATTGTAAAAAATATCCTGTTCTGGTGCCGACACGAGTCGTGCTACGTAGCACGGGTCGTGTCGTGTCAGGGCATGCGGCACACGAGTCGTTCTGCGTCGCACGGCCAAAGGGTGGCCGTGTTGAATGCCTAGACGTCGCCGCACGGCCTCCGCTTACAGGCCCGTGTCTTGTACACGGGTCGTGCTCCGCAACACGGGTCGTGCGCCACAACACGACCAAGTGGTGGTCGTGTTGGATAAATAGATGCCGCCGCACGACCATTCTGGACAGGCCCGTGTCTGGCACACGGGCCGTTTTGCTGCAACACGAGCCGTGTTGACAGCACGGCCAGCCGTGTTCTTGCACCTTTGTTTCTTCTTCTTTGTTTGATCTTCCTTCTTTATTTTTACTCCATTTTCACCTGTTATATGTATGTTTAAGATCATTCTCACACATTCCTATGAAAATACATAACACCACCAAAATACACGAAAATACGGATAAAACAATACGCAAAATACACTCAAAAAGGCACTAAAATCTAGGTGAAAATAACGACAATCAATAACCTATACACTTGTGATTTTATATATTGACAAATATTATTTTTTGTTTATTTTACAAATTAAAACTGTATTTTGTTAGATTTTAAATACACATTTAAATATTTAGCTAAATTATAATTAATCCACATATTTTCTAATAAATGTATTAGATTTTATACTAAAATGTATAATATTTTATACTATAATGTATAACTTGGTGAACATATTGATAAATATAATATCAATATTGTTTTTTTTCTTCAAATAATACATTTATTGAGAAAAATATACTACACTATTAAATTACATCCAATACAGTAATACATGAATATATTGTACATGAAAATTTGTATTAAAATTAAAATCATACAGTTTAAATTAAAGATACATTTAAGAAAAAAATTTATACAATTATACGATAAAACATATACACTATCAAATTAAAACATAATTCTTTCCACAAATCGTAAACAATCCTCACAATTTCACTTTTCATCGATCACTACAAATTGAAAAATTGAAGAACAATCAACTAATTACACACTTAACGATGTCTAAAAATTGAATAACAGGTCCACTGATGTGTGTGAATCAGATCCATAGAGGTTTGGAAGATTTCAGCGGAACCACTCTTAACAATGTCTAAAAATTGAATAATTGATCCACTGATGTGTGTGAATCAGATCATAGAGGTTTGGAAGATTTTAGCGAACCACTCATAAGCGTTAGACTTCCATTCCCAAATCCAATCATCCATAGTCTTATAATGTTTGGGAGATCTCGGATCCACTCATGAGTGTTAGAAAAGTTCTCTAGATATGTGTGTGGAGAATTGAAGAATCAAATCATTAAGAAATTGTTGAAACATATTAGAGACGAGCGAGAGAGAGGTGGAGGCGGAGGGAGAACCAGTGGAGGTGGAGAACGAGAGAGAGAGGTGGAGACGGAGGGAGAATAAGGGCGGAGTCTCCGAGAGAATAGACTAGGGTTGTAAACGAATCAAATCATTTGTATTAGATTCGGTATTCGAATTCGAAAAATTCGAATTCGATTGCGAATTCGAACAATTATTTTGATTCGATTAATATTCGAATCGAATATGATATAAAAGATATTCGATTCGAATATTCGCGAATATATTCGAATAATTATATATTATTAATATATTAATTAATTATATCATAATTTGAGGATTTACATTTTGTATTCTAAAGAGTAATAGTTTATCGGTTAAAAATTAATTTTTATGTACTAAAAATAATTTTAATAAAATTAGATGTAAGTTGAACTTGATTCACGCATATGTATCTCAATTAATATATTGGGAATATATTCGAAATAATTAAATTAATATATTGATTTAACTAGAGAAATTGTTGCATCTCGTTTATGCTAATGCGTCAATTTGGTCAGAATTGAGGTAGTATTAAGTATTAAAAATTGTAACAAAATCATAGTAGACCCCTTTAACTCCGTAATATAAGTAAACGCTGGATTATATTTTATAAAGTCAAAATTATTACGTATACGAATAAGATCAAATTAATTGAAAAGTATATTCATGCTCTTTAAATTAAAAATATTAATTGGGCTATATAATATCAACTCCTTTTCTATTTAGTCAATCGATATGATTATCTCAAAAAAAAAAATTGGTTTAGATAGTGACAAATAAGGAATTGATTATTAATTACGATAATAATGGACAATCAAAATAATGTGGCAATAAAACAACGGATAAATCGTTTTATTTTGGGAAAATCAGCTTTCTCAACAATGTCTCTTCTCTCATCGTCTTCTCTTGGCATCTTTTGCTATTTAACATTCCTAAAATACATTATTAGTATTATAATTAGCATATTAAATTTAATTCCATGTGTGCAAGGTACCAGTTTACAGCTGGCAAGACCTAACTTTCAATTAATTAATAGTGCCTTAATTTGACTGTTATTAAGCCACTAGCATTAGATTATTTAAAAAATGATGTACCCCATCATTAGAGGCCCCCACCGCCCCTGTCCTGGGGATCGGTGGAGGAGGTAAATCGCAGGATGTGCCTCAAGTGGCTTATAGGGAGGGCTTACTGTTAAACTTGTGCTTGCAAGGGGCCAAATTCATACCAAAGGTAGGATTCGAACCCTCACTCTACAGCAACCAAACTCAGCTGGAAAGCCTTTAACATTAGCTTATTTAATTTGTGGCTTAGGTAATTCATATGTACTCAGTTCTCCATGTCATGATGCACTTTTTCAAGAAAATGTGGTGGAGAATTTTTTTTAAATAGTCAAAAAAGTGCTTTGAATAAATCAACCCCAAATTTTATATTTTGGCCATAATAGATTACAAGCTATATATGTGATGTCATTTTGTCGTAGCTTTTAGTTTATTCATTTTAACAATCCACGATCTTATTATTCCCTCCCCGAATTTCACTTAGTTTTGTGTCCGAAATTTTTTTACTTATGAAGTAAGAAATAATTTTTTTTAAATTAATTTTAATAAAAAAATATTTAAAATTGTTAAAATGTGTGAAAAATAAATATTATATTGGAACGTGTATAAAAAGTGATATTATTATAGTGTTAATTATTATTATTATTATTTATTATTTTTAGTAAAAAGAAAATGTAAAATACTTTATGTTACGATTAAATAAAAACTTTCTGATACGGATGGGTAATTTGAGTTTATCACATATGTATATCCATGAATATACACTCAAATCAACTTAAAATTAATTTAATTTAAAGAATAAATATTTAAATAGAAAATAAAATTTTATGACTCCATAAAAATAAATTAATTGTTTGTATAAGTTTTATTTACTATAAATAGAAACATAAATATTATAATAAAACGCTTAAAATAAAAATATGTGTTGAGATTATGCTGCGAGTCTGTGACTGAGATAGTATGAATTTTTTCGAAACCAAATATATATATATTAGATTTATTTTTAATATAATTATTGATATTTTAATAATAATACTGATTTCATACGTCATTATTTTAGAATGTTTAACCTTTCAAGATGATGTCATCATAATTTGTATATTAGCATTTCCATTATTAATAATGAATACCTTGTCAAAAGGTTTAAATGTTACGAGTTTAAAATGTTAGATGATAATTATTTACGTGATATTAGGATTATGGATCAAAATTCATTCTTTAAATATTATGTATTCTAATTTTAGACATTCTTAATTTTGGTGATTTGTTAGGAAGTGGGCCCTTGACCAAGCCTGCCTAGGCCACTTAGCCTGGGCGGCCCCCATGGCGGCCCAGGACGCTGCGGGTCGCTGCAGGTCGCTGCCCCGGCCCGCCCCTAACAAGCCTTCAAGCACAGGGGTTGTAAATCCATATGCCTGCAGGATGTTGCCAGGGGGAATCGAACCCCTGACCTTTAAGGCATAAGTAGAGACTTATGTCTCTCTATGCCACCAGTTGATTGAAGGTTGGGGTGCATGGCCTGCAGGCCTTGTTAGGGGCGGGCCGGGACAGCGACCTGCAGCGACCCGCAGCGTCCTGGGCCGCCATGGGGGCCGCCCAGGCTAGGTGGGCTAGGCAGGCTTGGTCAAGGGCCCACTTCCTAATAATAAAAGTGCCAGAAGCCCTAATTCCTCCTCAAAATCATGGTCAAGAGGGGAGGATCGACCTCCAACTTAAATACAGTTCCCCACCCATATAAGGAACCGATGTGGGACAAGCTCCACATCATAACAATAGCCCCTCCCCGGAAAGCCGGACGCCCACGGACCGATGTGAGACAAGCTCCACATCATAACAATAGCCCCTCCCCGGAAAGCCGGACGCCCACGGACGGCTACACTCTCTTATCAAGCACCAGCGGCTTCACTCCCATAGGGTAGCCCTTTCCGGACTCTTCACGAGGTAGCCCCACTCCCATAGGGTAGCCCTTTCCGGACTCTTCACGAGGTAGCCCTTTTCTCGCAGCGATCCGACCCCAGCTCTGATACCAATGTTACGTATCCAAGCCAGAAGTCCTAACTCCTCTTCAAAACCATGGTCAAGAGGGGAGGATTGACCTCCAACTTAAATACAGTTGCCCACCCATATAAGAAACCGATGTGGGACAAGCTCCACATCATAACATGATTATATATGGATCAAAATTCATTCTTTAAATATTATAGATTCTAATTTTATTAATTCTTAATTTTGGTTTTTCATTGTTCGGTTTTGGTAATTTTTGTTTAAATTTAATCATTTTTATCAAATTTAATATTTTTTATTCAAAATTTGTATTAAAATTAGACAAATTCTAACATAATGGCCAAATTAAATTTGAAAGAAAAAAAAACTAAATTTGATAAAAAGACTAAATCTAATAAAACAAGTTAAGCTTTATATTTTACTTTAGGATAAATTATCAAAACTCCTCTCGAGATTTGTCCAAACTACCAAATAAATCATGTGATTTGAAAAATTACCAATTATCCCCTTTAACTTGTTTTTTATTTGAACATTAATAAAAATATACTTTTTCTTAAAATAAAAAAGGACGGAAATGACATCAAGACCCATATATTTAACATTGTATGTCTAAATTTCACTATTTTTTTTAAAAAAATATTTTTTAAAGGGGGTAATTGGTAAATTTTCAAACCACGAGGTTTATTTGGTAATTTGGATAAACCTCGAGGGGGATTTTGGTAATTTACCCTTTACTTTTTATCAAAGTGAGACTCATACAAAATAATTAATTATTTTATGGAGTCTACACAATACTTATACAACTATTTATTATATTAAAATATTACTATTATATCTCTTAATTTACGTACAAAAAGCAAACACAAATTTTAATTTGGAGACCAATGGAGTATTTTTTTAATTTACCAGTGTTCACACTTCACATATCATGTACTCCCTCTATCCCATAGCAAGAGGGTCTTTTGCTTTTTGCACGTGGATTAAACAGTATTATTATTTAATGTGTTGTGAGTAGTTGTGTTAGTCGAATTGTGGGCCTCATATCTTAATTATATTAGTGGATGTGTGTGATTCCCATATATATAAAAAAAGAAAGATGACTCTTTGGTTGGGACGTCCAAAATGAAAAAAAAAATATTTTTGAAGGTGACGGAGGTAGTAGTAACTTAAAAAAAATCTATATTAATTAAGTTACTTTTAAAAAATAATTTTACATTTATTTATTATCTTAATTTTAGTAAGTAATTATCACTTTAACTTTTTTATTATTAATCAAAGGACTATAATTTTTATTAAAAATATTATAACTTTTTATTTGTCTAAAAAAGAATTGGTTTGTTATGTCTCCAGGTGCACAAGGTCTGTAAGGGTACAATATTTTATTTTAAAGGGTTTACATTTTAATTAATAAGTGTACAACATTATGTTCTAAAGATTATACACTTTCATTAATTTTTTTTAATTTTTTTTAGGAAATAAAGGGCACATTTCCTTATACTAAAAGGTGTACAATTTAATGTTAAAGAGTATTTGAGCGTACGGTGTCCCCGAAACACACAAGTTTTAACCCTAAGAAATTTGTAAGACAGTTTCACACAACATTTTGCACAAAAATACATGGTTTGACATGTTCTAATGTGTTAGAAATAGTTTAAATTATACTGGTTAATTACTCTACATTTTTTATTCTCATCCGTTTAAAAACTTATCCACAATTCTAAAATTAATAATTGTAGTAATAATTTATAGTATGTGATTTGGGTGGAATCAGTTCCATCAAATGAATTGGTGGAATATTTATCCCCACCTCTTCCTAATTAATGTAATTAATTAATATGTGGTCCCTTACAATTAATATTATTTTTTTAATTTTATTATATTTAAAAGACCATTATACACTAAAACCCTAAACCCTAAAAGTAAAATATATCCTAAATCATAAGGGTAAAATTATAATTATACCATAAACTCTAAACTTTAGAAATAAAATATACCCTAAACCATAAGGGTGAAATTATAATTATACCATAAACCTTAAACCCTTGGGGTAAAGTATACCCTAAACCACAAGGGTGAAATTATAATTATACCTAAACCCTAGGGATGAAATATACCCTAAATCACAAGGGTGAAATTAAAATTATACCCTAAATCTTAAACTCTAAGATTTAAATGTACCCTAAACCACAAGGATGAAAATTATAATTATATCCCTAAAATTAAATAAATAAATAAAAATAAACAAAATAAACAAAATATAAAAAAGAATAAAATGAAAAAAAAAACAAACAACAGTAACTGTACCGAAAAAAAATGAATTTAGATGAAATAGAAAAATACACATTGAAGGTGAAGGAATGAGGTTGTAAAATTTGAATTTGGTGGACTAATCCACCCAAGTCATTGCCTAATTTATATACTCCCTCCGTCCCGTGTTAATATTGACGTTTGCTTTTTGCACGGAGATTAAGAGATATAATATTTTAATGTGTAGTGAGGTGAGAGAAATAATATTTAATATAAAGTGGGTAGTTATATTAGTATGGTGTGTATGCCCTATATGAAATAAATAATTGTTTTGTATGGATCCAACTTGATAAAAAATTAAATGTAAATCTTAACGTAGGACAACCCAAAATGAGAAATATAAACCTTAACTTGGATGGAATGGAGAAAGTAAGTATTAATATCCTCAAATTACTATAATATTACAAAATTTTCACCTACAATTTACACATAAGCCAAAAATTTCATACATTTTTTTCTTATTAAATTATTCAAAATATTATTTCTTTCCTTACTTTATACATTAAAAAATATTTTTTTTAAATCATGCACGAAAAAACGTGCATAAATTTTTTGGGATGTACAAATTAATAAGTTGTAATTCTATTTATCTGAGTAGATTCAATAAAAGGTGGTATCGCCCACCCTTAGGCGCCCCTCACGCCGGCCCGATAGTATTAGGAATTGTGAAAAATAATTTATATTGATTACACAAGAGTGTTATATACAACATATCAAGGAATATGAGAACTATACAAAACCAATGTGGGATGCTAACTATAATACAACAACATTATTCTCAATACGCCCCCTCAAGAAGGCGGTGGAAGAACAACGCCAATCTTGGACATAAGAAGAGTGAGCCGTGGGCGAGCAAGTGGCTTCGTTAGAGCATCAGCAAGTTGATCCGCAGATGAGACATGGGAGACACGTAACTGAGAAGTCTGCACAAGATCCCGAACAAAATGATAATCAATAGCAATGTGTTTCATTCTCGAGTGAAAAACCGGATTTGAGCAGAGATACGTGGCGCTGATATTGTCACAATAGATAACCGGATTGGATGTCAAGGATGGTAGACATAGCTCTCGGAGAATGGATCTAGTCCATTGAACCTCGGCAGCGGCAGATGCAACGGACCTGTATTCTGCTTCGGTAGAAGAGCGAGCAACCGTTCGCTGCTTGCGGGACCTCCAGGAAATAGGATTGGATCCTAGGAAAACAACATAACCTTCTGTAGATGATCTGTCGTCACAATCACCTGCCCAATCAGCATCGGCAAAGCAATGAAGAGAGAGAGGCGACGCACTCCGAAGTAGCAGAGAACATTGCCGAGTACCATTGAGGTAGCGAAGAAGCCTTTTAACAGCACCCCAATGTGTAGTTGTTGGTGCATGCATGTACTGAGACAACTTGTTGACAACATAGGCAATATCAGGACGTGTAAAGAGCAAATACTGAAGACGCCCAAGAACTTTGCGGAACTGAGTGGCATCAAAGGGTTCAGAACCATCATTGCTCGAGAGCTTCGAACCTGTGACAAGAGGAGTGGATACAGGCTTCGAAGCGAGCATATTGAGACTAGACAGAAGATCAGTAGTGTATTTTTGTTGAGATAAGTGACATCCCTCCGTTGAACGGTGCACCTCAATTCCCAGAAAATAAGATAAATCACCTAATTTCTTTACAGAGAACTGCGAGGCTAACTCAACTTCAAAGCGAGAAAGAAAACCTCTATCATTTCTTGTGAGGACAAGATCATCAACATAAACCAGAAAGTAAGCCAGAATACCATGCTGGTGATAAACAAAGAGCGACTCATCTGATTTAGCACAGGTAAAGCCATGCGAAACAACGAAGTTCCGAAGAGCAGTGTACCACGTTCGCGGTGCTTGATTCAACCCATAGATAGATTTTTTGAGCCTACATACATGTGTAGGAAGATCCGAAGAAACGAATCCTGGGGGTTGTTGCATGTAGACCACAGTCGAAAGAGTGCCATGAAGAAAAGCATTATTCACATCAAACTGATGAAGAGGCCAGTTTTTGGAAACAGCAATGCTGAGGACTATCCAGATGGTCGCAGGCTTCACTACCGGACTGAAGGTTTCTGTGTAGTCGATGCCCGAACGTTGGTGGAAGCCCTTAGCAACAAGACGGGCTTTGTATTTATCAATGGAGCCATCGGGTTTTCGTTTGATACGAAAGACCCATTTGCAACCTACAATATTTTGAGCATCGTAGGAAGGAACAAGAGACCAAGTGTCATTGTGTTTCAGGGCATTGAACTCAGAAGTTATCGCATCACGCCAACAGGGAACAGATAGAGCTTGAGAGACGGTGGTAGGTTCAACATCATTAAAGAGAGAGGATTGAAGACAATACCTGGGATTGGGTTTAACAATGTTGTTTCGAGAGCGAGTGACCATAGGATGACGATCAGAAACAAGTGTGAAGGCGGGGCTGGAACTGCTAGCTGTGGGGGCGAGAGCGTGGGACTTGATGGCGAATTGTCAGTGCGACCTTGTACAGGATTAGGGCGAAGTATGGGTGGAGGAGTGGGAATGGTAGACTCTGATGAAGTGTCTGATAGTGAGGGTGGCACGAAGACAATTTCTTTGGAGAACGGGAAGACTTGTTCAACAAAATGAACATGGCGGGACGTGAAAATTTTGTTGGAGGTATTATCAAGACAGAGATATGCACTCTGAGTGAGGGAGTAGCCAAGGAAGACACAGGGCTTTGAACGAGCTTCAAGTTTGTAAGAAGTATAGGGACGAAGCCAAGGATAGCAGAGACAACCAAAGACACAGAGTTTTTCAATGTGTGGTTCTTTTTTAAACAACTTTTCATAGGAGGACCCCATTTGAAGGTTGGCTTTCGGTAGGCGGTTAATGAGATAAGTGGCAGTGGAGACGGCATATGGCCAGTATTGGAGAGGCATAGAGGCATGATGTAATAATGAGAGGGCAGTATCAACAATGTGGCGATGTCGCCTTTCGGCGACACCATTGTGTTCAGGAGTGTGTGGTGGGGTAGTGAGGTGAGTAATGCCGTGCGAGGTAAGAAAAGAACGTAAAGCAATAAACTCGCCACCATTATCAGTGTAGAGAGTTCGAATACTAGACTGAAGTTGTTTTTCAACAAGAGATTTAAAGGCAGCAAATGTATGTAGCACATCAGATTTTCATTTTAAAGGATAGAGCCACACATATTTAGTGAAGTGATCAACAAAAATAACATAGTACTTATATCCATCAGAAGAGAGTATGGGTGATGACCAAACATCAGAAAACAATAACTCAAGTGGCATAGTAGCAGTTAAAGTGGAATCAGCAAAGGGAAGTTTATGACTTTTCATAGTTCTGCACGCATCACAATTTATTTTTGTGTTCAGAGAAAGTAAATTATGACTGGATAAAACATGACGAAGTATTTTGGGGAGGGATGACCTAATCGAGAATGCCACAGGCAAAGCTGTCCATGAGAGGAAATAAAGGCATGAGCTGCTGGAATGGAAGAGGAAGGAACCGAAGGCCAAAGGTAAAGTCCATCAACTCTTGGTCCCTCCAGCAAGGTGGCTCCAGTCCCCCGATCCTTCACCTGAAAGGAAGAGGAAGAAAACACAACAGAGACGTTATTTTGTTGACATAGCTGTGAGACAAATATGAGGTTCTTGGAGATGGAAGGCACAATAAGAGTATGACAGAAAGAAAGGGACTGCAAGTTAGGAAAACAAAGAGAACCCGTATGTGTGATGGGTAAAGAGGTACCGTCACCGACGATAACATTGTCCGACCCATCGTACGGAGAGTGCAAAGAAAGATTTGCTAAATCAGTGGTGATATGATGCGATGCACCCGAGTCCAAAACCCAGTCACTTGGCGACGGAGTTGAAACCGCCGAGTGTACCGTGGGAAGGGCAAACGAAGACTGCCGTGTCGGGCGAGCCATAGAAGGAGAGCGAGCAGGTTGAGTGAACTCCGGGCAGTATCTCGCAGAGTGGCCCTGGACGCCACACAGTTGGCAAGTGCCTCGATATCCACGGCCCAAAGTGGGTCCCGACTGCGACGGGCGCGCGGCTGCACGAGAATTGAACTGGGATGACGCATGGCTGTTCCCAGTTCGTCCCTCTGATAGGCCTCCCCGACGAGCTGACGGCGCTACACCAGAGTGAGACATCGCCTGGAGAGCAGTGGCGGGAAGATTACTTGGCAGATGGTTGTTCTGCATGATTTGGGACTCAGTGGTGAGTAGTTTGTCGTGAAGCTCCTCAAAGGAGATCGGAGATTCACGAGCCTGGATGGCCGATCCCATTTCCTTGAAGGAATCACCGAGGCCGTTCAACACCTTGATGACCAGGTCTTCAATGTCCGTAGGAACACCAAGGAGGGCGAGTTCATCGACGACACCTTTGATGTCGAGCATGAACTCCGTAACCGATCGCGAACCTTTGATAGGATTGTGGATCCGGTTCTTGAGGGCAAGGATGCGACCCCGGGATGACGAACCATAGATGGTGGAGAGAGTCTTCCACGCATCAGCAGAGGTCTTGGCCGAAGCAATAAAAGGAATTAGGGTTGGCGTGATAGAGCCAATGATCGTACTTAGGATCAATTGATCCTGACGGATCCAATAGGATCGGACGGCAGCGTCATGAGACGTCCCTGTAGAGGGAGCAGCGAAACCAGCAAGAGTATTTCCAGTGGCGGCGTTGGCAGCAGGGCACGGATAGGAACCATCAACAAACATGAGGAGATCATATCCGGCAAGAAGCGTGCGTAGTTGGAAACTCCAAGCCACATAGTTGGTAGATGTGAGTTTCAAGGGAGCTTGGGAAGATGTGTGGAAGGCAACAATGGAAGAGATGGAATCACCATTATCGGTGGGTGATGTGATCGGGTCGGTTGCCATGAGAAGAAGAGAGGAGCGAGAGATCAGGGAGGAAAAAAAAAGGAAGGTTGTAATTTGGAGGATCGTAGATGAGCGTTAGCCAAAAGATTGCTCTGATACCATATTAGGAATTGTGAAAAGATAATTTATATTGATTACACAAGAGTGTTATATACAACATATCAAGGAATATGAGAACTATACAAAACCGATGTGGGATGCTAACTATAATACAACAACATTATTCTCAATAGATAGCATGTGAAGGATGTAAATCATGGTGACTAAGTATTTTTAAGAAAATGTTAAGAAAGTATTTTTAATCACTTAAAAAAAATAAAAATATATTTAATTGTCACTTCATCATTTCAAAGTATACTATTTGCCTTTCGAATTAATTAAAATTAAAATGTATTAATTCCTCCATCAGCTTCTAAGGCCATCTCCAACAACGCATTGCTTTTTTTTGTGTGAAATTCATCTCCTGCTATTTTCACGGCATTTTTGTGTGGATTCATAAATCAGCACCAAAATGCGGTGGGTTTGCCGTGCCACACTATCCCTTTTTATTTATTTATTTATTTATTATAATAATAATAATAATAATAATAATAATAATAATTATTATTATTATTATTATTATTATTATTATTATTATTATTATTTAAGTTTATAACAAGTAACAGGTGAAAAAGTTTAATGTAATATTTTTTAAAATTAATAACAACTGGTCGTGTAATTTTTAATTCTTTTGTGCAACATTTCAAAATTTTTAATTGGTATTAAAATAATTTTTTTTATTAATAAATATTTTCCAAATATTTAATTATTAATTATATTGTAATTTAATTTTCAAGTGTTTTATTAAATTAATATATACTTTTCTAAATATTTAATTATATTAAGTTTGTATTAAATTAAAATTAAATATCAAAATAAAAAAAGTAAAACAATTTTAATTATATATATACTCCCTCCGTCCCCCAAAGTATTTCACACTTTCCTTTTTCATCCGTTCCTCAAAGTATTTCACACTTTACTTTTACTAAATTTTGTAAAAATACATTACAATAATACACACTTTTTACACACATCCCAATATAATACTTACTTTTTCACATCTCCCAATAACTTTACACACCTTTTTTCATAACTTTAGACACCTTTTTCATTAAATCAACTAAAATATATATTCTCTTTCTTACTTTATATATAAAAATACAAAATTTTCTTAAACTCCGCGCACACCAATACGTGAAATACTTATTGGGACGGAGGGAGTAACAAGGATTAAATGCCTTTTTTTTAGTGTTAAAAATAATGCAAATTGCTGGAGATGAATTACTGTTCGTGCACCATTTTTGTGTTAAATGTGCTGCAAAATTGTGCAAACTACTGGAAATGGCCTAAGGTGTCAATTTTACTATTTTTGGCGTCCGGTTCAAAGGTGTCCATTTCCCTCATTTAGTAAAAATGTACACAATATGGCCCACCACTTCCCTCTAATACAATTACCCACTTTACATATAATAATAAGTCTCCTTAATCCACGTGCAAAAAGCAAACAGACACCTTAAGACCGGACGTAGGGAGTATTATTTAATATGTAGTAAGTAATTGTATTAATTGTATGTTAATTAGTCACTCATTTCTAAGAAAAGGAAATAAATATCAATTGAGCGAACGTACAAAATGAAAAATGAGTATTTTGGACCGAACGGAGGAAGCATAAAATACTCCATCCGTTTGCTAATAACGTATCGATTTTATCATTATAATGGTTCACTTAAAAAAAAATCATTTTCCTTTTATTAGCAAAATGATCTACATATGGCACAATACTCATCACTAGTAAAACCACTCAATTTATATAAAATAATAATACTTCTTAAATTACATAAAAAACAAATAGATCACGTTGATGCATGGAGGGAGTATAAACATTAATTTTGATTTGAATATTTTTCTTGATCATACAAAACATATTTCTTTAAACTGCCTAGTATAAGTTTAGTAATGAGTTTTGACTACATCTATGCCATCATCATCCTCTGTTATCAATTCATTTTTAATTTCAGACTTTGTGGGTGTGATCAAATGAAAAGAACTTTTAATTACCTTTTCCCGACCTGTAAATATTTATTGCAACTTATTGTATGTATGATTTAGTTCTATTTTATCCTCAAGAAGCATATAGGATAATTTTCAAAAGCAATCGGGTAGTTATATTTTGTTTTTAGTGTTGCAAATAGAATGCTGTAAGGTGCCCCTTTTGCAATAACGATACTCTATGTACCTTTATATATGATCAATCGTATTGTCAATTGAAAAATATAATGAAAAATCAAATTGCTTGAAATCTTATCCAATTTATTTCATTTGCTATTCTCTCTCAACATGTTTCCCGTCGATTCTCTTCACCCTCCTAGAGGACTTACTAGAAGAAATATGCTTTCAAAAGCGTTGAAGGGAGTTTATGAGTACAACAATGAAAATCAATGAAGAATGATTAGAAGTACTATCTCAATAATGAGTCTAATAACATCAAGATTATAATGCCTATAGGGAACCTGGAAAAGTTTAAGGAAGCTAGTTCACAGTATATTCAAAAAACAAACTGAAGGGATATTAAAGATAGAAGTGACTGAGACATTATTTCACAGATTAAGACATTTTGAATCCACTAATTGGGAGTTCGAAGCTTTGACTTTTAAGTCAGAAAAGACATGGAATCACATATTCCAATTTTATTGGTGTTTCATCCTATATTTCACTTTTTAAGTAAATGAAATGTGTCATTATTACTTTCTAAATTAATGTCACGTACCCCAAAGATTTAATGATCATTTGTAGTGTATATTTTTTCGTATTTCCCATCAAGCCACTCCGTCTGCAGTGCAAATGGAAACTAGGACCCATTGGTCCCTGGTCCAGCATTTGCCATGGACAGAACACTCGGTCCAATGTGCTTATTCACAAAATTCAATCTGGCGAACTTCGCTCTATCAATCGATTCTCCTCTAGTTCTATTTATAGCGGTGAAATGGTCTCCTTGGCACATGAAATTAGGAATCTCATGGTGGAAGGCTGATCCTTTGAAGTGGAGAGGCATTACAGATCCGTCAACGCCATTCTTGAAAACAAGTTATGAAATATGAAATGGATTAATACTATATAAAGGAAATAATGCTTTATTATTTTTTAGAGGTGTTTAGTATTTCTGTGTGATCCCCTCGCTATAAAAAAATTATTTCTTAGCAACGGAATTCAATCCGTTGGTATTTAGCAACGGATTAGCAATAAAAATGACATTTTTCTTTTAGCAACGGAATGCCAATGGATTTATTCTCTATTTTACCAACGGAATGAATTCCGTTGGTAATTACCAACGGATTAGCAATGGAATCATTATAGAAATTAGCAACGGAATTATTAGCAATGGCTTACCAACGGATTTATTTACCAACAGAACTGAATTTTCGTTGTTAAAAATTTACCAACCACCACTTCACCAACAGAAATTTGCCAACAGATTCCGTTGCTAATACGTTGATAAACTAATTTAACAATAGAATTAAGGTTTTACCAACGGAATATTCCGTTCGTAAAAACAGTTTTTTTAGTGCCTTTAGTGGGGTGTTTCTGTTCCATCGACAAATAGTAGGTTCAGTTGAGTCTGTCTTGACGGCACTCTTGGCTAGTTAGCCACGTTGTAGTATGTATCTCTGAGTTTATTTATTTATAAAAGCTATTATTTTAGATAAAAATTAAAAATAAAAGAATTGATAAAAAATAAAAGAATTTCAAGCCTTGAACAGGTCTTGGATCAAAATAATTCAAAATTTTTTTATTTGATCTTTCTCCCAGATAGTTAATTTTCTATCTCATGAACCACTACATGATGTCTACAATATTAATGAACGTTAAAATACACTAACAAATTAAACTATATCATTAAATTGTCGAAGTCAACTTTCACCGGCAACGAACAAATAGATCTGAATCAGACTTCAAGACTTAATTTAATGAGCATGAGATTGATCATTACACTAATTACTATATTAAAGAAATCGATATATAATATATTATCAAATACAGTATAAACTAAACAAACTTGATAGTATTAAAAAAAAAAACTAAACAAACTTAATAGTATTGAAATAAAAATAATATTCAACGACATCACTTTTAAATAATACTCTCTCATCCCCTTTACACTCTTCACATTTTTCTTATTTATTTGTCTTATTACATTGTTATGTCTTATTATATTGTTCACTCTTTAAATAAAATAAAAATTTCAAAATAAATAATTTTCAATAAATTACTATGTTATAAAACATGCAAGAGCCACCTAACAGTAAATAACTTATTTTATTATTTATTTATTACCGCTAAAATATCATGCATGTGATATTGTTGCTAACTAGCCTGTAAAATTATGCAATATTCTCTCTGTTTCTACTTTGATGATCTGGAACTAAAATTAAATTTTAATATAGTTAGTTAATTTTAATTACAACTCTCTTGATAATTAATTTAATTAATTGTTTCTAATTTTGAGATTATTCAATGTAAATGATGTTTACAGATCATAATTAATTTTTACTCAGGAGTTTAAGCTCATTTTCTATCACATCTAATATTATCTTAATGGCTAAAATTTGTGTGTACTGGGACACCGTGCGCCCAGATACCCTTTAATATAAGAACGTGTACCCTTTATTTTCTGAAAAAAAAATAATGAAAATGTATATCATTTAAAACAAAATATTGTACCCTTATTAATTAAATTATATACACTCTAAAAGGACACCATAGACAAATTCTATCTTAATTTATAATATAGTATCAATCTTGAAAAAGAGTCCAATAAAATGCAACAGAGTGTTATTACATGGGAATAAAATATTTAACAACCACCACCAACTTGAATATTTATATTTATTTCTTGTGAAGACGTGATTAGTGATCTGTACACATTTATAATATGAACACATGTGTACCCCTGATCTGATCTTTATCTACTGTATCAAACATAAACTTATTACATACTGAATTAGATGATGATGTATTATAGTCATGATTTTAGAGGAAGCTGCAATCCAGATTGTTGTGTTTCAAGGCTTCCATCTCAATGCTTTGGTGCGTGGAAGAGAGAATTCTCTCCCTCCCTCCTCCTCTCTCATCGTCAAAAACCAAAACTTACCATCACTCCTTTCAGGGATGTTTCTACCATATATGTTGCAAAATATTGTTCCAAGGTGACTACCTATCTTATACTATTTCTGTATTTTTTTCCCTCACATTATATATATATATATATATATGAATTTGTATATATTACATTTTGATATTATATCTACTGTTATACCTGCTAGATGGGTGCCACGTATATTGAAGGTCGAAAATTTGAATATTTCCTCTTACGTTGATATTTTCTTTTTAGATATACATTTTTGTCTATACTCATACTGACACGGATGAAGATCTAAACCAAGCAATCTGACAAATCACTCTAAGAATCGCAATCAACTAACAGTTTGATCAAAGAAGAATTAAACAAGAAAATGGAAGTATGTGTGTGTATGTGTGTTGAATCTATGAACACCAAACGTATAGTGGTTTGGCTTATTAACCAAGCCTACATCCACTTCTTGAGAGAGATCTTTTATTGCTTTAACAAGTATGAATGAACTACAACTAACACACGCATGGATTTCACCATTTTATATACACCATGCAAGTCCAGCAAAGTTACAGGACTACTTCGTGTAACCACCTTCCAGCTGGATTCTTAAGCAGTTAAAATGAATCTTTCAGTTTGCAACTGACTCCATCACACACCCTGCGTGACAAGCTACACATCCATGTGTAGAACCTTCCATTCCACGCGCATATGACACGTGTATAACCGCCACAAAATACCCTGGTCCCCACCTTTGCACATGAGCTCACTTCAGCTCAATTTGAGCTGATTTCTCACTGATGTTGCTGTTGAACGTTTCTAGCTTACATCACCATCAAACATGAATTTAATCATATACCTAACACTCCTTAATGTTGATCAAGCATTTGGAATGAAGTTTTATCTCAAATCTCCACCTAAAACTTCATACTCAAGTATTACCAATCTCCTCCCTCATTCCACTGTTTTGTCAAGATAGCAAACTTGCACACTGCTTTTGTGAGAGCGGCTGAACTCTTCACTGATATACTCACCACACATTAATAAGTTTCTTACATAGTTCAAATTTTGAACTAGGCAAGGCCTTAGTAAGGAAATCAGCTGGATTCTTGGCTGTTTCAATCTTCTTAACAACCACTTTTCCATCTTCCACCAAATCTCTAGCAAAATACATCCTTACATCTATGTGCTTTGTCCTCTCATGATATCCCTGATGTCTTGACAAATGTATAGCACTAGAGTTATCACAATGCAACAATACTGACTCTTGTACCACTCCAAACTCAGACAAAATTCCTTGTAACCACAAGCCTTCTTTTACTGCCTCTGTAAGTGAAATGAACTCAGCTTCAGTTGTAGACAATGCTACCACTGACTGATGTGTTGATCTCCAACTGACAGCTATACCAAACAAGCAAAATACATAGCCTGACAGTGACTTCTTTGTGTCTAAGTTAGCAGTATAATCATCATCCACATAACCTGCAAGAAACTTAATGTTAGAAGTAAACTTATTGAAATACAAACCTGTTGCCAAGCTACCTCTGATGTATCTCTGAATCCACTTAACAGCCTCCAAGTGATCTCTGTCTGGATTCCCCATAAACCTGCTCACTAAACTCATTGCATGAGCTAAATCTGGCATGCAACATACCATTGCATACATGAGGCTACCAACTGCATTAGCATATGGTATCCTTTCCATTTCTAATATCTCTGCACTTGTTTTAGCTGATTGCTGGGCTGACAGACTCATCCCTTGCTTTACAGGTGTAGTAATAGCTTTACTCTAATCATACCTCTTGAGCACTTTCTCTAAGTAAGAACTCTGATGCAATACTATATAACCTACTGACCTATCTCTATTGATCTCCATGCCCAATATAACAGTAGCTTCACCCAAATCTTTCATATCAAACTCTGATTTTAACATCTCCTTCACCACTGTGATACCTTCCATAGACTTGCAAGCAATTAAGATATCATTAACATACAATAACAAGAAGATGTACCATTCACTATCTTGTTTAATGTATACACAACTGTCAAACTTACTTCTCTCAAAACCACACTTGATAATATACTCATCAAATCTGAGATACCATCTCCTTGGACTTTGTTTCAATCCATAAAGTGACTTTAAAAGTAAACAAGCCTTACTAGTTGGAGTCTGAACTGAAACTCCCTCTGAAACTGTCATATAGATTTTCTCCTCCAAATTACTATGAAGAAATGCTGTAGTCACATCCATCTGATGCAATTCCAGATTAAACTGAGTAACTAATGCCAATAAAATCCTGATGGAACAGTGTTTCATAACTGGTGAAAAAATCTCAGTGTAATCAATACCCTCTCTCTGAGAGAATCCTCTAGCAACTAGTCTTGCTTTAAACCTGATTCCATCTGCTCTTTCTGGTGAAACCTTCTTCTTGTAAATCCATTTGCAACTTACCAACTTCTAATACTTTGGTCTCTGAACAACTTTCCATGTCTGATTCTTCTCCAATGAAAGCAACTCCTCTTGCATAGCAGCATTCCACCTAGCACTATCTTTGATGTTCATTGCTTCATCATAGTTTCTAGGTTCATATGAATCAACATCCTCTGCAGAATACAGTGCAAAGGATACAATATCAGCCTCTGCAAACCTTGCTGGAGTTTTAATAACCCTTCTCTGCCTATCTCTTGCTAGTTGATAGCTGTTAAGCAGCTCCTCAGTGTCAGATGTAATCTGATCACCCTTTGTTGGTGAATCAGTACTTTCTTGTACTGCTTCTTCCTCAGTTCTTGACTGATCCTTCTGTAACTTGTTCATAAACTCCACCTCAAGCTCAGCCTTATTCTTCTGATTTTGAACTTGAGGTTTCAGTGGCATGATAGCCTCATTAAATGTGACATCCCTGCTTAATATGAACTTCTTACTCTCAATGCACCATAATCTGTAAGCTTTAACACCTTTAGGATGTCCAATCATGACACATCTGATAGCTCTTGGGGCTAGCTTATCTTGTTTGACATGTGCATAAGCTAGACAACCAATTACTTTTAGTCTTGAATAGTTAGCAACCTTTCTAGTCCACACTTCTTGAGGTGTTTTAAATTTCAAAGGTGTTGATGGACTCCTATTGATAAGAAAGGCTATTGTACTAACCAACTCACCCCAAAAGTCTTTGGAAAGACCAGAACTACTCAAGATACACCTAACTCTCTCAAGTAAAGTCTGATTTAATCTCTCTGCCATACCATTTTGTTGTGGTGTTCCTGGTACTGTCTTATGTCTCATGATCCCCCTATCCTTACAGAACTTATTGAATTCATCAGAGCAATATTCAAGACCATTATCAGTTCTTAGTATCTTAATCTTGCTACTGCAACTATTCTCGACCTCAGTTAACCAATTCTTGAAAGTAATGAAAGCATCATCTTTGGTTTTCAGTATATATATCCATATCTTCCTACTATAATCATCAATAAATGAAATGAAATACCTGCATCCACATTTTGTTAGTGTTCTTGCAGGTCCCCACAGGTCTGAATGGACATAATCAAGTCTGGATTTGCTTGTATGTTCACCAATGCCAAACTTAAGTCTCTTAGCTTTCCCAAGAATGCAATCCTCACACTGATTAAGCTTATCTATTGAACTGATGCTAATGGCTCTCTGTCTTGCTAATTCCTGTAGTCATTTCTCATTAATATGAGCCAATCTACCATGCCACATATGGATTTTATCATTTCCAGTTGTGACATAGTTCTGTCCAGTCACTGTATGACCATCAAGAATCTACAATCCATCCTTCCTGATTCCTCTCATCACTTCACATTCACCTTTCTCTACAATGAGTATACCTGCTTTTGATCTATACTCATAGTCTGAAGCATCTAAGATTCCTAGTGAAATCAAGTTTCTCTTGAGTTCTGGAACATACCTCACACCTGTCAAAGTCCTGACAGTTCCATCATGCATCCTCAATATAATTGATCCAATGCCTCTGATTTTACATGTGTGATCATTTCCTAACAACACTGATCCATCATTCTGGAGCTTAAGGTCAGTGAACCAATGTTTCATAGGAGACATGTGAAATGTACATCCTGAATCTAAGATCCAATCCATGGATCTTCTTGATGAACCGACTAACAGTGCCTCAGGATAAGCAGCAACCTGGTTCTGATCATTTGTTACCTGATTTGCCTGCACTCTTTGTTGGCCATCCTTCTCAGCTTCTTGTTTTCTTTTCTTTTCAGCTTTAAACTTGTAACAGTTCTTCTTGTAATGCCCTGGCTCATGACAGTGAAAGCACTTCCTTCCTTCCTTACCAGATCCAGAATGATCAGTCCTGTTTGCTTGTTTCTTTGAATCAGAATTGTCTTTCTTGTTGTACCTTTTGCCATGATCATTTCTTTTAGCCATCAAGCCCTCTCCTGATGCTCCATGATCATCAGAAACCTTCTGAAACTCCTTTGTCTTCAGAGCTATTTCAACCTCCTCAAGACTTATAGTTTATCTATTTCCAAACAAGAGTGTATCATTGAAACTCTCAAATGTCTTTGGAAGAGCTGACAACAACTTTGAGGCCTTATCTTCTGTTTCAATAGTAGCATTAACATTTTCCAGATCATCTAATATCTTATTGAACTCATCATGTTGCACCAAGACTGATCTGTCTTCATCCATCTTAAATGAATAGAACTTCTGCTTTAGATATAAACGGTTAGCAAGTGACTTTACCATGTATAGATCTTCAAGCTTCTTCCATACTGCCCTTGCAGAGGTCTCCTTCTGCACCTCCCTCAGAGCCTTATCACCAAGGCACAACACAATGGCACTTAATGCTCTTTCTTATGTATCAGCTTTTGCAGTGGCTTCCATGGATGATTGTGCAGTTGCTTCAGTGGTTGGAGGCTTCTCCTTAACAGCATCTGCCAATCCTTGTTGTACCAGAATAGCTTTCATCTTGATCTTCCATAATCCAAAGTCAGATTTCTCTGTAAATTTCTCAATATCAAACTTGGTTGCAACCATAGTGTGAACCTCCTTTTAACTGCTTCTTGATTCCTTCTGTTGATTGCAGATCTGTGGCCTCAGATTCCCACAGACGGCGCCACTTTAACACGGATGAAGATCTAAACCGAGCAATCTGACAAATTACTCTAAGAATCGCAATCAACTAACAGTTTGATCAAAGAAGAATTAAACAAGAAAATGGAAGTATGTGTGTGTATGTGTATTGAATCTATGAACACCAGACGTATAGTGGTTCGGCTTATTAACCAAGCCTACATCCACTTCTTGAGAGAGATCTTTTATTGCTTTAACAAGTATGAACGAACTACAACTAACACACACATGGATTTCACCATTTTATATACACCATGCAAGTCCAGCAAAGTTACAGGACTACTTCGTGTAACCACCTTCCAGCTGGATTCTTAAGCAGTTAAAACGAATCTTTCAGTTTGCAACTGACTCCATCACACACCCTGCGTGACAAGCTACACATCCATGTGTAGAACCTTCCATTCCACGCGCATATGACACGTGTATAACCGCCACAAAATACCCTGGTCCCCACCTTTGCACATGAGCTCACTTCAGCTCAATTTGAGCTGATTTCTCACTGATGTTGCTGCTGTGAACGTTTCTAGCTTACAACACCATCAAACATGAATTTAATCATATACCTAACACTCCTTATTGTTGATCAAGCATTTAGAATGAAGTTTTTATCTCACATACGTATAATTTATTAAACGATATAATTTACAATGGAGATGTAACTAAAAAATATAATAAAAAATTCAGACCGATATGAGTTGGTTTCTTATATACTTAAATCTAGAATTTGTGCAGCTAGATTCAATTAGTAAAATGAATTAGTATCCGACGATATTATATTTTTCACAAATTATAATTCACGCTAACTTGTGGGCCAATCCAGTTAACCGGATGTTTAGGCTAAGTTGGGCTGGAGAGGAAAAGCTTATTTGGATTTTACACAAATGGCCCAGTTGGATCCTTGATCTTGAGACATGATTTATTATCCTATTTTTGGGTTTCTATTTTGGCACCGTCTATATATATGTATATATATATAATATTTATAATTAAAAATATTTCGTTGAGAGACTCTTTTGTGAGACGGGTCGACCCATCACTAAAGTATGCTTATTTTATAGATAAAATATGCTTATTTATAGTTAAAGTATGTTAATAATAAATCATATTATAATACACTAAAATCACACTTTAATACATAATCCAACATACTTTAGAAAACATATTTTAACAACCATCACTAAAGTATGTTTATTTTTTAGATAAAGTATGATTATTTGTAGTTAAAGTATGTTAATAAATCATATTATAACACACTAAAATTACACTTTAATACATAATCCAACATACATTAGAAAACATATTTTAACAACCATTAAACAAACTTCATCTATACAAAAACATACTTTAATGATGGGTTGACCTATCTCAGGACCGTTTCACAAATAACCCGTCTCAAAGACTTTGTATATTTGGTTAGTTAATAGAATGCACTTGATCGTAAGTATAATCTCATATTACTTTCTTTATCTAAATAATATTTTAATAAAAGGTTTTGGGATATTTTGGCCCAAAATATACTGTGTGTGGAAATCAAAGGCACACTAGAGCCCGTTATAGCCTGGCACAGCTCTTCGAATTGGCCAATCTAGCCATGCTCATTGCCAGCTCTAAGCAAAAGTAAACAATCAACATATATAAAACCTACCTTCTATTCCGAAATTTCTTTATGGGAGGATTGTAAAAATATCTAAAAGTCAAACATCACATATCTTTACCAATCATCCCTTTTGTTTTATATATTTTTATAAATAATAGCCCCTTTTTTAACCCTTATATCCTTACTATTTGAAACCTTCTGCCCAATATATCCCATGTACATGTAGGTGTAGGTGTAGGTGACAACGTGGGTGACCAATACTTCACACTAATTTTTTTTTTCAACATTTCTTTTTCCTCAAAATAGACATAGTCCATTACGACCATATCAGGCCCATCATGCTTCCGTATATTAATTAAACAACGTTAATCTTGTAATTAACCAACTTAAAACAGTAACAGTACCTTTTTTGACCGTCGATCCATCGGTTATCCGGGAGGTTTTACAGCTGCTCCTCAAAGCCAACCACGCGCCCCACAGTGTGATGATTCAATCCCATTCCTTCAGCGGACCTCAGCACAACCCTAGTTCGTTTTCTACGCCGGGTGTACAGGATGCTGCTACTGTTTCTCGTCGGAAAGTATAGAGATCAAGATTGCAGAAAAATGGAAGGTTGCATGTGGGCAGTAGCCCAAGATTATTTATTTATTGAATGGAAATATTTATTACACACTCATACTACTTAAACAAGAGGAGAAGGCTCCTCTAGCTACCTATGGTAGCTGAAACTGAAACACTCATACAAAGAAAAGAAAGAAACTACAATGTTTATTGAAAGAGAAAATAGAGGGTGATAGTCGATGCTTTCTGCTTCCTCATACTCTCTATTTATTGAGGCTTGTGGACTTGAAATTCAGATTCCAAAGCCTCTTTACTTCTTGTGACGTCACTGCTTACATCACATATCTTGGCTGCTTTCCTTAGCTGGCTGCATTGGATGCCCTTCCTTTTCAGCTGGCCAGGTCCACTTCTTTTGGCCCCTTTGTTGCAGGATCACATGGTTTTGTTTTCTAGTGGGGTCACCTGGCTTTTGCTTTCTTGGAGAGTTATTTTTCCCCTTTGGTATCCGAAGGGTCCTCTGACTCTTGGGTGTTTTGAAGAGATTTTGCCCTTTTCTTTCCACCTACATCTTTTGCTGGAGGTGGTTCAACAATTCTTACTATCCCTATGCCCAATCTCACTCATTTTCCAAACTCTGGTTCTATTTGGGTGGAGCAGCTTGTGCATATTTTGTTCGTCAACTGCCCAAAGTGGGCCATGTTACAGTATTTCCGATGAGTTTGTTTGCTCACCGTAATCTTGTTCTTCCAAAGAAGATCTCGTTTATCCTCGAAAGCCCTTTCAGCAAATATTGTCTTCTTTCCTGTTAAGGTGTTTAACAGAAAAGACCCATTTATGGACTTGTGCTCGAGCTTGAATGGGAACTTCACCTAGATCATTGCTTGAATATAGGCATACAAACCCTTCACTCTTCGCGTAGAGATTTGTTCCTCAGAGTAGGTAGAAACTAAGACTAGTTCCTTCCCAGAAGACTCCTTGACTTTGTTTGATGCTGAGATATGGGGTCTTCTTAGCTTGATGAAATGAAAGGCCTCGCGATTGCCTTTCCCGACTAGTTCTGGAGTTGCACTAGTAAAGTAGAGTTCCAACACATCTCCTCTAGATAATGTCTCATTGTTTTCCCATGATTTCACCACTGCTTTTCCTAACCAATCCAGCAGTTTTGAAAGTTTTGAAAAACTCGGTGCAACAGTATATATTGAGGCTAATGCCCCAAAATCATACCACTATTTTACATTGTTTGGATTTGAGCCCTCTCTCATCCAAACTCGGGGGTATTCCCTAGATATATCTACGGCATTTTTTTGGACAGATTCCTTATTTGGTATTCAATTTCTCCCAGCTAGCTTGGTATTCCTGCCAATAAGAGAAATCAGATATATTAATACCAACCTTAGCAGTGCCCGTCATAGGCCTAAGGTTGATCTCTTCCTCTTTGACCCCAGAGGTACTGGGTTGACTTGTCGACTCTAGATGTGACTCCAGAGCCTCGATTTTTCCTTGGATCGGTTCTTCTTTTGGAAGTTTCAATCTAGGACTTGTGCTAAGGGTACTTGAATCCCTTGCTCCGGGTTTAGAGCCTCATTCTCGACTACTCTCCTTTTATCGATTGCTATTGCTATCAACAGCCCGGAGGAGTAGCTCTCGTAATGACTCGAACAGACTCGCATTATTGCGAATACAATCTCGCATTTGATTGGACACTTTGGTCCGATCACTTTCTTGTATTCTTCTAGCACGCATTGCATTGAGTGCCAGATTCTCAAATTCCCTTTGGAGCAACTCAAGGTTGTCCATCAGGTGTCTTGAAACAGTCAGGATGGAGTCTATCTCAACTCCTTCCATATTTCGTCAGAAAATCTGCCAAAACATTTTCAACGGATTTAATAATGACAATATTAAAATCATAATATTGGCATTCAGCTTGCCATCTTAATAGTTTAGCCTTTTCTGGTTTTGATTCAATTTTATTTTTCAAAAAGACTTTGACGCTTGTGTTATCAATTTTAAGGATAAATTTCTTCGCGAGAAGAAATAGCGGCCATTTTTTGAATGCCTTCCGAACCGCAAAGAACTCCTTTTCATTGATGTGCCATCTCTTTACCTCATTCTCCACAAAGGGCCCACTACAGTATCTGCATGGCACTTCTCCTTCTGGTGTGGACTTCGTAAGAACTGCAGCCCACCAATGGTCACTGGCATCTGTATATAGTACCAGATCATCCTCGTCATTAGGAATGGCTAATTTCGGGAGCTTCTTACAAACCTCCTTTAATTGTTTTACTATTTCTCAGTGTGATTCCTCCCATTTGAACTTGGCATCTTTCTTCAACAGAGGACTAAACACCTTTCTGTATTGCGCTAGATTGTTGATTAACATTCCCGCAAAGTTGACAACTCCCAAGAAGCTTTGGAGTTGCTTCTTGTCTTTGAGATTTTCATAAAATCCTTGAACCTTTTCCACAATGTGTGGTTGTAGAATAATTCTGGACTCATCAATCTCTACTCCAAGAAACTCAATCTGTCTTGTTGCAATTACTACCTTCTTTTCAGAAAGCACTAATCCTTCCTTGTGACATACTTCTGAAAATACCTTCAGATGCGCTAAATGCTCCTTCATGTTCTTTGAGGCTATGAGGATATCATCCACATAAACAAACATAAATGAAAAATAATCTTTTAAAAGATTATCCATCTTCCTTTGGTATATCTGGGGTGCGTTTGCCAAGCTCATAGGCATGACATTCTAAATATAATGGCCTTGTGGTGTGGAGAAGACTGTGAACTTCTTGCTTCCTTCTTCCATCATAATCTGGTAGAACCCATATTTGCAATCGAACTTTGAGATTACCTTGGCATTCTTGATACAGTTGACCAAGTGTTCCCTACTTGGTATGTAGTATCCATTGAACTCCAAGATGTTGTTGATCCCTTTGTAGTTGATCACAAGTCTCGGCTTTCCCCTCTTGACTTCTCCATGATTTCGAACTAGAAATCCTGGACTGCTATATGGAGATACTCCTGGTGAAATTAACTTAAGGTCCAGATGCTCCTTAAGTATTTGCTGCATATCCTTTCGTTCCTCTTAGTTCATTAGGATAGGCTTGATTTTAATATTATCATTATTAAATCTGTTGAAAATATTTTGGCAGATTTTTTGACAATAGATGGAGGGAGGTGAAATAGACTCCATCCTGATGAAATCCAAGCACCTGATGGACCTTCTTACGGCGCTCCAAAAAGATTACGAGACTCTGGCAATGAATGCTAACATTGCTGGAAAATTACAACGAGAAGATGAGACCAAAGTGTCTAATCTAATACGAGATTGTATTCGCAGCCATACGAGTCTATTCGAGACAATAAAAATGCCTTTACTCTGGGCGGTCATGGATAATCGGCAAAAGAAGTGCATTCGAGAAAGGGCCCTAAATCCTGAGCAGGGGATTCAAATACCCCTAGCACGAGTTTTGGATCAGAACTTCCAAAAGAAGAATTGGTCCAAGAAAAAATTGAGGCCTGGAGTCACATCTAGAGTCGACGAGTCAACCCAGCACCTCTGGGGTTAAAGAGAGAGAGATCAACCTTAGAGCTATGACGGGCACTGCTAAGGTTGGTATTAACCTAGCTAATTTTTCTTATTGGCAGGAATACCAGGCCAGCTGGGAGAAATTAAACACACGACAAGGAATCCATTCGGAGAAGTGCCAGATAGATATATCTAGGGAATATCCCCGAGTCTGGATGAGGCCTGGGTCGAATCCAGAAGATGTCAAATAATGGTTCAGCTTTGGAGCATTAGCCTCAATATACACCATGTCGCCTAGCTTCCCAGAAATTTCAAAGCTACCAAAGTGGATTGGGGATGTAGTGTCCAAGGTATGGTCAAACAACGATACTTTGACCAGGGGAGAACCATTGGAGCTATACTTCATTAGTGCAGCTCCGAAACCAGTTAGGAAAGGCCGATATGAGGCCTTTCATTTTATCAAGCTATGAAGGCCAGACATTAAAGCTACAAATAGCATCAAGGAGCCTTCCGGGAAGGAACCAGTCCTGGTTTCAACCTACTCAAAGGATCAAATCTCTACGCGAAGAGCGAGGGGTTTGTATGCCTGCTTCCAGGCGATGGTCCAAGTCAAGTTCCCATTCAAATTTGAAGACCACATGGAGAACGGATCTTTCCTGTTAAACACCTTAACAGGAAAAAAGACAAAGTATGCGGAAGACTCTTTCGAAGGGAAGAGAAAACTGCTCTAGAAGAACAAGCTGTCAATGAGTAGAGAAACTCATCGGAAATTTAGTAGTATGATTCACCGGAGAAGGTGGAAGGAGAGGATATGCACCAGTTGTCCCATCCAGATTGAACCGGAGTTTGGAAAAGGGGTACAATTAAGCATAGAAAAGAACAAGAATGCTGGGCCCCTTCCAGCAAAAGAAGAATGAGGAAAAAAGAGGGCAAAACCTCTTCAAAATACCCAGGAGCCAGATGACCGCCAAATTATGTATGTAAGAAAAGTTAATTTTATTGTTTTTTTAGGATAATTTGATGCTTTATGTAATAAATATAATGTAAAGTATATTAATTATATGTGTTAGTGAGAACGAATTAAAGTGTATTCAAAGATTATTGGATTGGTGAAATACTTTTGTTTTTAGAATGTGATTTGTAAGACAAACAATGTAAGGGTTTATTTTTAATACGAGAGGAGTATATTAAATAAACGGAGTACTAAAATCGCATTAGTTAATTGAACTTGATTTAGATTTATACAATTCTTCAAAGTCATACTCACCCAGTCTCCAAAAAAAATTAATGAAAGTTTATATCTTTATAACAAAATATTGTATTCTTTACATCCTGTGCTGGAGATACAAGAAACTAACCTTTATATTTAATAGTGTAAATTATTGTGAGTGGAACAAAATAGAAGGTGAGAAAATAATTTTTGAAATGGAGGAAGAATGAATTACCTTTAAATTCATTAAAAAAAATGATGCATAATACATCTCACATGAATCAATTTGTAAGAAACTGCAAAGATATTTGTACTTTTTTTTTTCCTTAAGTACTTATGCAGAATCTTTTTAAAATTAGTTTTGTGATATATGGATTGTGTGATTTTTTTTAATTATTTTTTTTTTAAAAGTGATTTAGATATGGAAGATAAATTTATTGAAGAGTTGGTTATTTTCGAAAATGAATGGTGCATCAACACAAGGATTTTCCAGAAAGGTGCAAGAAAAGTAAATTCTAAAGATAATCGAAAAACATCTTAAATTTTTTAAGATCATCTTATTTGATCGTGAGGTCAGTTTTATTAAAAATTATTTTAATTCTTCTGTCAAATGCATGCGAAACATCTCTTTTCTTCTTACATCTCTTTTAAATTATTAGAAAGCTCAAACTACCTTATTCAATGAGATCATATATAAAAAGTAATATTTCATGTATTAAAATATAATTTCAATACAATTAGAATGACAAAAAAATTGTGTGAGATGTCACAATGAATAACTTTCTGAGGTGAGATGAGATGAATAAAAAATAATACTCTTTAATATTTAATAATAATAAGTGATAATGTGGTACAACACAACTCAATTATTATCTAATTAAATCAGCCCACAAAGTAGCAGTTGAACTAAAAGTTGTCAAATGCATAAGCCCATCAAGAAGTGGAGGCCCACTATAAAGAATAATACAAGTTTGTTGGATATCGTAAGAGCAAAAAGGACCCCCAATTTCTATTTAATCGCTTGATTATTGTGAGGTTTCGTTAGTTTTCTTCCTCCTCTTTCAGGAGTTTACATTCACTCAAAGAGTGATTCTTGTAATCGTTCATTAATTTAAGTCGTATCATAATATATAAGTTTTGTAAACTAATTCATACATAATCTATAGTAATATAATAGCAAAGTGAAAAAGTCAAAATTGAGGGAATTTTTAATTTACACCATTGGATGTGATTACTAAATTATTTTGAATCTTGACCACTCATTACATAATTTAATCTCATCCATTCATCATAATTATGAGAAAAGATCCTTGCCATTTAATTAAATTTCCTTATATTACCTTATTTAATTCCTAAACCCATGTAATTACATTATTATATAAATAATATGAAAATAAAATGTATAAAAGAGAAGAAAAAAAAAATTAGAGAAAAAATTAACACATGATAATTAATAATATTATTAAATAAAATTATTTAATGTACTACCTTATTTAATTCCTAAACCCATGTAATTACATTATATAAATAATATGAAAATAAAATATATAAAAGAGAAGAAAAAAAAAAGAAAAATTAGAGAAATAATTAACACATAATAATTAATAATATTATTAAATAAAATTATTTAATGTACTATAATAAACACAAGGGTTTAGGGTTTTAGGGGTTTAGGGTTTAGGATTGAGGGAATTTTTAATTTACACCATTGGATGTGATTACTAAATTATTTTGAATCTTGACCACTCATTACATAATTTAATCTCATCCATTCATCATAATTATGATAAAAGATCTTTGCCATTTAATTAAATTTCCTTATATTACCTTATTTAATTCATAAACCCATGTAATTACATTATTATATAAATAATATGAAAATAAAATGTATAAAAGAGAAGAAAAAAAAAAGAAAAATTAGAGAAATAATTAACACATAATAATTAATAATATTATTAAATAAAATTATTTAATGTACTACCTTATTTAATTCCTAAACCCATGTAATTACATTATATAAATAATATGAAAATAAAATGTATAAAAGAGAAGAAAAAAAAAATTAGAGAAATAATTAACACATAATAATTAATAATATTATTAAATAAAATTATTTAATGTACTATAATAAACACAAGGGTTTAGGGTTTTAGGGGTTTAGGGGTTAGGATTTTAGGGGTTTGGGGTTCATCATAATTATGAGAAAAGATCTTTGCCATTTAATTAAATTTCCTTATATTACCTTATTTAATTCCTAAACCCATGTAATTACATTATTATATAAATAATATGAAAATAAAATATATAAAAGAGAAGAAAAAAAAAATTAGAGAAATAATTAACACATAATAATTAATAATATTATTAAATAAAATTATTTAATGTACTACCTTATTTAATTCCTAAACCCATGTAATTACATTATATAAATAATATGAAAATAAAATGTATAAAAGAGAAGAAAAAAAAAAGAAAAATTAGAGAAATAATTAACACATAATAATTAATAATATTATTAAATAAAATTATTTAATGTACTATAATAAACACGAGGGTTTAGGGTTTTAGGGGTTTAGGGTTTAGGGGTTAGGATTTTAGGGGTTTGGGGTTTAGGGTTTAGGGGATAGGGTTTTAGGGGTTATTAATAATTAATAATAATAATAATAAATAATATTATTTAACACATAATAATTAATAATATTATTAAATAAAATTATTTAATGTACTACCTTATTTAATTCCTAAACCCATGCAATTACATTATATAAATAATATGAAAATAAAATGTATAAAAGAGAAGAAAAAAAAAGAAAAATTAGAGAAATAATTAACACATAATAATTAATAATATTATTAAATAAAATTATTTAATGTACTATAATAAACACGAGGGTTTAGGGTTTTAGGGGTTTAGGGTTTAAGGGTTAGGATTTTAGGGGTTTGGGGTTTAGGGTTATATATATATAGTAATATAATAGCAAAGTGAAAAAGTCAAAATTGAGGAAATTTTTAATTTACATCATTGGATGTGATTACTAAATTATTTTGAATCTTGACCACTCATTACATAATTTAATCTCATCCATTCATCATAATTATGAGAAAAGATCTTTGCCATTTAATTAAATTTCCTTATATTACCTTATTTAATTCCTAAACCCATGTAATTACATTATTATATAAATAATATGAAAATAAAATGTATAAAAGAGAAGAAAAAAAAGAAAAATTAGAGAAATAATTAACACATAATAATTAATAATATTATTAAATACTCATTACATAATTTAATCTCATCCATTCATCATAATTATGAGAAAAGATCTTTGCCATTTAATTAAATTTCCTTATATTACCTTATTTAATTCCTAAACCCATGTAATTACATTAATATATAAATAATATGAAAATAAAATGTATAAAAAGAGAAGAAAAAAAAAGAAAAATTAGAGAAATAATTAACACATAATAATTAATAATATTATTAAATAAAATTATTTAATGTACTACCTTATTTAATTCCTAAACCCATGTAATTACATTATATAAATAATATGAAAATAAAATGTATAAAAGAGAAGAAAAAAAAGAAAAATTAGAGAAATAATTAACACATAATAATTAATAATATTATTAAATAAAATTATTTAATGTACTATAATAAACACAAGGGTTTAGGGTTTTAGGGGTTTAGGGTTTAGGATTGAGGAAATTTTTAATTTACACCATTGGATGTGATTACTAAATTATTTTGAATCTTGACCACTCATTACATAATTTAATCTCATCCATTCATCATAATTATGAGAAAAGATCTTTGCCATTTAATTAAATTTCCTTATATTACCTTATTTAATTCCTAAACCCATGTAATTACATTATTATATAAATAATATGAAAATAAAATGTATAAAAGAGAAGAAAAAAAAAAGAAAAATTAGAGAAATAATTAACACATAATAATTAATAATATTATTAAATAAAATTATTTAATGTACTACCTTATTTAATTCCTAAACCCATGTAATTACATTATATAAATAATATGAAAATAAAATGTATAAAAGAGAAGAAAAAAAAAAGAAAAATTAGAGAAATAATTAACACATAATAATTAATAATATTATTAAATAAAATTATTTAATGTACTATAATAAACACAAGGGTTTAGGGTTTTAGGGGTTTAGGGTTTAGGGGTTAGGATTTTAGGGGTTTGGGGTTCATCATAATTATGAGAAAAGATCTTTGCCATTTAATTAAATTTCCTTATATTACCTTATTTAATTCCTAAAACCATGTAATTACATTATTATATAAATAATATGAAAATAAAATGTATAAAAGAGAAAAAAAAAATTAGAGAAATAATTAACACATAATAATTAATAATATTATTAAATAAAATTATTTAATGTACTACCTTATTTAATTCCTAAACCCATGTAATTACATTATATAAATAATATGAAAATAAAATGTATAAAAGAGAAGAAAAAAAAAAGAAAAATTAGAGAAATAATTAACACATAATAATTAATAATATTATTAAATAAAATTATTTAATGTACTATAATAAACACGAGGGTTTAGGGTTTTAGGGGTTTAGGGTTTAGGGGTTAGTATTTTAGGGGTTTGGGGTTTAGGGTTTAGGGGTTAGGGTTTTAGGGGTTATTAATAATTAATAATAATAATAATAAATAATATTATTTAACACATAATAATTAATAATATTATTAAATAAAATTATTTAATGTACTACCTTATTTAATTCCTAAACCCATGCAATTACATTATATAAATAATATGAAAATAAAATGTATAAAAGAGAAGAAAAAAAAAAGAAAAATTAGAGAAATAATTAACACATAATAATTAATAATATTATTAAATAAAATTATTTAATGTACTATAATAAACACGAGGGTTTAGGGTTTTAGGGGTTTAGGGTTTAGGGGTTAGGATTTTAGGGGTTTGGGGTTTAGGGTTATATATATATATATAGTAATATAATAGCAAAGTGAAAAAGTCAAAATTGACGGAATTTTTAATTTACATCATTGGATGTGATTACTAAATTATTTTGAATCTTGACCACTCATTACATAATTTAATCTCTTCCATTCATCATAATTATGAGAAAATATCTTTGCCATTTAATTAAGCAAAGTGAAAAAGTCAAAATTGAGGGAATTTTTAATTTACACCATTGGATGTGATTACTAAATTATTTTGAATCTTGACCACTCATTACATAATTTAATCTCATCCATTCATCATAATTATGAGAAAAAATATTTGCCATTTAATTAAATTTCCTTATATTACCTTATTTAATTCCTAAACCCATGTAATTACATTATTATATAAATAATATGAAAATAAAATGTATAAAAGAGAAGAAAAAAAAGAAAAAATAGAGAAATAATTAACACATAATAATTAATAATATTATTAAATACTCATTACATAATTTAATCTCATCCATTCATCATAATTATGAGAAAAGATCTTTGACATTTAATTAAATTTCCTTATATTACCTTATTTAATTCCTAAACCCATGTAATTACATTATTATATAAATAATATGAAAATAAAATGTATAAAAGAGAAGAAAAAAAAGAAAAATTAGAGAAATAATTAACACATAATAATTAATAATATTATTAAATAAAATTATTTAATGTACTACCTTATTTAATTCCTAAACCCATGTAATTACATTATATAAATAATATGAAAATAAAATGTATAAAAGAGAAGAAAAAAAAAGAAAAATTAGAGAAATAATTAACACATAATAATTAATAATATTATTAAATAAAATTATTTAATGTACTATAATAAACACAAGGGTTTAGGGTTTTAGGGGTTTAGGGTTTAGGATTGAGGAAATTTTTAATTTACACCATTGGATGTGATTACTAAATTATTTTGAATCTTGACCACTCATTACATAATTTAATCTCATCCATTCATCATAATTATGAGAAAAGATCTTTGCCATTTAATTAAATTTCCTTATATTACCTTATTTAATTCCTAAACCCATGTAATTACACTATTATATAAATAATATGAAAATAAAATGTATAAAAGAGAAGAAAAAAAAAGAAAAATTAGAGAAATAATTAACACATAATAATTAATAATATTATTAAATAAAATTATTTAATGTACTACCTTATTTAATTCCTAAACCCATGTAATTACATTATATAAATAATATGAAAATAAAATGTATAAAAGAGAAGAAAAAAAAAAGAAAAATTAGAGAAATAATTAACACATAATAATTAATAATATTATTAAATAAAATTATTTAATGTACTATAATAAACACAAGGGTTTAGGGTTTTAGGGGTTTAGGGTTTAGGGGTTAGGATTTTAGGGGTTTGGGGTTCATCATAATTATGAGAAAAGATCTTTGCCATTTAATTAAATTTCCTTATATTACCTTATTTAATTCCTAAACCCATGTAATTACATTATTATATAAATAATATGAAAATAAAATGTATAAAAGAGAAGAAAAAAAAAGAAAAATTAGAGAAATAATTAACACATAATAATTAATAATATTATTAAATAAAATTATTTAATGTACTACCTTATTTAATTCCTAAACCCATGTAATTACATTATATAAATAATATGAAAATAAAATGTATAAAAGAGAAGAAAAAAAAAGAAAAATTAGAGAAATAATTAACACATAATAATTAATAATATTATTAAATAAAATTATTTAATGTACTATAATAAACACGAGGGTTTAGGGTTTTAGGGGTTTAGGGTTTAGGGGTTAGTATTTTAGGGGTTTGGGGTTTAGGGTTTAGGGGTTAGGGGTTATTAATAATTAATAATAATAATAATATATAATATTATTTAACACATAATAATTAATAATATTATTAAATAAAATTATTTAATGTACTACCTTATTTAATTCCTAAACCCATGTAATTACATTATATAAATAATATGAAAATAAAATGTATAAAAGAGAAGAAAAAAAAAGAAAAATTAGAGAAATAATTAACACATAATAATTAATAATATTATTAAATAAAATTATTTAATGTACTATAATAAACACAAGGGTTTAGGGTTTTAGGGGTTTAGGGTTTAGGGGTTAGGATTTTAGGGGTTTGGGGTTCATCATAATTATGAGAAAAGATCTTTGCCATTTAATTAAATTTCCTTATATTACCTTATTTAATTCCTAAACCCATGTAATTACATTATTATATAAATAATATGAAAATAAAATGTATAAAAGAGAAGAAAAAAAAAGAAAAATTAGAGAAATAATTAACACATAATAATTAATAATATTATTAAATAAAATTATTTAATGTACTACCTTATTTAATTCCTAAACCCATGTAATTACATTATATAAATAATATGAAAATAAAATGTATAAAAGAGAAGAAAAAAAAAAGAAAAATTAGAGAAATAATTAACACATAATAATTAATAATATTATTAAATAAAATTATTTAATGTACTATAATAAACACGAGGGTTTAGGGTTTTAGGGGTTTAGGGTTTAGGGGTTAGTATTTTAGGGGTTTGGGGTTTAGGGTTTAGGGGTTAGGGTTTTAGGGGTTATTAATAATTAATAATAATAATAATAAATAATATTATTTAACACATTATAATTAATAATATTATTAAATAAAATTATTTAATGTACTACCTTATTTAATTCCTAAACCCATGCTATTACATTATATAAATAATATGAAAATAAAATGTATAAAAGAGAAGGAAAAAAAAAAAGAAAAATTAGAGAAATAATTAACACATAATAATTAATAATATTATTAAATAAAATTATTTAATGTACTATAATAAACACGAGGGTTTAGGGTTTTAGGGGTTTAGGGTTTAGGGTTAGGATTTTAGGGGTTTGGGGTTTAGGGTTATATATATATAGTAATATAATAGCAAAGTGAAAAAGTCAAAATTGAGGGAATTTTTAATTTACATCATTGGATGTGATTACTAAATTATTTTGAATCTTGACCACTCATTACATAATTTAATCTCTTCCATTCATCATAATTATGAGAAAAGATCTTTGCCATTTAATTAAGCAAAGTGAAAAAGTCAAAATTGAGGGAATTTTTAATTTACACCATTGGATGTGATTACTAAATTATTTTGAATCTTGATCACTCATTACATAATTTAATCTCATCCATTCATCATAATTATGAGAAAAAATATTTGACATTTAATTAAATTTCCTTATATTACCTTATTTAATTCCTAAACCCATGTAATTACATTATTATATAAATAATATGAAAATAAAATGTATAAAAGAGAAGAAAAAAAAAGAAAAATTAGAGAAATAATTAACACATAATAATTAATAATATTATTAAATAAAATTATTTAATGTACTACCTTATTTAATTCCTAAACCCATGTAATTACATTATATAAATAATATGAAAATAAAATGTATAAAAGAGAAGAAAAAAAAATAAAAATTAGAGAAATAATTAACACATAATAATTAATAATATTATTAAATAAAATTATTTAATGTACTATAATAAACACAAGGGTTTAGGGTTTTAGGGGTTTAGGGTTTAGGGGTTAGGATTTTAGGGGTTTGGGGTTCATCATAATTATGAGAAAATATCTTTGCCATTTATTTAAATTTCCTTATATTACCTTATTTAATTCCTAAACCCATGTAATTACATTATTATCTAAATAATATGAAAATAAAATGTATAAAAGAGAAGGAAAAAAAAGAAAAATTAGAGAAATAATTAACACATAATAATTAATAATATTATTAAATAAAATTATTTAATGTACTACCTTATTTAATTCCTAAACCCATGTAATTACATTATATAAATAATATGAAAATAAAATGTATAAAAGAGAAGAAAAAAAAAGAAAAATTAGAGAAATAATTAACACATAATAATTAATAAAATTATTTAATGTACTATAATAAACATGAGGGTTTAGGGTTTTAGGGGTTTAGGGTTTAGGGGTTAGGATTTTAGGGGTTTGGGGTTTAGGGTTTAGGGGTTAGGGTTTTAGGGGTTATTAATAATTAATAATAATAATAATAAATAATATTATTTAACACATAATAATTAATAATATTATTAAATAAAATTATTTAATGTACTACCTTATTTAATTCCTAAACCCATGCAATTACATTATATAAATAATATGAAAATAAAATGTATAAAAGAGAAGAAAAAAAAATTAGAGAAATAATTAACACATAATAATTAATAATATTATTAAATAAAATTATTTAATGTACTATAATAAACACGAGGGTTTAGGGTTTTAGGGGTTTAGGGTTTAGGGGTATGCATTAATGCTACTTAATATAATCGAAATCACTACTTAATATAATATATATCAAAATCACTATTTAAATACATGCTATCACATTCATATCACATTCATTACTACAAAGAATTCGTATTTCATTATTATTTTTTTTCTCTCATTCATATTTCATTATTGTTTCTTTCCTCTTTAGGGGTTAGGATTTTAGGGGTTTGGGGTTTAGGGTTTAGGGGGTTAGGGGTTTAGGGGTTAGGGTTTTAGGGGTTATTAATAATTAATAATAATAATAATAATAATAAATAATATTATTTAACACATAATAATTAATAATATTATTAAATAAAATTATTTAATGTACTACCTTATTTAATTCCTAAACCCATGCAATTACATTATATAAATAATATGAAAATAAAATGTATAAAAGAGAAGAAAAAAAAAAGAAAAATTAGAGAAATAATTAACACATAATAATTAATAATATTATTAAATAAAATTATTTAATGTACTATAATAAACACGAGGGTTTAGGGTTTTAGGGGTTTAGGGTTTAGGGGTTAGGATTTTAGGGGTTTGGGGTTTAGGGTTTAGGGGGTTAGGGGTTTAGGGGTTAGGATTTTAGGGGTTTGGGGTTTAGGGTTTAGGGGGTTAGGGGTTTAGGGGTTAGGGTTTTAGGGGTTATTAATAATTAATAATAATAATAATAAATAATATTATTTAACACATAATAATTAATAATATTATTAAATAAAATTATTTAATATACTACCTTATTTAATTCCTAAACCATGTAATTACATTATATAAATAATATGAAAATAAAATGTATAAAAGAGAAGAAAAAAAAAAGAAAAATTAGAGAAATAATTAACACATAATAATTAATAAAATTATTAAATAAAATTATTTAATGTACTATAATAAACACGAGGGTTTTAGGGGTTTAGGGTTTAGGGGTTAGGAGGTTTTAGGGGTTTAGGGTTTAGGGGTTAGGATTTTAGGGGTTTGGGGTTTAGGGTTATATATATATATAGTAATATAATAGCAAAGTGAAAAAGTCAAAATTGAGGAAATTTTTAATTTACATCATTGGATGTGATTACTAAATTATTTTGAATCTTGACCACTCATTACATAATTTAATCTCATCCATTCATCATAATTATGAGAAAAGATCTTTGTCATTTAATTAAATTTCCTTATATTACCTTATTTAATTCCTAAACCCATGTAATTACATTATTATATAAATAATATGAAAATAAAATGTGTAAAAGAGAAGAAAAAAAAAGAAAAATTAGAGAAATAATTAACACATAATAATATATTATATAATATATTATATAATTAGAGAATTAATAACACTTAATAATTAATAATATTATGAAATAAAATTATTTAATGTACTATAATAAACACGAGGGTTAAGGGTTTTAGGGGTTTAGGGGTTAGGATTTTAGAGGTTTGGGGTTTAGGGTTTTAGGGGTTTAGGTTTAGGGGTTAGGGTTTTATAGTTTTAGGGTTATAATAATTATTAATAATTAATAATAATAATAATAAATAATATTATTGAATCTTATAATTAATATAAACGAATACACAACGAATTCACTACTTATAATTAATATAAACGAATACACAACGAATTCACTAATTATAATATATTTTTGATTAAATAGTGTTATGGTTTAGGGGAACGAAATCACTAAAGAAAATATATATATGCATATATATGCATTAATACTACTTAATCGAAATCACTACTTAATATAATTATTTAAATTTTAAATTTATTTGCATTATACAATAAATTTGATAATATAAACGAATACACACAACGAAATCACTACTTATAATATATTATGGAATAAGTAGTGTTATGGATTAATATGGTGCCGTTTATATTTATATGTAAGGATATCACTACTTAATAATATATTATATAAACGAAATCACTAAAGAAAATATATATATGCATATATATGCAATAATACTACTTAATATAATCGAAATCACTACTTAATATAATTATTTAAATTTTAAATTTTTTTGCATTATACAATAAATTTAATAATATAAACGAATACACACAACGAAATCACTACTTATAATATATTATGGATTAAGTAGTGTTATGGATTAATATGGTGCCGTTTATATTTATATGTAAGGATATCACTACTTAATAATATATTATATAAAATTACAACAAAGAAAATATATATATTCATATATATCCATTAATACTACTTAATATAATCGAAATCACTACTTAATATAATTATTTAAAATTTTAATTTTTTTGCATTATACAATAAATTTTATAATTATTGGAAAATCCATATAATTAATATAAATGAATACACACAACGAAATCACTACTTATAATATATTATGGATTAAGTAATGTTATGGATTAATATTGTGTCGTTTATATTTATATGTAAGGATATCACTACTTAATAATATATTATATAAAATTACAACAAAGAAAATATATATTCATATATATGCATTAATGCTACTTAATATAATCGAAATCACTACTTAATATAATATATATCAAAATCACTATTTAAATACATGCTATCACATTCATATCACATTCATTACTACAAAGAATTCGTATTTCATTATTATTTTTTTTCTCTCATTCATATTTCATTATTATTTCTTTCCTCTTAGTCATGGCTTCCAGAATGATCTTAATCAAGGATTTGGAAAAGAATACAAAAAATCTACAAATGAGGCTTCGATGTGTTCGAATTCATGAAGAGTATAATTACAACTCAAAGGCAGAAAAGAAAAACATTGAGTGCATCTTCGCTGATTCTGAGGTTTGTGATAACCTATGTTTATAAATATATTATTATGTGTTAATTATTTCTCTAATTTTTCTTTTTTTTTTCTTCTCTTTTATACATTTTATTTTCATATTATTTATATAATGTAATTGCATGGATTTAGGAATTAAATAAGGTAGTACATTAAATAATTTTATTTAATAATATTATTAATTATTATGTGTTAAATAATATTATTTATTATTATTATTAATTATTAATAACCCCTAAAACCCTAACCCCTAAACCCCTAACCCCCTAAACCCTAAACCCCAAACCCCAAAATTAGAAATTTTATCCCTGTTACCTTTCAAAAATAATAGAATGCACAACCTTTGCATAAATGATTTCACTATTTGCTTTTATGTTTCAGAAATATATTAACCCCATGAAATTACAAAATTGTAACTAATATGTAACAAGATTTATAATTTATAATATTAGAACGTAATTCTCATAAAAATTAAGAATGATGAATAAAAAAAACACATTTTATAATAATAAAAAGTTTAATTAATTCGACCCGTGCATCGCACGGGTTCAAAAACTAGTTTATAATATAAATGAAAAGTGTTAATATTTAAAAAAATAATACTCCCTACATCTCATAAACAAATTCACACTTTCTATTTTTATCCGTCTCATAAATAAGTTTACACCCCTAAATAAGAAAATACATACAAATCAATAACCTCACAACACCCTTTATTTTCAAAATTGTCACCCCTTTACAATTCACATAACTTACTTTATAATTTATTTATTATCTAAAAATATCATAATACCTTTAAAAGTAGAGCAAAAAATAATTTTTTCTTAAACTCCATATTTACGGTACCGTGAACTTCTTTTTGGGACGGAGGTAGTAACAATTACTCCCTCGCCCCTTTCAAAGATTGTCTTTTTTTTCGTTTTAGCCCATTCACCCAAAAAGTCTTATTTCATTATTTTTTGGAAAAATATACTTTTGGTCCCATACAAAGGCTTTAGTTTCAATTCTAATCCTTTTCACTACATTTTTTGTCCCATTGCTTATTTTATAAATTTCCATCAATAAATTAACGGAACAAACATGCGCTACTCACGTGGCCGTCAATTAAAATAAGGATTGCACAGAATTAACAATATGATCCACATTTCTTCGAATTCCCATCTTTTACATGAAACCCTAATCATCTAATTTTATCATCCGCTTCCAAATTCTTGATCGCATTACCACACTTCTTCCAATGTAATCGATTAATAATTGAATAATGTAATCGATTTCTTGCAATGTAATTGATTGATTAAAGAACTCCTTCCTAAAACCTCTATTCCAAAGAGAACTTTCTCCTAGAAACGACAGAAGAGCATTTTTCTCCTAGAAACGACAGAAGAGCATTTTTCCAGAAATTGGCCGTCGTCCCCTATTGAGCCGCCGACTTTGCTGCTGGAAATTGAGACGCTACTGACCGCTGACCGCTATAGATCTAAATCCCACCGGAAATCATCTGCTCCGTCACCGTTCACGTTGTCGTGTTGCTAAAATATTGTCGAGGCCCAACTTGCTCCGGTTGCGGCCCTGCTAAGAATCGACTTTCTATGTGAGGTAGGGAAAGCTTCGAAGACAGTTATTTAGCTTAATGCTTGACAGCGAAGGCGGCTATTTAGCTTTGCTTCGATTTTCCCGGCCGACTGCGTCAACCGCCCCAATCTCCACCAGATCCCCCGACGTCTCCTGCAAATTCTCCCCAATCAATCTCGGTTACGCTGCCTGCATGGAGAAGACGCGAAAGGACTTGATCATTGCCGCCGCCTCTCTCATCGGTTGCGTAATCATGTTGAAACGGAGACAGAGGCGAATCCCTTGTAGAGAAGAGCTTGATCATGTTGGATTTGTCAATATAAAATAAGGTATTCTGCTTTTCCCACATCGGATGAGAGATCAGACAAGAGGATTCTTAATTGCTATTTAAGGAGGCATTTATTCTAATGTTAGACACACAAAAAAAATACTATAATCTTTATACGTGATTCTTTAATTCCTTTTTTGTATTCTCTATTTGAGAGTTGGGAGAAAAGTTGAGAATTAGTTAAATATTTGTAATAGTGTGGTAGTATTGGGGTCGGGAGAGAGAAGCCTCTGTGTGATTGTAAAAGTTTCATATAATAAGTATTTTCTCGGATCCGTGATTTTTCTTCGATTTGGAGTTTCCACGTAAAATTCCTTGTGTTATTTTTATTCTTTTCTTTTCTCGATATATTTTGCTTTCCTTCCCTTAAGGGTGCATGTTTTTTCCCAGCAAAGTGGTATCAGAGCCCGGTTTGGGCACTTTTAAAAATTCTTAGTATGCTCTGTGGTTGCAGTGTAGTCTGATCATCCACATTAGAAAAAAATTTTAAGAGACGGTTATTCATTAGGCTAGGGTAGGGTCACAAAATATGTCTTCAATTAAGTTTGATGTCAAGAAATTTGATGGTAGAATTAATTTTGGGTTGTGGCAAGTACAAGTGAAAGATGTGCTGATACAATCTGGGTTACACAAGGCTCTGAAAGGAAAGTCAGGTTCAACTGAAGGCACAGAAAGTTCCAGCAAAGACTCTGGAAAGAGTGTTGAAAAGAGTGATGAAGATTGGGAGGATTTGGATTTGCTTGCTGCAAGCACAATACGCTTATCATTGGCTAAGAATATCCTTGCTAATGTGCATGGTATTTCAAATGCCAAGGAGCTATGAAAAGAGTTTGAGCATCTGTACCAAGCAAAGGGTATCTCAAATCGGTTGTACCTGAAAGAGCAATTTCACATGCTTCGAATGGAAGAAGGTACACAAATCTCAGATCATCTAAGTACTCTTAATGGCATCATCTCTGAACTAGAGGCAATTGGAGTGAAGATTGAAGATGAGGATAAATCATTGAGGCTTATCTTGTCTCTGACACGTTCCTATGAGCACATGAAGCCAATTCTGATGTATGGTAAGGAAACTTTAAATTTTACTGAAGTCACAGGTAAACTTCTTTCTGAGGAAAGGAGGCTGATGAGTGAAGGACGCACTTCGGAAAATTCAGTAATGTTGGCAAGTGGAAATGGAGGAAGGAAGAGGGACTCCAAGAATGTGGTTTGTTGGAAGTGAGGAGAACCTGGGCATACAAAACGATTTTGTCCAAGTGGAGCTAGTCGAGGTAGAGTTGGTACGGCAAATAACTCTGAGTCTAAAGCTAATATTGTGGAGGATTTTCTCTGAGGAGAAAATGAACATCCTCAAGACATGCCCAGTTGTCATGGAAAATGGGTGTAGTAATATTAGTTGGGCCACAAGTTTGCACATATTGGCTTGACATGAATGTGTGTGGTGGAAAAGTATATCGATGGCTGATGAACTTCCAGGGAGGCCAAGAGCTGGAAGTTGCACCATAAAATTTCAGCAAGTATTTTTCAATATGTTGCCGTATGGAAATTCTTAGAATGGATTATTCTAAGTGGGTCTACTCATATGGTGGAGTAGGATGATTCTCGGGAGATTGAGAATTGATTATCGATAAAGACAATGGGTCTTATTTTATTTTGGCAAGGTGGAGATTGTTGGATTTGTCAATACAAAATAAGGTATTCTGCTTGTCCCACATTAGATGAGAGATCAGAAAAGATGATTCTTAATTGTTATTTAAGGAGGCATTTATTCTGATGTTAGGCACACAAAAAAATACTATAATCTTTATACGTGATTTTTTTATTCATTTCTTGTATTCTCTATTTGAGAGCTGGGAGAAAAGTTGGGAATTAGTTAAAGATTTGTAATAATGTGGTAGTTTTGGGTTCGGGAGAGAGAAGCTTCTGTGTAATTGTAAAAGTTTCATATAGTAAGTATTTTCTCGGGTCCGTGGTTTTTCTCCGATTTGGAGTTTCCACGTAAAATTTCTTGTGTTGTTTTTATTCTTTTTTCTCGATATATTTTATTTTTCTTCCCTTAAGGATGAATGTTTTTTCCCAACAGATCAAAGGATTTGCAGGTTGAGGAGAAGGATTGAGTGAGACAGATAAGTAAAATGAGAAGCATGAATTGAAGAGGCGTTTCATGTCTATAATGATGTGTTTCAAAATGGGTAGCTTTAGGTGTTGGATTGTATACTAAAAGTCTAGCTTTTTGTATGAACAATATTGTAACAATTAATTTGAAATGAGAATCATATGATCAAATGATTGCATCTTATAATTTATTTATATGTTCGATGCAATAGTTCACTTACTTTATACTGTAGATAATATGTTGTACGACAACACGCGGAAGATCATATTATCGGTTTTCTTATAAAGTATAAACTGATGCTCACAACCGAGATAGACGGGGACTCTCTATCGGGATGGTTGCAGTGTGGTTTGGTATTAGCTTGTCTTGGCTATAGAATCACATTAGTGCACTTGTGTGTATTGAGCAGGACCGCTTGAGATCGTTCGACTTATACTGACTTATAGGAGAACTTGATCTCAGTTATTATGGAAGTTCGTGCTCTTAATCCCTATACAATAACCTCGACACGTAGGGCAGTATGTATTTCTTTGATTCATCAATGGGTGAGATTTACATGTAATTAAATCAACAAACTCGATGAGTTGGGAAGTAGTGCTGTCTCTATGGTGTGCTGTTAATTGTAGAAGGAATCCGTGTCCGTCATAGGTTGATGATGTCCCCTTGAGGAGCTCATAAGGATTATCATGTAAACCCTGCAGGTGAAATTTATTCCGGCATGATAATAAGATTGAGTGGTACTACTCTTGGATGAGATATTAATTAATTGGGTTGTCAGTAACTTAATTAATTAATGGACATTGTATACCTTAAACATGGGGAGACTAATGGACTCATAATAAGAAGGAGCCCAAAACGTAATTTTGGGATTGGTACGGTAGTGCAATAATAATATTTTAGTGGAATATATTATTATTATTGGACTTAAGTATAAGCTTTGGGCTAAGCTTGGATACTTAAGCCCAATGGAGGCCCAACCTAATTTCTCCTCCTGGTCCCTGCTGTAGCCCATGTATATAAGTCACCTCAACTTATCTGGAACCCTAATCTAATTGATTATTCATGTGTGATGAGGGTTGATAGCAGATTGAGGAGGTCTCGTAGATCGTCGCCCACACGACGTCGAGATCGGACTTGGGACATACAGCAGAAGATCAGAAGGTAGTTTGCTGCTGCTATCCGTGATCTTGCAAAATTTGTATAAATTCGTACAATGCTCATAATTTCATGATCAATATACTGACGGAAAGCCGTCGAAGAGAGGATCGTCTGAACGCAAAGATCACTTAATTCCGATATTAGACAAGGAAGTTATGGCCATTCTCGTGGGACTGCGCAGGCTGTCTACGAGAATTAATCTTCATCAACATACCCTGGTGAACGGTAATCGTTTCTATGATTTATTACTTCCGCTGTATTAGAAACGTATGAATCCCTAATGGGTCACGTTAACTAAACGATCGAGCGCCAACAATTGGTATCAGAGCTCCGGTTTCGTGGTGAAGCGTGACACGTTAGGCTAGGGTTTATGTGATTAATTTTTCGAAATTAGGATCGCATGTTTAGGGTTTTGGTTTTACTGCGCAAACTATGAATATTTCTATGTGAAATATATCCTATATCATATCTGTTCGTTAATGGTTGTGTGTGAGAGGATTCGACGAAAACTGTTCGTCAATTTCACATGGAAGGAAGAAATTGAGAGAAAATCCAGCGCAGTGATATTGCAGAGGCAATTACCGGAGTTTCAACCGTCGAATCAAGCTGAATTTTTGTCAGCACGTTCTAATTTTGGGATGTACATTCTGAACGGTGAAGATCGTATTTGAAGCTTTGTGTTGTCGGGAATACGCCGAAAACAGAAGCAGTTTTTTGGGCGATTCTGTTCTGCGCAGTCGAGGGAAAAGAGCTATTTCTCACAATCTAACCGTTGGATTGACCTGTAATTTGGACAGCATGTTCAAAACTCACAAGCGTAGATTCTGGACGGTGGAGATTGGATTCCCAGGTTCCTAAAGTTGCGAACCCTGAACGACAGTTGGTGTAGTTTGATGTTGCGCGTTGGGCTGAACTTGATTCCGTGCAAGTAGGCCCTTGGACGAGCGGATTTGCATCAGGTTCGATCGATGCTGCACCAGGTTCGAGCAGATTTTCATCAGGTTCGATTGGTCTGCATCAGGTTCGATCGATGCTACACCAGGTTCGAGCGGATTTGCATCAGGTTCGATTGGTCTGCATCAGGTTCGATCGATGCTGCACCAGGTTCGAGCAGATTTGCATCAGGTTCGATTGGTCTGCATCAGGTTCGATCGATGTTGTACCAGGTTCGAACGGATTTGCATCAGGTTCGATTGGTCTGCATCAAGTTCGATCGATGCTGCACCAGGTTCGAACGGATTTGCATCAGGTTCGATTGGTCTGCATCAGGTTCGATCGATGCTGCACTAGGTTCGAGCGGATTTGCATCAGGTTCGATTGGTCTGCATCAGGTTCGATCAATGCTGCACCAGGTTCGAGCGGATTCACATCAGGTTCGATTGGTCTGCATCAGGTTTGATCGACTCTGCACCAGGTTCGAGCGGGTTTGCATCAAGTTCGACTGGTCTGCATCAGGTTCCGCGTGAGTCTTCACAATATGATCGGGCAGGATGCCAGAGTGGTGGAGCAAGCTGCGGGGAGGTCGATCCCCATCGCAGTTGTCCGCATTCGTGATTGGTGGCGAACAATCGAATTCGCTGTTATATAACTGTTATAATTGATTTATTAATTGATTATTGTTATATATGTATGCATGATTCTCTATGATTTATTGCCTTAAATAGAAGCATGCTAGATTGCGTATTATATTTGGTATATTATATGCATGTATGTTGGAGTGTTGATCAAGTCAACTTATTTTTGGCAATTTATTTCCTTATATATAACTGCTATAATTGTTTTATTGGTCAATTATTGTTATATATTTGGAAGTATGAGCATGCTAGGTTGCGTATTTTATTTTTAAATATTATATGCATGTAAAAACCCTCGGTGTTGAATAACTAAGTGGGAGAGGGGATTGGTAAAAATTCCCGCGGCCTCCATTATTGGTTTGTTAGCAATGTGAATAAACTTGCGCGTCGGCATTAGAGCCTTCCTCCCTATCGGATGAGTTTATTCATGGATTGCTGGGACAGACTTCTTTAAATAATTATGTTTGTAATGTGATGCATATGAACTTGCGCGTTGGCATAGACCTTCCTCCCTATCGGATGAGTTCATGTGCGGATCACTGTACAGACTTATAATTGATGACTGTAGGAAGTTATCCGAGCGCGTGTGTACTTCTCCATCTGTAAGGCACATAAGCTTGGGCCGTGGACTTTGAGTCAAATAATGGTGTACACTTAGGTGTAAATAATAAGTATCCTCCCCATCGGAGTCACTGCTTTTATTTGCATGGCTAAAGAGGAACCGACTATTAATTATTTTGTCATAAAGTTAGGTTGACAAATGAAATTAATGGGTAAAACCTTCTCTTGTAAATGTTCGGGTTTGTAAACGTTCACACTATCGTGGCTTGCAGACTCACGGTGCTTGAGATGTCGGTGAATTTTATTTTTATATTGTTTTGAGGGAATCAATATAAAAGGATAAAATTCGAAGTTTTGATCGGTATATTTATTTGTGATTCTCTGATTTTTAAATGGTTTTATCTCACTTATTATTAACTAAAAGAAATTATATTTACTTGTCCAAATTAGATGATTAGAAAAGAATCTTGGTTTTGAATTTTACTGCTTAAGAAAATACATGTGTATTCTCACAAAGGACGTCTCATGATGCCTATTAAAATCTCTAGTGAAGAGATGAGAGGTTCATAGAAATATGATGGTCTCATGTAACTCTTCGGATACTTGAGTAATTTAAAAGGCGGTAGGTCATGATTGAATTTGATGAATGAATTGGAAATACATGGAATAGAAGTTGAAGGAGAAACCTAAGTCAATTTTATTCTTCATAATTGCCTAGATGTTTTGAGTAAGTTTCTCATGAATTACAAGAGGTTGTATATGGTGGGAAACTTCTGACAAAACATGTGTTAAAGGAAATTCAATTTCATAAAAGGAGTGAACAAGGATAGAATCTTACTTACTAGTTGTTTAAACATGATTAATGATGGCATCTACTGACACGAAGTGTGTAGATACTGGAATCACTGAATGTTCATTACTAAGTGAGGATAAGATTGTTATGACATGGGTAAAACTACAAGACTAGTGGCTATTGCAGTGGGAGTTGTTTATTTATCTTACGATATGAATAAACGTTTGATTTTGTAAAATTGTCTTTACTTACGTTTTCATAGAAAGAATTTGATTTCGGTTTCTATGCATTAATAGATGGATACTCCATTTCATTTAAATGACATGGTCATTATAATGAAGGATAGAGTTGTAATCTGTTATGGTACGTTGATGGACAATTTGTATACTCTTAAATCATGTATATTCCACAGATGCAACAAATAGTAATTAATAATGCATCTTCTGATCTTAGTAAGAGAAAGTAACCTTCGGAGATGAACTAAACATGCATTTGGCGTCTAAGACTAGATCATTTTACTTGAGTAGGACTCAAAAGTTGATAGCAGATGGACCGTAAGGTTTATCTGAAGTGGAAACTATCGGACTTGCGAGTCTTACTTGGAAGTAAAAATGATTAATTACCTTTTCAAAGTAAAGGGGTGTAGAGCCAAAGATATATATGTTGGAATTGGTTCATTCTGATTCAAGCGGGCCTAATATTATCTAGGCGAGAGGTGGTTATGAATAATCGAAGATTATTCTAGATACCGATATATTTATTTGATGCACTGCATGTCTAAATTCTTTGATTTATTCAAGAATTACAAGGTTGGTACAGTAAAGCATCATAGAAAATATATCAAGTAATGACGATTTAATCATCATTACGAGTACCTCTTAGGATAATTAGGAACTATTAATCAGAGGTTGAGATTAAATCTCAAGTGGTCTACACCGGGCTTGCCCCAGCTGAATGGTGTGGTGGATAGAAGGAATAAGACTCTTATGGTAATGATTAGATAGATGATGAATTATTTGGAATTACTTAATTCATTTTATGGATAAGCCCTAGAAACAGTAATTCATTTGAATGTTTGTCTGTTTGTGGGATATGCTATAAAAATAAAAGTGATTTATTTAGTCTAAAAGATCGAAGGGTGATTGTTAACACAAACACTAGATTTTTGGAAATGGACTATGTAATAAATCACAAACACATGTATGAGTTGTTCTAAAGGTAGTGAGAAGAAAACACAAAGTATAAGTACCAAGTGTACAAGAGGATATACCACAAGGTAAACTGTAATGCGTGTCACGTCTGATACACAATTACATGTAGTGCCTTGTCGCAGTGGGAGGATTATTCGACAACCCGTGAGATACATGTTTTGGGAAAGTCGTAAGACTTGATCCTTAGTAAACATGGTATTATCCCAGGGATACGACGTTGCACTACAAAATTAAAATGCGGAATCTTAGTAAGTGCAATGAATATTAAAATAGAATCGATGGATTTTAAATTAGGTCTGGATGCTTGTTGAACCGCTAAATGGCGTAAAAGCCATTGGAAGCGGGCATGCAAGAATAAAAGAGGATCGTAGAATAAGGTGAAAATCTTGGAAGCAAGCTTGTTGCGAAAAGGTATACTCAGAAAGAAATGGTTCGATTATGAGAAAACATGTTCACCGGTAGCTATGCCTAAGTTGATCCGGACTCTTTTATTTGTTGCTACTCATATGAAATATGAGGGATAGCAAATAGATGTCGAGACAGCTTTCCTGATTGGAAGTCTTAAGGGAAACAACTATGTGAAGCAACCAGAGTGATTCATTGCAAAGAGCTAAGAGCATTGTGATAGTGAGCTTAAAAGTGTCCATTAATGGACTAAAATAAGCTTCAAGATCATGAAACATCCGTTTTGATGAGATAATCCAGTGACATGGATCTAATCAATGATCGGATGGGTCTTGTGTATTGAAAAGAGTGATGAAAACGTGGTGGTATTTCTTGTACTATACGTAGATAGTATCTTGCTCATTGGAGACAATGAAAGAGTATTGTCGGGCGTATGGGTATGGTTGATAAAGCGGTATGAGATGAAGGACTTAAGAAGAGCAAAAATATCCTTTTGATCACGGTAATATGGATCACAAGAAAGGATGTTATGCTTATCTCAAGTTTCATATAATGATACGATCCTTACTCGTTTAGCATGTGAATTTATCTAAGTGAATGTGTCTTGTGACACAAAAGTATATAAAGAAGATGAAAGCGGTTCCTTATGCTTCGGCAAATGAGGAAGCTTAATCTAAGGAATGCTATGCACGAGATTGGATATCTGTTTTGCCGATGGCATGAACAGTGGGTATCAACGTAACCCGGAACAAGAATGATGAACTGTGGTAAGACATATACTTATGTACCTGAAAAGGACTAGAAACTATATGTGGGCTTACCGAACAGATTCACTGATTCTTATGGGTTACATAGATTCAGATTTTTCAAATCAGATAGGGATGACAGTAAATCTACCTCAAAGGTTATGCGTTTAATTTTAGGAAGTTAAGTCATAATGTGGAGGAGTGTTATATAGAAATATATTTCAGACTCCGGACTCCATCATGGAAAGATGATAAATTGGAGCCTATGAGGCAGCCAAAGTATCTGTATGACTCTAGAAACTTCAAGATGGACTTCGAAGTATTTCTAAGTTTGCCCAAGGATATCACAATTTATATTGATGATATTGGTGCAGTTGCAAACTTGAAGGAATCACGAGCCCATAAGGCAATTAAACACATGGAGTGCAAGTACCACCTATTACGAGAAATCGTATGATGAGGGGAAGGTTGTTGTCGCCTAGATTGCATCGGATGATGACCTAGTAAATCCCTTTACAAGGACCTTAAGGCGAGAGTTTTTGATGGTCGTGTAGTGGGAGTGGAAATCAGATGTATGGCAGAAGACATGACAGCATAGTCTTTTAGTATAAGTGGGAGATTGTTGGATTGTATACTAAAAGTCTAGCTTTTTGTATGAACAATATTGTAACAATTAATTTGAAATGAGAATCATATGATCAAATAATTGCATCTTATAATTTATTTATATGTTCGATGCAATAGTTCACTTACTTTATACTGTAGATAATATGTTGTACGACAACACGCGGAAGATCATATTATCGGTTTTCTTATAAAGTATAAACTGATGCTCACAACCGAGATAGACGGGGACTCTCTATCGGGATGGTTGTAGTGTGGTTTGGTATTAGCTTGTCTTGGCTATAGAATCACATTAGTGCACTTGTGTGTATTGAGCAGGACCGCTTGAGATCGTTCGACTTATACTGACTTATAGGAGAACTTGATCTCAGTTATTATGGAAGTTCGTGCTCTTAGTCCCTATACAATAACCTCGACACGTAGGGCAGTATGTATTTCTTTGATTCATCAATGGGTGAGATTTACATGTAATTAAATCAACAAACTCGATGAGTTGGGAAGTAGTGCTGTCTCTATGGTGTGCTGTTGATTGTAGAAGGAATCCGTGTCCGTCATAGGTTGATGATGTCTCCTTGAGGAGCTCATAAGGATTATCATGTAAACCCTGCAGGTGGAATTTATTCCGGCATGATAATAAGATTGAGTGGTACTACTCTTGGATGAGATATTAATTAATTGGGTTGTCAGTAACTTAATTAATTAATGGACATTGTATATCTTAAACATGGGGAGACTAATGGACTCATAATAAGAAGGAGCCCAAAACGTAATTTTGAGATTGGTACGGTAGTGCAATAATAATATTTTAGTGGAATATATTATTATTATTGGACTTAAGTATAAGCTTTGGGCTAAGCTTGGATACTTAAGCCCAATGGAGGCCCAACCCAATTTCTCCTCCTGGTCCCTGCTGTAGCCCATGTATATAAGTCACCTCAACTTATCTGGAACCTTAATCTAATTGATTATTCATGTGTGATGAGGGTTGAGAGCAGATTGAGGAGGTCTCGTAGATCGTTGCCCACACGACGTCGAGATCGGACTTGGGACATACAGCAGAAGATCAGAAGGTAGTTTGCTGCTGCTATCCATGACCTTGCAAAATTTGTATAAATTCGTACAGTGCTCAGAATTTCATGATCAATATACTGACGAAAAGCCGTCGAAGAGAGGATCGTCTGAACGCAAAGATCACTTAATTCTGATATCAGACAAGGAAGTTATGGCCATTCTCGTGGGACTGCGCAGACTGTCTGCGAGAATTAATCTTCATCAACATACCCTGGTGAACGGTAATCGTTTCTATGATTTATTGCTTCCGCTGTATTAGAAACGTATGAATCCCTAATGGGTCACGTTAACTAAACGATCGAGCGCCAACATTAGGTGCTCTTGAATTCCCGTCAGTGAGAGGGGGAAGGAGATAACTACTCCCTCCGTCCCATAACAATTGACACATTTTTTAGCACGGAGATTAAGGAGTATAATAATTTAATGTAGAGTGAAGTGAGAGAAATAATATTTAATGTGTAGTGGGTAGTTGTATAATTAGTGGTCAGTGTGATATGTGTGTGGGGCCATATAAATAAATAAATTATTTTGTGTGGGTCTCATATCCTTAAAAAGGAAATATGTTAATTTCTGTTGGACAACCCAAAAAGGAAAGTGTGTCAATATCTTTGGGATGGGGGGGTATTTTCTTTTATTTTTTGGTCAAGTAATTTTAAAAAAAATCTATTTTCTTTTAATTTTGTAACATGACGGTTTTCATCTAAAAACTAACAGATGGGATCAAATTTGTAACTTTTGGGACAAAAAAAAAGGTTAGGAACTAAAAGTGAAACGAAACTCTTCCAACGGGACCAAAAGTGCTTTTTTCCCATTATTTTTTTATACACATGGGACTAGTGGCGGATACAAAGGGGTACAAGTGGGTACGGTTGTACCCCCTACCCCTAAGTTTTTTTTAAAAAAATTATATATATTTATATGTATAAATATTTGTATATTAATTAATTTGTCATTTAATTAATACTACACTATAAATTCATGATAATAATGTATTATATTGCTTTTTACAAATAAAAATTAGACGGTGTCAACAATAGTTATAATTTTAGAGTGTTATTTATTTATTATACAATTTTGAATATCAAATACTCCCTCCATCCCTCTAATTATTTCACACTTTTATTTTGATCCGCCTCAACACAAATATACGTTTCTAAAAATGGTAGAAATATATCTTAATAATACTCATTTTTTACACACATCTAAGCAACTTTGCACATATTTAAACATAAAAATTAATTTTTATTAATCTCCTGACAGTACCTCTTTGGGGAACATCCAGTGCCAAAGTCACTGAATGGGTAAGTCGTCAATCCTGGACTATATAATGTACTTTATCCGCTGGGTGATGGACGGGCATTTTACTAGAGGTTTCTAATCTACCCGTGTGTGATTCCTGTTGAATCACATTCTCTGGGGTGGGTGCAGGTCGATATATCAATACCGATTCGATCCGAGCTCTCTTATTGAATTGCTTATTCAATTAGCATTCTCAATATTATGCCTTGAAGAGGACTCGAAGATCTGCATACAAAAATACACGTGTTACTTATGTGGACGGAATGAGTAATATTTTTATAAGTACATATCGTACCCCCGAAAAAAAATTTCTGGATCCGCCACTGCATGAGACCCACACACTCACTAATACAATTAAAATATGAGTCCACACTTTCACTAATACAATTACTCACTACACATTACGTGCAAAAAGCAAAAATTCCTCTTTAAATGAGATAAAAGGAGTATAAAAATACAATAACTAATTATAAAAGTATAATATGTACTGTCTGAGACAAGTCTCAATGAGTTCACGATAGAGAAACTCCATTATTCCGAGTGAAGGATTTTACACTAGTGATAAAGACAGTTCAATTTGCTTAATAGCCACGTCTTCCATTTCTAAGATTGGGTAAATAATCTCACCATCCCACGGTCCTAAGATTGAGTAAATAATCTCACCATTCCCACCGTCCGAACAAATATCCTAGAAGATTCGATCCATTATTGAAAAGGCTGCTTGAAATTTAACGCCGCTACGTGACGACGTCATCAGTGTACTATAAAGAAGCGAGTCCAATCTCTTTTCGTAATACTCCATAAATTTATTAAATTATGACCTGACATTATATTTTACATAGAAAATGGTTTATACATTTATTAAATTAAATTATTCCCTCCGTCCGCTTTTAAGGTGTCCATTTTATTATTTTTGGTGTCCGGTTCGAAGGTGTCTATTTCCCCTATTTAGAAAAAAAGTACACAATATGACCCACAACTTCACTCTAATACAACTACTCACTTTACATATAATAATAATACTCCTTAATCCACGTGCAAAAGCAAACGGACACCTTAGAACCGAACGGACGGAGTATATCATGAACCCTAGAGTAAATTATAACCTAAAGTAAGGTGAAATTACAATTATACCCAAAATAGATCTTACGAATAATTTATGTTGGTTAGAATTATATTTCAAATCATTTTATATTAAGATGAATTATTTAATTTAAACATTAGTTAAAAAGAGCTCTTACATTAAATATTCTACAATAAACTTTTGGGAATAATCATTAATGCCCAATATACAATATTAATAATTAAAAATGCCCACTCCATATAAAAATAACAAAATGCCCATTTTTCATAATAAAAGACCCTTTAATCCTCATGTAACTTAAAAGGAGAAATGCTGACTTTTTTTTTTTGAAAAAATATACTAACTTCATAGATTATACATAATTTTATACTCCCTCCGTCCGCTTCTAAAGTATTCATTTTACTATTTTTAACGTCCGCTTCAAAGGTATACATTTCCCCTATTTAGTAAAAAAGTATACAATATGGTCTACCACTTCCCTCTATTACAACTACCCACTTTACATATAATAATAATACTCCTTAATCCACGTACAAAAAACAAATGGATATCTTAGAACCGGAGGGAGTATAAAATTGGTTGTTTAATAAATAATCCCAAATAAAATTAAATATTAAATTAATAAAAATAATTGTTTAATAATAAATTAATTTAATTTTATTAACTACAACCCTTTTGACACTTATTGTCATTAAAAAAATATCACGTTTAATAATCTCAAATTTTATTTTAATTTAAAAGTTATTACTCCTATAATTTGTACTTTATTTATTACCTAAAAATATTACAATACTCCTAAAAAGTCAATAAAATTTATCAAAAAAATAACTTTTTTAAATTACATATTTACAATACCAGTAAAGATAACTACGAGACGAATGGTATTTAATAATTAATAAATTATCTGAATATTTAATAGATTTATGTTATTTACAGTGCGATGAAAATAAACAAAAAAATTATTAAAAAAAGTAATTTATTAATAATGTGTGGATTGTTAATCTTTTAAGAGTGAGTCTCTTGTGCGCCCGGGCACTTGGATTTAGATCCGTGCCCCTTTGCAATTTATGTGCCCCTTTACAATTTAAACTCTTTATCAATACATAGGTTTAAATAGAATAGGAAGGGGAAGAATTGTGTTAACATGGGGACACGGACCGTGTCCCCGGCGCAGGAGCTTTTGCCATCTTTTAATTAGCGTAACTCCTCTAAAAATAGCAAATTCATGTAAAAAGCCAGTACAAAATATTCAAACAATAGCAACCACAATCATGTCCTTTAAAAACCCAAAACTAGAAAAAAGAAAAACTAAAGTCAAAAAAGATAATTCCAACGACGACGCCTTCGATCACCGTCGCTCTCCCTCCTTATGTTGATTAAGAGCAATTATACACCATAATCAACATATTCTTAATACATATAAATCCATGAAATATACCTTATATCTACACTTTTTTAAATTTTAATTTATTGATTACATAATCTCTCTAATATAATTCTCCCATCTCAACAATATATGCTAATTTATAGAAGATTTTTTATAATTATTAATAATTATTACAATAAAATTTGGTACAAACTATTTTATAATTTGTTAAAAATAATTATAATTATAAAATATTAAATTTTGAAATTTTATTAAATTAAATTATAAATTTTTAAATTATAACTTCACATGCCGTATCAATACGAGAATTTGTACTAATGTATCAAATAAACCAATATTGACGTAGTTACATGAAAAGAATATTTGTGAATCTTTATGCCTGTGTGATATCATATATGACCCATAAATGGATAAAATAGGTGAATATTAATCACAAATTAAAGTGACGCGAACATAAGGACAAATTAGTTAAAATTATCATTAAATCATAAGAATTAACAATTTAACACTAAATTTTAATGATTATGAACAAGCGATATACAATTCAAGATTAAATAAAATTAGAAAGAATATGCATGGTTAAAAAATAATGTGGAGGGGTTTTTGGGTCATTTAAAATTATCTGATAAATTACTAAGACTTGAAAATGTCAAAGATAATGAATGAGCCTGAGAATCGTTTTCCTTATTAATTAGTTTCATGAGATATTATAATTCATCCTTCATTTCATTGTGATTCCAAGTGCCTTTATTTTTAATTAACGGGCTTAGAAGTAAATCAATTCTGCTTAATTGTGTATGTAAACTCCTTACTTTAAATTAGTTAATTTTTAAGACTCACAAAATATTATTAACCAATGTAAATCAAACGCTCTCAATGTAAACGAAGGAGCTACAAGACGAACCATTGATAAAAAGGAAAACAAAAATAAAGCAGCAACGGCGAATGAAGCTAGAGTGCAGCCCTAACCCGGTGTGGAATGCCAACGTCAGTTTCCGTCCCCCGTCCCCGGGTGAGCATGTAAAAGAGGGACGAAGAGACGACGACGTCAGTTTCCATCACGTTTTTGTCCCGGGAAAAGCATGTAAAAGAGGGAGTTGAAGATTCGGCGTCTGATGGCTCCTCTTTTCGGAGTGACGAATGAAAACCTTCTTTTTGGAATCTGCCATTCTGCTAAAAAGTTGTAGCTTTGCCCCATTTTTTGTTAAACTAGATTTTAGTTACTTGATGGTTGTTACATTTGATTTTCTATATATATAGAATAAACAAGTTATGATGGAATTAATGTAGAAAAAGTTGGATTTGTGATGCTGGTTGGGAAGGGGTGGAAGCTTCTTTGAAGGTTCGCCCATACTACCGACCGCATAGATAATTGGGAAGTTGAATAAAATTAGAAAATGAAAAAATTGGATGAATTGATGGTTAAATAGTAAAAAAAATGCAAAGCTTCTGTTATATAGTCTCAAACCAGTAAAAAGATATGCTCCATTCTAAGGTACTCATTTTGTCATTTTGGTCGTTCACGATAAAGTATCAATTTTCTATTTTTAGCAAAAGGGCTCCACACATGGTCCACCATTCCCACTAATACAATAAATCACTTTATATAAAATAATAATATTTTTTAATTTACATGTAAAAAATAAAAAGATACATTATAGCAGACGGCCGGAGAGAGTGTTAAACACGAAAATTCGTACTTTTAATAGGTCGTTTTCTTATCATTATTATATTATTTTAGCATTGTTTGTGAATTTATTACTTATTTTTATATTTTTTATAACTTCACGAGTATTGTTATTAAGATTTTGTAGAATTTAGATATATTTTGGAGCAAAATTGATAAAAATATGAAAATAGGTGTTTGAGGACGTGAGAAATACGTCGCTGTTATAGGTTGAGTTGTGAATTGGGAAAATGGGAAGAGGATTGCAAAGTGGGACCTGATTGATTAATGGAAAATATCTTTACTCCAACTTCCCACCATTTGAGCTACCACGTTTCTTGATCATTTATTTATTGAACATGAATAAATCTTGCTGGACCCACCACTTTGCCATGTAATCAATTAATTTGAGCCCATCACAAGCTAAGCCCATTATCCCCATCACACGTGAAGCCCAACACACACGACCTTTTTCCCTGTTGGAGGTTAGAAACAAAACGGGAACATCATCCATCAGAACAGGCCCACTCTGTTCCAACCGAGAACAGAACGCGATCGCACCCTTCCACCACTTCACTCATTCCATCCATCCGGTGTGCGCGATTAAAGAAAGAGAAATCATTGAGTTGAAGTAGACGGAGAGAAGAGCTTCAACGATTCTTCGATTTAGGATTTTGCTTTTAAAACTCAATTTTCTTTCAATAAATATAAACTGTGATAAGATCCTTCTTACACTCATGGAAGTTGTCTGTAACTCCTTGGGATAAATACTTTGAGTAGTTTTAGGATTTTTATGGGTTAAGATATTTTTAATTTGATACTTGATGATGGTTCATAACTTGTAAAAAGACTTATTTGCTTTTTCTATGAAATACTTTGAGACTATTTAATTTAAATTGCATAACATTTGTTGTTATTTCATGATATTGACTTTAGATAATTATAATTTGTGTGCACAATTAAATTAATTGGTTATTTTGTATAAGTTAAAGTAATTGATTTGATTATTGAGTGAGGCTTGCGTGCGCCCGGGCGCACGGGAACACATTCCGTGCACCTTTAGAAATTTAATATTATGGGTAAGGGTACATTACTTTGATCTAAAGAGTATACACTTTAATTAACTAGATTTATAGAACGTGCGTTGCACATTGCTAGTATCTTGTTAACCCATGTTATCATTGCGTAATTTTTTTTGTTATATATACATTAGTTGTGTCACTACTAATTAATTTTTATTTTTTTTGGTTGAAAATATTTTAATTTATTTGTTGCTACTCTTAAGGTTAGAAACATGTATCTTGGAGTAGATGGTCCTTTTAATTTCCCACTCAAATAGGATTATGTTAAGAGGGAATTTTTTTTTTTAAAGGGGAAGAGATTGATTAGAGCTATTTTCACCTAAATTTTAGTGTCTTTTTATATGTGTTTTCGTATTATTTTATCCGTATTTTATATGTTATTTGGTTGTGTTTTGTATTTTTATTGAAATGTGTGTGAATGAGCTTAAACTTAAGATTTTCATTTTTTATTGGATGCTAAACATGATAAGGAAGATGTAGGAAAAAGCGGATCTCAATTCGGAGTTGAAACGAGGGAGAACGAGCCAAAACAGTGAAGAAATGCAGGAGCCAGCACACGAGCCGTGTAGCCAATATGGCCCTGTAAGAGTTGGCCGTGCGGCGACATCTAGTCATTCAACACGGGCAACTTCAGGTCGTGTCCAGTTGCACGAGTCGAGTTGGGAGCACGAGCCGTGTAGCCAACACGGCCCTGGAAGAAGTGGTCGTGTGCCGACACCAGAAGAGCCAACACGACCACCCTGTGCCCGTGTTACAACACACGACTCGTGTTGCAGCACACGAGCCGTGTTGCGTAACACGGCCCTGTAAGGAAAGGCCGTGCGGCAGCATCAGAAGACACAACACGGCCACCTCGTGGCCGTGTTGCAGAGCACGACTCGTGCCGTGTGTGTTCCTGCAGAAATTTCCAGATCCTTCTAGAAGCTTCCATAGGGGTATAAATACCCCTTTATTCAACAATTGGCAGGAGATCCGAAATTCCCATCCTCTACACACACATCACACACAATTTCTTCCATTTTCCACCATCATCTTCATCCATCTTCATCCACCCATCATATCTTCCATTTTTGGTGCTAAAGACTTCAAAATCAAGAGCTAGAGGTGGAGATCAAGAAGAATAGAAGATTCTCTTCAAGAAATTGATAGGGAAGAATCCATTCATTTTGTATTTCTTTAGATCTTAGACTATGGGTAATTGTAATGAATCATTTATTTGTTTTGTTACTTTTATCATGATAGGCTAATCCCTCTAGTGGGATTAGGAACATGAAGAGCATATTAGATTTATATTATCATGTGGATTAAATTGGTTTTTGATTTAATTGATGTTGATTTCTATTCATGGAGTTTAATTGTCTTGATGTTGTGATGACATGGTTTGTTATTCATGAATGTTTATTGGTTTAATGGATTGTTGATCAATGGATTATTTGTGGTGATTAAATGCTATCATGATGTTCATGTATGTATTGCTTGGAGTGAGACGGAAACGACCCTCTATAGTATTAGGAAAGCATGAATAGACATTGAGTTTGGGTTTGACCGGAAGGATATTTGAATTCAATGAGGGGAACCAATCCATTCGTTGGCCTTAGTACACAAAAAGGGAGAGTTTAATCTAACTAGTACCTAGATGGAAGGGGTTAATGTTGGGCTTTGATCTTAAGTGCTTTTGGGAGTCTAAAATGGATCAACAACCTTTGTAACCCGAAAGGGAGCTTAGGATACAATCGTGATCACCCTTAGTCTACATCAATTGAGTTGAATTCCTTTTGCATGATAATATGAATCGAGTGTGCTTGGATGTTTCTAATCCCATGTTTTTCCATACTTGAACTTTAGCACCCATTTTCTTTACTTGTCATTTCTCTTATTTGTTATTCTTATTTACTTGCTCCTTGCTTTAGTTGTTAATCATCTCAAAACCCCCGATCATCTTTACAAAAACGACATGAACATGAGCTCACGTATTTTGCTAGTCCGAACATAACTCCTTTGTGGATTGATAATTTTTCTTGGGATAACTACTACAACGATCGAGTATTCTTGCTCGTGAGTGCTAAAAATAAGCAAACAGAGATCATGTTGGGATCAACTTCATCCTGCATTTGTGCACAGAACAATATTTAAAACTTAAGTGTATATGTTCAGCACACTGCACATAAACCAACTTCACAGCACAAAAATGAGAAATAAGGTCAAGAATGACCAAACATTCTGAAAAACTTCACTGCACAAAAATGAGAAATGAGGTCAAGAATGACCAAACATTCTGAAAATTTCTGTTGGTCACATCTTACAACCAAAATGCATTGACAGCTCAAGAATCATATTTCAAATATCATAAAAATTAAAATTAGACAGAGATGTTGAACCTTCTCAATGTTGCATTCTAAATGGGTGATTTTAACGGTGGCTTACCATAAATCTTCAAGGTCGACCATGTACAAATTTGAAAATAAAAACCTACACTGTTATACAAAATTAGACATTGAGAAAGAAAAAAAAATAGAAAACTTACTCGGGAGTTCGAATCAGGTAAAAGTTTTAAAAAAAAATCCTTATTATAGTTTTTAAGAATTAAATGTGCATACGAACTCAGACATAAAGTGGCATCTAATGCTGTTTAGCTCAACACGTATGCATCTAATACAAAAAGTTAAAGAATTGAAAGAGAAATTCATCAGCTGAAATCAAGAAAAGCTTGAAAGTCATGAACAATTTAGACACAAAAATCTAGGTTTATTTCAAAGTATATAGCATATATGGGGATAAAAGAACCAAAATAAGTACAACAATTCTTCATAATCTTAAAGCACATTAAGGCAGTTTGTAGAATTTTATAAAAAAAATTTCAATTTGTTTTAGCCTGAAGAATTATGACCTTGTAAAGTTTCAGAAGGATCCTACTTCACTTTATATTTCCATTATACAAACATCTCTTCATGAAATTTAATTTTAGTGGTCATTCACCAATCATAATATCATTCAATACCTAGCCTCGAAAAACTAAATACTTCATCACGGTTGTATGTAGCAGAAGTAAAAGAATCATAGATTAAAGAGAGAAAATGTAGGAAGTTTACCTTTCAAGGACTGAAGTTGCCTGTCTGTAGTTCGAAAGACTTAATTGCCTGTACAAAATTCTGTTCACTGAACTTTTCATAGAGTTCTTGAAACTTGGCAGTCTCACTCTTCAGTAAGTTTTCACACTACTAAAAAAAAGTTTGAGCTCTAACCTTTTTGGAGCTCTTCAAAATACCCTTTGCAAAGCCTTGCTGATCAAACATTGTGTGGGAAGATTGCTTGAAAGACAAAGCAATAAAAAAATCATGAAAGTACGATGACAATATGATTGTGCATACAATATTCATCAAATCTTTATTTCTCAAGTTTCAATTTCAACTAATTCAAACCCACACTAATTGCATAAGTTAATAAGACACAAACGTTCACAAAAAGAGATTCTCTCCCATACACAACTTTGTTGGTCAGAACTAATTGTGGAAATATCAAAACAATCATAGAAGGGGAAGGACTCACAGCAAAGAGAGTAAGAATATAAGCTGCAGCTGTTGCACCTAAGCACATCACCACCAAAAAGAAAGTTAGCTTAATTTCCATGAATAACCCTTAACATATCATCAAATTTTTTATACTCTTCATAGAATTTAGGAACAATAATTTGAATAGGTGAATTAGAAAAGTACAAAAGGAATTCGATGCCACATGCTTTACAACATGGCAAATTAGTTTATGAATATTAAATTGCTAGGGTCATTCTATAAATTCATATAAAAAATGAAAAATAAAATATAGGGAGTACAATAATCAAGGCAATTTAATTAAAACACTTTCAACATTATTTTAAGTTAAATATTTAACCTTTTAATTTGCAGATCAATGTGTGTGTAAGAGGTGATTTGCTTCCTCTTGCTTCTGCAGAGCCTCCTCCTTCTCCTCTCTTCTTCCTATTGTGAAAACCACTCACAAAAATCTTTACACATGACTACAGAATCATTCCTATAATTGAAATAAACCAAAAAAATTATGAAATTTAGAGTGCACGTTCACAAAAAGCTTTACTAAATGAGAGAAATACCTGTTATGCTGAAATTAGAGAGGTAATGTAAGATAACATAGAAATCAGATAGAGAGAACCAGAACAAAATTCATGTAAATAAACATTCTATCTGAAGTAAACAATTCTCATTCAGGAATAAGTCAATCATATGACAAATTGACCAAAAATGTACTTCAACAACATAATTCAAGAATGAGTAATGCAATATAAGGATGTCAAGTGTAATGCATACCTCTGGAGAGAAGAGAGAGAAGCAAACTCTGGTTATTGCCCAAACCAATGTAAGTGCCCTTCCTAGAACCTGCATTCAGAAAGATAAACAATAATGAGGTTTGAGAAAATTGAAAGTCTATCCATTTGCAGTGGTATTGTGTATGAAATATGGAAGTAGACTTTATGATCCCATAACAAATTCCCAAAAAATTACTAAAATTATACAATATGTCTTTCATTTAATTTAAAAAGTAGGGATAAGGGTAAAATAATATCCAAAACTCACTCACTGTACATTAAATATTATATTCTTTAATTTACGTGTAAGAAATAAACGAATATATTTTGAGAGAATAAAGATAATTTAACGTGTAGAAAGCAAATGTATATACTTTAGGAATACATAAAAACCTTTTCTCGGTGATAATTTTTAAAATTTAGAAATTTCTTAACCAGCTAAACAAACTTGTACTCGGAGGCACGGGATCCCATGTGCTACTAACAAGGCGATTAACAAGTAATAAGGAAACATTTAAAGAAAATTATGGCAACATTCAAACAATAAGAAGATTGAAATTGATATCAACTTTATTCATTAATCAACTAACCAATCCCCAAAACTTTATTCATATTTTATCCGTGCCACACAAAATTATTCATGTTCAAAAATGAAAAAAATAGTAGTTATTATACATTAACTTTTGAATTAACTCTATATGGTTTATTATTTTAATAAACATCATTCCTACTGTGGGTTGTGCACAAGTCAAAGTCTATATCAAGGGGGAGAATGGATATGACCAAAAAAAAACTTCAATCCATGTCAAAAGAGTGTGATTGGTTTACAAAACCTTTTAACATAATGTTCTTTTTCTATTTTTTTATATTTTATTATTTATTTTTTTATATTTTGGGATGAGTGGAGCTAATTAATAGACGAGCCATAGCTTAAGCCCATCATAATCACTCGAGGGGCCATCTTGATAATTAGAGAAGACAATAACTTGTTTGAGACCGTCACACATAAGTTCTTATGTAAGACAGAAAAAAAGTGATAATATTATTAATGCAAATTTAATTAAAATAAAAATAAATACTATATTTAGAATGGATGTCTAAAATAACAAAATGGATAATATGAGTGGATGGAGGGGTATATTTTTTGTTAAGACATTGGAGTCTTCCAACTTTGGGCTCGTTGGAGCCCGTTTAAATTAACTCCAATAGGCCCAATTATGCTTGGAATTGGCCCATTTATATCTATGGTCTTTGGGCTATTATAGATGGAGTCCAAATTGCAATACTTTCAAAGATAGGGTCTGTTAATTTTACCTACCCAACGGATAATACCCAACGCATATCAACACCGCAGCTTTTCAGGAAAATACAGTAATTATTTTTGAAAAATATAGTATATATATATATATATATATATATATATATATATATATCCAAGTGAATTTTGAAACGTGCATTCACTGATAACGTTAACTTTCATTAAATTTTGAAATGTGAATTTTTCGTTTTCAGTTGTAGTTGATGTGTAGAGTGAAAATATGGAAATGTGAATTTCTCTTCTTCTTTTATTTTATCAGTTATAATTGATGCGGATAGGGATAAGTGTGATTTTTTATTAAGCAATTTTTTATTAATAATATATTAGTGTATAGTACTTTGTAATTAGTGGAGTATTAGATAGTAATAAAAGTATTTGAAGTATTTGAATATTAAATTAGATGAGCAATTATAGTTATAATTTTTTATTAAAGACATTGAACATGGGGTCGTTTGGGCCAGTTTTAATTAATTTCCAATCGGCCCAATAATGCTTTGGAATTGGCCCATTTATATATATGGGATGGGATTTGGGCTATTATATTATAGAGAGAATCCCAAATTGTAATAAAAAAGAGAATAACTTTTGATCCATTTGAATTTGCATTTTAGGACCCTAGTCTACTATTTCGTATTGTTCTCCGTTTAGGACTGTTAACTCTGTAGCTGGATACGGCGCCGTTCCGCCGGCCAACGTCTTTCCCATCCTCACTCTCTCCCGCCTCGCCGCGCCTGAATATAAACCCTACATTCCTCCGGTACCTTCCTCTAAACGGTGGGCCTATTTATCTGATTTAATACTCAACAGTTGATGGATTTCTTTAATAATCAGCTTTTTTTTCAATTCATATATTTGTAAGCTCAATCGGTTCCGTTTTCGTTGAAAATTCCCTTTATCTTGGTTATTATTTTCCTGATTCTTGGAGAAACATAGGAGATTCAACAAATATTTTCATGTTAGTTTGAAATAGTTTCACGTGTGCAAGGTGTTCGATATAATGACACTTCTTTTTATGAAATTAATTTATTTGTGGATGTAAAGATTTTCGTCGTGTTTTGATTCACGAATTGTGATGGATTTCAATCAGTTTCTTAAATGCTTGCTTTAAGCTGTGGTGTTTTTCTAAATTATTGTTGAAATCCCTGGTTTGCAGATAATTTGACATTGCTTGTGGGGGGAAGTTGAAGATCTTTCAACCTAAAATTATGGCGTTTTGGCAGCAACATTTGCGGTCATTAGTGCGTCAAGTTGCCAAGAGATATGAATGTGCTCGCACTGCTTCATTCAGTACTTTTCCTCACGCAAAGTCTCCTCTGGTATCTGGTAATTTGGTGTTTGATATGAATTGGATACGTGGTGATTACTGATTACTTCGGCAATTTTAACATTTTTCGTTTACATACTTTGTTTATCCTAGTGCTTTCTGGTTTTGGCTGTGAATTTGGCAAAAGATCTTTGGAGCTTCTTCAAATGTGCAAAGATATATTTCTTATAATCAAGTGTCTCATTTCTTCATCAAGTAATTTTTAATTTCTAATGAAACCTTTTCAGGTGAGATGCCTGCTTTGTCAGGCCTTCAGAACTCACGACATCCAACTTTTGCAAGGGCTCTTTATTTGTATTTACAAAAATTGGTAAGTTCAGATATGGCCTTTCATTTTCAAGTCCTAGAAAATATTGGAATTGAATATAACATATGACACTTTATATCGAGAATCAAATTTGGTTTCGGGTGGGGCATAAATAGATTTTTTTTTACATGTTCTGATACTGTTTTTGAGGGGTGGTTTTAAAAATGTAGGAACAGGGGAAAAAATTTTAAGGACTCGAAAAATTGAGAAATTTGGATGTTAAGAAAAGTACTATTTGGCAAAGATAGTTAGAGATGGATTGTAAAGTGGGCCTCCCAAACGCAATCACTGAGAGGATAGAGGTTAGATAACTGATTAATTTGAGAGATGAAAATGTTTCATATGCAATGCAGTGATAACAACTTTTTCAGATCTCATGGCAAAGCAAAAAAATACCTTCTCTATATTAAGAAAAAAACTGCTTTTACCATTAAAAATTATATAGTACTCCATAAATTATAAATGCACCTAAGGCTTGAACTATTCAATAAGAATTCACTTCATGGTTAAAATTTTCATTGAACTCATTGAGGTACTACAAACACCAGTTTTGAAGTTAGTATTTTTCTCTAGGAATTTGTTTTTAGCTTATAGAGTTTATTAGGTTCGTTTAATAAATAGGTCATGAATATGATGATAGTATTTGTAATTATCTCAAATATAGAGAGTAACAATCAAACAGCAGCTGAAACAAGTATAAAACTTATACCTTTATTCTTTGAGAAATCCACTAGCCAACATCCAGCAATAGCTTGTTTCCAGAAGCATCTTGTTCATTTTTTTGCTGCAAGAAGTTCCTGTTCAGCTCCTTCCGCAATGACAATTACGATATGTCCATTTTCTTTTATCCTTTTCCCTATATATTCGAAAAGCCCGCCTTTTGCTTCAAGATAGAAGGGTGTTTCTGGAATCAAACAGCCCACATCTCGACTAGCTAATGTAGCATACATTGCTATAAATCCTGCACAATAAAATCAGAAATATAAAAAAGTAAATTAAATATTAATAATTTTTTATTAAATTATATGCAGCAGATTGTAAAGCTACAACGAGGTAACTTATGAATTATGATGCGACTTAAAAGCTGCTTTAATCCACCATAGTCCCACCATCTTGTATCAATGACGGGTCTCAAGTCTCTACATGTGTAGACTCCTGTAAGAAGAATCCCGGTGTTTGAGAAGAATATAATATGTGAGACTGTGAGTGTGTGTATTAATTCTTTTTTTTTTGTTCCCCCTTTCATGTGTTGTACACTACAAGTTGATAATATTTTCACATGTGAATTCTAGTTTTACTCTGAATCCCACATTTTCCTCATTAGATTCGTCAAGTGACTGATCAGAAATCAATTTTATATGTCAGTTCATTCGTATTTGTTTTTCCAATTTAGGAATATAACCTTCATTTTGACAGGAATTCACCAGTTCAAGGAGCTTACTTGTTGATGCATCCGAAGGAACGCCAATTTCTTCCCCATTAATGCCAGCTTTACCCTCAAGTACTGGTGCTACTGAAACTCAAAAAGTCACATCTAAACCTTCAAATGTTCAAGCCATATTGAAGGGAATAAAACAGGTAGAATATCTGATATAGTCTATACTGTTTTCCTTTGGGAATTGACTTATATCAAAGAAATCCTGAACCAATTTGTTCTGGAATTGAGTGTATCATGTTGAGTTCTCGACTTTTTCTCTCTCTGTAGATATGTCTATTTGTTTGGGAATCTATGTTTGTGAATCTTCTATTTTACTTTTTGGTCCATCTATTGTTGGTTTTGGTGACCCTAATTTTTTCTTTTGTTTAAAGTTGGAAAATATGTGATAGGTACTTGGAATTTGTCAGCAAGAATCATAGAATGAGTGCAAAGTATTTTCTGTTGCTGAGTCACTTAAAAGGCTAGAAGGTTTCATTTTGTACTTCTTTTGGAGTTCTTATACGTGAAATGTAAATTGAAGTATTGTGATTTAGGTTAGCTTCTGGTTTTAGTTAAGTCCTGTAGTGTATCGAATTTTCTAGCCCTTAATTACTTGCTATTATTCCTGCAAATTCAAGTCAAGAGTTCTCAGTTATCAATGTCAAAGCTTAAAAAGTTTCATCTCTTAAGAAATGCTTGAAGTTGAAGCCTCATTCTGCTGATCGTAATTAGCAAGCAAGTATGGTAACATTTCTGTTGAAGTTCATGTGAACCTAGAGTGGGATAAAATTGAGATGAAGTTTTTCTCCATGAAGTATGGGCGAAGTTAATAGTGGGACCCAAATATTACTGAGAAGTAGAGTTTGTATAGTGGTTCTCCATTGATACTTCCATTTTCTTATGTCATTATGTTCCTCCATTCAGAGTCCTAAGAAGGTAAATTTGGTTGCTGAATTTGTCCGTGGAATGCGTGTTGAAGATGCGCTGTTGCAGCTGCAAGTTACGGTGAAGAGAGCTGCTAAAACTGTCTACCAGGTTAAATTTTGTTCCTAAATGTTCAATGTGTCATTGGTGGACATTTATCAGGAAACAGCTGTACCTCCCCCCATCCGAGATGTCACCTCATACAGTATCAAGATCATGTTGCTCAGGCCTGCCTTTGTGACGTGTCATGGAGCTTCTGCTTTAAATCTTTCCCCTTTGATTGACTAGCACCAGAATTATACCTCTAGATGCCGTATTAACAAATGCATATCTGCAGGTTATTCATTCAGCTCGTGCCAATGCAACACATAATCATGGATTTGATCCTGATCGTCTGATTGTTGGTAAATATTTGTGTTCTTTTCGTTTCACTTGTGTTGTTCTTATGCTTGTGTTATACTTCTGCCCTTTTCCGTAGAATTTTACATTGCTTCTCACTAGCCCTCTTCTCTCTGTCTCTTGCACGTAGCTGAGGCATTTGTCGGAAAGGGACGGTTCTTGAAAAGGTTATCATACCATGCCAAAGGTAGAGCTGGAATAATTATGAAACCAGAGTGCAGATTGACTGTAGTGTTACGGGAGATAACACCAGAGGAGGAAGCTAAGATAGCGAAGTTAAAGGTACACAACTACCGTAAGCTTTCCAAAAGGGAAAAACGACTAGTGCCCCATACACTGATCGAGAGCACTCCAATTTGGGATCGCAAAGGCAAAGCTGCAAGTCGAGTAGCGCCAAACGCAACGGCTACATGAGCAATGTTATTGGGTGGTGAAGTGAGAGAGCATGGTGATGTTCTTTTAACACACTTGTTTAGAGTTTCTTGATTTGGTTTGTTGCAATGGCACTTGATTCATTTCAGGTTGTAACATCTAACAACATCATGTACACATCTGTTGGTTTTTTTGACTGAAATTTAGGATGTGTATTGATACGGAACATAGTAGTATAATAATTAAAATCAAAACTGAATCATTTTCTCAGAAATTACTGAAATTAGTCGGTTAATCTCAATAAATAAGAAAATTTTAATTTAATTAAAGATCATTCACAATGTATTTAAACGCCAACAAATACGATCAACTATAAATTAAATAACATATCGATTTTATTGTCTAGTTGCAGTCACTTGACACGTGATTGGGATTCTATTATACATGTATCTATTTAAACAAAGTTGAAATGCAAGATTAAATGGGAGAAGTATAAAAAAAATTTTAAAAAAATTCAAGAAAAATAAATGATACAATAAAAATTGGAAGTTGAAGTGCAAGATTATAGTACAAAACCTCCATGTTACTCCCTCAGTTATACATAAAATTTCATTAGGTTCGTTTTACGATAAATTTAACCATCCATAGAAAGAAACACCACATTAATCTCATAACCTCAATCGTCATCTTAATCTAAAAAATGTCATTCACACCTACACGCATAACATACAATTTATTTATTACATAAAAATATTATATTACCCTCCAAAAAGTTAATAAAATTAATTAAATAGTAATTTTTCTTAAATTTTATATCTAAGTGTAATATAATGTGAGACGGAAGGAGTATTATATGTATACTGTACATATATTTTAACATAGTTTTGAATGTGGGATATAGCTAATAGTGGTATCAAGAAGCTCGTGAACTCAAAAGAAAAGCATGAAATCTGCAAGAAAACAAGCGCTTTATACACAATTTGCTTCACAATTTGTTAATCATGCCATTTTATCCACATGCAAGTTGTTACGCCCAATTAATAATTCACACTTCTTGCTTTTAAACTTGCTAAACTCTTCTAAATTACATTTAGTACTACTATTAGTCAACCCTTATTTTATGTTCTTTGAAAAAATTTGCAGCTACCTATTTCCCTATCTCAACCATATTTGACAATATATATTAAATAATTTTCTGACAAAACACAATTCATGAAGCTCACCTCAATATATATAGTATTTTGTTTTATATAACAGATCATTTTCAAAAAATAAAAGGTAGCATCCTTTGATTCTGCCGTGTGTTTGCAAATTCTTGATGTTCAAGAAATGCCCCCATGTTAAGTATTCATGATTTCTTGTCTTGGGATCTTCAACTCTGATGCATTAAATTTGCAGGTTTCTTATCAGAAGACCTGCATGTGAGTTTTCTCTTATTACTCTATCTGCCCTGAACTTTTCACGTATACTGTTCCATATTGTTTAAGAAAAATTGTTCATTTTTACTAATTTTGTTGATTTTTGAGGTATTGTAGGACAGAATGATGTTTATTTTTTGGAGTGTGAAGGGTTTTGTGGGATGGGGTGTATAACTTTTTAAGACCATTTCTTATGTATTCTTCTTATTATTAAACTATGAGAGAATAAAGTTTCTTAAATGCTTTTTTGTGAAGTTATTTGAAGGATTCTTGAATTTTGGTTGATGGGGTTTGATCTTTGTATGAATGTATGAGATAAAGGTGTGATCATTAGCTAGATTTTTGTTGGGCCATATTTCACTACACATCTTTGAGTAATCCTATGTACATTACATGTTTTTATCCATTTTTGTGTCCTGTCATGATTCAGAAATCATGAACTTTATAGGAAATGCAAGTATGGAGAAGACATGTAAAACCTCGGATTATCGAAGAAAGCTGGAGAAGACACTAGCATCCCCTGACTTGATGAATGATGAGAAACTTCAAACTCTAGTGAGAAATCAAATCTTGCAGTCATCATATCTTAATTTTGAAGGTTAATTCAGACAAATTTTCTTGCATTAGTACAACTGTGTAGGCAATGTGTCTACTAATATAGCCTTAGTTATGACAAATGGTGAGTGGTTTTCAGGAGACATTGAGAATGTGGTGGGAAGAAGAAGTAAAGAGGTGTCTAATTTTCTAAGCATGTTGAGGAGTGCCTCTGAGGGTTCAAAATCAAGCGAGGAATCACAGGGTGGTTGGAAAGTACTATATGCATCACATCCTGCTTGCTCTTTTGCCCCTCGTACGTTCAAAATCTCATGGTTGTTTTCTTGCATTGTTTTGTCGTAGGTTAAGCAGGAAACGGATGAATTCCGAGTTATGTATAGAGAAGGAGCAGAGGGCACTCTCTTCCACACACTACTTGTTGAAGGCTATGTAGATGGACCACTAGATGTTTGTAAGAATGTTGATCATGTTTTCATTGGTTTCATGCTTTTTTTTTTGTTAGGAAATTATGTTTGATCAATTGATGATAGGTTTGTGTGTTTCATGGGAGACTGGTCTGTATGACAAATGGTAAGAATTTGATGTGCATAAATGTTGAAAAAGAGCACAATAGTGAATAACATTTGTTCATTTTGCAAGGTGGCCTCAATCTTCCATTCCATCATTTAAAATCATTTCATCAAAGTGTTTGAAGAAAATTGGAAATGGTGAACAGATATCATTAGTGAGGTGTGTTTCATAGCCTGATTATTAAGATTGTTATATATATATACATGTGTGTGTTTGTGTGTGTAATGTTACTGATTGTTTGGAAGAAAGGATGAAGGTTTCTTGGCCACTATCAAGCAGAGAGGCTGTGCTACATTACTTTGCTTTTGAATACTTCCAAGATGACCTAATGGTGGTGCTCTTCAACTCGGTAAACTAGTCGTAACGGGTTTATCCCTCTCAATTATTGGAAAGGGAATTTGAACTATAAAGATAAACGATTCACAGATCTCCGACTCAGAGACAATCGTCAGACGAACGCATGGATTCACCCGGGATGGCATACCTAATGCAGATGAACTAGTGAGAATAGATGTGGTGGGAGGGTTTGCATGTCAAAAGGTGGCTGCAAATAGGTGTTACTTTAGGTAAGTTGAATCTAGTCTTTGTGTGTATATGGATTGAATTACCTGTTGTACCCTTGATCAACTTCCTAGTATTGTGCAGGGCAATAGCAAGCTTGGATGTCAAACTAGACTTTGTGCCTCCATCATTCATCAACTTCATCTCTAGGCAGCTCTTAGGTCATGGTTTCAAGCTCTTCAAAAAGGTCAATTATAAGTCTTCTTTTATATTATTTTTACTTTTACATGCTTGATTGATACTGCTTGAGATCTACAGAGAGTTGCTTCTGTCTCTGAAGGCGACGAGAACTTCCGGGAGGCCTTAATGGACCGGTTCTACACTCGTATACGAGAGGGCCTTTTGTCTAGAAACTCCACACATCATGAGGGCACAGATGACCTTAAAAGAAGCATATCTATTAGGCTTGAAGACCAGAGTGTGTCAGCATTTGAGGATGACAATGCCTGCTGTGATGAGTCTACTACACTTGGCTCAATGTTGAGAGACGAAAACGAGGCGAATGAGATTGACGAGTGCAACGGAACAACAGACAAACCTAATCCACAATCCACACAACATGGTGACAAGTTTAGAGTAGGTTCAAGAGTGAAAGAAGCTCTGGGGATTTTGGAAATGGCCAACTCCATGATTAGGGAGCGTAGAAGAGACGATCCGTTCGCAAAGATCGTAAAGTTAAAGAGCTCAGGACGTGATGATGATGATCAGATGAGTAGAAACTGTGGTGAAAAATCACAAGAAGTTAGTTCAGCTGAAGCCACAGTCAACCATGAGTCCAGGTACTTTATAACATGTAGTTCTACTTTTTATGTAAAAAATTTTTATATAATTTCAAAAAAAAATATTTGAATGTAATCCATGAAAATATTATTTCAGGGTGAAAGAGTACAGTAACCCATCCAATTCTTCTGTGATTGAGAAAAATAATAATGTGAAGAGGGTTAGTAAATTGAAAAACAGCAAGTTGAGGTTTTGCTGCTTGCATGTGATCTCACCCTGACTGAGAAATAAAGACCCCTCCCTCAATTCTATTGTATTCACTTCTTTTAGATTTAATACATAATTAAAGGTAGATGATATTTCTTCTCTTTTTGTGTATCAATTGCTTGTTTTAGTTCAGAAACTGTTAGCTAAAATTTTGCAATCGATATTTTGGTAATAACCTTAATTTCATTGTTAAATTGATTTATTAATTAATGAATTAACAACGAAATCAATTGATGAAATTGTGGCTTCTAAATTTTTTGAAGCGATAATTCAATTTCGTTGATAATCTAATGCTAATTATTATGTTGGCAATTTATTTAATGACTTTGATTGTCATCCGTGGTACATAGCAACGGATTTTATTCCGTTCGAAAAAATATAATAAATTCGTTGGGATTCCGTTACTAAAAGAAAATTGTAATTTTTGTTGGTAATCCGATTGAATTTCGTTGGTGTATTTTGTTGCTAAAAAAGAGTTTTTTCAGTATAGATTTAAATTTATTTGTTTTATTAAAAAAGCATGTGTAGAAAATAAAATAATTATTGTTAGGGAATAACAAAAATGGGTCAAGCAATTGGGCTCACTAATTTAGTGGTCTAAATGGACTTCAAGTTCAAGATTGTAACTGTAACAAAAAATTATAGGCCCAACGGCCCACTAGTTAAACAGAATCAATGTAGACCTTTTCTTTCCCTATAATATCACTTCCTCATTATCACTATAAATATTTATGGAATATTACTATAAACACACTATACGATGCCCATTCCACTCTAAAATTAGTAAAATTATCTAAATCTTTAAGTAATGAAAACATTTCAATAAAAATACAGTACTGCTGCTTAGATTTTAAAAAAATTAGACCTGAAACACGTTATAATAACTATAACTAGAAATTAAAAATATTTTTTTCGTCGTGTTATCAAATCCATTCACCACAAAAATACTTTAATTTTTAATAAGTATTTTACTTATATAATAATTGTATTTTAATAATGGATCTACTCATCTCACGTATATCTATTTCAAAAATAATACCTCACAAACTAAATATGTTTCTTAATTATTGTCACAGTATTGTTTCTTAATTATAAGAAAATAGTTTCTCAATCATTCTCTCTCAAAAATTGTTTCTTAATTATTCTTATCTTCAACACAAATACTTTGATTTAAATATTAAAATCCAGCTTGCCGGCAGCAGGCTGGCGTTAAACCTTAGAATATACTCCCTCCGTCTCCCGATGTATTTCACGTATTTATGTGCGTGGAGTTTAAGAAAAAATTATTTTTTTAAGTATAAAGTAAGAAAGAGAAAAAATATTTTAGTTAATTTAATGAAAAAGGTGTGTAAAGTTATTGAAATGTGTGAAAAAGTGAGTATTTTGTTGGGATATGTGTAAAAAGTAGGTATTATTATAGTGTATTCATTACCATTTTTAGCAAAAGTGAAGTGTGAAATACTTTGAGAGACGGATGGAAAAGGAAAGTGTGAGATACTTTGGAGGACAGAGGGAGTACTAATTAATTAAGGTTTACTAATTACAAATAATGGTTAAAATGTGCATAAAGAAACATTCAGAACTTAGTGGTTTACCACGTCTGAAGTCAAAACTATTGGATATATATATACGTAGAAATTATCAAAGATATCCAATGTCTCAATTAAATAATAAAATAATTGTAACACCATTAAAGATTTGCTGAGATTATATGTAGGAGTATTTTATTTGCAACATGCATATTACAACGCATAGAACACATACAGAGATACTATATATATAGTTATTTTCTTTCTAAAAATATTATTCTTTTGATCAAGTTTTTAGAATATTGGAATCTTAGTTTTTTTTTTAAAGTTATTATTTTGTCATGTAAAAGAATTGTAATACTAGAGTGACTTGATTAAGTATTAAACGGTTCATCTCTCTATTAATTTAAGTTTTTAGATGGGATGGTCATTTAACATAATATTAGAGTCAAGACCTAGAAAAAGTCCGTCACTTTACATTAAAATATTATCATGTCTTATCCATCTCACAAAAGTCTTCATGTGAGATATCTTACAAAAATTTTGCCTTGAAAGGGGAAGTATTAATTGATTTGATTAAGTATTAAACGGTTCATCTCTTTATCAACTTAAACTTTTAAATGGGGTTGTCGTTTAACACTCTCTCCTACTCTAACGTTTATATTTGCTTTTTACTTAGTGTACAAAATTAAAAATCACTCTACATTAAAATATTATCATATCTTATCCATCTAACAAAAGTCCTCATGTGAGAATTGAGATATCTTACAAAATTTTTGCCTTGAAAGGGAAAGCAACCCAAATCCCCTATTCCACTCTTGTATTCAACTCCCTATTCCATAACTAATTTCCTATTAAAAAACTATACCCTAGTTAATGATCAGTAAACTCTTGGGGCATGTGGCGAAAATTTGAGCATTGATTACGACACGTGGCGAGATTATAATACATGGAATAAGAGATGAAACATAAAATGGAATAGGTGATCCCATTTGTCATAATTGCACGCATTCCCGCCAACCCTTACTCACCCCCTAACCACCCCACCCCATGTGTCCATTTTCAATTCTCGTTTATTTATTTAAAAAAAAAGAGAGAGATATTTTCAAATTAAATAATTTTGCATGTTAAGTGAAAATTTCCAATCTTTTTTTCTAGGGTTGATAGATTTTTTTACCGTATAAATAAATTTTATTATTACCGTATAAATAAATTTTATTATTCATCTAACGAATCGTAACAAAAAAATGTAATTAAAATATAATAAAAGATCTTACTAGACCAAAACCATGCAATCTCGAGGCAGTTGAGATCACTTATTCACTTTCACATTCATATTTTAAATATATATTCTCTCTGTCCCATACTTATGTTCACACTTTCTATTTTCATCCGTCTCATACTTATGTTTACCACCCAAAAAAGGAAACTCACATTAACCAACAACCTCAAAAGTTATTTTAATTTCAAAAATATCACTCTTACCTAACACATATAACATACTTTATAATTTATTTATTACCTAAAAATACAATAATACCCCTAAAAACTCAATAAAATTGATCAAAAAACAACTTTTCTTAAACTACGTATCTACAGTAACGGTGAATATAACTATGAGATGGAAGGAGTATAATGTATCACAACGTCATATAAAAGGGTTTAAAGATTCTTTGTTATGATATAGTATTTCGTTAAAAAAAACATGTTATAGATAACGAGATAGCACATTAGTGTGTAACAGTGTGATTGAGGAAATGTATAAATGAGGAGAGAGAGAGAGAAAGAATTGGTAAACATAGGTTTCTTCTAAATTTGCAAAACAAATAATGTGCTATCTCCCATTTCTTCCTCATATCTATCTCATTTTCATTACAACACACATCTTGAAATTTTCAACACAACTAATTATGTGGGTTTTTCTGGGTTTATCTCACTTCTTATCACAATTCCCTTCTCCCTTTCCTGTCTGATTCCTACATTCCATTTCATTACTTTGATTGGGGGGAGTGATTTAATGGGGTTCAACACCTCAAATAATGCTCAATTCTGAATTTTATTCAGGGAGAAAAAAAACACAGATGGGAAACAATTGTGTGAATGGCAAAAATTGGAAAAGATGGTTTCTTTTCAACAATTTCTCACTCACTATGGTGGTCTAAATCACCAGAAATGATTTCTTACAACAACACCAAACAACAAAAAGGTTGTCTGAAACATGTAGAACCACCTTCTGATCCTATTCCAATGAACCCCCCTCAACAGATGAATATTGAGGAGGAGAAGGAACAGATCAAACCCCCACATCCTGCGGAAATCGAACAACCTCAGACGATCCAAAAAGACCAATAAAACGAGACGATGATCATGATCAGTCCATCAGAGCCCCTTAAACCCAAGAAAGCTCACAATGTGAAGAGAATGATGAGTGTAGGCCTTCAAGTGGACTCAGTGCTTCGAACCAAAACAGGGCATTTGAAAGAACACTTCAACCTCGGCCGCAAACTTGGACACGGGCAGTTTGGGACGACATTCCTCTGTGTTGACATGAAAACAGGGAAGGAGTACGCCTGCAAGTCGATTGCAAAGAAGAAGCTGTTGACACAGGATGATGTGGATGATGTGAGGAGGGAGATTGAGATCATGCATCATTTATCAGGCAATCCTAATGTGATCTCCATTAAGGGGGCTTATGAGGATGCTGTGGCAGTTCATGTGGTCATGGTGCTTTGCAAAGGAGGCGAGCTCTTTGACAGGATCGTTAAACACGGCCACTACTCGGAGAAGAAGACTGCAGAGCTCACAAGAACGATTGTTGGTGTGATCGAAACATGTCATTCGTTAGGTGTCATGCATAGAGACCTCAAGCCGGAGAATTTCCTATTCGTCAATGACGACGAGGATTCTCCCATTAAGACCATTGATTTTGGCCTCTCTGTCTTCTTTAAGCCTGGTACATTCGTCTCACAACCCGTCTCTTGCATGGATTTTTCTTGCATCAATCTTGAAATGGTGTTTCCTTGTATGTTTTTGGTTTGGAATAAGATCATGTTGTGTTGGTAGTTGAATTAGTGTGATCATTTTTCGAATGATTTGAAATTGTGACCACCTCATCTAAAAGTTTAAGCTGACAGAGAGGAGAATTGTTTAATACTTAATCTAGTCACTCTAACCTGATAAACTATGTAGGGCAAATTTTTGGTGATGTGGTTGGAAGCCCTTATTATGTTGCTCCGGAAGTTCTTTGCAAGCGTTATGGATCGGAGGCGGATGTTTGGAGCGCAGGTGTAATCGTGTACATTCTTCTAACCGGAGTGCCTCTGTTTTGGGGTGGTAATAAGATAGTAAACATTACTTTGATCACTTTAGTTGATCATTTCTAGGATTAATCAAGTGATCTGTTTGCTAATTTCCTTTGTAAAGAGTGAACAGGAAATATTTGAAGAGGTGTTGCATGGTGAGACTGATTTCACTTCTGATCCTTGGCCTAAAATCTCCAAAGCGCCAAGGATATAGTCAAGAAAATGCTCATTCGCGATCCAAGGAAACGCTTGACTGCTCATCAAGTTCTATGTAAGTTGATAGATCATTGATGGATTTCTTTGAACATGACTTGATATATAAGTTCTTCCACTTGTGTACAGGTCATCCGTGGGTTCAGGTTAACGGTTTAGCTCCGGATAAGCCGCTCGACCCTGCAGTTTTAAGCCGGTTGACACATTTTTCAGCCATGGACAAGCTCAAGAAAATGGCTCTCCGTGTATGCATCATGATCATGTTGACAAAATAATGTAGTTGAATCATGTGGTTGGTTGTTAATAGCTCGTTTATCCGCTCGACAGGTCATTGCTGAGAGCCTGTCGGAAGAGGAGATCGCGGGGCTTAAGGAAATGTTCAAAATGATAGACACAGACCACAGTGGCTACATAACTTTCCAAGAGCTAAAAGCAGGACTAAAGAGATATGGAGCTAATTTGGATGATTCTGAGATACATGAGTTGATGAAGGCTGTGAGTACTGTTTGCTTAACCTAATTAGTCTACAATTTTCGCTAGACGGAGTTTGTAAGTGTATGTATGCATGCAGGCGGATGTTGACAACAGCGGTGCTATAGACTATGGGGAGTTCATAGCAGCAACGTTGCATTTGAACAAAATCGACAAGGAAGACCACCTTTTTAGAGCATTTTCATACTTCGACAGGGATGGAAGTGGGTACATTACGCAGGACGAGCTTCAAAAAGCTTGCAAAGAGTTCGGTATAGAAGACGATCACTTGGATGAATTGATACGCAAGGTGGATCAAAACAATGTAAGCTCTTGCACGATGTTTTTAAGTAGTTTTTTCGATTAAAATGGTAGTTTTTCATCGTACTAACAAGTGAGGATCTTCATATGTAGGATGGTAGGATTGATTACAATGAGTTTGTGGCGATGATGCAGAAAGGAAATGCAGATTTTGGTAAGAAGAGGTTTCAGAATAACTTTAGCATTGGATTCAGGGAGGCCATGCCTGTTTATTGATGCAAAAACCATGTTTTTAAAATATATATATATATTGGAAGAGATATATACTCCACATTGTATCATTTATTGATTATTACATCCTAATTTCAAAGTTTCATGCACATATATCATCTATGTATTAGCAAAAACTTATGTTGGCATGAAATCAAGGTGATGCTCTTTCAAGAAAATTTGGTCCCAGAATTGAAAAAAAAAAAAAAAAAAAAAGGAAAAAAGTAGTAATTATTTTCACTCAATATTGTGTTTTATATTGAGAATTTCACACTAAAACTAAAATCAAGATAGATATTGTGTAGAAGAACTAAAATGGAATCCAGCATTAGGAATTCTTGAGCGCATATGGGTAGAACACAATTACAAATTGTTTGATCTGCTTGAACTTGACTTGTGTTCTGTTCTAGCCCATATTTGATTTCTTGAATTCACAAGATAGAATATTAATATTCACATTATTTTGGAGCAAAGGTTTTCCATCTCCTATTTTACTTATTAGATACTCCACACGTGTCATAATCAATTCCTAAATTACATCCACGTGTGTAAGAGTTTAATTAACTACTTAATAAAAAAGAAGTTATAAATTATGAAGTGAAATATCATAAAAAAGAAGTTATAAATTATGAAGTGAAATATGAATGTGGAATTGAGGATTCAGAATGATCATATTATTATAACATTTGAGATCTGTTACAATTATTTCAGAACATTGTAATTTACAAAGCAGAATGACACTAGTGGGAATGTGCAAAACTGTGAGCATGGTTCCAGTATTTGTTCGTGATAATATTAATTAAGAATATAAAAATTTTAAATTTAATTATTTATGTAATGAATAAAAGTAAATGCTAATATTAAAAAAACGCAGTTCAATGAATAAAAGAAACATAAAGGACACTGATTATCTAATTTGGACCTATATGTAGTCGAATAAATTAAAAACTACTTATTCTGGGGCCCAATAATTTTCTCATTTCGATACTAATTAGGTCTTACAGGCCCTGAATTGGGCTGATTATTCAGGGGCTCATTTCGACAATAACAAGTTCATACAGGCCCTGAATTGGGCCTAATCATTCAGGGGCCCAATAATTATGACTTTTGACAGCAAAATAATATATTAATAACGCATTGAACCCTGACGCTAGTTATTCAACCGCTTTCCCCAATTCGAAATCAGCGTGCCCTAATTATTCACATCCTTTTCAACTCTTCGTCTTCCTCATCCCATCCTTCTGTAAACCGTGTCACCATACCTGTCTTCCAGCTGCTCAGTTTACTTTTCGATTGCAACGAACAGCAGAATTGACCTTTTCAGCAGAGAATCAGGTGCGTTGTAAGATCCGATAATATGTGAGCTTTATTTGTTAAATTATTATTTTGGGTGACTCCGTGGTGAAATCCGAATTCTACAGCGCTTGAAGTATCCTAAAGTTTAAATCTTTAAATTCATTCGAGTTGGGTTTGCACATATTATCGAATTAAGCAAGCATGTAATCGAACCCTAATCCTAATTTGTGTTTAGATATATTCAGGTTGGAATATCATTAATATTTATATTTGTGGCGTACGTAATTTTAGAAATTTAATTTAGTTTTTGCTTTATCTTGTAGGGCTAGTTTACTGGTTGTTCTGAGATTATAGAGTTGAAAGATGGCACAGTTGGCAGAAATTCTTCCAAAAGCCAAGTCATCGGTGGCTAGTAATTACGATCACTCTAATGATCCTTGGTTCAAGAGTCGTTACAATTCATCAGAGGCCGAGAATTTTGAGGTTTTGAAGGCTAAGCCAGTGCCTCCATATTTGAAACGGGCCGGGTTTAAGCCGTCGAAGCCTGAGGATTTTGGAGATGGAGGGGCCTTCCCGGAGATCCACTATGCACAATACCCACTCGGGATGGGCCGAGGTACCCAGAAGCCGGGTGGGAAGACTTTGCCCCTCACGGTGGACGAGCAGGGGAACTTGCGATATGATACGATTGTGAGGCAGAATGAGAATGCGAAGAAAATAGTGTATTCACAGCATTCCGATCTTGTTCCAATCTTTGCTAAGGATGATCTGAAAGATGAGGAAATGGATGTGGATGAGAAGCAGAAGGAGATTGATGACACAACCCAAGAAACTAAGGCTGCATTGGAGAAGATTGTGAATGTTAGGTTGAGTGCTGCACAGCCAAAAAATGTTCCCGAACAATCAATGGGCTCCAAGTTTATCAAGTACAAGCCGTCTCAGCAATCAGCCGCGTTTAATTCAGGTGCTAAAGAGAGGATTATTCGTATGGTTGAGATGCCAGTGGATCCTCTGGAGCCTCCTAAGTTCAAACATAAGAGGGTGCCGAAGGCTTCTGGTTCTCCACCAGTTCCCGTTATGCATTCTCCACCTCGTCCTGTTACCGTGAAAGACCAACAGGATTGGAAAATTCCACCTTGTATTTCTAATTGGAAGAATCCAAAGGGATACACAATACCACTCGACAAGCGTTTGGCTGCTGATGGTCGCGGGCTGCAGGAGGTTCAAATTAATGACAATTTTGCGAAGTTGTCTGAGGCTTTGTACGTTGCAGAACAGAAAGCCAGAGAAGCTGTTGCAGTACGTTCAAAGGTTCAGAAGGAGATGATGATGAAAGAGAAGGAGAAGAAAGAGATAGAACTAAAGAAGTTAGCAGAGAAAGCGAGATTTGAGAGACTTGGTGTTACTTCAGCAACTGGTATTCCCCTACCTTCTGAGAGGGGCAGTGCCAATGATGGCGATATGATTGTTGAAAATGAACGCGTAAGAGATGCTCCCAAAGAAACCAGAGAAGAAAGAGAGGAGCGACTGCGAAGGGAAAAGATTCGTGAGGAGAGGCGCAAAGAGAGGGAGAGGGAAAGAAGACTGGAGGCCAAAGATGCTGCTATGGGCAAGAAAAGTAAAATCACTCGTGATAGGGATCGTGACATTAGTGAGAAAGTTGCACTTGGAATGGCTTCCACCGGAGCCAGAGGGGGCGAAGTTATGTACGACCAGAGGTTGTTCAACCAGGAGAAAGGGATGGACTCTGGTTTTGCCACAGATGACGCTTACAACATCTACGATAAGGGCCTGTTTACTTCTCAATCTGCCATGAGCACTCTATACAGGCCCAAGAAGGCTGCAGATGATGACATGTATGGTGGTGCGGATGAGCAGCTGGAGAAGCTGAAGAAAACTGATCGGTTTAAAGCTAGCAGGGGGTTCACGGGTACATCGGAGAGAAGTGGTCCGAGGGATAAGCCAATGGAGTTTGATAAAGAAGAGGAAGCTCGTGAAGAAGATCCATTTGGTTTGGACCAATTCTTGACGGAGGTGAAGACTGGAAAGAAAGCTATGGATAAAATCGGAAGCGGGGGCACGTTGAAAGCTGGTGCTGGATCGATGCGAGACGGGTTCGAGGGATCTGGAAGATCACGCATTCAATTTGACAAGGGGCAACGATGAGGTAACCTTAAACCCTCCAAACTGTTATCGATGATGAGGACTGTAAAATAATAATGTCAACTTTGTATGCAGTTGTTTTTGCTGAATGTTTTTATTTGATTCTTTTCAGAGCCTGTTTGATCTTGCAGAACCTGTGAACTATGTAATGTTATTTTCTACTTCCGACAATATAATTTACACTTTCCTATGTATACCTTTCTTTTTCACAAATTCCTTGAAAATTACAGAAAATAATTAAGACAATAAAAATACAGAGGGTGATGTTGGATGATAAGAGGACAGGTTGCCCACCTCCACACCCACCCCACCACACCATTACCATGGGTATCAAACACCACCAACAAGAGGCTACCACATAGTTCCTTTTCTATCCAAAATCATTATTTAGATTTCTCATAACCCTATTATATGAATTTTTCAACTGATATATACCATCTGCAGATTTGTATCCATTACTAGTAATGAGTGAATTTTGTTTTTGGACTTTCATGGAGAAAGGAAGAGATGAGGGATTCCAAGGAGGAAGGTGGGATGAATGGAGAATGAGAGAGCACGAGTTAAATTTTATTATCCAGTCTTAAACATGTCTTTAATTCAAAGAGTGCCTGAACAATGGATTTCAACTAGATTTCTCATGCTCTGTGGGATATCCCCTTACTCCGCCGCCACGGTCCACGAAATCTCTGTCACATCAACTGGCGGGAGGCACAGGAAGAGGCTGATTTGACCGAGGTTGAAGAAAAATGAAGTGAAGATGGAGTTGAGTAGGGTAGAATCTTCATATTAGTAGAGATGGCTCTCGAACAAGTAGACAAGTGGCACTGCCGGACAACGGAAGACAAATCAGGAGGCTATCATGGAAGCCCAAGTTCCTCCGTGAAAAAATCAATGTTATTTTACTTGTTTATCTCTTCTCTCTCTCTCTCTCTTATTATTATTATTATTATTATTATTATTATTATTGATGCGGCATACCTACATGGTAGGTTAATTGATACTACTCCCTTTGTTCTAAGGCAAAAAATACCTGTCGCACAGAACACATTCCGTGCGCTTTTAGAATTTTGTGTTAAATTGTATATCTTTTAATATATAAATGTGTACCCTTTATTTTCTAAAGAAAATTATTGTGTGTATCTGGGCGCATGAACAACACTCCGTTCGTCTTTAGAATTTTGTATTAAATTGTATACCCTTTAGTATAAAAATGTGTACCTTTTATTTTCTAAAGAAAAAAAAATATTAATGAAAAGTGTATACCCTTTAGAACAAAATGGTATATCTTTTATTAATTAAGGTGTATACTTTTTAGACCAAAGCAATATACCCTTACCCATAATACTAAATTTCTAAAGGCGCACGGAATGTGTTCCCGTGCGCTCGGGCGCACATAAGCCTCACTCTTGTTCCAATAAGTTGTTCACCTTTATTTAGATACGGAATTTAAGAAAAATTGATTATTTGATTAATTTTATTGATTTTTAAGGCTAATATTGTATTTTTTAAGTAATAAATAAATGATAAAGTAAATTATGTATATTAGGTGATTGTTATATTTTTGAAAATAAGATGTACTAAGGGGTTATTTGATTTGAAACTTTTACAAATTCTTGATTGGGTGAAGATTGTAATAAGATCAAACAAATTAGGAAATTATGAAAACTTATTGAGGGGTTATTTGATTTGTAACTTTTACAATTTCTTGATCGGGTGAAGATTGTAGTAAAACCATTTGATTCGGAACTTTTACAATTTCTTGATCGGGTGAAGATTGTACTAAGACCAAACAAATTAGGAAATTATGAAAAACTTACTGAGGCAAAGAGAGTATTAAAAAAGCTTACTGGAACATGATAAACAAACATTAAATTCTCGAACTTTTAATAAAGCAATACTTAAACTCTATTAGCTTATACTCCTTCCGTCACATGAAATCTTTCACACTTTCCTCATTTGTGTTCCACAAAACTTTTCACATCCTAAAAAAGGAAACATCACTTTATCTAGCAATCTTAGAAGTTACTTTAATTTCAAATTTGTCATTCCTTTTTCACATACATATCATTACTTTATATTTTTTTATTACCTAAAAATATTACAATACCCTCCAAAGTCAATAAAGTTGATCAAAAAGTACACTTTTTCTTAAACAACGTGGAACAGTAAACTTGAAAAGTATTATGGGACGGAGGGAATAAAACAAATTTAAAAATGAACCTTATTAGTATTTATTTAATTAATCAAATACACATAAATCAATTCTTATCTAATCGAGCTGCAGCGTGTTCGCTGGATCCATATGTGGCTCAAAAGGCAATGTCATATTATATGGATATATATATTTTATCAAGGAAATGCATCATTTTCCAATATAAATGGCACTGGTCTGTATGATGGTGACAGAACAGGGAGGCCATGTAGATCCTAGCTAGTCCAATTTATCAATATATAGTTTTGAAGTCCAGTTGAAATTGAAAGGCCCAACACTATTAGCCCATATAACTCCATCTCTTCATAATAATCAAACCACAACTTTACTCTTGTTCAAATTATATCTCTGAGAAATTATAAAGGACCCTATTCTTAAGGATTGTTGTCAACCATATACCCAACAGGCAAAATAAGCTGTGAACCACAAAGAATAAAGATTAAATCTAGAAATAAAATAAATTATAAACCATAAAGTTTCATGAATCCAAAAGTAAAATAGATTATGAATATATGAACCACAAAGGAGAAAATATATCTATATCCTAAAATTAGTACTGAATTCAAAAATAAGACAAACACTTGTGTGAATTCGGTTCACTGTGTAAACCTTGTAATCTCCCTTTATATTCTATTATACCCTATGTTTAGCTGAGTTTAAATTAAAGGGGATTACAGAATTTACACGATAAACTCAATTCACATGAGACTAACCCTAAAAATAAATATTAAACCATAAAAAAATAAATGGTTAAATTTCATTGCGCCCAAATGGATTTAACAAAATTCTTTTATGTCCCATAAATGTTTAAATGCTCAAAATGATGAAAATGTTCTTGATTCAATTTAAAAGTTTTAACCGACCAATATTACCGGCCGGTGCATAAAATTAGATTATTGACTAAATTTTTAATTATCCCAACCAAGTCATAATATATGTACAACCAAATTATAAAAATGTGCAATCGAGTCATTAATTTTAATTGGGTCAAAAATCGAGTTAAATGTTATTTATGTAAGTCTTTGTAGTTTGCTCAAAAGTAGGGAACATAAGAAATTCAATATACTCTTTAGGGTTTGTCTACAATATCTTCAAAAAATACTACCTCAAATTCAAGGTAAAGTTTACATTCTGTTATTTTATTTTGTCCAAGATAATATTTATATTATTATTTTTATAATTAAGACCTACACAAAACAAGTAATATTTTATATGGAGATCATACACAATTCTAATACAACTACTCGCTATACAATTATAATTTTATATCTCTAATTATAAAAGGCAAGTATAAACATATTAGACGGAAAAAATATATGACACATACGCATTACAGGTGACATTGCCATATATCTTTAGTAAATTAAAGGGTAGAGCACGTGAAGGTATGGAAAACTTTGGAAGGTGTTAGTTTTGGAGTAAAGTAAGAAGAATTTAGGAGTGAGCAATCAAAGAATAAAGTGAAATGAGGTAAGAATAGGGCACAACACACGCACATCAATTCCATAAACACTATTTTAACTAATTACATGTTGCACTTATTTTTTTACGTGTTTAATTAATTTCATACTTAACTTACCTGCTTAATTAAGAGATAATTAATTTATTTATCACCTCTATTCAACATCTCCTTTCATTCTTACTACGTACTTTGACCTATTAGCATAATCTTTTCACTAAGATGTGCTTCGTCAGCTGTCGGCAAACGTATTTTGACTTTTTTTTTTAACTCAAAGACACTTGTGATATTTTTACAAAAAAAAAAAATTTCATGAGATGAATAAAAAATAATAAAATTTTAATAAAAGAGATATTTATATTAATAGAAAGTGATGGAGTGTAGTGAATTATTTCAAAATAATTTCGTAATGTAAATGAAAATGATAACATTTTAATGAAAATGACATTATTATTAATAAAATATGATAATTATTTAAAAATTAAAAATCATAGTATATATTTGACAAGTCTTGCCCAAAAATCAATTATACAAATTAAATGATATGAGTTTTATTTAGGATAAAACATATTTTTCACTCTCATATTTTATTCTTTTTACTTCCATCTCTTGACCTGTGAATGTGATTCTTTGGCGTGGTTTTAAGAGGATAAAACTTAAAAGAAAATAAAAATGAAAGAGATTTTAAAAAAAATTAAGAAAATCTACTAAGTAGAAATTAAAATTTAATTAATGAAATTATTTTTGAGTTAGTCTCTTATAAATCGGGTTTACAGTGTAAACTCTGTTTTTCCTCTTTAATTTAAACCACTAGAAATACATAGAGTACAATATAATTGGAATGGAAGGGCTTGGGAATGGCTTATAGTGAAAAAAATTAAGGTTCACATCATAAATTATGTAAATCGGGTTTATATTAGTGTTTGTGTTTTTTTTATATGTAGGAATAAAAATAAAAATTTCTAAATTGTGAGAATGAGAGGCGTGTTTGATAAGATGAAAAGTAGTAAATTTATTTTACAATGAAAAATAGTTTAATGATGGAGAAAGAAATTAAGAGAGTGAAAGAAGAAAAAGTAAGGATAAAATTTTGTTTGAGACTGCTTGAGGAGATGTGTTTAATAATACGCATATAATTGATAATAATATTTTTGGATACTCACTCGTAAGACAGGTTTATGTGAGATGGATAGTGAAACGGTTCGACTCGTTATTAAAGTATAAGTGTTGTTGTTAGTCGATTTTTAATAAGTGAAGTGAGTTTTTATTGTAACTGTAATATAATATAATCGAACTAATCAAATATAATGTGAAAAATCATGTAGGAAGAATACTCAAGAATTCCTCCCACATTTGTGAGAGTTTAAAGTAAAGAGTTTGTTTCTCTCTGTTTTTTCGTATTTATGGCGGTGGGAGATAATTCTCTCCTTTTACAGTGATCAAGATGATGAAGATGCATGTGAGGATGATGATGAAGATGAAGGTGCGGCACCTCTATTATACAAGTGAGGTGAGCCTACTATTCCATCAATAAATGCTCTAGACTAGTAGCTTGTAGGCATTAAATGCGGGAGATACAAAATCTTGCTTTGGGAGATGGGAGAGCCTGACAAGGATGTGACATGTGACTTGACAGGTCATCTACGAGCCTTGCTAAGGACTTTGGCTCAAGGAGAGTTCGGCATGACAGAGCTCGATTTTGGCAAGAAAAGTTTGACAGGAGAGAGCTCGGCATTGGTAAGGTGAGCTTGGAAGGACAAAGCTCACCCTTGACATGGAGAGCTTGAATCACCTTGACAGGACAGACCTCGACTCGGCCGGAAGACCTCGGACTTTGGCAGAGCAGAGCTCGGCTCGGGTATAGAGAGCTCGGACCTTGGTAGGGCGGATCTTGGGCATGGAGAGCTCGGCCTCGGCAGGACAGACCTAGAGGATTTCAGCCTTGTCTTGTGTGTTGTGTAGTAACTTAGGTGTTGACCACCTATCACAGTTGTTATTTAGGTAAATTATACTTTAATAGTTAAAGTATGTTTATAGTGAATCATATTATAACATTTTAAAAACATACTTTAATTCATTATTCATTATATTTTAAAAAAAATACTTTAACTATAAATCAACATACTTTACCTATATAGCAAACATACTTTAACAACGGATCAACCCGTCTCACAACCCGTTTCATGTAATTAACATCTTACAAGAGATTTTGTATTAAAAGGATATATGATCATTGAAAAATGATAATTGAATTGTTTTATTAATAATTATTCCAAAATATAATAAATATTACTAATATTAAATTAAAAAATTAAATTTGTATTCTAAAAATTAAGGGCAGTTAACATAGATACTATAATTGAATGGATCCAAGCAAATCCAGTGCAAAAGATATTAAATATTAAAATAAATAAATTTGAGAGTAATGGAGGTAGTGCGTAGAGGTGGATAAATGAGGGATAAAGTGTCACTTAACCTTAAAGAAAAGTAAAATTAAAATTAAAGGGTAAAGTCGTGTGTATGAAATGCAAAGAAGTGGTTGAATAAGGGCGTGCAACCAATAATTGACAATGATAGTATTACATTTACATGTGTGTGTTTTATAATGTTTCCTTAAGCTACAATTAATTAATTAAATTGATGGCAAAATTACCTTCTACCCTTACCTCTTTCTTTGCTATTTTAATTATTTTAATTTTTACGTATCAATTGCCTTTTTATTCTTTCGTGGAAAAGCTTCTACACTTATTATGTTTCCACCTGCAACCTTGCTGCTTCTGCAAACTCATTTATTTTCTTATTTATTTACCCATATAATTGGCAACAATTTTTGTGCCACATATAAAGTTTCATAATTTTATCCCCTTTTATTCAATATTTTTTTTTAAATTATTAAATTGAAATAGTATTGTTTTGGTAGTACGGGTTATCACATAAGCGGATGGAAAGAAAAAATTGTAAAACAAGTGTAGAACAAAGCGCTTATTTTAATCAATTACTCTTTCTGTCATTGAAAGGTAAACATTTTTTTTACATAGATTAAGAAATATTATTAATTAAAGAAAAGCATATTAAAAAATTCAAAAAAGTGTAAAACGATTCAAAGACAATCCGCAAAAAACGAGACAGAAAACCACAAACGGCAGAACCAACCAGACGATAGATAAACAAGATACATGGCTATAAGAGACTCAAGAATCAATCTAAGAGAGGAGATCCTAAGCTAAATGAAACCTAGGAAAAAACGAACTGGCCAAACAGGCTATTGCAGGATTCCAGGAATGACCTCGGTAAATACTTCTATATCGAAAAACTCAGTAGAAAAAAATCCACATAGAAAAAAATAGCACCTCTCCAAAAAGATACCTAAAAAATCCGTCACTAAGCTAATGAAAACTGAAGTTATCAAAATACATATCATTGTATAAATTAAGCTGATATGATCAGGAGCTTGATCGAACAACTAAAAGTCCCCACCATTCTTAGAAATATTAGCATCAACGGTCATATTACTCTCACGATATATATGAGAGACTCAAAAATTAATGTATCGGAGAAGCTCCTATATGAACTTCCAATGATGAAGAAGCCTCCAGGAAATGTATTTTTTCCGTCCACTTGAAATATATGCATTTTGTTATTTTAGGTGTTCACTTGAAAGATAGGAGTATACATTTTTCTCTTTTTGGAATAAAATTCCCCACTCATAGCTAGAGCTGTCAGAATAGATTAATAAGTTAGGTTGACGCATAATCCACCATTTTGCGGGTTAGAGCGGTCAAATGTATGCCTTATTATTGGAAATTTTAGGTGAATGAAAAAGTAATTTTAAAATGGTGTCTAATAGATTGAAGTGTGTCTATGAAGAGTTGTGATCAAAGAGTATGATTGTTGAATTAATTATGTCTTTTCTTGAAAAGTTATTTGAATTTGAATTTAAAATCAAATACAATGGTCTCATCATTTCACGTGAAGAAGCCTTGAAATCTATATATAAATAGGCCCTCCCATTCCATAATCCTTTACTCCGAACTCAAATGTCACTTGAGTTACTTAAACTAAAGACACATGCATCATAGATATCTAATGAAGTTCGAGTTGCCTAAAGAATTCGTAGTGTATTCCTATGTCGTCATATCTGTTGGTTCGCCGTATCGTGTGATTTGTAATGCTACTATCACAAGATGTGAGTCGTTGTATCTTGGAGATGATTGCCATCAAACCGTAAGCACCAGAGCGGGGTAATTTCGTCCTAAAGAGAAAGAGTGTAACTCTTGACTCTACTCAAATTCCATTATTATTATTTTCTGTCATATTTTCTAGTCAACATATTATACCGCAACCCAAATATACCCAACACTTATTAATAAACATAGAAATTAAGTACTCCATATCTTATAGTCGAACGGGCCAAAATGACAAAACATATAATCTATATATCCCGCCACAAGAATTACATTTTACTAATTAGGCAATCCCACGAGAAGATGTACTTTCCCCTTTTTTTTAAGTAAATGAGACTCACTCAAAACAATTAATATATTTTTATGGATTCATACATAATACTAATACAACTAATCAATGTACATTTAAATATTATACTCCCTCCATTCCAAGTTAATATTTACGTTTATTTTTTGCACGTAGATTAAGAGATATAATAATATTTTAATATTTAGTGAGGTGAGAAAATAATATTTAATGTGAAGTGTGTAGTTGTATTAGTATTGTGTGTGAGCTTTACATAAAATAATTAATCATTTTGTGTGGAACCAACTTGACAAAAAATGAAATGTAAATCTTAACCTGGAACAAATCAAAGTGAAAAAGGTAAACCTTAACATTTGATAGATGGAGTATCTCTCAACTTTCTACACATTAAAATATAATATTATTCATTAATATCCGTACAAATAGTACATGTACCTTTTGTGAAGAGCACATTAGAATATTATACTATTCCTTAATACCTACTCCCTTCGTCCAACCTACAGAGGGTCTTGTTTCCATTTTGGGCGTCTTACTTAAAGAGTCCCTCTTTTTATATACATGAAACATACATACCCACTAATACAGTTAAAATATGGGGTTCATACTCCCACGGATACAATTACCCAATACACAATAAATAATAATACTCCTTAATCCACGTATAAAAAGCAAAAGTCTCTCTTTGAGTAGAATGGAAGGAGTATATTAAATACTCCCTCCGTCTCATCCTAATGGTTACATATTTCCATTTTGGACATTACATCCTAATGATTACATTTCCCTTTTTAGCATATGAGACCCACACAAATTAATTACTTCTCTTTCTATGGGTTCACACATCCCATTAATACATCTACTCACTGTATATTAAATTATTATTTCTCTCACCTCAATACACATTAAAATACTATATTCATTAACCCACGTGCAAAAAGTAAATGTAACCATGAGAACGAGACGGAGGGAGTATAATTTTCGTGATGGATGGACGAAGTTTTTTTTTTTAAGACCGAGGGAATAGTAGGTATTATGTCTGCAATTACTACACATTATTGTTGAAATTTATTACTCCCTCCGTCCCACGTATTTTTACCCACTTTCCATTTTGGGGTGTCCCACGTATTTTTACCCATTCCATTTTTGGCAAAAATACATAATATTTTATTACCTACTTTTTACAATCCCAACAACTTTAATTACTTTTTTACACTTTATTCATCATTCCCAATAACTTTATTAACTTTTTCTTTTTAAATTACTAATTTATCCCTACTTTCTCTTACATTATATATTAAAAAAATAAAACGTCTTAATCTCCGTGCCCGTACAAACGGGTAAAAATACCCGGGACGGAGGGAGTACTATTAATTAAAAATGTAAAAGAATAAAAGAAAGGAAAAAAAAAACTTTTTATTGAAGTTAAGAATGTACTCCAAAATAGTCGGCCTTCTCGAAAATAGTGGGTAATGAAAAGGACAGTCCAGTGAGGAGTGGCACAACCATAACAATACTTAACTCCACTATTTATTTAATTCCAACAAAAAGAAAAAGAAAAATGGGTTGGTCACGAGATTTTGATGAGATTCCCAAAATTACTTATATATAAAATAAAATAAAAACCGTCGGTGGAAAAAGACAAACTTAAATACAAATTAAAAAATGGGTATTTAATTACAGTATTTATACCAAAATAAAAATTATGAAAAAAAACAAAAATAGAAAAAGGCCTCCACCTTTCAGGTACAAGCACTTCCACCCACCCTTTATCTCCTCACCTCCCTAAATATACTGTCAAATATTTTTTAATATTATTACCATACACAAATTACAATTTCCAAATTTAATCAAATACCACATTTATTAATATGTACTCACTTTCTTTTTTTTCTATTTTTTTTCCTTTTTTCTCAGTATGAAAAATATTAATGACACGTAGAGAATTGTGAATCCTGCCCAACAGCCCCCAGCATTCTACAAGCATATTCCAACAATTTCCCTGCAAAAAAATAAATAATAAAATAATTAATTAATTAATTAAAATTAATTATAAATAAATAAATAAATAAATATAAATAAATAAATTATCAGAAAATAAAAGGTGGAAAGTATAAGTCAATACACTACAGGCTGGTACCAACAATTGAAGCATTAGAATCCATAATTATTATGAAAGCCACAGCTGGGCTACGCTGGACGCTATTATCCCCTGTGGTCGACTTCACGGAACTTACCGTGAGGGCCCACATTCATCCACTGATTACGTTTACCAAGCCAATGTTGACGGCTCGATCGAGGGTGGTTGTGTGATAATATCTTACCTCCCGTCGTACCGACACAAAACCCCATCTTAATACAGTAATGAATCCAAGCATCCGATGTATTTACTTCGTGTAGGGTTTTCGTGGTCGTACGAATAAAACGATGGATTGCACGAAATTTAATTTAATTTATGGGGTAACATTTCTACCTACTCAAATATAATATCTATACTCTAAGTTAATTTAATTTAATCGTACTAAGCATGCTTTGTAGTAACATTAATGCTAGTCAATAACTAATGTGCCTTAACTAAACTTACAACTTGGTTAAAATTAATTTGTTGGATTAGTGACTTATTAACAACCAATGAAATTTAATTATGTGAGATTCTAATTTGCGTAAAAATTCAGCTAGAATGTGTCGGCAGTTTCACCCGAACCGCCGGGAGAAACCGGGTTACCATCGGAATGACAATCCGGCGACAATTAATTAAGTATAATTGCACGAATTAATTAAATAATTAATTTAAAAAGGATTAAAGGTGGGATTAGGGTACCTCTTCTTGGCTTGGAGACAATCTTAGCTACAGGAGCAGATTTGGGGGCTTTGGATTCCTCCGGCGGGAAGAGAACGCCGTCGATTCCCTGAACGGATATTCTGCCGTCGGTGTAAATGTCAGGGTCGAACAGATAAGCGGATCCCTCTCCATGGCCGAATTTGACGGACCCATCGGCTTCCTCCGCCACCACCTTATGCGGTAATCGGAGAGTGTCGTATTTCACCTTCCCGAATCTCCTCACCGCATTGTACATGCTCTCCTCCGTCTGGTACTCCGGCACCAGATGGTAGTACATGATTTGCTCCGGCGCACCCGGTTCACTCAGCTGATCCGTCGTCAATTTCGCCATCGCCTCATCGTTTGGCGCCAGAACAGTCAGCACGTACCCTTCAGAAACCAATCTACCCATCTCCGTCGCCAGCGACGTCAGATTCACCAATATATCCGCTAATTCATTGTACCCGCCGTAATGCAGTAGGGTCTGGATGAAATCCTTCACCTGACTCTCGCCGTCGAAGTGGTGGTGGGGCCCACCGGGTCCGGGTGCGGGCGCAGGAGCCAGGGACGGCCCTGGTGCCATGGCGTCGAAAATGGGGAGAACCGGGGCGGCGCCGACGGGTACGGGTGGTGCGGGTTTCTTCAGGCGGTGGGTTCGGGGGTCGACTTCCGGTGCGCCCTCCGGCAACACGGCGGAGGTGGCTCTCAGGCTGCGCCTGGCGTTAAACTCCTGTTGGACAGATTTCGGCACCAGTAATCGCTCAATGCCGTGGATGATTCCGTCGGGGCGAACAATATCGTCCGATTTGATAACCCTAGCGGTGCCGACGATTTTCTGTCCATTTTTGTGATGAAGCGGAAGCTTCTCGTCAATGGCGTCGGGGCAAAGGCTAGTGTGGAACACGGGTTTCTTGTTAACCCAACTCTTCGAATCAATGCGTCGAGGAATCATGTGGAAAAGCAGCAGATTCTGAAGAGATTTGAGATTTCGAGGCTCGAGCAAGAATCGCTTGAATTCAGGGTCCAAATCTCTCTCAAGAGCTTCATTCCTGGGGGCAAAAATGGAAATATTGTGGTTGGAAACAGCTTCCTCGAGAGTCTGCAACAGCAGAGCTTTCTCGACGAGCTCGGAGAGCTCAGTGTAGTGGGAATCCAACAAAGCTACGAGGACAGAATTGGAATTAATCTGCGCGCCACCGGATTTGGCGGTGGAATTTTCCGGCAATGCAGAAGCGAGAAAAGTAAGTGAGAGAAGATAGAGAACGCCATAGATCTGAGAATCCATGACGCCTTGAGATTAGCACACTGGAAATGAGTTGATTGTTGCCTTTCCTCCCTGTAAATAGCCTCCCTCTCTCTCTCCCTCGCTTTCCAGCAGAAGAACAGTTTCTCTCTCTTCAGGAGAAGAGAACAGAGCAGAAGAAAATGTTGAGTGGCGTAAAGAGAAGAGAAGTGGGTTAATAGAAAAAGGAGGGGTGTGGGTTGTTTGGAGAAATAAATATTGAAGGTTTACTACTAAAATAGTGAGTTTATGAAAAAAAAAAAAAAGCGGCAGTTCGAACCAATCGAACCGAACCGGAACCGGAGTTTGTTTTCACTGAACCGAAACCATAATTCCGATTCCAAATCAACACTGTCTTTTTTTATTTTATTAAAAATCGAACCATAACAAAAACCGTCCTGAAATCGGTTTGATTCTAATTCTTCATTTTCAATAATTGAAATCAATCACCACTTTTTATTTTGGTTAGGCACTTAAACATCTCTTTTTTATTTCTTTCTAGGAGCTTTTATTAGTCCATCAAGTCGACCACTGCAGTGGTGGCTACGGGTTTCTCTTCTGGTAAAAAGATTTCATTATTATGGTTTAGTTTGGTTTGGTGTATTTATATCACGTCCATTCTCTATTTATTTTATTTAAGATTTTAGAATATTTATGGTATACTCATCATTATAAATTTTAAATATAAGGGTTTATATTAAACATATTTATCAACGACTCCCTAATAGATAAATTATAAAATATTTTATTACTCTTGGAAAGAAAATATATTAATTTTAAAATTAAAATATATTGGATAAAAAATAGCTAAGTGTTATTTTCCTTTATCAAATATATTGAAATATGAATGAATTAGAAAAAATAAATGAAATTGAAGTTGAGATGAAAGTTTTTTTTTTATAGTCTTGATAGAAAGAGCTACTAAATTACTCCCTTGTTCCGTACTTAACAGTATTAATATTGTAGATACATATATCAAGGAAAAGTTATTTTAATCAATTTTATTGATTTTTTAAAATATATTATGATATTTTTAAGTAATAAAAGAAATGTGTTATGTATGTAGTTGTGAATGATGCCTTTAATTTTATATGTTATTGATTTTTTATTTATTTTGTATGATTTAGATAAATGTGAGAGGTAAAAAATATAAAAAGCATTAAAATTAATATGAGATTGAGAGATTATTTATTTTAATTTTAATAAGAAAACTAAGGGTATACATGTGGATATATGGAATATTGAAAACGAAGAAGAATAAATAGGAGTCGGCAATAGTGGAAAGAGGTGGAAATGGAGGGAAGTGAAAAGTGGAGGGAGGGAGGGTGGGGTCCAGACAGCCTGGGAGTGGGGCCCAACGCGACCGTGTCATTGTTCTGCCTATTCTTGAAATGGTGTACCCCACGGGCCCTATCGTCCCTGCCCTAGGGATCGGTGGAGAGGTAAATCGCAGGACGTGCCTCAAGTGGCTTATAGGGAGGGCTCACTGTTAAACTTGTGCTTGCAAGGGGTCAAATCCATGCCAAAGTAAAATAAATTGTACAATAAAAAATGGCTAGTTTGATAAAATTCCTACTAATTATAAACGAAGGAAGAAAAAAAATATTTTAATACATAATAGAGAGTTGTATTAATATGATAGGTGAATTCCATATGATATAGTATTCCTTCATCTCGTTGTATCATATTTTTTAACACGAAGATTAAGGAGCATAATAGTATGAGTAATATTTTTATATGTAATGGGTAAATGTATTAGTAATTTGTGCGAGTCCTACTATGTGAATATATTAATTATTTTGAATGGATTTCATATACTCCCTCCGTCCGCTCGAAATAGGATATTTTTTTTATTTTGGTCGTCCGCTCCAAAGAGGATCATTTCCTTTTTTACACACATGGGACCCACACACACTTATTAATACAACTAAAATATAGGGCTCACACTCCCACTAATATAACTACTCACTACACATTAAATAATAATACTCCTTAATCAACGTGCACAAAAGTAAAAGACCCTCTTTCGGGCGGACGGAGGAAGTACTTAAAAAAGAAATGTGACAACTTTTCTGGGACAACTTAAAAAGGAAAATGTCACAACTTCTATAGGATAGAGGGAGTATTAATTATTTTATATAGATCTTATTTACTAAAATGAGAATGCACATTTTGTATTAAAATAAACAAAAATAGTAAAATGCACTGCTTTTAGTGGGACAGAGAAAATACTTATTAAATTTAGTTAATTGCATTAAAACACACAATTTTTTAAAAAAATTTAATCATAAATATATTTTTATATAAAATATACCCCCTCCGTCTCGTCCTTATGGTTACGTTAGCTTTTTGCATGGGGATTAATTAATATACTCCCTCCGTCTCAGATATTTTTACCAGTTTGTACGGGCACGGAGATTAAGACTTTTTTTTTAATATATAATGTAAGAAAAAGTAGGGATAAATTAGTAATTTAAAAAGAAAAAGTGAATAAAGTTATTGGGAATGATGAATAAAGTGTAAAAAAGTAATTAAAGTTGTTGGGATTGTAAAAAGTATGTAATAAAATAATATGTATTTTTGCCAAAAATGGAATGAGTAAAAATACGTGGGACACCCCAAAATGGAAAGTGAATAAAAATATGTGGGACGGAGGGAGTAGTATTTTAATGTGTATTGAGGTGAGAGAAATAATAATTTAATGTAAAGTGTGTAGGTGTATTTAGACATGTACAAAAAAACCGGAACCGGCGGTTCGAACCGGGGAACCGCCGGTTTTAACCGGAACCGGAACCGCCGGTTCCGGAACCGGCAAAAAAAAAACCGGAATCGGCTAAGGAAGGTTCGGTTCCGGTTCCTCATATTTGCGAAAAAAACGGGCGGTTCCGGTTCCGAACCGGCGGTTCCGGTTCGAACCGCCGGTTTTTTATTTTTTTTTTTAATTTTTTACGCTTAAAATTCAAAAAAAAAAATAAAAAAAATAAAACCGGAACCGGCGGTTCCGGAACCGAACCCTTCGTACCCCGGTTCGGTTCCGGTTCCCCCTATCTTGGAACCGGAATCGCCGGTTCGGAACCGGAACCGGCGGTTCCGAACCGGGGTGCATGTCTAGGTGTATTAGTGGGATGTGTGGGCCCATGGAGAGAGAAGTAATTAATTTGTGTGGGTATCGTATGCTAAAAAAGAAAATGTAACCATTAGGATGGGACGCCCAAAATGGAAATATATAACCAAATGGGACGGAGGGAGTATGATCTTTTCCTTTTGTTTCAATTTAAACATGAATTTTTTTTTATATTTAAACACACGACCTTTTATATTTTTAAAAATTTCATCACGATTTTATTCATCAAATACATATTTTTTATTTAATTATATAATTTTATATTTATAAAATGTGACTAATTTGATTAATAAAAATTAATGAATACCCAAAAAAAGAATTTTATCAATTTGGGGCCTGAAAAATGAAAAAATTATCAATTTGGGGTTTGAATTATGTTTTTTATCCATTAGGGGCCTGAATTATGTGAAACTATCAATTCAGGGCCTGAACTTAGGCCCTAAATTGATAAAATAGAAGATAATATTTGACAAATTCAGGCCTTGGATTGATAGTTTTACACATTTCAGGCCTTGGATTGATAGAAAAAACAATTCAGGCCCCTAATTGATAGTTTACTCATAATTCGGGCCTTGAATTGATAAAACTCCATTATTTAATCAAATTTTTTTTATAATAAATATATGTAATATAATTATATATAGTATAAATTAATAAATATGTGTAATATATTGTTTAGCATATTAAATATACAGTATTAAAAATGCAAACAATTGTGAGAATAGGGTTTACAAGTGAGCTCTATTTTTATCCATTACACTTTAGTACTTCATAAATTACTCTTTAAAATGATAAATTATTACTCTTTTAAATAAAAAAAATTATTCTTAAAATTTTTGCATACCCTAATTTATAAAATACTTTTTAGTGCATGAAAAATTACTTTTAGACAGATTAACTATTACTCTTCTAAATAAAAAATAGGAAAAATAGATTTTTTCGTCCGCTAACTTTCATTCATTTTGAAATGAGTCCATTAACTTTTTTAATTTTGAAATTAGTCCGTTAATTTTATAACAATTTTGAAATTAGTCCATTAACTTCATAAAATTCAATATTTTGGTCCTTTGACCTGCTATGCCAGGTCATTTGAATATTTTCACCCCAATTAATTTATATCATATTTTTATTTAACCAATTTTATCTCACTTTTCATTTTTCACTTCCGTATACCAAACAAACAATATTAATCTCATTACTAAAGTGGAGCAAATTTGACTAAATATTGATACTTCCTCCGTCCGCTCGAAAGAGGGTATTTTTTTCATTTTGATCGTCCGTTCCAAAGAGGGTCACTTCTTTTTTTACATACATGAGATCCACACACACCCACTAATACAATTAAAATATGGGATCCATATTTTCACTAATACAACTACCCACTACACATTAAATAACAATACTTCTTAATCAACGTGCATAAAAGCAAAATGCCCTCTTTCGGGCGGACGGAGAGAGTATAATATAAATTCTTAGTGGATGCTATTTTTTTTAAATAGTATATATATATATATATATATTACATAATTTTAGTATTTTTATTTTTTAGAATAACCTACTAATGACCTGTTGAAACGGACGATTTTGTTGAACTTGGTAAACATGATAGATGATTTTCAAAATTTTCAAATATAATGGACGATTTTCAAAATTCTGCAAATATAATGGACGATTTTCAAAAAGTGAAAAACTTATGGACTAAATTCAAAATTGGGCAAAGTTAGCGGACAAAAAAATCTATTTTCCCTAAAAAATACTATCTTTGTCCCACTGCAAAGTTTATGTTTTGCCATTTAAATTCGTCCAATACAAAGTGCGTATTTTCTTTTTGGCAAAAGCTCCTGCGCCCCCGGGAACACGGAGGGATACTCTGTGTCCCCATGTGAACTCAATTCTCCCCTCTCCAATCCTATTTAAACTTATGTATTGCTAGGGGTTTAAATTGAAAAGGGGCATGGAAATTGCAAAGGCGCACGGAATGTCCTCCGTGTGCCCGGGTGCACAGGAGCCTCACTCTTTCTTTTTTGGTAGATGATATCCAAAAAAAATTATTAATGTATATGCATGGGACTACACTCAATATTAATACAATTACTCATTTTACATTAAAATATTAATATATCATCTCACTGCACATTAAAATATTATTATTATTTTTATCTACTTGCCAAATTCAAACTCCATGTTTTAATGAGACGTAGGGAGTATTACTCTTCAAATAATAGTTTTTAATATTCTAAAGAATTTTATAAAAATAAAATTCATACGTAAACCCAATTCACACCGAACTTACTCTAAAAGAAATTATACTAACAATTTGTTTATAAATTTTATTTTATCACAAACCGCTTTATAATAAATATATGTAAATATTATTTAGCCATGAATTTTTTATATTAAATATACGTAATATATATTACAAAATTTTTTTTAATTTGTGACGGTCATGAAGTCGTTACAATAATGACGATCTTTGTTATGAGAAATTTGAATAATGATGGCTAACTGATAACAGTTGGTTGAATCATAACCAAAACTTGTTGGTGACGGCTTTACTGACAGTATCCATTTGTGACGACTTTTAAGCCGTCATATTTTGATAAAATGACACTGTTTCAACTTATGCCCATTTGTGATGGCTTTTATCTGTTACAAAAGCCATCACAAAATTGGGGGATTTACATAATAGAATCTTCTTTCTTTCCAATGTCACCGATGTATTTTCTCTCAAATTTCTTCCCTCCAATAAATATTCGGCAAAGATACAAGTAATGTGACCTTCACACCGTTCGTGGTCTGAAAGTGCTCTTGATCTTCCACTCTACAAATTTATTCAAACGGAAATGGATCATCTTTAATACAAGAGGTCTATTTACTCTCACTATTCACGTGAACAGTGAAATTAATACAGGGAAGAATCTGGATCCTAGCTATCCAAACCAGTGATTTCAAGAACTAGTTGGACCGGCCGGTTGAACCGGTTCAACCGGGAACTGGCCTCCAAACCGGTTCAAAACCCCAATAAAACTATTTTTTGAATTGAACCGGTCAGAACCGGCCAAAACCGGTTGAACCGATCCAACCAGTTTTTTATTTATTTTATTTTTTTATTTTTTTATTTTTCTTTTTATATTTTATATTTTTATATTATTTAACTTTTTTTTTTATTTATTTTAAAATATAATATATAAATTTTGAATTAAATTATGTAATTTTTCTGGAGTGGTGCACCAAATATATAGTAATTTGAGTATAAATTATGTAATATCCTATTGAGAAAATATATAAAAATTTGTATAAAATATAAATTATAAACTATAAATATTTTATCTAATCATATTTTTATGTAAATTGAATTTTCTACTTATAAAATAATTTTGGTTAGTATAAATTTTTTTAATGAATTTAAATATTATAAAATATAATTAAAAATATGTAAAATTTAATTTTCCGTTGAACCGGTCCGATCGGTTGAACCTCGAACCATTGCATCTACCGGTTCAGCCTCCGGTCCGGTTATGAAAACACTGATCCAAACACATTTAAATTTAAAATCGTTATATTTTCTATTTTTTATTTTTTAAGCATTTCAATCTATTTTTTGTTATAATATTAATGCATGAATATATACATGCTCATGATATAATTAGATGCAATAATGTATACCTATTAGCTCTTAATTAGAAAAAAAAATTACATGTAGAAGTAGTTTTTTATATTTGAAATTAAATACTATATGTTTCTTTTAATATATATGTATAAAACATTGTGAAGTTAAAGTTGTAAGTTAATTTGTATGATTTAAATTACAAATATTACATGCATACACTCATTTGTGTTATAAATTAATATATTTTCGTCATTTAAATATTTACAATCCCTTAAAAAAAATCTACTGGCCAGTGTTATTTAGCCCTATATGGAATTACGAAAGAAGCCTCCCGCATAAGATTCCAAGTCCGTTCAATCAGCAAAAGTGGCAGGTACGGAAAGTGGGTCCACCTAATGACGTCAGCAAGGTAGCTGTCACTTCTCCACGTTGACCTTTTGCTTAACTTCAGCGACATCCATCCCTCTTATTTCCTTTCTACTCCAAGTTTTCAGCTCCGACGACGTCGTAAATAACAGATTTTATCATTTATTTATTTAAAAAAAATAAAATCAAAATTCCCTAAAAGTAGTATTTTCTTAATCTAATTAAAAAAAATATGTGAAGGCCTTTTTTTCATATGGAGGAAATAATATTTATCTTAAAATCTAGTAGTATTAAGTTTTAGGATGTAGTTTGAAATTGAACTCTTATGGTTTATGATGTATTTTGCTTTAGTAATTTATGATTTATTTTATCCGTATGATTGAGTTAAAATCATTTTTGGTCCCATAACTATAAAGAATTTTTTATTCTGTCCCAAAAAAGATAAAATTTCAATTTCATTCTATAACTCTTGAAATTGGCCAATTTTAGTCCCAAAGTCGTCGGAACCCCATATTTTGGCCGAAAATTCACACGTGGGCCATACGCGATCACCAAAATTGGGGCTTTCCGGCAAAGTAATCCTACGTGGCAAATGAGACTAACATGGATAGCTCCCTCCGATGCCTTGCGTGGTGGTCGAAGGCTCACTTACATCATCCCCACCATCAATTCTCGCAGCCTCCCCCAAATATCTCACCATATCCCCATTCCCATTCCTCCAAGGGCTACATTTTATAGAATAGTTAGTGTACTGAGAAGGCCATAAACAGAAGCCATCGTGGACTCGTGGTGCTTGGCGGTCAGAATAATTCTATGAAATACTGATTCCTTGGCCACGCTAACCCACTGAGTTGCATTCAACTCAGCGGGATCAAACACGGATCTGCATTCCCAGTCCCCCACTCTCTTTCGGTGAAAGTGTTGATTCTGAAATGCAAGAAAAGGGCCATTTTGGCGAGTTGCCGTGAGGTTTGGTGAGCTGATGGGATTGGCAGAATTGGGAGTGGCGGCGGAGTTGGCTGCGAAATGAGGTGTGAAAGATGAGTAATGCTGCATATTTTGTCCAGTTGGGCATTTCGAAATTGCCATTTTCTTCGTCATTAGATGTTGTTTCTTTCATCTTCATCATTTTCACTTTGTTTAGTGGTTGCCAGTTGACCAAAGTTGGCTGGGAAACCAGATTATTAATAATAGTACGTTTGAGATTGAAACCAGTTTTGGTACGTACAATAATTTTGCCTTCGACCACCGCGTAGGTCGTCGGAGGGAGCTGTCCATGTTCACGTAAGATTACCTTGCCGGAAAGTCCCAATTTTGGTGACCGCGTACGGCCTACTTGAGAATTTCCAATCAAAAAATAGGGTTCCGGCGACTTTGGGACCAAAATTGGCCAATTTCAGGAGTTACGGGACGAAATTGAATTTTTTATCTTTTATGGGACAGAATAAAAAATTTCTTATATTTATGACACCAAAAATGATTTTAATTCCGTATGATTTATAGTTTGTTTTTAAAATTTAATGATAATTTCTATAATATAAATGCCTTTTTAACTTAAAAAAAAAAAAGGAACCGCTTGTATAGTGCAACTAGTTCCATACTAGTCACTCTTTAAATATTAATTTAGTTTTTTTTTTAACTTTAATTCAGTGTGTAAAAAGATGATGGGGTGGTATACTATAATTTAGTTTTTCTTCTAACATTTTTTTTTCTTCTATGAAATGACATTCTAACCCATCCAAATAATGTGTTTGTGACGAACTCAAGCAACTAAATTATTTAGGAGTATATTTGACTATTTTCATTTGAAAGTTTTAAAAGATTTGAACGCTTTATTAGATATTAGACATACACTTAACACATGTGTCGGTTTATTTATATTTATTTACTTTAATTTAATTTAATTTAATTTAATTTAATTTCTTATATAAAATTTAATTTATTCTAGAGATTATTTTATTTTTAACTAATTAATTTTAATTAATGCATATCCGTACATAAATTCAAGAGAAATCGCAAAAAATGCCCAAATAAAAATTGATATTGAAAAATGCCATACAAGTACAACATACTTCATCCATTTTTTTCTTTATTCCATTTTGGGAGCTGCTAGCCAAAGAGTCTAATTTTATTTTCTACACGCATGAGATCCACACACACCCACTAATACAATTAAAACATGAGACCAACACTTCCACTAATACAACTACACACCAAACATTAAATAATAATATTCTTTAATCTAAATACAAAAGGTTAAAAACCCTCTTCGAATAAGACAGATGGAGTATTTTTTTTTTTGACAAATGTCACTTTTTGATTTTTTTCCTCTTCATCATATAACTAATACATAATTGGATGCGTAGTCATATATATATATCACTACAAAAAAACTATTTTTTACCAACGAAATATTAACTTGGTAAAAGTCTTAATTCCATCGTTAAATTAGCTTATCAATGGATTAGCGACGGAATCCTTTGGCAAAATTCCAATGGTAAAGTGGTGATTGATAAATTTTTAGCAACGAAAAATCAATTTCGTTGGTAAATAATTCCGTTGATAATCCAAATAATTCCGTTGGTGATTTATATAATGATTCCATTGGTAATTCGTTGGTAATTACTAATTGATCGAATTCCGTTGCTAAAATAGAAAATAAATCCGTTAGCATTCCGTTGCTAAAACAAAAATGTCATTTTTATTGTTAATTCATTGGTAATTACCAACGAATTGAATTTCGTTCGTAAATTCGATTGCTAAAAAATACTTTTTTTGTAGTGTATAGTCGCACGAAGTGTCTCACATATGTTAATTAATAATAAATAAAGCGTGTGTATGATCACACATATAATTGTGTGTAGCATTGCATGGAAAAAATTGTGTGTGAAGTTGCATGCATGATTGCATGAGAAATTGCATGAATTTTTTTTTTGGGTCGCAAAAGTATCGTATAAAAATTGTATATGTGATCACCAATCTAGTTGCAGACATAGAAGATCACAAATTAAAGTTAATTTTATAAAAAAAAAATTAAAATGACATTTTTCCGAAATTATTATAACGAATACATTTTTCTTAAATAAAATATTAAAGTGTCATTTGTAATGTTTTCTTATATTCTATCCGCATGCAATCAAATCAAATAAATTGATTGAGAGAACTTCATAATAGAGTTGATTTAAGTTGAATCATGTATAAAGTTGAATAATAAAATTAAATTAATTGATTACTTTCTAATTAATTCTTTCTCTTATAAATTATTATAAAATTTCAAAGGGTGTTTCTTAGTGCGTGAATGTTGTGTTTGGTTGGCATCACATTACCTCCTAAAATGGACATCCCTCCTAACTGTAAGCTTTTGACATCTTATTTTCTAATTAATTTTTAATTACTTTTGTTTTTATTTAAAAGTATTTAATTTTGTCCTGTGTATTGGAGATGCGATTGAGATACGGGCCACGTACTAATTGCAATTTGGGCCTTTATATTTAATGTTTATACATTTAATTAATTTATTAATGGAAACAAACAATAAAATAATAAATTACATGGTGGATCGTGAGGAATTTGTGATGATCGATAAGTGGAGTAATAATTAATTAATTTAAACAATCCCAATACTACTTAATGACAAAAATGTGTCTTTTTTTGTAAGGTTTTTTTTTTCCCTCAAATTTCTTTGTTTATATATATATATATATATATATATATATATATATATATATATATATATATATATATATAATATTTATTAATAGTTGAGGTATGTTTTTTAAAATATAATAAATAATATATTAAATTATTACTAATTAGGTGTAACATTTACATCACAAGTTATTAATCATATATTTAAGAATCTGTGCACTTAGACAATCTTAATATTTAGATTAACTTTTAATATAATATACACCATTAAATATAATAATATAATAATTATTTTTTAAAAAAAATTTACCAACTAAGATATTCCAATTATATTATTAAGGGAAAGAGTTGATATATATTGTAAATATGGTATATTGTTTCTTGATTGCGAATTTATCGCAATCTGTTGTAGTCCTTTCTATACTTAGCATTGTAATCATTTGTATATAAGATACTTTTCTCCTCATCACAAATTAGTGATGATCGGATATTAATCCTTACGTGGTGTAGGCACCTGAATTTTATTGCCTATTAAATAAAATATGTGGCAAAATAATGCAATAATTATCAATTAATTATTTATTTATTAAGAAATTTAAATAAATTAATTCCTAAAATAAATGAGTAAATAATTGATAATTAAGCCTTATCCAGTCCAGCAGGCTTAATTAAAGGAAAAAAGCCCAACATATCTTTTAAAGGAGAAAATATCTCTCAAGTGGTTATTTTCTCTACATATAAATAAGGGCTTTCAGTCCTCATTCCAGACACCAAAAACATCTGAAGACGCGCTTCTGAAGAGATCAAGAATACGAGCAGTGCTCCCTTGAGATCTTCAAGCATCTTCAAGTCAAGACTTAAGATCTTCAAGCATCTTCAAGTCAAGACTTAAGATCTTCAAGCATCTTCAAGTCAAGACTTAAGATCTTCAAGCATCTTCAAGTCAAGAACGGTCTGCGATCAGAGATCAAGATTCTAAGCCCCTCCGATCCGGCGTTCTTCCATCCAACCGCCTCCGATCAGAGATCAAGATTCTACCGATCCGGCGTTCTTCCATCCAACCTCCTCCGATCAGAGATCAAGATTCTAAGCCCCTCCGATCCGGCGTTCTTCCATCCAACCGCCTCCGATCAGAGATCAAGGTTCTAAGCCCCTCCGATCCGGCGTTCTTCATATCAAATTCATCCAGCAGTCTCCGTGAAGTCAACGTTCTACCAAATTGAACAGCATTCTTCACAACAAATCTTCAAGTCAACGTTTTATCCGAACAAAGGCTCGACGCCTCCGGATAAATATTTTAAAGCTTCAAGTCAACCCCGAGCACGGACAAGCTTCATCCGAAGATCCGGCTCAGAAAGTTGAAGAAGTCAAGAAATCAACTCAAGAGATGAATCAGAGGATAAATAGAAGTTGTTTACTTAAATTCTCAACTTCAATCCATCTTGGATTATCATTGTAAATATCTTTTGTGTTTATTATTTTAATAAATACAAATTTTGTTGTTACAAATTTTGGCACGCCCAGGGACAGTTTCGACCTCTCATCTCTTCTCTTTAAAAGTTCAAAGATACAAAGTATGGCTCATCTCAGAATTGCAATAAGAAGGTCTCCTGTCTTAAAGCCTTCAGAGTTGCAGACTGTGAAGATTCAAAGGACAACTCCAATCAAGATTGCAATAAGAAGATCTACTGCCTCAAAGCTTTCAGAGTTGCAGGCTAAAGATGTCGAAGTCGTTACAAGAAGTATATCTGAAGGTTCCTCTATGACAAACCTTGTGGAGGAGATCTTTCTCGATAAGCCAATGCACAACGACAAAGATAGTGAAGGTGACTCTAACATCCAAACTCTTCAATCCATAGAAAATTCAGCGTATGACTCACCCATAGCCTCTGCCATGGCAACAAATGCTTCGTCTGTCGAAGAACAACTGGCAAGTTTGACTCAGTCCGTTGCTGCACTCACTAAACAAAGCCAAGAACAAGGTCTATTGATATCCAAATTGATGGAAAAGATGGAGATGGCACAGACAAGCCATGCAGATGATAAGCAAGTTGAAGGTAAAGACGAGGAGGAAGACTCTTCGAAACATCATCTTTCTGAAAAGAAGCCAGTTGAAGAACATATATAAATTTCTGCTGACGGAATGCTCCCTATGAACCAATTGAAGAGCATCGTACTAGAGACAATAAAAGACAAATTTAAAGAAAGCTCAAATTCTTCTGTTGCCTATAAAAAGCCATATACAAAGAGAGTTGACAGTTTGAAGATGCCAATTGACTACCAACCTCCTAACTTTCAACAATTCGATGGCAGAGGCAATCCAAGGCAACATATAGCGCATTTCGTCGAGACATGCAACGATGCTGGAACCTTTGATGATCATATGCTCAAACAATTTGTCCGCTCGCTGAAAGGAAATGCCTTTGATTGGTATATCGGATTGGAAGCTAACTCCATCGACAGTTGGGGGCAAATGGAAAAAGAGTTTCTCAATAGCTTCTACAGTACTCGAAGGACTGTTAGTATGATCGAATTGACTAACACTTACCAGTGGAAAGAAGAGCCAGTAATCGATTATATTAATCGATGGAGAAATCTAAGCTTGAATTGCAAAGATCAATTGTCTGAAGTCTCTGCCATCAATATTTGCATTCAAGGGATGCAATGGAGTCTGCGATACATCCTTCAAGGGATTCAACCAAAGACTTTTGAAGAACTAGCTACAAGAGCTCATGATATGGAGTTAAGTATGACATCAAGTCATTTCGAATTGCCAAGCAACAACTCTTATGAATTTGAAGACATTTCACTTGATGAACCTCTCGAGGAAGAATCACAGTCAAAGAAGCCAGTGTCAATAAAGATTCAAAGAAATGAAGTTAAAGCAAGAGAAAGTAATGCACCCAATGATTGGGGGCAATGAACTATTAACAAAGTCAATGTTCCTTGACACGAGCTAAAACTGTTGGCATTACGCTCCTTGATACGAGCTTAAACTATCTAAAAAATCTCCAAATATTATGCTCCTTTGATACGAGCCTAAACTATCAAACTCAAATCAAATCTCCTTGAGAAGAGACAAAACTCTCTATATGTTATGCTCCTAGATACGAGCTATCTAACTCAAATCAAATCTCCTTGTGAAGAGACGAAACTCTCTATATTTTACACTCCTTGATATGAGTATAAACTGTTTAACTCAAATCAAATCTCCTTGAGAAGAGACGAAACTCTCTATACTCCTTGATATGAGTATAAATTGTCAGCAAAATTCAAGCTCAAGACTCCTCGAGAAGAGTATAAACTGTCTACAAATTCAAATTGAAGACTCCTTGACATGAGTATAAATTGTCAGCAAATTCAAGTTCAAAGCTCTTTAACGCACGAGCATAAACTGCATGTTACTCCTGGCCCGCACGAGTATAAACTGTGTACGGCACCCCCTATTCAAACCAAATCATGTCCCTTTGAACTACGTTATGACTTGATTCTCTGTGAAGAGGTACGTAGGCAACTTAGCACTCTGCTAAGTTCAGTCATAATTCAGGCTATTCGTATCAAGGTGCTAAGGCAAGCAATAAAATTCAGTCATGTTGATCAATAATGGAGTGTCGCAATTTGTTCACTTCAACACAAAGGCATTCGTGAACAAAATGCGAGGGGGCATTTGTAGGCACCTGAATTTTATTGCCTATTAAATAAAATATGTGGCAAAATAATGCAATAATTATCAATTAATTATTTATTTATTAAGAAATTTAAATAAATTAATTCCTAAAATAAATGAGTAAATAATTGATAATTAAGCCTTATCCAGTCCAGCAGGATTAATTAAAGGAAAAAAGCCCAACATATCTTTTAAAGGAGAAAATATCTCTCAAGTGGTTATTTTCTCTACATATAAATAAGGGCCTTCAGTCCTCATTCCAGACACCAAAAACATCTGAAGACGCGCTTCTGAAGAGATCAAGAATACGAGCAGTGCTCCCTTGAGATCTTCAAGCATCTTCAAGTCAAGACTTAAGATCTTCAAGCATCTTCAAGTCAAGACTTAAGATCTTCAAGCATCTTCAAGTCAAGAACGGTCTGCGATCAGAGATCAAGATTCTAAGCCCCTCCGATTCGGCGTTCTTCCATCCAACCGCCTCCGATCAGAGATCAAGATTCTAAGCCCCTCCGATCCGGCGTTCTTCCATCCAACCGCCTCCGATCAGAGATCAAGGTTCTAAGCCCCTCCGATCCGGCGTTCTTCATATCAAATTTATCCAGCAGTCTCCGTGAAGTCAACGTTCTACCAAATTGTACAGCATTCTTCACAAAAAATCTTCAAGTCAACGTTTTATCCGAACAAAGGCTCGTCGCCTCCGGATAAATATTTTAAAGCTTCAAGTCAACCCCGAGCACGGACAAGCTTCATCCGAAGATCCGGCTCAGAAAGTTGAAGAAGTCAAGAAATCAACTCAAGAGAATAATCAGAGGATAAATAGAAGCTGTTTACTTAAATTCTCAACTTCAATCCATCTTGGATTATCATTGTAAATATCTTTTGTGTTTATTATTTTAATAAATATAAATTTTGTTGTTACACATGGTATCAGCTTAAAGGATCGAAACCCTAATTTTCTCTCCAACCCTACCTCTTTCTCTCGTTCCTGCTTCCTTCGTCCTCTTTTCTTTCTCTAATCATGATGTCACTGATCTCCTCCTCTGCGCAGACTACTGCCATGATTAATTTGGTCCAGATCAAACTATCCTCCTCCACTTACCTCATGTGGCGCCGCCAGTTCCTTTCCATGGCAGCCACTTTTGAGTTCTCTGATGTTGTCGATGGAACTGCCACTGCTCCGGACAAGACCATCTGCAGCGACGATGGTGATGACATCCCCAATCCTCTCTACTCAGCGTGGCATCTCCAAGAACAAAAATTGCTGGGAGTGCTGTACGCCACGCTTGAACCTGAGGCGATGGCAGAGGTGCTGGACTGCATCACACTCCGATCGGCCTGGCTAGCTCTGGAGTCCGCGTTCGCCCATGCCTCTGCTTCACGCGCGAACCAACTCAAAGAGGAACTCCTCTCTTTGAGGCGTGCGGATCAGCCGGTCGCTGAGTATGGTAGGCGATTTAAGGCTATTTGCGATCAGCTTTCGGCGATTCAACGTCCAATTGATGAAAGCGAAAAGAGCCATTGGTTTCTTCGTGGGCTTGGTCCCACTTTCTCTAATTTTACTGATACAAGACTGTCGATGGTTCCTGTCCCAGCTTTTCGTGAACTTCTTCACTAGGCAGTGCAGTTTGAGCACATGAATCGTGCAATGGAGGGCTCTCCTGCTCCAGCCATGGCCTTCGTTGCCTCTCCCCATGATTCTGCAGCCGGTCGTGGCTCGTCTCAGCAGCAGCATCGGGGCGGTGGTCACTCGGACGGTCAAGCTCGTGGTGCTGGTGGACGGCACGGTGGTCGTCGCCCCTTTACTCCTCGGTGCCAGATTTGCCATGGAGATCATTATGCGGATCGCTGCCCACGATTTCTGGAGCTACAACGTGTCGCTGGTTCTGCTGGTGCGGCTGGAGGCGTGCATCAGCATGCTAATCACCTGGCTCATGCTTTTTCGGCAGCCTGTAATGTGGCCGAGCCGGCCAACTCGTCGGACTGGTACATCGACTCTGGTGCATCGGCTCACATGACCAATCAGCCTGCTCAATTAGATTCTCTTGCTCCCTATTCCGGTAAGGCTTCGGTTGTTGTTGGCAGTGGTGATAATATCTCTATTTCTCATATTGGTTCTGGTCGCATATGTCATAATCTTGATCTGTTGGATGTATTGGTTGTTCCAAGCCTTACTAAAAATTTGGTTTCCATCAGTAAATTGACGTCAGATTCCAACGTTGAAGTTTTATTTACTAATAAATGTTTTAAAATTCAGAATCGGTTGACAAAGTGTGAGAATGGTCTATATGTACTAGACAGGTGTGATAAAAACTCGGCTCTGCTTGCTGCTTTGCATCCTACTGCTTTAATAGCTAGCTTTGATCTGTGGCACTTACGCCTTGGACATGTGTCTTTTTGTACAATTTCATTGTTAAATAAATAGGGACATTTAAATATTACATCTTTGTTGCCTAGTCCTACTCTTTGCTCGCCTTGCCAATTGGCGAAGAGCAAGAAGTTACCATTTAATTTAAATGAAAAACGTGCTTCTTCCGTCCTTGATTTGGTGCATTGTGATTTATGGGGACCATCACCTGTTACATCTTCGGGTGGTTATCGTTATTATGCTTTATTTGTGGATGATTTCTCTCGTTTTTCTTGGCTCTATCCTCTGCGTGCCAAGTCAGACTTTTATGATATTTTGGTTCGTTTCCACACTTTTGTTTGTACGCAATTTACTCGTGCTGTGAAAGTATTTCAATCTGATGGGGGCACAGAATTTGTAAACAAACGGGTGTCTGATTTTATGATGAGCCATGGAATTTTTCACAGGATCTCCTGTCCATATACTCCACAACAAAACGGTCGAGCTGAGAGAAAACATCGCCACATCACTGAGACTGGTCTCTCCATGCTGTTTCATGCCTCTGCTCCAACACAGTTATGGTTTGAGGCTTTCACCACTGCAGTTTATGTCGTCTATCGGCTTCCGTCCTCCACATTGGACAATAAGTCTCCATATGAGTTGTTATATCACTCTGCTCCGAATTATGCTATTTTTAAACCCTTTGGATGCCGTGTTTTTCCTTTTCTCCGTGACTATGCAGAGAAAAAGATGTCTCCTCGCAGTCGTCCATGTATCTTTGTGGGTTATAGCAGCTCTTGATTAGCCATAATATAGTGGGCATGACCAATTAAAGAAATTATCGAACCACAGGGAGGAAGGTACTAGAGTTTAAGCGATCTCGTATTTGTCATAGTTTTATAGAGATGATCAAGAAGGGAAGATAATCAAGAAATTACAATAAAATAAATGGATAGATAAATGGGAGATGGATGAATGAGCCAAGTAGATAGAGATGAGACTAGCAATACTTAAAGCATGGAAAATCTAGGTATCATGTATCAAATTCATATGTGACATGGATTGAAGACTAAAGGCCAACACTAAGATCACCTAAACTCCCTCTCGGAATGAATAGGATATGGATATCAAGTAGCTTAATGGATTGGTTTTCACTTAAACAATTCCAACTAGGTACTAAGCTTAAATGAGAGTCCCTTCACACAATTAATCAATCTATCGATCAAACTAATCAAATGTCCTACCAAAGGGTTCTAAACTATGAAGGATTTCTCAATCTCTTCACAATTTATAATGCATATGAGGTGTTTGATGTAATGATTCACTCAATTATCCTAAGCATATCATTGATTTCTCAATCTAATCACATATTTAGAACAACTAAACACACAAATCATCAATACAAATCAAGCAATTAATAATCAATGATAGAAAATCATAGATCCAATCAACATATGAATTTAAATACACAAATCACCAAAATTATCCAACACAATTCATATTGCTAATCTCACAAGGTAGATTAGCCTCTCATGGTCACAAGGAATCCAACATAGACATTAAAATCCTTACAAAACATGATAAACAATAGGTTTCAATACAAAGTGTAGATAAAACTCCCTTGGATGTCTCCAATGGTGATTTTCTTCTTCCCCTTGCAATTCACCTCTCTTCCTTGCTTCTCTAGCTACTTGGATGAAGGATTTGAGGGTTGGATAAAGGTAGATCCAAAGGATGAAGAATGGATGAAGGTGAAGGTGAAAAATGGAGGAAAATGTGTGTGAGGTGTGTGTGGAAGAGTGGATTTCGGATCTTTTCTCACATATTGAAGTATTGGGTATTTATACCCCTTGGGAGGCTTCTAGAAGGATTCTAATTTTTTATCCAGGATTTTACACAGCACGAGTCGTGCTCTGCCACACGGCCATAAGGTGGCCGTGTCGTGTGAACTGATGCTCCCGCACGGCCTTTTCTTACAGGGCTGTGTTGATGACACGGCTCGTGCTACCAACACGACTCGTGCGACTAGACACGGTCTTAAGTTGCCCGTGTTGAACGAATTGGTGTCGCTGTACGGCCACCTCTTACAGGGCCGCATTGGCTACACGGCCCGTGTTGGTGCTGGCTCCTGTATTTCTTCACTGTTTTGGCTCGTTCTCCCTCGTTTCAACTTCGAATTGAGATCCGCTTTTCCTACGTCTTTCTTATCATATCTAGCATCAAATAAAAAGTGAAAATTATAGGTTTAAGCTCATTCACACACATTTCCATAAAAACACAAAACACAACCAAATAACACATAAAATACGGATAAAAATATACGAAAACTCACATAAAAAGATACTAAAATCTAGGTGAAAATATCACTCATCAGCTCTCATAAGGGGTTTCGATGCTTCGATCCTACTTTCGCGCGCATTTACATTACTCGCCATGCACAGTTTGATAACAAACTTATCTTTTCTCTGGGACTGGTTCTGCTACTGCTCATAATTTACCTATTTCTAGTTTCTTGGAGCCTCGCTCGGTGACAGTTGCTCCTATATCTGACAACACCTCATCTCTACAATCCATGCATCGCCACCTTCATCTGGAACCAGAAGACATTCCGGATCCTCCCCAACCTGTGGAACCACCGTTGCCACCTACACTAGCACCGGCTGCAGTTGATGATCTTCCACAACCTGCTCCTGCTCAGGATGTTGAGCCGGAACCAGTAATACATCCCATTCCACCACCGCCGCTGGCACTACGTCTGTCCACTCATCGGATGGTTACTCGGTCTCAGTCGGGTATTTTTAAACTAAAGTACCCTGTTGATCTTGCTTCCACAGTACTGCTTGCCTCTCTGGCCAGTGCTTCTGAACCTCGTGGTTTCAAATCTGCCTCTAAATATCCTCACTGGATGGCTGCCATGTAAGAAGAAATTGATGCGCTTATGCTTAACCTAACCTGGGATTTGGTGCCACCTCCGTCCAACACCAACATTGTTGGCTCCAAATGGGTGTTCCGCACGAAGTATCGGTCTGATGGTTCTATTGAGCGCCACAAGGCTCGCCTTATAGCTCAGGGGTTTACTCAGGTTCAGGGGTCGGATTTTCATCACACATTCAGCCCGGTTGTCAAAGCTGCCACTGTTCGCACTATTTTGGCTCTGGCTGTGCTCCATAAATGGCCTCTTCATCAGTTGGATGTCAAAAATACTTTCCTTAATGTGATTCTGACAAAGCCTGTATACATGGCTCAACCACCGGGCTTTGTTGATCCGCGTAATCCGTCTTATGTTTGTCGCCTGAAGAAGACACTTTATGGCCTTCGTCAAGCCCCTCTGGCATGGTTTCAAAGATTCAGCACTTATCTGAAGGCACTGGGCTTCCTGCAGGCTCAGTCCGATTCATCATTATTTTTTCTTTGGAGGGGTGACTCACTTCTGTATCTACTCTTGTATGTGGACGACATCATCCTCACAGGGAATGATTCCCGTCTCCTTCGGCAGTTCATCGAGCGCACAAATGCGGAGTTCGCTATCAAAGATCTTGGCTCATTGACATATTTTTTGGGACTTGAGGTCTCCCCCTCTCCTGATGGTTTTTTTGTTGGTCAGTCTAAATATGCCCTTGATATTCTGGACCGAGCGGCCATGGTTGATTGCAAGCCTGTCGCTACTCCTCTCGCCGCCGAAACTACACTACAAAGTACTGGATCAGCCTTTAATGATCCCACTCTTTATCGATCTTTGGTGGGGGCCCTGCAATATCTGACTATCACTAGGCCTGATCTCTCTTTTGCTGTTAATACAGTTAGTCAGTTTCTACACTCCCCCACTGAAGATTATTTCCTAGCTGTTAAACGTATCCTTCGCTATGTGAAGGGTACGCTTCATTTTGGTCTTCGCTTTACACATCGGCCTGACAAATCGATTGTGGGATACTCGGATGCTGATTGGGCTAGGTGCATTGAGACTCGTCGCTCAACCTATGAATACTCTATTTTTTTGGGTGGTAATCTGGTTTCATGGAGTGCCAAAAAGCAACCGACTGTGACTCGGTCTAGCTGTGAATCTGAGTATCGAGCTTTGGCCAATGCTGGTTCAGAAATTGTTTGGTTGCGTAATCTACTCACTGAACTTCATCAGTCGTCTGATACAGCGCCAACTCTCCTCTGCGACAACAAGAGTGCCATTTTTCTCAGCCAAAATCCAATCGCTCACAAACGTGCTAAGCATATTGATATTGATTGTCACTTCATTCGTGAGCTGGTTTCTTCGGGGCAGTTACATACTCAGTTCGTACCTTCTCATCTTCAGTTGGCTGACATCTTCACCAAGGCATTACCTCGTCTGGCCTTTGAGCTCTTACGGTCCAAGCTTTGCGTTTGCTTACATCCCACGCGACACTTGACGGGGGTATTAAGGGAAAGAGTTGACATATATTGTAAATATGGTATATTGTTTCTTGATTGCGAATTTATCGCAATCTGTTGTGGTCCTTTCTATACTTAGCATTGTAATCATTTGTATATAAGAGACTTTTTTCCTCATTACAAATCAGTGATGATCGGATATTAATCCTTACATATATACTATCATTTTAAAAGATTATTAGTTTGATTGTCGGGCAACATCAATAGTTAGATATTCAAAGTAGTCTCAATTCGAATTTATAAACATAATTGAGGCATTAATTGGTGATGTAATATGTCAACTTCTATTTAAAAAAATAAATAAAATTAGTGTCCTAAATTATAAGATGTAAACGCAGTAAAGATTTTTTTGTTAAGAATCCAAATTATATTAGCTGTATAGTTTTATTTTTTTTCAATTAGGTTGTAGTTTCAAACATTAAATTTATTTTATAATTTGATGTTTTTAATTAAGTTAAATGTTAATTGACAATAAACATTACGAAAGACAATATAACTACAAAATTGAACCTTTTTTTATTAAAATAATACTTCATTGCTTAAGATTTTAACTAGTAATTATAAAAAAAAATTACTAAAATAATTTGTTTCAATAATTGTTTTTATTTTTATTTTTAAAGAGCTTTTCAATAACTATATTACTATAAACTATTATTACTGTTAAGTTCGAATCTAAGATCAAAATACAAATACATATATAAATTTAATTTAATAAATCATAAATCAGTTGTGCCTATGTTTGAATGTAGATTGGTTGTATGGCACCGCACCCTTGAGGATTACTATTTATAATATCAGAAGTTATTCTATAGAATAAATAAGGGAACTCTACTCGATAGATTTCATACATTTTGTTCATTATTTTAAAGGGTAACTCTTCATACTAGAGAGAGATCCTGCAGTGTAATCAATTCCATCCTCATTTTTGAGTTTAATTGAAAAATATAAAAATAGAATTATAAAATCTTACAGCTAATGTTAAATTACTCTCGCAGTGGAATCAATTCCATCCTCATTTTTATGTTGAGTTTAATTGAAATATAAAAATAAAATTACAAAATCTTACAACTAATGTTAAAATAATGTTGAAGCTTAGAATAAAATATACTCTCAGTCTCCCATTCAAAGAGTCACTATTTTTATCTTGGGCATTCCATTCAAAGAGTCCCCTTTTCTTTTATACACATATGAGATTCATACACATCCACTAATACAATTAAAATATGAACTCACACTCCCACTAATACAACTACCCACTACAAATTATACATAATAATGCTCTTTAATCCACGTGAAAAAGAAAAAAAAACAATTTTTTTTGCATGATAGGGGGAGTAAATACTAATAATGAAAGAGTAAATTAATACAATCTTATTATTATACTACGTACCACAGATAAATTTAGTGCTAAAAACATGAAAAATATGGTGTGAACAAAATTTCCTGGAAGGTACGGTCCTTGGGTGCTGTCGGTGCCAAATGCAGCTTAAAATTATGTATGTAATATTAAACGGAAAATGTGTCCCATTTGATTGATTCCCATTAATTCTATTCACTTCATTATTAGGTTTTTAATTTAATTTATCTCATGTTTCAATACCCACCAATAAATTCTTCATATTTTTAACGACACATACCCCATTCTTTACTTAATGTACCCATAATTTTTCAATTTAAAATATCTTAATATAATACGACCAAAATGCCCTTTATTCGTAGGAGAGAAATATACTACATCCATTCCACCTAAAGAGTTCATTTTTCCATTTTGGGCGTCTCATCCAAAGAGTCTCCTTTCATTTTTACACATATGGGACTCACACCCCCACTAATACAATTAAAATATGAAGTTTACACTCCCACTAATACAACTACCTACTACACATTAAATAATATTAATACTCCTTAATCCACATGCAAAAAGAAAAACAACCTTAGTGTGGAACGGAAGGAGTAATAACTAATATCCAACTCTAGTACAGGAGGGAGATTTTTTTATTTTATTTTACTTGAATCATGTATCTTTGTGAAATGTTTTAGTTAAAATTTAGATGAGCATATCCAAGTTCCAACTCCACTACAGAAGGGAGATTTTAAAAAAAATAAAAAAATAAATAGATTTTATTATTATTTAGAGTACTTTGGCATGAGGGATTTGAAGAGGTGAAAAATTCAAAGCACATGTTTGAATGCAATACCAAAAATTCAACGTATCTAATCATACATTTTAATCAATAAATAAATGCATTAAATCTAATTTATTAATTTATAAAATTAAATTTGAAACTACTCAAAATTTTAAAAAACACACACTACTCCAAATTTCCCAGTTAAAAAAAAAAATCGAGAAAATCTTGTCCAAGACCGTTCTTTCAAAATTAATTTCATGAGAATAATAAAAAGTAATGTATTTTTAATAAATGATATACTCATTGAGATATCTATTTCTTTGAGAAATAAAATAACATGATTATATATGCTGAGCGTACATATGGTTAAAATTAAAATAAGGCAAAAGCTCCTGTGCGCCCGGGGACACGGAAAGATGCTCCGTGTCCCCGTGTGAACACAGTCTCTCCTCCAATCATATTTAAACCTATGTATTGCTAGGGGTTTAAATTGTAAAGGGGCATGAAAATTGTAAAGGCGCACGGAATTTGCTCCGTGCGCCCGGGTACACAGGAGCCTCACTTACTCTTTATGTCTTTTGAAAGCGTTTGGATTGGAGCTTTTAACCTATAACTTTTAAACTAATATATTACAAACACTTTTATAACATCGTCTCAAGTAAAACTTTTATGAGACGGATAAAATTTTGACATTTTAATAAACTATAATAATTAAATTGATGAAAAATAATAATAGTGTAGTAAATTATTTCATGAGCGACAAATAGGGCTGTTAAACGAGCCGAGCGAGCCCGAGTATCACATACTCGAGCTCGGCTCGAGTAGTTATCGAGCCGAGCTCGAGCTCGCCTCGAATAGAAAACGAGCTTATCACGAGCTCGAGCTCGGTTCGACTCGTCAAGCAAAATGAGTCAAGTTTTTCGAGCCTTACTGAGCCTTATCGAGCCCTAATTTTATTAATTTATTGTTATATTTAATAATAATTAATATAATATAATTAAATAATATTTATTATTAATAATATTAATTTATTATTATTTTATTATTGTCGAGCTTTATCGAGCCGAGCCGAACTCGGCTCGTTAACGAAACGAGCATAAAATGAGCTCGAACTCGAGTAAGCACAAGCCAGCCGTGCTCAAGCTTTAACGAGCCAAGCCGAGCTTTCGAACTACTCGTTTGGTTTAACAGCTATAGCGACAAACACTCAAGAGATCACCTCACATAAAACTTCCGTGAGACAAACAAAACATTATAATATTTTAATTTTAATAAAATGTAATATTCAAATTGATGAAAAATAATAATAGTGCACCAAATTATTTAATGAGCATTATCATTTTTAATAAAACATGATATTTATTTAAGAAAATATAAAAACATGTTCTCATGCAAGTGTTGTCATTTCAGCATTACTCAAACTTTATCTAAATTCGATATATCTCAAAAGTTTGAATTTCAATTTCTAAATCCTTGTAAAACAATAAAACTTTAACAATACTCACTTGACAAATTACAAAAACATTTATCATAACACCAAATAATGCAATCAAAGGAAAAAAAAAAAACCAAAATTCAATGCAATCAATGGTGTACAGACTACAGAGGATCCAACACCATCTTCTATTCCAACAATCGGATTGCTGTGAAATGTATTTCAATAATCTTCGAGTAATTTTAATACATTTGACAACAATCCAACTATTAGAATAAAAAGATTTGAAATATAAGAGTAGACAGACAGTCACACCAATTATCTCACGGATACACAAACTCGTACAAAATACCCGTATATTCAGCAAGCAATGCTAGAATCTGATGTCATAAGGTTTATGCATCATTCGACATGTAAAGAAAAAGGCAAGCATACATCTTATGCTATTTCAGTCAAAGTCTACCTGTGAAGGTTTTGAGTGATAGATCCATGTCTGGATTGGCAGGGTGATAAAATTATGCAATGAAATATGATTTACGACCTTTTTTTTTCCCATGAAAGTTGTTCATGTTCCTCATTTATTGGGATTGAAGAACGAGTACAGCTCTCTCTAGCATTACTCACACTAAAGCGCTAAGATCTCGTCCTCAGCATGTCATATTTGGAGAAGAGAATCATATGCCTGAAAATTATGGAAATAATTGATACATTTACGATGATAAAACAGATTGCAGAACAAAACCAAGGCAAAAGACTTCAGTAAGCAAAGTAAAACTCAGAGCACTTCTTCGAGGAACTTCAGGAAAAGAAAAGCACCAAGTGTTAGGAAACGGGCCCTTGACCAAGCCTGTCTAGCCCACCTAGCCTGGGCGGCCCCCATGGCGGCCCTAGGACGCTGCGGGTCGCTGCCCCGGCCCGCCCCTAACAAGGCTTGCAGGCCATGCAACCCCAACCCTCAGGCAAAGGGGTTGTAAGTCCATCTGCCTGCAGGATGTTGCCAGGGGGAATCGAACCCCTGACAGATCAACTGGTGGTATAAGGAGACATAAGTACTCCTTTATACCTAAAGGTCAGGGGTTCGATTCCCCCTGGCAACATCCTGCAGGCAGATGGACTTACAACCCCTTTGCCTGAGGGTTGGGGTGCATGGCCTGCAGGCCTTGTTAGGGGCGGGGCGGGCCGGGGCAGCGACCCGCAGCGTCCTAGGGCCGCCATGGGGGCCGCCCAGGCTAGGTGGGCTAGGTGGGCTTGGTCAAGGGCCCGCTTCCTAACAATAAAAGTGGGTCGCTGAGGGTCGCTGCCCCGGCCCGCCCCTAACAAGGCCTGCAGGCCATGCAACCCAACCCTCAGGCAAAGGGGTTGTAAGTCCATCTGCCTGCAGGATGTTGCCAGGGGGAATCGAACCCCTGACCTTTTAGGTATAAAGGAGTACTGGTCGCTGTCCCGGCCCGCCCCTAACAAGGCCTGCAGGCCATGCACCCCAACCCTCAGGCAAAGGGGTTGTAAGTCCATCTGCCTGCAGGATGTTGCCAGGGGAATCGAACCCCTGACCTTTAGGTATAAAGGAGTACTTATGTCTCCTTATACCTTTAGGTATAAAGGAGTACTTATGTCTCCTTATACCACCAGTTGATCTGCAGATCAACTGGTGGTATAAGGAGACATAAGTACTCCTTTATACCTAAAGGTCAGGGGTTCGATTCCCCCTGGCAACATCCTGCAGGCAGATGGACTTACAACCCCTTTGCCTGAGGGTTGGGGTGCATGGCCTGCAGGCCTTGTTAGGGGCGGGCCGGGGCAGCGACCCGCAGCGTTCTAGGGCCGCCATGGGGGCGGGCCGGGGCAGCGACCCGCAGCGTTCTAGGGCTGCCTGAGGGTTGGGGTGCATGGCCTGCAGGCCTTGTTAGGGGCGGGCCGGGGCAGCGACCCGCAGCGTTCTAGGGCCGCCATGGGGGCGGGATGGCCTGCAGGCCTTGTTAGGGGCGGGCCGGGGCAGCGACCCGCAGCGTTCTAGGGCCGCCATGGGGGCGGGCCGGGGCAGCGACCCGCAGCGTTCTAGGGCCGCCATGGGGGCCGCCCAGGTTAGGTGGGCTAGGTAGGCTTGGTCAAGGGCCCGCTTCCTAACACCAAGCATGTGTGAATAATCATTGATATACAAAAATTAGATCGCAATCAACTGTTGCTGGCGTGGATAGTACTGAAGCAAGTAGAAACACTTACAACAATCTGTTGGAAAAATCTTTATGCACACAACGATTTTACAAGTTCTCTTCAATCTTATTTCCATTTATCTATTATGCTTTACCATGTAAATTAAACAGGTGTAACTACCTTAGGGTTTGCATGAAGTTAAGATATTTGAAAACCATATATTTGTACGGATCCAAAATTTTAAGGCAAAGTTATGTACACAGTGAGAGTGGGTGTATTATTCATACACTCCTGTCAATCTTGAAATTAATTGAGATTTGCCATTAGAGTTTAACATTTTGTTCTTAGGGTTTAGTGCTTTGCCCTTAGGCCTCATTGTTTTTTCAAATTAATTTCAAATGGACCAGGGTGTACATGTAAACCCAGGTATATAATACAAACTCCAATATTAATTACCAAACCATATCAGAGATACAAACGTACCAGACAAAAGAAGTGTACAGAAAATATTCGTGAGCAGTATGTGAAAATGAAAATTGTGATAAAGGGGTATCTTCTTACAGCTAAAACATTTATCCCAAAAATTTTCGACATATTCAGACTAAATAGAATAATGAAATTGCGTACATCATTACTAAATAACCATAAAAGATGAAATAATTTTATGAATTATCAACTTAACAAATTTATGATGAATTATGTGGCTTCTCATTCATAGTTTCTTAACCTAAGGTTTATAATTGTATCTAAGCTTATTACATACAAGTTCTTACTTTGACAAAACTGATTAACCACATTATGATAGTTAGACTTAATTTTTGTTCTAAAATTTTAATCATTATTTTATAAATTATCTTTGTTGAATTAGAATATATTACTAACCAATAAAAATATGCTTGGACTTAATTATTTATGCAAAGATTTTAAATCTTATAACTTTAATTAATTAATAATATTTGAAACATTAATAACTTAATTTTAATACATATATCTTAGTTCAGTATGTTACATCACAGTTTACCAAGGTTTACAGCTCCTGAGACATATCTGGAACCAGATACTTTGTAACTTCTTTTGATGTGAACCAATTGAAAACCACATATGTTAAATGGGGGTAAATAATGATTATGACAGCTAGTCACTAGATAATCACTTCCATGCAATAGCTTGTATATTAGATTGAATAAGCTCTAATATCTTACTTATTAAGTAGTAAGGGTCCAATTAAAGAACTAAAAAGCACTAAGTTTCCCAAATCTAACAAGTCTGATTAAAATTTTAAAACCACAGTGAAAGTTCACATTCAACATACGTTTCAAAGAGTAAAACAGTACCACTGATGTGTGGAAGAGATTTATTGATTTAGATATCATACAATGAAGTAATTATAAAACTTTAATACAATTGCCAAAGCAATTTCATGAGAGAGAAATAGGAAGAACGTAACTAAAGATGGTCACTAAAATCTATTTAGTCATTAGTTAAATTTCATGCCATCATTGAGGAGCTTCCAGTAGCAAATAAGAACATAGCATATTCAAAAAGGAGGATAAAACTCTGCAGAAAGTGGCCGTCATTCACAGGATAACTGATTGATCATCTCAATTCATCAGGGTTTATAAGGAAAGCTCACTTCATCAATTGATAAAAATTACATTATTTTTCTGAAGGGTGAGCGAGGGCAAGAGTGGATATTGTTTTAACTACTCAAAGAGGAAGAGTTATCATCAATGTTAAGTATAAAATCTATACAAGAAGACTTAACTAATATATCTAAAGTTTCTTCTATTTCCTGTTGTCGATTTATACAAGGGTGGGTCAGCATCCAAATCTCCCCATTCAGAGTACAAAATATAAGCTCAAGTTCAACCCGGAAAAATAACGCACCCAAACATGAATTAAGAATATAATGCAGCCAAATCTTTTAATACTTGTGTAACATATTTCTCCCAATCAAGTTATTGAATGGGCGTATAGATGAGAAACTCCTTCTAGTGCCTTGGGCCTGTGTTCACTTGTATCATCCTAATTGTACTCTCTCACATCTAAATTTCGTTGTTAATTTGGTTCAAGAATCCTATCGTTTATAAAGAAGGAAGAATGTATTTGAAACTTTCCAATACAAGAATTAAGGTCATTATTAGTTATTTATAGTTTCTCAACACTAGTTAGATAAGTGAAATTACAAGAAGAAAATCAACAATAAGCAGTCAATGTTGGTGAAGTATAAAAAAAGTGGACATTGGGAAGATATAAAACAGAAAGGCACCTTTACCCAGGTCAAGCATGAAAAAAATGAGAAAAAGAAAAAGGAAGTAAAGATGCATCAAAAAGACCAACTACTACATAAACAACTAGATAACTCACCTTCAAAGATGAAATGCTGAGGAAGGATGCCCTTCTTAACTAGTATCTATAAAACTTTAACTTGAAATGGAACTTTCAGTGAAAGAAGCTGGCACATCATCAGGAGTATCCCTATTGTTGTGGCTTAGTCTAGAGACCGAAGAATTTTCTGCATTGTTTGCTATTGGAACACAACCAGCCCTATTGTTATCTCTACATTCAAGGCGCTCCATCATGCGAGATACAGTAGAAATTCCAGCATTTACCTCCCTCCTGACTTCAGAACCAATATCAGCCATGGACGAGCTACGAGAAAACAGCTTCTCCTTCAATTCTTTTGTACTCTTTGCGATTGACTCTTTGTATCTTAACATAATTGAAAAGAGAAAATTCAGAAAAGCACAACAATGACAACGCATGCAGAAGAAAAGAAGTATTATCAAACCAACTCATACTTCATTGACATTGAACTGAATCGAGATTTCCAGGTATCCGAGAGAGACTGGAACTCAGATGGCCCTGCTCGGTCTTGATTTGGCAAGGAAGACTGAGTCAAATAGCTTCTGAAAATGGACAAATCTAACTTAGCCAATAGTTAACAAAAGAAAAGTCACTTAAAATGAATAAACCATACTAATACCATAACAGAGGAATTATGAAAGCTTTAAAGCTAAAACTACCTATTATCATTCAATAACCCACGGCCAGAAGTTGGGGTTACTGAAGATCTGGATGATGAAGCTGGAATATGATTACTCTGAGCAGAAGCTGTTGGTATTTGTCGTGTGACAATATTATTTACAGATGCTTGCGGAATTGATAGATTATTTTCGTAAGCTGAAGCTGGCTCAGTTTCTTCTCCACCAGCAACAGTAGAAGATCCAGATGGATGAGCTGAAAACATTACGTACTGTGTACGAGCATGAGCAGATGAACGACTCCTTGGGCTTTCCCTCCGAGCAACTCGATGTGTTCTTCCCATGGCAGCAGCAGCAGCCAAATGTTGGATAATCCTTTCCTCAAGTTCAGTACTCTCCACACCCGCTGGTAACTGCATAAGGCCACAGAACACATGAAACACAACAGAACATAAAGAATGGAGCAATTAAATGGCAAATTTAAAGGTTAACAAAAGAGATTGCCAACAGACATGTTGCAATTCAAAATCCCCAAGGGTGGGATGACGAAATATGGTGGCATTTCTTGAAGGTGTGAACCTGAAACTTCTCTCATGTTCTACAGCCTCGAGCAATTCTTGACTGCCAATATAATAAAACACAACTTAGATCAACACAGATAAAATAAACAACATACTAAAATGGAGTAAAATTAGGGGGAAAATAAAGATTAGATATAAACCTTGCAGGATCTTTCAGACTGATATTTTGCCAACACATTGGACAACTGGAGCTTCTTTGGCACCTGCCTCACAATTGATTAGTTTTTCCACATTTTCCTCACAGACTACTTCCAAATCAGTTAGATGAGTTTTTCTAACTCTTTGCCCTGCCATGCTAATCATTCTGATTGCAAGTTCACAATTTTTTTCCCCTAGTGTTCGTAATGTATCACTGAGCAAGAGGATATGCAAACTGAAAAGTTATGATACAGAAACTTGAAAAGAAGACAACAATTATTAAATGATCCTCACCTGGTAGGAAGAAACACAGGCGATAGGTAATTTGAAAAACAGCTGGCAATGAAGCAGTACCCACCACCCCCACCCCCCACCACCCACGCACACACACACAAGTTATGATGCATAATGTCTTGAATTGAAGGCAAAAATTATTCAAAGAGGCTATAGGTAATAAACAGGTCAAGCTTCAATATGATGCAGTACAACCCCCCACCCCCCCAATATGTGCACTCTTGCACTCTCTCTCTCTCTCTCTCTCTCTCTCTCTCTCTATATATATATATATATATATATATATATATGTATCCCTCTGTTTACGTGTAACTTACAGAAATAGCTTCTGGAATCCATCCAGACCAAGTAATGTGCTCATATACCCACTACATTGGTTTTTCATTCAGCCAACAGAGGTGTTATCATATGGATGCAAATCAAAGGTCACTAATAATGGGGAAAAAAAATTCTGCTTCATAATTTCTCACAATCTCTTCACGCAGTTCAGATTCCTTATTCCATTATGGTATTTCACTTCATCTTTCAACATATGCTTTTATTAAAATACCATACCCTAAAAATCATAATTAAACCCTTGGATGCTTGATTTCAATCAAGGGAAGTAATGCAAAAATATATCAGGTCCTGCTTATAAATGTCAAGTCCTCTCTGTGTCAATCTTGTATCATTGGTAGCATAACTAACATGGCTTTCTTACATTAGAATTTTGATACTCCATATAAGAAGACTTAAATTTCCTCTCCTCACTCTATGCTCTGGAAGGAAAATTACCTTAACTAGTATAGATGGAAGCAAAATACTATAACAAGCTGACCTATAATCATCACAAAAGCTCAATTGCTTTATAGCAAAAAAATCAGCAAAATCACAATCCTCAAATTCAAATGCTATCACGCATACCATTCAAGAATGCACTGAAGGTGGAAGTCATGCTTGCAGCTAGTCACCTACATGAAGATATTACAAACGGTTTCAGTAATTGTAAAAGGTAGCACAAATGTCAATCCGAAATAGAACCTGCAATGAAACAATAAATTTCACTTCACCGTGGACGGATCACTATCAGAAAACTCCTCAAGACATATGCTACAAGCATCATCACAGGACTCCTGTATTCCTCCTTCTACAAAAGCCGCGGCTGAAGACATATGACACTCAGAGCTCTTTGCCTCATCCATTCTCGTATCTTTAAGCAATACACACAGAAGACGAAACAAGCTAGTTACATTCATTCCATTGCTTTTTATATTATTTAAAAAGAGAAAGAAAAAAAAAACACACACACACACACAACATCTAGAAAGAAAAAAAATTATAGGAAAACACACAAACGATGGGCATAATTCTCTGCAATTATCATATACATAATCTAAAATGGGGAAACAGGGGAATTGATGGTCTCCGATATCAGTTATTTGCATCAAGGGAAAAAAAAATTGCAATTCTGAAATCAAATTAAGAAGCACATTCGTGAAACCAACCGCAATTCTTAACATGAACCAACATTTCATTATCAGAAACCAAACATACACGATCCAGATCCGGTAAAAAAACTCGTGATTATTACGATTCCGTAAATCAAACCCTTTACCTCCAAAAACCATAAAAAGAAGAGAAACTTTCCAGAAGGTCAAAAACTGGAAGAGAATCCCATGAAATTCGGCGATTGATTTCCCCTCCGACGCAAAATATAAACGCAGAGGTCACATTCAGGAAACCTCAACGCAATTGAGAGAGGGATGGAGAGAGAGAGAGGGAGTAGGTGAAGAGTAGAAGGTGGATATGGAGGTCACGTAGTCGTGGGTAGGACTTTATTACATTCAAAGATGGAATATTAAAGTGAGGAAATATAAGTGGTGGTTTGGTTTTGGTGGTACAAATCCAATACCATTTCGCCATATCCAACTATTGGGTCTAATTTTCTAAGTGTTATACCTTTTGTTAAATACACACCTTAAATATTACTCCATTCGTCCTGAAAAACTTTTCACGTTTACTGTTCCACGTTGTTTAAGAAAAGTTGCACTTTTTGACTAATTTTATTGACTTTGGAAGGTATTGTAGTATTTTTAGGTAATAAAAAAGTATAAAGTAATGATATATGTGTGTGAAAAAGGAGTGACAAATTTGAAATTAAAATAACTTTTGAGGTTGTTGAATAAAGTAGTGTTCCACTGCTAGTCATGCTTGGCAAGTTCTATCTCCTTCCCATATTCAGGACAGTGTGTATGGTCGAGAGGAATATAGGAAAATTATTGTGCACAAACTTGTGGTCAGTAGACTTGAATCAAGTATACAAGTTTTGTCTATTGTTGGGTACGGGGAATTGGGAAGACCACTCGGGTGTTGTTAGTCTATAACGATAGTCGGGTGTGTTCTTGTTTTAATTTAAGACTCTATTAATGTTTTTTTATCTTTTTGATAAGGTTGGAATTGCTAAGCAAATTATTCACAAGTAGGAAAGATGAAAGCTACTTATTCGAATTTGGATTCGGTTATACAGCATCTAAGAGATTGTATCTTGGAGAAAATTTTTCTTCTTGTCTATGGATTGAAGACTACTCCGAATGGAAGGTCTTCGGATAATCCATGATGTCCGACGGGTTGGTAGCAGAATGGCAGGGTTTTGGTGACAACCCAATGCAATAAAACTAATTTTGGAATTTTGAAGGGTGTGTATTTAATAAAATTTTAAATTAAAAAATTAAAATGTTAACGTGTTCACGTGAAACTTTTGTTCGTGATCACCTGTATAATTTCATTCGTGAACATGATAAACAAACACAACACAATCCTAAAATAACAAAATATTCATCAACTACTAATAAAAATATTTTTTTATTGTTTCATAAAAACAAGGAAATTTAACATGTATAAATACTTTCAATATTTTTTTAATATTATATTTATTTATATTATAAAGAATAATAATAAATTATATATATAGCTTGTTCACGAACACGCTAAATGAACATTAAACGAGCTTGTTTATGAGCTTTTAACAAACGAGTTATGTAATGCTCAAATTTTATTCGTTTACATAACGAGATTAATCGAACTAACACAAACAAAGCTTTTGACGAACCGATCGAGTCACGAGCTATTCGTCGCACGCTCTATTCGCTTACACCCCTACTTGGTGCTGTAAGGTTTGAGACTTCATGGGTAGATCTTTATTTTATTGTCGTCCAAGGGATGTTAAACAGTGAAATCCTAACCCATTAAGTTAACGTTAAATGGTGAAATCCTAACCCATTAAGTTAGTCCTAACGGGCGGGGATGAATATCTACTAATAGAGGTCTCTCTTTAAAAAGCTCTCCAAATATGATGTTGATATGAATGTAAATATTTAAACTTCAATTCTAGAGGCTTTCATGGAAGAGGGTAGTAGTAGGGTGTGAGAATTTTTGGTAAGTATTCAATGTGAGATAGTTTGGTTCATGTAGTAGTAGAGTGAGAGGAATTTGTGGTAATATTTAATGTGAGACAATTTGCTTCATGGGCCAAAAAGGGAGAAAAACGAGCTTTAATTTTTTACTCCACTTCATGGGTTTGAGGTAGAATGACCCATGAGTAAGAATGGGCTTTGGTTGCACCAATTAAGTGGAGAATGGACTTAAAAGCACTAATGGGCTCGTTTTTGCTTATTTTAACTCCGAATCAAGTGTCGTTTTCTCCCACGTCTTCCTCTTCACTTCTAGAATCTATTTTGCTTCAAAATCACCAATTTTCTGCAATAATTAACAAAATACCTCTTTCCAAATAATCAAGCAATTAGTAGTATTTTCATAAAAACCATGCTTAATTATTGAAATAAAGCCATAAAATTGATCAAAATTTTGAGTGAATTTAACGCCAATCAACGGGCTAAATGGGCTTCGAGTTAAACGGGTTTGTTTAAACGGGCTACTAAAAAATGAATCTAACCTTAACTCTAACAGGTTTTGGGCTACACGGGCCGAACTTGTGGGCTGTGCAATAAAAAATTTTAAATTAAATTTTGTTATAATTAATACTCCCTCCGTCCCGGGTATTTTTACCCATTTGTACGGGCACGGAGATTGAGACATGTTATTTTTTTAATATATAATGTAAGAAAAAGTAGGAATAAATTAGTAATTTAAAAAGAAAAAATAAATAAAGTTGTTGGAAATGATGAATAAAGTGTAAAAAAATAATTAAAGTTGTTGGGATTGTAAAAAGTAGTTAATAAAATATTATGTATTTTTACCATAAATGGAATGGGTAAAAATACGTGAGACACCCCAAAATGAAAAGTGGGTAAAAATATGTATAATGAAGGGAGTACAATAAATTCAAAATTAGCTCATACATTATTTAGAATTTGAGAGAATTAAAATTAGCACGTGAAAAATATTGTAATTTGTAATTATAAGCTCATACTACTTATTAATTTTAATTTGTAATTTGTCGTATTATCCAATTCACCTAATTTATTTTAAAATTTATTTATTATTTAAAAATGCAAAACTATCAAAATCATCAAAGAAAGAAAAAATCTCAATATTGAAAATAAAGAAATACTACAAGTATTAAAACGGGATGAAAAAAAGTACACTTATTCTAATGAATTATTCAAAATAATTCATATTTCATTCTACATTATACCAAAAAATAAATTTTCTTAAATTATGGTATCATACATCTATAAAACATCTATAAAGGGGCAAGGAAGTATAAAACTTCACATAACTCATTTTATTATATTATTATTAAATTAAAAATACACTGTATTTAAAAAAAATTATACAGTGCAAGTATATATATACATATAAAATTTAAAAATAAGTACTCTTGTGTTTCCACAGGTGGAAATACAATAAAAAAGAATAAACACATCCAATTTTCTTACAAGTTAATTCTCAACAAATCAAACAACAATCTACTATACATTTTGCCAATAAGAACATCAGTTGCATGAATTAAACAATATATACACAAGGAAGCCAGGGATCTCCCGCCACCGCCGCGGCGGCGGCGATTAACCCTACACACAAAATGCACCACCAACTAGTTGAACCCCCTAAGGTTCCTACATTGCAAAATCCCTTTGTACATAACTTGCCAATTTTCAGGCATACTCTCCAAATTCTCATCATTAACATACCGGTGCGGCGGCCCCGCCACCACCGTCGCAATATATTTCTTCCGACAACCGCCGTGATCAGCCGTCGACACAACAACCACGTCGTCGGAGAATCTCACCTTCTTTCTTGGCTCTTCTTTCACCCTCCCTAAACATTTTTTTAATGCAAATTAATTAAAGACAAATTAAATTAAAGAAATTAATATAAAAAAAAAATCACCTTTAGAATTCCTGATTTCACATTCCATCTTATCAAGGAAATTAGAAAGTAGTCTTTTGTGAAGATGCATGGCAAGAAAAGCCACACTTCCAGAAACTGCAAAAACTGCCATAAAACCTGTTCCTAAAGAATTATCCATTTTTTTATTTATTATAATTTTTAATTAATTTTTTTGGCTAAGATAAAAACCATTTCCTAGATTTGAAGAGTCTGATGAGAACAAAAGGAGGTTGCATTTGCAATGAGAGAATGTAAAAAGATGAAGAATCTGCAAGGAAAAAATAAATAAATTTTCACAATTTATTCTTTCCTTTATAATTTTGTGTCAAATGCCAATAATGGATTAAGGCAAATGACTAATCAATGAGCTTGAAACCTTACAAAAAAGGGTGAAAAAACATGTTTAATTTTTGGTTGCATCAAATAAAGAAAAGGGTGGATAATGAGAGAAGTTCGGAAAAAAGATTTGTTTTTGGTTCAACTATATTTTCTTATGGTCAGAAAATCTGGGGGGAAAATTAGAGTTGGAGATTTTTTTATTATTTTATTTTTAAAAATTTATATTAGCAAAAACAGAAATGGCAGAGAAATTCAACTATAAAAATTTAAGGCATATAAAAAATGTGCACACAGACGCTAATACCCTAACTAATCTATATATCTATATATATATATAAAAAGCACGTAGGATCAAATTAAGTTTTCCCACTCAAATTTGGTCAAAATCTCTCCATAATATCTTTTCAATTTCTCGATTCTCATTTCTCCTCAATTTTTCTCATCTCAATTATATTGGTTTTCCTTTTTAATGTATGATTTAAAAATAGTATTAATTTTAGGATAATTTATTTCAAACATCAATTATTTAATTATTTAAAATCTATCACATTTTTTAATTCTAATAATTTTATGTTTAATAAAATAATTAAAATTAAAGATATTTTTTATATGCTTTTTTTTATCAAGTAACATGTTAAAATTTGTTTCTTGAGTTAATTATTGAAAAAATTTGGGTTGTATTTGAAAATAATATTGAGTAATTAAAACCATTATTTGAAATTGTTTATACGTTAACATATGATTATGTAATGAAATATAAATATTGATAAATTTTTTAAAAATGTTGGTTTCTTATAATTACATTAATTTGTTGTACACAAAAAACGAATAAGGGTCGTATAACATCGATTCAACTAAATACTATTTAATTCATTACATATAAAGAACTAAACTAAATATACATACCATCACAATATAAAACGAGTGAGGCTCCTGTGCACCCCGGCGCACGGAGCACATTCCGTGCGCCTTTGCAATTTACATGCCCCTTTGCAATTTAAATTCCTAGCATTACATAAGTTTAAATAAAATTGGAGGGGGAGGGTTGTGTTCACATGGGGACACGGAGTATCCCTCCGTGTCCCCGGGGGCGCAGGAGCTTTTGCCATATAAAACCTCATACATATGTATTTCCTTCGTCCCATTCTAATAGTTATATTTGTTTGTGGATGAATCATATTGAGATATTTTAATTACTTAATTGTGTGGGTCTCATAGAAAAAAAATTGTGGGTCTCATAGAAAAAAAATCAACCATCAATTATTTAAAATCTATCACATTTTTTAATTCTAATAATTTTATATTCAACAAAATAATTAAAATTAAAGATATTTTTTATATGTTTTTTTTTATCAATTAACATGTTAAAAATTTGTTTCTTGAGTTAATTATTAAAAAAAATTGGGTTGTATTTGAAAATAATGTTAAGTAATTAAAATCATTATTTGAAATTGTTTATACGGTAATATATGATTATGTAATGAAATATAAATATTAATAAAAATTTTAAAAATGTTAGTTTTTTATAGTTACATTAATTTGTTGTACACAAAAAACGAATAATGGTCGTATAACATCGATTCAACTAAATACTAAAGAACTAAACTAAATATACACACCATCACAATATAAAACGAGTGAGGCTCCTGTGCACCATGGCGCAAGGAGCACATTCCGTGCGCCTTTGCAATTTACATGCCCATTTGCAATTTAAACCCCTAGCATTACATAAGTTTAAATAAAATTGGAGGGGGAGGGTTGTGTTCACATGGGGACACGGAATATGCCTCCGTGTCCCCGGAGGCGCATGAGCTTTTGCCATATAAAACCTCATACATATGTATTTCCTTCGTCCCATTCTAATAGTTATATTTATTTGTGGATGAGTCATATTGAGATATTTTAATTACTTAATTATGTGGGTCTCATAGAAAAAAATCAACCATCAATTATTTAATTATTTAAAATCTATCACATTTTTTAATTCTAATAATTTCATGTTCAACAAAATAATTAAAATTAAAGATATTTTTTATATGCTTTTTTTATCAATTAACATGTTAAAAATTTATTTTTTGAGTTAATTATTGAAAAAATTTGGGCTGTATTTGAAAATAATGTTGAGTAATTAAAATCATTATTTGAAATTGTTTATACGTTAACATGTGATTATGTAATGAAATATATATATTAATAAAAATTTTAAAATATTAGTTTTTTATAATTATATTAATTTGTTGTACACAAAAAACGAATAAGTGTCGTATAACATCGATTCAACTAAATATTATTTAATTCATTACATATAAAAAACTAAACTAAATATACATACAATCACAATATAAAACATCATACATATGTATTTCCTTCGTCCCATTCTAATAGTTATATTTGTTTGTGGATGAGTCATATTGAGATATTTTAATTACTTAATTGTGTGGGTCTCATATAAAAAAAATATAATCGTTAAAATAAAACACCCAATTTAAAAATATTTAATTATTAAAATAGGATGTAGGGAATACGTAATTATATGTGTTTATGTGTCCACGATATATATATATATATATATATTTACTATTATAAAAAATCTATATTTATATAATTTTATTTTTTAAAATCTATCCCCGTGCAACGCACGTGTTAAAGTGCTTGTTAAATATAATACAATATATGGCATAACAATTATATTCTTAATTTTTAAAATAATAGTTAATTTTAATTAGTTATATATTAATACTTTTGATATTATAATTGACCATTTTAATAAAAATATTAAAATATATTTCTTTTAGACCAACTCAAAATTTGAATTAATTCTTCATAAAGATTGAGGCAACGTTGCAAAATTATATGCCCATTGAAATTATGAGTAGTGCACCAGTGAATCTGGATAATTGTAACCGTTAAATCAATTTATAATTCAATCTCCATTATTAAATAAATAAAATAATTAATTAAAAAAAAACTACCCACACTCCATTTTAACATATAAACTAAAATTATGAGTAGTGCACTAGTGCATCTGGATAATTGTATCCATTAAATCAATTTATAATTCAATCTCCATCATTAAATAAATAAATAAATTAATTAAAAAAAAACTACACACACCCCATTTTAACGTATAAACTAAGGAGTGCACCAGGTGTACTCAAAATCAACCTGAAATTATACTATACTTATACTAGCTAGTTAATATTTTATAGTCATATGGCAATGACTAGGGTGGGTAAGATCCACCAAATTGAATTGGTGGAACCTCATTACTTCATTCACCTTCAATGTGTGTTTTACTATTTCATTTAATTTTGTTTTTTCTGTACAGTTTGCTGTTTGTATTTTTTTTCTATTTTTTTATATTTAATTTTAGGGATATAATTATAATTTCACCTTTATAGTTTAGGGTATATTTCACCCCTAGAGTTTAAGGTATAATTGTAATTTCACCATTGTAGTTTAGGGTATACTTTATCCAAAGGGTTTAAGGTTTAGGGTATAATTGTAATTTTACCCTTGTGATTTAGGGTATATTTTATTTCTAAGATTTAAGGTTTATGGTATAATTGTAATTTTACACTTGTGGTTTAGGGTGTATTTTACTTTTAGGGTTTATGATTTTAAGGTATAATGATCTTCTAAATATAATAAAATTAAAAAAAAATTAAAAAAATAATATTAATTGTAAGGGACCACATATTAATTAATTACTTTAATTTGAAAGAGGTAGGGACCAAAGGTTCCACCCAATTTGCTCTCATTAATAATACTTTGTAGACTAAGTTCAAATCAGATCAAAATAAAGTTATTGTCTTAGAAATTGATGGAAGAAGTAAATTGTAGTATAATTTATAATAAAGAAAACTCATTATTTAACACCAGTTGCAGAAGTCAAATTCATGTTAAACACTGGATTCGCTATAGACTCGATTGAAAGATATTTCAATTACTCTTTTTAAAAAATTTATCATTAAGCTAAAAAAAGCAACACATAATTAAGGTAGTGTCTTTATTGGTGAACTCTCAAAAGTTGGTATATTAATTTACATTTAATGGTTTTGTTTTGCAATTAACTTTCGTCTAGAAAATCTAATGTGATTGTCCGGAAAGCTGATACAAATATTGACCCAAAACATAATAATAGTCAATCCAAAGTTGCTAATTAAGAATTATGCATTGTGCATACCCACCTAACTCCCCAATCTCTATCCTTAATCTATGGCTTTTACAATAAACATATACTATATATTAAAGGAGGGTTTTTGATTTATTATATGGCATCATGTGAGTAATTTAGGTGATGTGTCATTTTTATAGATTTTTGAATTTTTTAATAATAAACTTGCTTAGGAAGGAAGATAATGTAGTTACTTTATTTTAAATAACCAATCAAAATATTTCATTTTTCTTTATCTTATTTAAAAATTTATCTAAAACTTTAAGTGTTTTAAATTTTTTATTTTTAAATAGAATTTATATAAAATTATATCAAATTAATTGTCTTTTCATGATCTTTAATTTGACATCCATATTACTAATAATATATGATTGGAGAAATAGATTTTTAAATTTAATAACAATTTTTATATTGTAAAATATTCTTTAATAAAATATATAAATAAATAAAATATTTTTAGAAGAGTAAGAAATTATTTAATAGATTTAATCTATTTATCCTTAGAATTTTAAGTTTAATAAATTTAGTTTATTATAGAATTCTAAATGAGGAATTTCATGAAAAAATAAATCTTAGTTTAATATTAATTAATTTTCATAATTTTTTTATTGTTAATTATTTATTTTATATTTATTTTATTATTTTTAATAATTAATTTTAATTATACAATAATTTATAATTATTATATACATTTATTGATTTTATTTATTAAATGATAATAGTTAGGGATGATAATGAAATGGGCATTTTAAGTATCTATTCTATCCAAATCTTAATAGGACACGTATGGGTAATTGTAAACGGGTTTGAGACGGATACAAATAGTTGTGAAAATCACATTAGGGTTTGGAACGAGTACGGATAATACCGCAATACCCTCGGGTACTATAAAAAAAGATATTAAACCAATGATTGTGTTATTTTATGAACAACTTATGGTATAAATGACAGTGATAACAATTTATATCGAAATTAATAATATTTTATGGCGAAAGTGATAAGTATTATAAAAAGTGTAAAATGATTTCACGTGAAGCAGTTTCATGCCAGACCTATCATATTACATATTAATGAATAAAAGAATTTATAAAGTTTGTTAATAATTTTTTTCCAGATTTTTACTTAATTTTTTAATAAATTACTGAATATAAAAAAATATATACAAATGTATATACCCTAAACTCTAAAACCCTAAACCCTAAATTTAGGGTTTATGGTTTTAGAGTTTAGGGTTTAGGGTTCTTAATAAATATTAAGAAATACATATATACATTAGTATTGAATAAAATTAATATAGATGGGTGTACGCGTGTATTCGAATGCATGAGATAATTCATTATTATTTTAAATATTCGTTTTGTCATTTTGATCTTTCCCATTACAAAGTACTATTAATTTCTTTTTATATAAATGAGATATATATACAAAATTATATTAAAGATATGGGTGCACAACATGTCCCGAGAACACACAAATTTTTGCCTTATTATAATCCTTATTCTACCAATAAAGTTAGATATTTTCATTAGTTTACTATCACTTTCCTATATAAAAGTTATCACTTTCTCACCGTTTCACATAAGCCCTTATGTGAGACGGTCTCACGCAAGTCTTTGTCTTTTATTAATATAAATTATAACTTTTAATATTTTTCAATTTCATTAATATGTTTTAAAAATAATATTTTAATAATCCCGCGTAACGTGTTACGCGGGTTTCGTACTAGTATACATAATATAATAATGCATCATGATTAAAGTAGTTCTGAGAAATTAAATAAAAAAGAAAAAAAAAAAAAAAAAGAAGGAAGAACTCATAAGAGACAAGAAAACAATGTCAATGGTTTCAAACTTCTCCAGAATCATCAAACACAACATCTTATTTTACAAGACAACACTTATCGGTATACATTTATACATACCATCATAACAACCTAAATAAACGGGCCGACATGAGTCAATCCGTCGGCCCGTTTATTTAGGCCATCGTTATGGAAAACATAGGGGTGGGGGAAGTCAGGAAGAGAAGTAAAAGATGGGCAGAAGAAGGAAGTGGAGGCAGAGGAAGCAGGCGGTGGAGCAGCTGAGGAACACAAGGCCGTACACCACTGATCTGGTGGCCATTCCACTGAGTTGACTCGGCTCGATGGGAATTGGATGAATAATAGTGATTAATTTATAGAGAAATTAATTTGAGAAGGAGCAGTTAATGAGAGTGGAAGATGATGGAAGAGGTTTGAATTTTGGACGTATAATAGGGGAAGGAAAGGGGATTGGATAAGAAGCCCTTTTACTTATTGTGATGATAAAATGATAAATAAACAAACAATTCATTCTGGACAACACTGCTCTGCCTCGTGTCACTTCTGGATTTAATGCAGACTATTCTACTCTTTTCATTTTGGCTAATTCTTCTATCCAATTGGGTGTTATGGTGCATCCACTATCAGAAATATATACAATTATGAACAAAAACATAGAATACTTATTAACAAAAATGTATACTCCTTGTTAGTGAATTTTAATTTTTTTAATAAAAAATTAAGTGTAAAAAATATACAATTATTAAGAAACATGTATTATACACCATTAATAAAAAATTATACACATATGAGTACTAGTTTTTTAATGAAAAATTGAATATAAACAAACTAAGAAATATTTTTTTTAATGAAAAATCAAATGTAAACAAATTAAGAAACATGCATATAATATATGAATAAAAAATTATATACATATGGTGCACACTTGCACCCGAGTGCACCGGATACTACTTCTTCTGTCCCAGAGGACGTATTTTTATTTTTTTATTTTTTTTCACATAGATTAAGATATATAATACTAACACTACAAATAAACTATTTTTAGCAATGAAATTTACCCATGAAATTCAATTCGTTGGTAATTACCAACGGAATAGCAACAAACATCATCTAAAAGCTTAAGCTAGTAGAGAGATGTATCATTTAGAGAGATGTATCGTTTAATACTTAATCAAATTACTCTAACACGCCCCCTTACATGCAGACGAGGAAATTTTTCCCCAATCCTTGCATGTGCAAATTTTTTCTCATAAATGGGTGGCGGTGAGGTTCGAACACTGGACCTTTGTTAATCATGTGCTTTGATACCATGTTAAATGACCACCTCATCTAAAAGCTTAAGTAGAGAGATGTATCGTTTAATACTTAATCAAATTACTCTAACAATGATATTTTTCGTTTAGCAATGATATGCCAACGGATTTATTCTCTATTTTACCAACGAAATTCAATGCGTTGGTAAATTACCAACAGATTACCAACGGAATCATTATATAATTACCAACAGAATTATTAGCAACGGATTACCAACGAAATTGAATTTTTGTTGCTAAAAATTTACAAACCACCACTTGATCAACGGAAATTTACCAACAGATTTCGTTGTTTATCCGTTGGTAAACTAATTTAACAATAAAATTGAGGCTTTTACCAACGGAATATTCCGTTGATAAAAAATATTTTTTTTTTGTAATGTAATGTGTAGATGAGAAAAAAGACATAATATTTTAATGTATAGTGATAATGTGTATTAGTGTGGTGGTGAGTCCCCGGCCATGAAGATATATTAATTGTTATGTGTGAGTCTCATTTACTATAAAAGAAAATGCATGCATTGGGACGAACGAAAATGACAAATGCACTCCTTATGGTTAGACGAAAGGAGTACTTAATTGATAAAAAATAATAATAATGCAATAAATTATTTCATGAATAATTTATAGTATAAATTAAAAATGACAATATTATAAAAAAACATGATAACATTTTTAATAAAAATCGATAACTAATTAAAAATATATAAAATGATTTTACCGTAAGATGATCACACCCAAAACTGTCTCTTTAATTTTTTGTATTCAGTTTATTATTTTAATAGGTTTTATTATAATTCAATTTTTAATAAAGAGAGCCACTAGGTTGGAACCGGTCTAATGAAAATTTCATGGAACCGGATCCCAAATCACGCTAATGAAATCTCGCAGGTTCTCCCAAATCTTCCTTCGTTGTTCCCCCCTCTCTTTCTTTATCATCTCTTCCTTTTGTAGATTTAACGGGTTCTCCCAAATCTTTAAGACAGAAGGCGTCTCTCCTCTCTTCCCACCTTCGCTGTTCCCCCTCCATCTCTTCATCATCTCTTCCTTCTGTAGATTTGATGGAATCACGATAGGAGTTTTTCGCCGCCGTTGATACACCACGTTCCCCCTCCGGCGTCGACAGCCTCTGTCGTGGGCACGCTTTGCGAACGGATCTTTGCTTTCGCCGACTCAATGACGGCCATGTAATTGGGGATTGAAGAATTGGAGGTTCCTCGTTTATGCTCGTTCTGTAGCGTGAGATGTTGTTGTTGATGTGCTGCGTGGGCTGCAGATTGGGAGTAATGCCAGTGGGAGAGTTTAACTATCCTCAACCTCCAAATCGAACAAACCACAATTCTATTTATGGTCCCATTGAGAATTTGTTTGCTTCAGCGAAAGAGGGGGGGGGGGGGGAGGTTTTGGTATCAGAAGAGAAAGTTTCAAATAATGCTTGTTCTGAGGTTAATGTTATTCAAAGTGATGAGAGTTCTCCCAAGTGGAAGTTTGTAGAGGAATTGGGTGAATTACCTGGGAAAGACGCATGCAAATCTGTATCTGCTTCTATTTTGCTGCGTAAGTTAAGATGAAGTACCCTTGGCTTGCAATTTAACAGGTCAAAGGTCTTACTAGAATCCTCTTATTGATAGTTCAATTGGAATCCACATGGTGGGTTTTGTTGATTTAGTGTCTGAAATGCAGACGAATCAATGCTTTGTTTATAGATTTGTTGTTTTCATCAAAGTGAAATATGGACGATGGCTATGACTGAATTGGATTGTCATTTTCATTTAATGATATTAGATGTTTACCTTATCTAGAGTTTGGCTTTACTCATGATCTCCATGCTTGAAACGTGATTTTGATTGCTACATACTTGTATGCTCATTTGGTGATAAGTGTGGTTGGTTAATATGCTTCTAAAGGGTTATACTATGATTTTGTTCTATGACATCTAATTATCTTTCTGGCTTAAAAATCAAATCTTGACTTTATGCAAATACAATGAGCATTCTCATGTCTCACTTTTCTTTTTTTTTGCAATTATTATTATAATGGAGTGAATTATTATTTATACTCTAGAAGAAAGTACTGTAATTATTAAAGTAAAATTGTTCATTGAAATTACAAAACATGCTTTATTTTCAAGATTTAAATCTCAAGTCAAAAAGTGATTAATTTATTTAAAAAGTGATTCAGTTAATTCAAAAGAGTAATCTAATTATTTCTATAATAATCAATCAACTTACAGATTAAATACAATTTATTTTTTCATAATACATACTTTATTTTTTAAAAATTAAAGTATCTAATCAAAGGGTAACCTAATTTTTTATAAAGAGTAACCTAATTACTCATAAAGAGTAACCCAAATAATATAAAAATATACTCCCTCCGTCCCGTGAAGTATTACACCTATTGGTGTGCGCGGAGATTAAGAAAATTTTATTTTTTAATGTATAAAGTAAGAGAGAGAATATATATTTTAGTTAATTTAATGAAAAATGTGTGTAAAGTTGTTGGAAGATGTGAAAAAGTGAGTATTATATTGGGATGCGTGTAAAAAGTGTATACTATAATAATTTATTTTTTTTATCAATTTTAATAAAAGTGAAGTGTGAAATACTTTGAGGGACGGATAAAAAAGAAAAGTGAGAAATATTTTGAGGGACGAAGGGAGTACAATTTAATTCTTCACAATACAATTTAATTCTTGACAATACATGACTTCATTTTTAAAAAATTAAAGTAGCAAATTAAAGAGTAACCTAATTCTTTATAAAGAGTAACCCAATTAATATGAAAACATACACTTTAATTCTTGACAATACATGACTTCATTTAAAAAAAATAGAGTATCAAATCAAAGAGTAACCTAGTTCTTTATAAAAAGTAGCCTAAGATAAAGAGTAACCAATTAATATGAAAAATACAATTTAATTCTTCACAATACATGACTTCATTTTTTAAAAAATTAGAGTATCAAATCAAAGAGTCACCTAATTATTTACAAAGAGTAACCCAATTCATTAAAAAAGAGTAACCTAATTAATAAAAAAATATAGTTACCAAATAAAATAGAACATATACAAATCAACATGTTGATGAAAGCTCTATCTTTGTCTTTTCAGTTACCTCTCGAAGTCTCTGCATAGCAAGCCTATCGACTTATTGATGAAAGCTCTGTCTTTTCCATGGTACTTCATATACTATAGAAAAGATGGTATTAGAGTCGCGGATGCCGACGGAGGCATTGCCTCGTATAGCTTCGAGAGCATACTCGACTCGTTGTTTGATAATTACTCTTAAGCTGGCAATTGGCGTCTCCCCTTCAGTAAAATCTTTGAAACTTATATTCAAATTCTGAGTTTCTGATGTATAACCAGTTAAAATAGGAGCAACTTGAGCAAAGTCAGCAATAAGCGGATTTGATGACTCTTGTATTGTAGCATACAAGGGTGCGTTGAAGTGGTAATTATTTCGCCATTAGCAACAAGGAAATCAACTCTAACCTACAAAAGAAATGGAAAATAATACATTGAGTGAAAATCAATTAGGAGCAACTGAACATTGTGAATGAATTGAATAAGCATGATAGATAAAGTACTTTTTATAAGGCTTAACTTGTAAATCTTAATACGTGCAAGCTCTTAGATGACTAAAACTTAACATAGCAGAATGTCAAAATTTTCATGAACAACACACAAAATGGCCATATTGTTCTGTGCAAGAAGGTCGAAATATTGATCACAGTTGAGGAAATCAAAAGATAATTTTCCAAAACTGGCTTTCACTATGTTTGCCTTCTCTCTCTTTATATGTTGAACACGATACCAGAGATCGAAGTTTTAATTAAAAAAAAAGCCTATGTAGTCATTCCCAACCTCCCCAAACTGCTTCAATATCTAATGTTGTACTATTAAATATAATAATAATACAACTCTTCATGATCTTTGCCAATCCATAGCTGAGACATATGAAACTAATTACTAATCCCAATAAACACATGCAAAAAGTAGATACAATTACCACCTTAGCAGACAAAATTTAAACCAAAGGCAAAACCTGGTTTAGCCAGTTTCTATCACCTATATTTCTAAAAACATATTATTTCTTGTCCTTCACACTCATGTAAGAAACTATGGATCAAACAACAAATAAGGAATGAGAAGTTTTACTAGACCTTTCTAATTTGAAACAACCCAACTAACATATGAAAAGTATATTAGCACCAAAATGAAGAAAATAGGGGGTGATGTCTATACCTCTGTGACTTTTATTACAGCAACATAATGGTACTCCTACACCATGTTTGTCTTCTCTCTCTTTTGATTGTAAATTCATCTTTTAAAAAATAACATAAACGACGAATTTTCAAAACTGGCTTTCACATTAAATCATCTAGAAGATTGATCCCAAAGTTAACAAATACCAAAACCAAACATCAAATTTGACGAGTAAAACTCCTAGGCCTACATGTCTTTCTTTTACTCAAGCAACAAGAGAGTAATCTTATAACTCAACAATTCAAATCCGGAAGCTTCTCCATCCTCTTTCCTGTATTACAAACCCAATTCATCAAAACTTATAAAAATTTCTCTAATCAAAGGCAAAATCAAATACTTCCTCGTCTCTGAACCAATTAATAACCTCATTACAGAAATCAAAAACTTACCGCAATTAGCAAAACGTTACAGGTACAAGGAAGGTCCCAAGTGGAAATCCATATCCGTCCATAATCCAACCTTCAACTGAAAATACACGTTTAGCTTTTTTCTACATTAATTTTCCTAAATCAAAAACCCATCACAAAACTATTTTTTCACAATGGGTAATTACGGAAATCAGAGTTACGGGTAGTCGGAGCAGGACCTCGAAATTGGGAAGGCGGAGGGCGACAAAAAGACGACGACGGAGAAAACTTTCTATATAGAGAGGAAGAGGAGAATGAAGAGTTGGGAATAAATCAACGGAACTGAAGATTGAAAGAGGAGAGAGAAAGTGGGTAACCCGTTTGATTATTTTGATCCATTTTATTAAAAAGATCCGGTTTCACGAAAATTAAAAAAAAAGACTGTTCCATTCTAGTCTTTGTCTTTAATAAAATAGATTACCTATAATAATAATAATAATAAAAAAAGAGTTATTATACATGTGGACAAATGTTATATATAATCATATTTACAATTAAATCGCTAAATAGATAATATTTTTTTCATCCCAACAAAATGAAATATATATATATATATATATATATATATATATATATATATATATATATATATATATATATATATATATATATATATATATATATATATATACATTTTTTTTACAAAATGAAATATATGTATACGTTTGTTTTTTCTCATGGATTAAAAAATATGATATTTTAATAGACAATATGTAAATTTTAATTGTGTCTTTTAATTTAAATAGTGACAAATGATATATACTCCTAATAGATAGAACTTATAAGGGTATTTATTTTATTGTGTAGGATCTCATTTACTAAAAGAGATAAACATATACTTTATAATTGTTTAGTGTGAAAATCTGCGTGTTTTAGAGTCTGATTTATCACCGTTGTGTGATATTTATATCCATATTTGAGCATCTTTTGGTTGAATTGCATATATTTGTGTTATAGATGCTTGTGAGATGTATTTCGTGTTTTTAAGTGAAAAACGGGGGTAAAAAGAGCAAAAACAGAAGTCGGGAGCGAAGTCGAGAGAAGAACAGTAGCCGGCACGACTCGTTCCGGCCAAAAGAAGCACTCGTGCCGGCCATGATGTGCACGACCACCCAGCACGTCCCAGAAGAGCATGACTCATGCCTCACTTTGCACGACTCGTGCCACAATCAAATGGATGAATTTTTAGGAGTTCTTTATATGGTTGGAAAGTCAAGGAAGAGAAGATCTCGTGAGCACAAAAATAACCTCAATCGGAGATCAGATGAAGAAGTTATGAGCAACGTGAGGTCGCGCAGACAGCCGACGGAATGTGGCACGACTCGTGCCATGTGTCTAGCCAAAAACACGTCAAAAACAATGATCGGTCATGCAAAGTTAACGGTGTCCAAGAAAACGATAAAAAAGAGCATGGCTGAACGGTGTCCAAGAAAACTCGTGCCATGTTTTTTATTTTTCACATAAAAAACACGAACGGTGTCCAAGAAAATGATGAAAAACAACGACTGGTCCTCGCTGGGCAGTGGCACGACTCGTGCCATGTGTCCAGCCAGCGCCCGTGCGCCCGTCCCGCCCAGTTGCCGAAGGATATCGCAAGCTTCTGCCCAGGTCGACTCGTGCCACTGTCCAGCGAGGACCAGTCGTTGTTTTTCATCGTTTTCTTGGACACCGTTCATGTTTTTGACGTGAAAAATTCTACTTTTGAGTCAAAATTTAGGAATTATCAGTCCTCAATTATAAAAGGAGACCTTGGGGTGTTCCAAACTCTAACTCTCCACAACTTTTCATCACTTTTCCATTTCCATACCCTACCACAATACCGTCACCATCCCATCCACTCATCCCGGAGAGTTCATCAGTGTTGCTTACTTGAGAAGGGGAACATGAACACTACAAAAAAATATTTTTTAGCAACCGAATTTACCAATGGAATTCAATCCGTTGGTAATTATCAATGGATTAGCAACAAAAAATGTATTTTTATTTTAGCAAGGGAATACCAACGGATTTATTTTCTATTTTAGCAACGGAATTCATTCCGTTGCTAATTATCAACGAATTAGCAAGGAAATCATGATATAAATTACCAATGGAATCATTAGCCATTGATTACCAACGGAGTTATTTACCAACAGAAATAATTTTTTGTTGCTAAAAATTTACCAACCACCACTTTACCAATGGAATTTTACCAACGAATTCCGTTACTAATCCATTGGCAAGCTAATTTAATAATAGAATTAAGACTTTTACCAACGAAATATTTCGTTGCTAAAAAATAGTTTTTTTTGTAGTGGAAGATTCAGGATTACGGAGGAAAGAAGGGAGAATCACGCCATATCTAGGATTTTTCTTATTCTTTCTTTTAAGCTTTTGAATTATAGACCTATGAGTTTGCCTTCATATCTAATCATGTGTGTTGCTTGTAACACCATGGGCTAGTACTTCTTGAATAGTGCTAGGTTTTGAAGGTTGAATTGGTTTGAATTGATGATCTAGACTAGGTTATGGATTCCTGATGTATTCTTATTCCCTTATTAATGCTTTGAATTTGTGACTTATATTTTTTTCTTATATGGTCTGCCCTCATTCATGATATGCCATTGTCTTATGCATATTTATGCTTGTTGCTTGTGCCATAAAGTGATTATATTTGTTTATCTATTATGGGTAAAGAGTACTTAACCATATAACCTTTATTCATTAGAATAATTAATATAGGACACTTAATATATATATTAATTACCATTGTAGAGGATTTGGTTATTCATTAGAATAATTAATATTGGACACTTAATATATCTATTAATTACCATTGTAGAGGATTTGGTTTCTTAGATTGTTAGGTGGGAATTTTGGATTAATTCTTAAGTACCTAGAAGGGAGTAGGAATTATTCTTCCGCATCTGAGGGTTTGAACCATATTTATGTGTTAAGTTTACTTCACCAAAGAGGTTTAACATAATTATGTGATTGTTTTAATAAAATTTGGAGGAATTCTAACTAATTGTCTAGTGATTTAATTTGACCAATTTAAATGAGCTATCTTATCTTCTCTCTTGAACACTTTCCAAATTAATTTTATATGCTATTTTATTATTTTTAGTACTTATTTTCTGCATCTTTAATTTAGATAATTCTCTAAAAATAACCATATTTGTCTTATATTATAATTGTCATAAATAGATTAAATAGTAAGTCTAGAATTATCTTTTTGGTTTGATAATAGACTTGATCACATGCTTATCTGCAATTGATTCCCTATAGGGACACGCAAAAAGATGAACAAGCAATAATGATACGAAATATGCAAAACATCTAGTTTTCAAGGGAATAGAGAGTACAATAAAACAGTAAAGAAAAGTAATACATCATCAAATACAAAAGTTGAAATGATACCATATAAATATGGGAAAAAATAATGAGACCATTTCAGAAATGGTCCTTTTGCTTATGTTTTTGGTCCCGTTGGTTATTTGATGATTATTCTGTTAATTCACTAACGGAAAAATCACTTGTGGGGCACATGTCCGTTAGTGAATAAGAAAAACGTTGAGCAATCTAGTTTAGATTCCAAATTCATTCTCTACACCCAAAAGCCCTAAAAATCATATAGAACCAATCTTCAATCAATCAATCAATTGCGCTAAAATCCAATGCTGCAATCTTGTTGAACCAATGGATTTCATATGAAAATAGAAGGATCTGTTGCTCAACAGCTCTGATTTCCTTTGCGATTCTATTTTTTTCTCAATTCCTTCACGGCGCAAGTGATGGCCGAGAGAGATGAAAGAGATGAATCAATAAGATTGGAAGAAGATTATCAACATCTGACGACAGCTTTAGCAACGGAGGTTTTTCCGATGTCAAGTGGGCCTCATGGGTTGAAGGAGAGAAAGCAGCCTTAATCAATTGCCGATAGGAAAACGATCTCTCATGAAGAGGTAGTGTTGCTCCACAATCTTGCCAAGTAGTTTCTAGACTATTTTTTGGTTCTTCAACAAATTTTGCCTCTTATTCAAATTAATAAAGGAAAATCAATTGGTTTGAGGGGTGTGTTTCCATAGATGGAATTCATGGTGATGGTGTTTGCAGTTACAGCTTTGGCTATTAACATGATCTTAAGCAATATGGCTATGTCCAGTGGCACTACCTTCTTCATTTTTGTCTGTCTATTCGAATGCCTTAGCTACTTTTATTCTTGTTTCCTTTGGCTTTCTCTTCCACAAGTTGGTGGCTGCCGCCCTCTTTTAGGATTAATTTATCTTTAAGAAAAATACAGAAGAACTCTTGGGATTATTGATCACCAACTGTTCGACGTTTTGTTTGTGTGGATATGTTTGAATTTATAGCAGGTCAAAGCAGCCTCCCAACCTCCTCAATACTCTGCAAGATATTCTTTGTTACTGCATTTTGGTCAGTTGAATTTCGTTATAATTATGGTTTCTTTCTTTATGTGTTGATCACAACTGAACTGATGATGCGAGGACGTCGTTGAAAGAAGTGATTTCCAGTGACTAGGTCAGGCTATGGCCACCGCTGGCTAGGTTTCTTGAATTCAGGTCGCACATAGTGGTTGACGCTGTTGACGATGATAGGTGTTGTAGGAGGTGCATTACTGGTGTGGTTGTAAGAGATAATGAGGATTGACGATTCTTGCTGCCATTTCAGATTATTCGATTGCTGGTGGAACGATCCTTGATGCCATTTCAGATTATCATATTGTTGCTTTCAATTGTTGAACGAAAACGGGAGGATGGTCTTGCAGATGGAGGTGATGGAGTCTTGCAGTGACGAGTAACACCCCATGGGTGAAAAGAGAAAATTAACAGTGAAAATCCTAATAATTGTAAACTTTTAAGTGGATGTTTTTTTTTATAAGTAAAAAATTCATTAGAATTAAAATCCTAATAATTGTAAACTTTTAAGTTAAAGTTTTTTTTTAATAAGTAAAAAATTTATTAAAAAGGCATGAGGGTGCCTAAAGTTTACAAGCAAAAACATGAATATAAGAAAGAGTAGTTGTTAAACTTCCCTGAGCTATTATTACAAAAATTTAACAAACTCCCCAGCCTAGATTAATAGACATGATGCAATGCATAGTTTTGAATTGATTGATCAATTCTTGAAATTTGTGTCTTTTAACGCACTTCTTTTTGGAATGTATGATCCAGCTCTATACTCTACACTTTATTTCCTCCATGATCTTCTCTTACTCCTATGATCCATTTCGAAAAATGATGGAATTTCTTGTACCCCATATAAGCCATGCATAACAAATCCACACATTTGACATAATGATTCTCCCTTTTTTACCTGGAATGAGGTTGCAAAATAACAAAAAAAATTTGTGAATGTTTGCTGGTAATGCAGTAAAGATGTTCCACCATGACATGTTTTTCAACCATATTACTGAGCTTTTCAGACAATTTATTATAAGGTGTTATATCGATTCCTCTTTGATAAGTCATATTTTAGCACGATTATTTGGTTGGAATTCATGTTTATTTGATGGACTTATGTGCTAATTGGGTGCTAAAACTAACTTATTATGTCTTTTTGGAAATTATTGTTTTGATGATGTTATTTGGTGTAAAATCAGGTTTTTAGGAGGATTTCAAGTCTGTCCAGCTGGATCAACACTGATGGGCTCAGTGTTAGAAGAAACTGAGGGCAGAATCCGAGTAATTATGGAAAGTGGCAGCTGGATCTTTTTTCACGTTCGGACGATTAACTCATCCCAAAATCAGGCCCATATCTTGTGGGATCACAAAAAAAAGATATAGAAAAGGAAATGAGATATTTTTGGAAGAAAAAGATAAGGAAAGAGAATTAGGGTATCTTAGGGATCAAGACACATATATAGCAGAGATTTCTAATCTCTCAAGGAACGATAATTCCTGGAAATCAAAAGAGCGGCGTTCTTCTTCTCTACAGCAGATTTGAGCATGAAGATCGGAGGACAATCAGACATCATCAGTTTTTATAATTTTATTTTTTATTTTATCATGAACATGCAGGGCTAATTCTCTTTTCTAGTTTAGGATTTCGTGAACCTCTCGTTGAATGATAATTTAATTATTAAGGATTTTTCATTGAATCTTTTGTGCAAATTTATTCTATTACATGCTTTGATTTTCTTTATAGTACTTTGATAATTATTTTAGTCTGGCCAACTAGTTTAATTATTTTATTGCTTAATGCTATTTCATGATCCATGATCCGTAATTGTTGTGAGGATTGAATTGTGTAGCAAATAGAGATAATTCCCTCTAGATGTAATATGATCTAGGTTGTATGATTCCTAGCCGATTTTCGTAGCCTAGTAATTCTATGTTTGGAGTCTTAATGCCTTTTCGAGTTCGAATCCATAGGGTCACTTGAGAATAGTTCAATTTAGTGGTCGTACCCTAATTGATGAACTTAAGAACATTCGGGTTGATTGGTCGTACCGTCAATCTAGGAATTTGAGTTAGCACATTAGGGTGGATGTTTAATTCCTGTAATTAATTGATTTAGTAAACGGGAGGGGATCGTCATCCTAACTAGGTTTGTCTCATTTGATTAATTTAATAAATAAATTTCGTTCACTTTGCTAATTAAAAATTGAGTTAATTTATTATTCGTGTTATTTACAGTTTTCTCAAAAAAAATCCTCCCTTATTTATTTTATTTGTTTTTAACACTTTAATTTAATTAAAATTTTATTATACTCTCTTGGGTTCGACCCATACTCGTTGCTATACTCAGTATTGAAGTGAGTCGGAAATAAATTCTATTTTGGTAGGCCGATGACAGCCTATTAAATTTGGCGCCGTTTTCTCGGGGAGTAAAATTGAAATTTTGTTAAATCTCTGTGTTTCTGATATTTTTCTGTATTTTTACAGGTTCTGAAATTTTCTAGAATTTTTCTGGAATTTTTGATTTTTCCAGTAACACTGACACTGAACCCTTCAGTGTCAGTAGTGCCCCATTTTTGAAAATTTTTCTGTGCAGGATCACTCGTTCGTTTTGCAGTAAACAACTTGAATTTATACCAGAAATTGAGAAGACTGCCCAGAGGTTGAGGAAGGAGACTCAGGAGAAATCTCAAGCAAGTTTTTCTACCGTTGGAAACTCCAAACTCACCGTCGAGCACGAATTTGCAGCAGCCGATTCAATTATTTTTTGGATCAAAATTTTGAATATCAAGCAAATTCAGATTCGGGAATAGCAATTCGACAAGCTTTGAGTTTCGCAAAGAAAACATGGCCGCAGAAAGAACTTTGAATGATTTTGCAAACCCGGACATATTCCATCAACCGCTTTGCATTAATCTTCCCGCTGTCAATGATAATATTACGTTTGAATTAAAGTCTGGGCTTATTAAATTGCTTCCTGCTTTTCATGGTCTTTCAGGTGAAAATCCTCATAAGTTTTTGAAGGAATTTGCGGTTGTGTGCACGAGTATGAAACCAACCAGAGTAACGGAGGAACATATCAAGCTTAGGGCATTCCCCTTTACATTGAAAGACATGGCGAAGGATTGGTTGTATTATATCCCTCCCGGATCGATTAATACATGGGCTGAAATGGAGAAACCCTTCCTTCAAACGTATTTCCCAGTCACTAGAGTTGTCGTGCTGCGCAAGGAGATATCCGGAGCTCGCCAAATACAAGGGGAAAGCTTATATAAATACTGAGAGAGGTTTAAAGGCCTTACATCAGCATTCCCCCAACATCAAATAAGCGACCAGTTGTTGTTGCAATATTACTACGAAGGGTTGTCCATGATGGATCGAAACATGCTTGATGCCACTAGTGGAGGAACATTCATGATGAAGACACCTACTGCTGCTAGGAGTTTGATTGCTAGCATGACTGTCAACACTCAACAATTTGGCAACCATGATCCATCGGTTAAAGAAGAGAAAGAGGTGTATAATTCTAGGATGGAAGATACCTTGAGTAAACTAGCAGCGGCTGTTGAGCTTCTTGCAATTGGAAACAAGGTAAGTACTCAATCTTATCAACATTGTTTAACTCACGAACATTCTACTCATGATTGCAGGGCTGCATCTAATGATGAGCAAGCAAATGCCATGGGGCAGCACCAATTTCAAGAGAGGAATGTGTTGTATAAGCAACAAGCTTGGTCCCAAGAAAGTGAGAATTTGAACCATGGTAAATCAAGCTCCGAAAGCTCAATTGAGGATCTTGTGAGAGCAATGGCTTCTCACAATGTGAAATTCCAAGAGATGACATACTCATCTATTGAGGACTTGAAGAAGACGTCACAATCGACACAATCGTTACTCCAAAACTTGAAAAAATCAAATGAGCCATTTGACTACTGTTGTGGGGCAATTGCAAGCTCAAAATAAAGGAAAATTTCCCTTACACACCGATATTAATCTAAAGAACGTGAGTTCCATCACCTTGTGTAGTGTGAAGAAGATTCTGTAGTCGATCGAGTTTTTACTCCTCGGTCGAATTTTTGGGCACAACAGGGCTCTAATCCTCTACTTCGCGCTCACATGGAAGGCTCCTTTAATAAAAAAGGAATTCGTGGAGGGCATGAATTGAACCCGCGACCTCACGCATGCATGGGGGCGCCTCCAACCACTGGGCCAAGACCGGTTCTTGGTTATGAATCGTACGGATATATACTTAAATCGATCTTCTGGAACCCATTTTTGAGTCAAAAAAGCCCATTTTCTCTACTTAAGCCCATTTTATTCACTTAAGCCTATCACCAAAATGTTGCCCTAATCCCTTTGAGCCTCCATACATATAAATATCCTCCTTCTCATCTTTGGAGCTCCCAATTCCATTTCCTTATTTTTGGAGGCCACACCCCCATTTCACTCAAACACCCATTTTTCATCCATTAAATTCTCCATTAAATAGTTGTGAGATCCCTCCCCCTTTCGGGGTGAGGGATCCGTAGTTTTAAATATTTTTCTAGATTAGGAATTTATTATTTTCCAAGAAGGTGGGGACACCAAGGAAATGATTATCTTCATGGATGTAAAAACTTCATTAAGGTGTAATCTAATCTTACTTATTATCTTTCTATTTTCTATGTTTTGATGGTTTATTGAAGGCATGGTTTTGATTAAATTATGAAAATGTCTTGATTGAATTTCCGGCTTTGATTAGGTTTCATTTATGAATTTCGTATGCTTGTAATAATATGAAATTTATGTCTTTGGTATTAGTGTATAGCAATTAGATTGTGTATTGTGTATCGACATGTCTTGTCGTTGCTTTAGCCTTAGTTGCTTTGCATAATTATCATATGTGAGTTTCTTCCGTTTATTACATGAGGGTTTAATATAAGGGGAGCCTAGCCAAGGAGTTCTTATGTTTAGAACAACATAAATGGACACTAGAAAGGTTAGATCGAGAGGTCAATTAATCTAGTGAGGGGAACCAAACCTTAGTGAATTCATAGTACCTAGAAAGGGAATATTACCTATGATTTAGTACCTTTTAGGAAACTCGTACGTGTAATTAGTACCTATTGGAAGGTGTTCACTTTGGTCTCGATCTTATGTGCTATTTTGGGATCTTTGTAAGTGCCTACATCCTATTCACCATTGTCATTGAGGATAGGTGGAAATCATGATCACCCTTACCATGATTTGCTTAAAAATGGAAAATAATTAAAGATGTTGGATGATTGATTATATGAGGGCATCATGAAAACTACCATGTCTTTGGAAATTCAAAAATATTGTAATTAGATTTATTTTTCCATGTATTTTATTTTCTTTTATTTTTAAACCTCCTTTTCGATCGTCCCTAACTAATCACGATGCTATACCTAAAGGTCATGAATCCTAAATTCCCTAGGGTTCTATATTTTGTTGCTTGGTCACCCCGACTATTAATGACCAATCAAATTGCACCATTGCTGGGGAATTTAGTTGTATTTGTGACTTTGGGTTTGTTGAGTAGTTAGGATAGAGACATTTTTTTTGCTTTGATTTATTTTTCATTTTATTGTTGTGTTTGTAGGGATTAAAGCGTGGAGTCATAGTATTGGCCTTGAAGAGCAAAGTAGTGGTGCAAATTGTGGTAACAAATATCTTCTCAACTTAAATCAGACTTTATCTAATTTAAGTTTGGGGGTTATGGTGTTTTTATTACTTTACTTTTCTACGGTGTGAATTATAAAAATTATTTCAATGAACTCCTACTTGAGAATATTGCACTGGCGCACGTTTAAATCCTTACTCTTTTCTTTGGCACATATTTTCTCCTTATTTGTTGTTTTTATTTTCGTGCTTTTCTTGCTTTCAATAAGGAGAAAATTTTTCTTAGCTCTCTTGTGCTTCATTGTGAGAAATTTTGAGACTATGATGTTTGGTTGAGACTTGTGACGAGATGGATTTTTAAGGCCATCTTCGTTTTGACAAGTCACTTAGCCAAATTGATCCTTCCAAATGAAATCATTTCGTAGTTTGCCCTTTGAGCTTATTATCTTTATTTCTTTGGAAACCTATAAATTTAGTCATTCTTATCCATATTTTATATCCTAATCACCTTTGTTGATTAGTAGAGGATTAATGGGGATGAAGTGGTTGAATTTAGCTTACAAGAGAGTTTGGAAAAAGATAAATGGTTAATGTGCAAGAAAAGAGGAAGAAAAGATGAAAAAAAAATGAAGGTTGTGTGAAAAGAAAAATTGAGTGAAGCTTGTATAAAAGAAGCATAAATGAGCTCTACTAGAAAAATGAAAACATTGCCCTTAGGTACGAGAGATAAGAAACTCAATAGTTCAAAGAGAAGAAAATGTTCGTTAGTGTGTAGGATGAAAGATTATATTTGTCTTGAGGTAAAAAAAAAAAGAGAGGATGAGAGTTGAGACGTCAACTTAAATTCTCTACTAGTCGTGAGCTCACTTTTTCTAAATATTTCTTACCAAAGACCAAAGAGCCTATATTACAATCCCGTTAAAGACCTTTTTGATCTAATGACTAACACACATACAAGTGGTGGAGAGTTAAGACTTTTGGCAAGCTTATGGTAATGTCATGCATTTGAATTGATTTTTGAGAGTAAACACTTCTCCCATACACCTTTTGAGTGTGAGAGTGAAAGCAAAATCTAGAGAGGAGTAATGAAGGTCTCACTTGCTTGCATATTTCCTAAATTTAACTTGTATGCATCTGAATTAATGTCTTGTCACTTGTTTTGATTGAATTAAAATGGTTTTAAAACGACTTAATACCTTGATTCAATTCTAGGTGAATTCCCCTCCTCGTTCTTTCTTTTCTTTCATTGCTCGGGGACGAGTAACACTTTAAGTTTGGGGGATTTGATCGGTGTAAAATTCACCTAGAATTTTAGGCTTAATTGCATGAATTTATTTAGATTTAATTCAATAATTAAGCATGATTTTAATGAAAATACTATTAATTGCTTGATTACTTAGACAGAGGTATTTTTGTTTATTAATACAGAAAAAGGGTGTTTTTGAGCTTGAAAGAGCGATGGAAGAAACGAGAATTAAATCGGGACGAAGATGAAAAAATGGTGGCAGACTAATAGACAACAGATTTTAAAAGGAGCTACGACAACACTTTTTCTGGGCATTGTAAAATAGAGGCATAGTGTAACACCCAGATATTTCGTAACTTATTTTTGCAAGTTTTACTTTTAAATAAAATGACTTCATACATATATTATATCTTAATTATTAATTATTATATGTTTATTTATAATAATATAATAATAAGATATTATGATGTCTATCCATAGTAAATGGATATGATTGAATGATGTCTATCTATAAGGTTGGATGATGTTTATCCATATAGTATAATAATAATAATAATAATATATAATAATATTGTATGAATAATAATAAATCTAGATTATGTGGTTAATAGGCTTACACTTGATTTTAAATGAGGTAGTGGAGATGTGGCTTAAACATATAGGTAAGATGTGTCAAGGTGATAATGATTTACGTGGGTTAACCCCATCCTTATTTAACATCTTTACCAAACCTATATATACACCTTACATGGGTAACTAGTGAAGGCAGAAAACGTAATTTGAAAGAATAAAAAAGGGGAACGAGTAGGTCTAATAATACGTTACTACATATAAATATATATAAACCCCTTCACCATTCTTGGCATACACATACTTAGTTAGAGAGAGAGAGTTAGGGGGCGAGAAAGAAGGAAAGAGAAGACGTGTTCTGCAGCCAAGATTACTACAACCAAAATAAGGTAGGGGTAACTTCTACTCTTCACCGAGTATTATTACATTCCATATTTATGATTGCTATTGTTAATGTGTGTATGTAATAGACATGTATATACATTGGAAAATATTTCCACATTCACAGCTCGATACTAATTGACATATTGCCGGACGCAGCCGAAGCTAATTGACATATTGGCGGACTTTGAGCCGTCGTTGACAAATATTTATCGACTGCCACATTATTTTATTTTATACATTTTTCTTACTTATATATATTAGCATATGCCATCATTTCTTTCCATTTATAAACCCTTTAAGTCACTCCTACTGAGCGGTTATTTTATTTTATACATTTTTCTTACTTATATATATTAGCATATGCCATCATTTCTTTCCATTTATAAACCCTTTAAGTCACTCCTACTGAGCGGTGGTTTTCATTTATAAACCCTTTACAGGTAGATAACCCTTTACAGGTAGATTTTGTGACGGTGTATCACCCTTTCCATTTATAAACCCTTTACAGGTAGATAACCCTTTACAGGTAGATTTTGTGACGGTGTATCTGGGTGGATGCGTTGCGCAAGATGTTTTTATAAATTTCAATTATATCTTTTGTAATAATTTTAAATGATTTTTGATATTTTATTAATTTTATTTATTGTTCACGCCTGTCTTGAGGGTTAATATTTTCAAAGAATTACGAATAAAATCTCTTGTAGTCGATCGAGTTTTTCACTCCTCTGTCGAATTTTTGGGCACAACAGGGCTCTAATCCTCTACTTCGCGCTCACATGGAAGGCTCCTTTAATAAAAAAGGAATTCGCGGAGGGCAGGAATTGAACCCGCGACCTCATGCACGCATGGGGGCGCCTCCAACCACTGGGCCAAGACCGGTTCTTGGTTATGAATTGTATGGATATATACTTAAATCGATCTCCTGGAACTGATTTTTGAGTAAAAAATGCCCATTTTCTCCACTTAAGCCCATTTTATTCAATTAAGCCCATCACCAAAATGTTGCCCTAATCCCTTTGAGCCTCCATACATATAAATATCCTCCTTCTCATCTTTGGAGCTCCCAATTCCATTTCTTTATTTTTGGGCCACACCCCATTTCACTCAAACACCCATTTTTCATCCATTAAATTCTCCATTAAATAGTTGTGAAATCCCTCTCCCTTTCGGGGTGAGGGATCCGTAGTTTTAAATGTTTTTCTAGATTAGGAATTTATTATTTTCCAAGAAGGTGGGGACTCCAAGGACATGATTATCTTCATGGATGTAAAAACTTCATTAAGGTGTAATCTAATCCTATTTATTATCTTTCTATTTTCTATGTTTTGATGGTTGATTGAAGGCATGATTTTGATTAAATTATGAAAATATCTTGATTAAATTTCCGGCTTTGATTAGGTTTCATTTATGAAATTCGTATGCTTGTAATAATATGGGATTTATGTCTTTGGTATTAGTGTATAGTGATTAGGTTGTGCATTGTGTATCGGCATGTCTTGTCGTTGCTTTAGCCTTAGTTGCTTTGCATGATTATCATATGTGAGTTTATTCTGTTTATTACATGAGGGTTTAATATAAGGAGAGCCTATCCAAGGAGTCCTTATGTTTAAAACAATATAAATGGACAATAGAGAGGTTAGATCGAGAGGTCAATTAATCTAGTGAGGGGAACCAAACCTTAGTGAATTCATAGTACCTAGAAAGGGAATATTACCTATAATTTAGTACCTTTTGGAGAACTCGTACGTGTAATTATTACCTATTGAGAGGTGTTCACTTTGGTCTCGATCTTATGTGCTATTTTGGGGTCTTTGTAAGAGCCTACATCATATTCACCATGACCATTGAGAATAGGTGGAAATCGTGATCGCCCTTACCATGATTTGCTTAAAAATAAAAAAATAAGTAAAGATGTTGGATGATTGATTATATGAGTGCATTATGAAAACTACCATGTCATTGAAAATTCAAAAATGTTGTAATTAGATTTATTTTTCCATGCAGTTTATTTTCTTTTATTTTTAAACCTCTTTTTCGATCGTCCCTAACTAATCACGATGTTATACCTAAAGGCCATGAATCCTAAATTCTCTTGGGTTCGATATTTTGTTGCTTGGTCACCCCGACTATTAACGATCAATCAACATTCTTATAAATTCTCCTAATACATATAGAGAGATTTAAGAAAGAGAAATAAGATTCACAAAAGAAAACGTTTAGAGATTCAAGAGAGAGAAATTAGATTTATTTTTTCATGGCTACAGATCCTTGACAAAAGTTTTCTACAGTATTTTGCTTATTTGTCCAGTGTTTAGATATCCCATTATCTATTCTCGCATAATTATTCTTGCTTACATGATTGTCTTCCATTGTTTTTCATTCAGCATTCTCTTCTCATCATCTATTTACAAAATACATTGATTTCTATAATAGATTGATGATACTTTTATGCAAAACTAATATAAATATATTAGTATTTTTAAAAAATAGATAGATTGACTTAGGAAGTATTAATTTATAATTTTGTTGGTACTTTAAATATATATTAGGATTTCTAAAAAAATTATTATTTTATTATTTAATTGATTGATACTAAATTTAAAACGATTTCAAGTTAGAATCACATAAATTATTAATTTTATGGAGACTATTAATTTATAATAATAAGGTCATACTAAAATATATGGAATCTTACCTGATAATATACAATCAAATCACATAATCTTTTCTTTCTTTTATTTTTGGAAAGAATAGGTAGGATATAGTCAACCTTAAACAAATGAAGGTAGTTCTCTTAAATCATGGACTACCATTGCTAATTATTCCTAATTTTAAAATTAAGACACCATTATATTCTTGAAAAACTATTTATAGAAAGTACAACATGCATGGCCAACCAAGCAAACATGCAAACCCAATATAAATACTCCCAACAAAACTTGAAGAACTTGCGACTTCTCCCCTCCCCTCCCCTCCCCTCCCCCTTCCTTTTTATTTTCCAATTAATTCTTGTTAATTCCATTTGGTAATTAAGGGAGAAGAAACCATGGCTTTCCTCAACTTCCCCACCGCAGCATTGCTGCTCTCTCTCTCCGTCGCCCTCTCCTCCGCCGCCTCCGACTACTCCACCATCGCCGAGCCCCCGGCCTCCTTCTCCCCCGTGCCAGCTCCCGCTCCCGCAGAGGGACCAGCCGCCTCGGACGACACGCAGGTCGATTTCGACGTGCTGAACAGCTACGCCATCCCGGTGGAGGAGAAGGCCACCGACACCTACTATTTGAAGTCGAAGATGACAGCTGCCGCCAACAAGGTGCAGGTCTTCCTTGCGAACGACGTCGCTTCTCGGCTGAACGACCCGAACGTGGGGAACTCCGAGAAGGAGTGCCTGCTCGTGTGCAAGGAGGTGTACGAGAGCGCGGTGGATTCGATGAAGACGGGGATGGAAAGCGTGTCTTCTGGTGACTTCATGAAGGCGAATTTCGACATAAGCGCGTTCACGACTGATATCGACACGTGCGACGAGTGCTTCGACGACTTTAAGGATTTCGACGGGTGGGCGAAGGGCGTCGGAGGTGATTGTCTGGATAAGCTTGTGAAGTACTCTAATTAAATTAATTGATTTTTGAGATTATCAAGTTTGATTAATTCATTATATAGAGGGAGGTATGCTAATGCTGGCTGTGTATGTTCTTTATGTTGAACCATGTTTTCTCCTCCAAACAGGGATTAATTCATGATTTGTAAATATCCATTTCATAAATCAATGAATTACCAATCATTAACCATGCACTTTCTCCAAATAATTTTGGGTGCTTTCTTTTTTTATCATATACAATCCCACCTATTACATTTTCGTATTATCTCTTCTGGTGCTATATTGATCCCACCTATAGATATCCTATTCTACAATGGTATTTTAACTTTTGTTTCATAATTTATTTTTTATTAAATATTAGTATACTTTAATTAATTATCATTAAACTCTTTCACGTGGTGGTAATTTAAGCATTGATCATAACACATGACAAGTAGTACGTAGGAATAAGAGATGAAATAAATGATCCCATTCATCTATAAGTATGTACAACCCTACTCCAAATCTTATGTTACGTCTCCTATTGTACTCATTATACGAGTGAGAGAGAAAAAAATCAAAACATTTCATACAAGCTCTTGTATGAATAATGAATTCTCATCTTTCTTAAGTTTGGTATCATTTCCAACATCCTTTCCGAGCATGTAAAATCTTCTATACAGGAAAGTGTATGCAGGTTCTCTAGAACTACATTTTCCTGACAAGTCTCCGGGGAAGGATTGGTTAAGATGCCATCCAACAAGATTAGATGCCTTAATTGTGGCATTCTCCAAATTTCTAACTGCAGAGTGGTGGTATGCAGATCTGCTTCAGCACTATGAAAAACATTTGCAGACCAGTTCATATTCCTTCTTCCCATCAGAAGGATTAATCCTAGCAATTAAGGTTTGAAGATTATGAAGTTGGTACTATGATTCAACAACTTGTCTGGCTACCCCTACACTGGATTCACATGTAAAAGCAAGGTGCCTCAAGTGAGATTTCAACTGGCTAAATCTTCCAAATACTCATATCCCAACTCTTCCATATCCATTGATTCATCTTTTGATATCAGAAAACCCTCTGCTGCCCACAACTTGACAAGTCTTGAGACTTTGATCTCGTGATCTTCCGGGAAACCTCCCATATAAAGAAAACAAGGTCTCCTGCTATGACCACAATTGCAAGGGGAAGCCCTCTGCAATTTTGTGCAATTACCTTTCCAACATTCTCCAGCTCAAGAGGGCAACTCTCCTGCCCAAACACCTTCTGTTTGAGCAACCTCCAACTTCCATCTTCACACATCAAATGCATCTCGTGAGGGCAACCACGAGAGTTGACATACAACTCCCATTAGAGTCATCTGGAAACGCCCTTCTTACATCATCCCACAAATTGTTATCCCAAATATCATCCATAACTATTAGATATCTCCTCCCTTTTAAGTATCTATAAGCACGCTGTAATAGCAATTCATTATCCCCCTCATCATCGGAGACCAGAAGAATTAAACTTGGGGAATTACGAGAAACAGTGACCCAAACTCGATAATCAAAGTGATTAAAAGTACAAGGGTTGTCTTGCCGATGCCTCCCATACCCACGATTGGGATGATTTGAAGATCCGATGGCTCCCCACACACCCGATCCAATAACACCGTCAAGTTTTCTTCAATTCCAACGGCAGCGTCTTTTCCGTTAGGAGCTGGCATCAATGTTTTACCTCCATTCCTGCTTTTCATTTGCATCGCTTGTTTGAAAATTTAATCAAATTCTTCTTCAATTAACTTCTCTTCTTCATCGCAACTTTCATCTGCCAAAAAAAAAAAAAAACGGAATAATTTATTTGTGAACTATCTCTAAACAATTGAAAAGCTCATAACAATAACGCTTCATGAATTTACCATTTTCATTACCAAACAAGAATTTTGCTGCACTCTTGATTTGTGATTCCAATTTTCCCGCTTCCCTTGGAAAATCCTCAAGAAAACTTAACAACGAAACACTTTTTTCGTGCACAGAGAGGATCAGTTGCCTCTTATCGTCGGCGGGAACAAAATTCAACTCAAAATCTAGAGTACGTGCCAATGAAACAACAGCAGCGAAAGCCATTGAAGTAGGCGGAAAGGTCTTCGGAATTGTGATTATAGGTGATGCATGAGAAATGTGCAACACAAGTACGAGAAAAGTGACTACTCCCTCCGTCCGTCCCGGAGGAGATGACACTTTTTTTTTTCATGAAGATTAAGGAGTATAATAATTTAATGTAAAGTGAAGTAAAGTGAAGTGAGAGAAATAATATTTAATTTGTAGTGAGTAGTTGTATTAGAGGTGATATGTGGGCCCCATGAGAATAGATTAATTGTTTTTTGGTGGGTCTCATGTATTAAAAAGGAAATGTGTCAACTTTAGTGGGACAAACCAAAAAGAAAAGTGTGTCAACTGAGGGAGTAGTATTTATTATGAGAAGGGCAAGACTTGTTAAAACCCTATTAATTATGAGTAGGGTAAAAACTTGTGTGAGATAGTTTCACGTAACTGCTTATGTGAGATGATTAGAAAGTGATAACTTTTATATTGAGAAGTAGCGATACTAAATTAATAAAAAGTGAAAATGTTATTTTATGAACAATTTATAGTATATATAAATGTAAAGTGATAACATTTTATAGAGAAAATGATGACGTTTTATAGCGAAAGTAATAATTATTTTAAAAAATATTAAATGATCTCACTTGAGACGATCTCACACAAGATCTACCCTGATGAGAAGAGGACTTGTCAATTTTTTTATTATATAGCATTAGAGTAATAATTTATTTTTATTTATATCACGTCCTTTTTTATAATTACGAAAATAAAAAAAAATTATTTAACATATAATTTTCATATTAATTTTATATTAAAAAATTAATTAATTATTTAATATCTAATTAAAAAATTCCTATATTTTAATACTCATTATAATAAAAATAATTATCGAAAAAAACTAAATTATTTAAGATACAAAAAATTATATAATTAATTAAAACTATTCTAAATAAAATTATTAAATTATATATAAAAAAATTATAAAAGATTTAAATTGAATATACATATGTAATATTAAATTAAAATTTAATTTTATTTAGGTATATAATTTTTTAAATTACCTATAATTTTATATTTATATTTTAACTATTGTAAATTTTTATTTTAGTTTTAATTTCATAATCTTTTAATAATATAATTATTAATATATATTCAATTTAATGAGATTTAAATTAATTTAAAATTTAAATAAAATACAAATAATGAAATTTGAATGAAATGGGAGTATTTTCTATTACTTAAATTCTTTTTAATCAATATCAATCATGAGAATAATTATTTTTTGTCGTTTATTTTCCATCTCTATTTCATTCATGAATTCATTTAATTCCTCCATAATTTTATTCAATCATACCAATAATATCTTTAGTGTAAAATAAGTAGTTGTATTAGTGTTGTGTGATTCTTTTTTAAAATGTAATACTATAACACTTTAAAATTAATTCGAGATTTAATAAAAAAAGTTATAATTTTTTTTTATTTCGTTACATACTTCAGTCACGAATGCAATTTTATGCACCAAATTTTATTTTATTTTTCATAACAAACTGACAACATTTTTATAAAAATAAATAATTACAGATTCAATTCACTATATATATTGTAATAGGAGTAGTATTACTAATAAATTAATTAATATTGAACGTGGGTGCATTATACTAGTCCATGCATATAGGTGCATATAATATTTTAATTTTTTTTAAAGGAAATTATTTTTTTTTTAAATATTTTATTCCTTAATCTTCTAAAAGAAATAAAAGTAAACATTGGAATGGAATGGGTAGAGTATTTCTTAAGGTTGTAATGTTGAGTGACACATATGAGACGACGAAAGGAAAATTGTGAAGTTAAAGTACGAATTATGCGTAAGTATTGTATGAAACCGTTTAGCTTTTTCATTAAAATATTATCACTTTTCATCTATTATACTATAAATAAATTATTAAAATAGTAATAATTTAATTAGACAATTATCACTTTTCATCGATCAATATATTATTCTTTTTATTATTAAAAGTTTTATTCTATTAGTCCTGGAATAAATGTTGTACTTACTATACTTCCTTCATCCTACCAAAAGAATCTATTTTTTTCATTTTGGGTGTCCTCCCAAAGAATCTCCTTTCTTTTTTTATACAAATGCATGAGACTCACACACACCCACTAATATAATTAAAATATGGGACCCACACTCGAACTAATACAACTACATACTATATATAAATAATAATACTCTTTAATCCATGTGTAAAATGAAAAAAACAACCATTTGAACAGGACGGGGAAGTATATACAAAGTTTAAAAAGAACTCAGAAGTCTTGATGTACTTAGGCACTTAGTGTATCGGAACATCTTTAAAGTTTAAGTTGTTACATTTCAAAATAATTAATACTCCCTCCAAAATTAAATACATTTATTCCTCAAATTATATGTTGTGATTTGTTAAAATATTAATATTTTTTATTAAAAAAAATAAAATTCATTAGTATTGTTTAATACATCACTCTAAACCAATGGCGGATCCAGAAAATCGTAGTGGGGTGGGCTAAGTTTATTAAATAAAATAAAAAATAATATATATATATATATATATATATACACACACACATACACATGCGAATCACCTTAAAAGTGGACAGAGAATGTACTAAATTTTAATATTTATAGTAACGGGCTCTTAGAATATATATAATTTGAGAAGATATATCTATTTTTTATCTTCATTTGGGTGGACTTAAAATTTTTTGGGACTGGGCTAAACTTAAAAATACAGATTATTTGCATATAATATAATGGGCTTTTGGTGGGCCTTCATGGATCCGCCCCTGCTCTAAACCCCCAAAATGATCCTTTTAATTTTAAAATTATACACCTCAAAATCAACCGTTAAAATCTTACTGATATAAACCTCTTCTCAAATAAAAGCCTGCAGTTACCTATGACCAAAAAACTTTTTCGATCTAAATTTGGGGTGTATGAAATTCGTTCATTTCTTATAGTCAAAAGGAAAAAGGTCTTTTATGATATGTTGAACAATCAATGTTTTTTTTTAAGATTTCAGGTTGCTCCTTATGAACCTCCAGCACTATGCAAGGCATACCTAGCTATTTCCCTGAGGGTGAGTTGGTTTACCTTCATTTTACTAGCAAAAGACTAAATGGTTATGCAAGATATCCCCTCCATCCTAACTTCACATTTACTGTTACACGTTATTTAAGTTTTTATTAACTTTAAAGGGTATTATAATATTTTTAAGTAATAAAAAGTATAGCAAACACTTGTGTATATCAGGTTTACTGTGTAAACTCTGTAACTTGTGGTCTCATTTCCAATCTTATTATACTTTATGTATTGCTAGGGTTTAAATTCGGTTCACAAGAGACTAACTCAAAAGGTATAAAATAATGACATGCGATGAAAACATACTTTAACAACTATTAAACATATTTTATCGATACAATGAACATACTATAACATATCTCACAAACTGTCTCACATATATAATATCTCAGAAGAGAATTTGTCTAAAATTATTTTAAAATTAGTATAGCAATAGGTGTACACACAACACAACAGTAAATGAATGCACTCTAAATGCTGAATGCGTAACTGAGTAGTCAGGGTTCAGAGATACTGTGAGAGAGGAACTAAGATAAACAACTCGAAATGAGGCAATAAATGAGACATGATCTAAGGCATGTGATTCATGAAGTGGAAACTAAGTTAGTTCATCTCTTCCATGTACGTGATTTAAGGAGACGAAGCTGGAGATCATTGCCAAAGCTCTGCTGCTCTTCCTGGATGCTTATTGCAGATCCACCTCCATCAATTCAAGCGTTGTTATTTCTCCAACCTCAAGTGGAATCTCTATTAATTTATGGCATTCATAGAGAACCAAGCCTTGGAAAATGGGAGCTGCTTTCTACAATCCAGTGATGGAGATCTGTGCAGTTGCTTCAGCTCACAGAATTGCCCTTCCATCCCAACACAGGCATGCCATTTCAATTTGAGAATTTGAAGATTAGGCAATGATCCCACTAATGCCATATCTGGCCATGGAATGCTGCAACCACTTAAGGTCAATGCCTTCAAGCTCAATGGGAAAGAAAGCAAGATTTTGGGAGATGTCGTTCCTCAAGTATGGATACGGATCTGCGTATAAGCTCAACTTTTCGAGCTTGCTTAGATGAACAAGATTGTTTAAGCCATACCTTGACCAGCCTGATTTATACATGCCCTCATATGAATAATAAATTCCCATCTTTTTTATGTTTGGCATCATTTCCAACATCCTCTCCGAGCATGTAAAATCTTGTATACGGGAGTGTATGCAGGTTCTCTAGAACTACATTTTCCGCCGTGGAAGGGCTGGTTAAGAAGCCATCCAACAAGATTAGATGCCTTAATTGTGGCATTCTCCAAATTTCCAATTTAAGAGTCAGTAAAAAAACCTTCTGAAGTGGATGCAGTTTCTTGCACATAAGTATAACAAGGTTTAATCCTAGCAATTAAGGTCTGAAGATTATGAAGTTGGTACAATGATCTTCCGGGAAACCTCCCATGTAAAGAAAACAAGGTCTTAAATGACAAGGCAAGTTGTTGTAGCTCACAGATAATATATCTGAGAATTGCTGATCATTGTGTACAGCTTCAATTACATTACTTGCTATCTTTTCCCAAGTGTTTTGCGTTCGATTGAGCTTGGACAGAACCCCGGAAATGACAACAATTGCAAGGGGAAGTCCTCTGCAATTCCGTTCAATCACCTTTCCAACAGTCTCCAGCCCAAACACCTTCTCTTTCAGCAACCTCCAACTTCAATCTTCACACATCATCAGACCCAAAAATGGAATACAGAATACCCAAAAGAATTCCATCGAGTAACAGTCACCCAAACCTGAATATCAAAGTGATCAAAAGTAGAAGGATGATGATAGAGAGTTGTCTTCCCAATGCCTCCCATCCCAACGATTGAGATGATTTGCCCTCCGCATAACCAATCTCTTATTAATATCAGATCTTCTTCAATTCCAGTGATACAGCTGTGTTGCCCGTTGTATGTCGACGTGGCTGCTTTGATGCTTCCGATCTGCATCCCTTCTAAAATCGAATCATATCTGCCCCCTCTGCAAAAAGATGAACCATTTCAAAACAATTAAAGACCTAATTACAGTAACAGTTCACAATATCAACGAACAATTTGATTTGCCCAGTGCTCCATTGGTCGGCAGCCTCTCTTGGAAAATCACACACTGTAAATAAGCATTCAAAGATGATGAGCCATGGAAACAAGAGAAACATAAGCCATCACAGATTGATGGTCACTTGGAAGTGCCTTTCATGTAAGAATTAAGAGGGGATGAAGAGAATGAGAGAGAGACAGAGAGTGAGAGTGGGTGCTTTTTTGTTTTTATTTTTTTGAATGCTAAGACCGGCTCAAAGTAACTGGTCATAACGAAAAAAAGGAAAGGGAACTCGGTTGTTTTTTCCTTGCATCTTCTGAGAAACTTCCATATTGAGCAGAAAAGTAACTCTGTTGTTTTTGGAGAAATGGCATCTGATGCCCAAACCCATTTTTCCCATTATAAAAAAATACCAAAATGCCTTGTTTGACTAAAAGTTAGCAAAAATGTCTACTTTGGATGTATGTTTATTAATTTACCACTATTGTTTTTGTGTGTCAGCCCTTTTCAGACCTAAATAATAAAATATAATTGAACTCCTATGAAGATTGAGTGGCCGCACAATACGCATCATTGAAGTACCAGTGAGTTTTAAGACGGAGTGAATTTTAATTACTTCCTCTGTCCCATACTTATGTTCATACTTTGCGTTTTCGTTCGTCCCATATTTATGTTCATCATCCAAAAAATGAAACTTTATATCAACCAACAACCTCAAAAGTTCTCTTAATTTCAAAATTATCACTCTCACCTAACACACAAAACATACTTTATAATTTATTTATTACCTAAAAATGGAACATTAGGTTTCAGCCCCTGAAATGGCATTTGCCTCTTGTTATCTCTCCCAAACTGCTGCACTAGTTTCTGCTGAAATTGACGTCTGATAGTCTGCGCTTGTCTGATCCTCATCTCCGCTTGTTCAACAATCTGGGCCCTTTCTGCAACTTATGAGTATGTTGCTCCATGCAGTCCTGCCATACTCACATCTCTGAAAAGCTCAGGCCTTAAGCCTTCCACAAACCTATCCACTTTCAGTGCCTCCGCACTCACCATATATTCCGCAAACCTCGACAACTGCTCAAACTTATGAAGGTAATCTGTGACTGACATACCACCCTGCTTCATCTGTATGAATTCATTCATTTTCATTGCCCTCACTGGTGCCGTAAAGTACTTGTTCCTGAAAAGCTCCTTAAACCTTTCCCATGTCATATTCGTGACATCCTCAATACTTTTAATTGTATCCCACCAGTGGCCTGCACTTCCTCGTAACATGAAAGAAGCACACAACACTCTGTCCCCATCTGGAATTCTACTATATTGAAACATGTTTTCCACCGTGCGTAACCAATCCTCTGCATCTGTAGGATCTGATACATCCTCAAATATCGGAGGGCTTAACTTTCGAAACCTTTCACAAACTATTTCCACACGTTCTGCCTGACGTCGATCTTGATTAACATTAACCTCTGGTTGTCCATCAATATCTCTTTGCTGAATCAGTTGATGTATCTGTTGGGACTGGCGCTCTACCAGTTCCATTAGTCGAGTAATCACCACATCATGATTATTTCCTTCAGTAGGTGCTGCTTGCTCAGCAGCTCTATCCCCTTCAGAACTTTCACTTGTAGCCCCTACCATTTCGTCTACTAACTACGAGTCCTACACCACATGGCCAATATAATTTATAAAACACATAACAACACAGAATAAAAATAAAACTTACACGCAAAGCTGCGCTCCCAAGGAATGAGCTCATGTACATAGACAGTTTGTAGGACCCAAACTGTGCTCTGACGCCACTCTGACACGACCCACCTTACATAACTTATAATTCAAATACTAATTAATATAAATATCATCATTATAAAAACATGTATTTTTTCACATAATATATTTATAACCAAAATCATTATACCAATTCAATATACGTAAGTGGTTTCTGATAACACTTCAAACCACCTAAACATGTGACAATACTTATTATATTATATAACCAAAATATCAGCGGAAACAAAAATAAACCCACGGCCTAGCCCAACAGGTCATCATCTATGTACATCTGCTCAAACCCCTGTAGGAACTCCACAGCTTGCACAGTCACATCACAAAACTCAATCATCAACAGGCTCACCTACAATGCATAAACTAGTGAGACAAAAATCTCAGTAAGTAGAAATCATGCATGTCAATTCATGAAAATGCATTTATTTTTCTATCTCCTATTTTCTAGTCTTTCTAGGTGGTCTCTTTTATTTTGAAAATTATTCACGTTGCGGGATCCCCATGACACACCTATGATATGCACCCCAAATGAGCTCAATTGGGACGATTTTTTCAAACCCCAAATATAGTGCCAAGAATAATTTTTTCGAACCCTGGCAGAGTGTTGGGGATGATTTTTCTGAACCCCAAATAAAGTACTGGGAATGATTTTTTCGAACCCAAAATAAAATATTGGGAATATTTTTTCGAACCCTGACAGAGATGCATATATAGTGGCCGCACACACTATTAATATCTTATTAATTTTGGGGAAAACACTTTCATGATTATGCATGGTATGTAACCAGGGCAATTAATTATGCATCATAAACTATTTACGACATCATTATCAACATTTAATCACAATAAAATAACAACTTAACTTCAATTACACAGATCCCCTTCTGCAATAACAACTTCACTTCAATCACATAGATCTATTTATAGAATAATCACTTCACCCTAGATCACACGGATCCCTTTTTGGAATAATAACTTCATCTCGGATCACACAAATCCTTATAATCAATATCTTCTCAAATCATACAAATATATTTTCAACAGGTTCAAATCACATAGATCTACATAGGATAATGATATTATTTTAAATCACATAAATTTATAACTTGTATTGCAAATTTATCACAAATAATTTATAAATAATATTGTTGAATATGAACCATATTTTCCCCAAATCACATAAATCCACAGCTTGTATCACAAATTAATCCCAAATAATTCATAACGTAATTAAACTAATCACAAATAATTCATAACATAATTATCACATATTAATCACAAATAATTCACAAACAACATGTTTATGCATTATAGTTGGACTTCTACTTACCTGGACTCCGACAATAATAATACTACAGACCCATGAAGAACTGTAACTAATTCTTCCTTTCCGTTCCGGCACGACCCTCTCTTCTTTTCTTTCTTCTCTTCCTCTTTCTCTCTTCACTTTTTTTTCTAAACCCTCACGACTGCTTCTGCTTTTACCAATTAGTAAATGAGGTTGATAACCTCAATATAAAGAAGGAGGTAATGGTGGAAGGCGGTGTTAATCAACCGATGACTTACTATTTTTGGTAAGTTTTTTTAAGCCACGTGTATGTGGTTTCCACCACAAAAATTAGTTACAAAAATAGGATGGATAATTTATCCACGTTTAAGCTAAGTTTCAATTTTTTTTAATATTATTATTATTATTATCCGTTATGAATATACGTGCACTACTTAATAACTACGATATAATACATTTACAAATTAATACACATATGTGTACATTTTCTTACCACTATTATTATTACGAGAACACGTGTGATACTTAATAATTAAGAAATAATATATTTATACACATAAGACAATTTAATTATATATTCAAATTAATGCACGTAAATATTTATGCACACATATATTCACATATTGTCACCATTTTATCACGGATGTCTCAAATAAAATATAAAGATAAATAAAATGTAGAAACAATTGTCACATAATTGCCACATAATTATCACATAATTGTCACATAATTATAAAAATGCACGTAACACAAATTAAATTATATTGGCAAATGAGTAATGAGAAGCTCGGGTATCACATATGGAGTACATTTTTATTCATTAATGGATAAATTTCTAAAAATAGGTGCACCATGCACCCGGGTGCAATAATTAGCCAAAAAAAAAAGTTAACTGTAATATAAGATTTAGGAAAATGAATAAATAAATTAAATTTTAAATATAAATTTTCATAAAATAAAATTTGATACAAATTTTATATTAAGATATTAGATAATTTAATTATCTCGTGCATCACACGGATTCAATACTAGTTATTAATTAAAGGAGAGTATATTAACTCAGCCTTTCACAAATTCATTCAATTGGGGATAAAAATATGGCAAAGACTTGAGTGAGATCGTTTGACGGATTCCCTTATGTGAGACGGATCATCCATTAGCCCATTAAATATATTTTAAAGGGCCGTCGTAATTAAATTAAAAGAATGAGAAATCAATTATGAAATTAAATTAATTAGGTCTTTTATATTATATATTTTTTATATTACATTATTTTACTTTTAATTTATATTTTTTATTATTTAAAATTTTATTAATTTTAAAATTGTTATTCATTTAATTTATTTTTTTATTTTAAAATTATAAATTTATACAATGCGATACTTAAGTGATGAAAAGTGATAAGTTTGTTGTGATTATATTTCATTAATAATTTATAATATAAATTAAATGTGATAACATTTTAAAAGAAAAATAATAACATCTTTCCTAAAAAAGAGATAACTAATTAAAAATTGTATTTCACGAATAATTTACTGGAATAATAAAAAGTGATAATATTTTCAATAAAAAGTTATTCCAAATCAAAGAAAAATTATATCCATCTAATTAAATTATTTCACGAACAATTCATTGAAATAAAAAGTAATAAAATCCTTAATAAAAAGTTATACATAGTAAAGAAAAGATGATAATCATTTAATTTAATTATTTTATGAGCAATTCAAATGATGAATAAAAAGTGATAATATTTTTAAGGGGCGTCTATTCCCACACGCCCCCTCGAATATACTAAAGGTACCCCATAAATCATCACATTAAATTAATCTAAATTGATAAAGACATTTATTATTATTATTATTATTATTTTTTGCAATTGATTTAAGAGTACGTCCGTCTTCTTCAGTGCTAATGCTAGACGAGATCTTCAGAGCCGCTAATTCTGGACGAGATCTTCAGAGCTGAGATTCGGAATGCCGGGTTCGGCTATCGGGCCATGCGACAAAGGAGGAGAAAACAAGACGCACTCGGGCGTCGGGTCAGAGACATGAGTTGGGTCTGGCCCGAACCCTCAACTTTCTCGGTCTTCTGGATCCAAAAACAGTGGGGGATTCCACCTCCTGGGTAACAGTTGGGTGCCACAATTTGACAACAAAACCTTCTTCATCGGTTTGGGGATTCCCTTTTTGCCATTTTTCCTTCTTCAAACTTCTCTTTTAATTCATCTTTCCACCAAATGTACACAACCATCATCACAAAATTGTATAAAGAAAAACCAAGAAAATGAATGCGTTTTATATATAAAATAAAAACATTTTGGTATGAAAATTACTTTTTTTTTCTGTCCATCCATCCCCATCTCTTAAACAATGAATAACAAAACTAGATCTAAGTTTATAAACCCTAATAAATCAGATTCATTCAGTTCAAATTCAATAAAGAGTTAATTATTAAGTGGTTATGAAATTAAAAAAAAAAAACTCTGAATAGTAAAGAGAGTAAGTGAAGAAATTTCTGCATATTTCAAGAAAGCATTAGCACAAAGATATCAATTGCAAGTCAATCTACGAGGTGCTGAGGTTCGGAATGCTGGGTTCGGCGATCGGGTGCTTGTTCTTGATGTTGTCAATGGTGAGCGTGATTGAGATCACACTGGAAATGTTTGTGCTGGAAGAATGAAGAACAAAGAATATGATGTACTCTTAAATTGATTGGAGGAGAAATAATTAAAGGGTATTTATATCTATATGAATTTAGATTAATTTAATTTGATAATTTACGAGGTGCATTTAGTATATTTGGGGGCGCGAACAGCTTCCCTCTATTTTTAATATAAAGTGATATTTGATTGTAATAAAGTGATAATGACACCGTTGAACTATCCAATGAATAATTAATAATAATAATTATAATAACTATTAAAATATAATATTTTTATTAAAAGTGAAAATCTAAAACAACGTGAATGGTTGGCATGGAAATTGCCAAGATTTATGTTTAGTAAAGCACCCGGTCTTTAGCCAACTGTTCAAATTAGGCACTTGAATTCCATTCGGACTTCAAATGGTGTTTAATCCACTCGGACTTACTTAATAGATTGTACTCGGTCTTTTGGTTTTAAAATCAATTCCGAATTTTAAAAGCTATTTCATTTCTAAAACATCAACTTTCAAAAATAAAAAAGATTCTTTTTTATTTCAAAATGGTGTACCCACCATTAGGGGCCCCACCGCCCGGATTGGTGGAAGAGGTAAAGTAGGAGTCAAACTGACTCATGTCAGTCAAAGCATATTCAACCAGGGCATATTCATCGAATTGCCTAAAAAATGGTCATTTTTGTATATTTTAGATTGGACGGGGCATTTTTGCTCCACATTATACGTAAATGGAACTATAGCAACGCTCCCGTTGTTTTTTCCTCTGTTAGAAACTTCCATAAAATTACATTCCTTACTTGACTTTAGTCTTTAGTTCCACATGTTCATCTACAGACTCCAATATACACTTTCTCCTTCTAGAATATTAAGAAAAATGAGTTTATTTTCCCCTTATTTACACATAGCAGTAATAGTGCAAAAATGATTACTCCTATTGGATAGACACTCGAAAAGCTCCATCACTAAATATAGACAACAATCGATGTTTACTTCATATATACTATATTTACAATACAATACACAATGGTGAAGGAATACGATACTAATATATAGAGACAGTGAAAGAGATGAAGAACATAAGAAGTGAGTAAAACAGCACAAACGATTTATTAGAGTGAAGACTACATTGCATAAAGCTTGAAATCAAAGTCCTGGCTTGGTCTTGGTGGTTCCGTTGCTCTTCTTGGATGCGCATAGCCGATTCCACAACGGATGAGTTCCAGAGATCCACCTCGATCAATGTAAGTGTTGGTATTTCTCCAACCTCTCCTGGAATCTCTCTTAACTTATTGCATTTATGGAGAACTAAGTGCACAAGCCGTGGGAAGTGGGAGTAACTCTGTATTGTCCAGTGATGGAGATCTGCGGTGTCGATCACGAGTAGTTTCAGTTGAGTGAATCCCCCTTCACTTGTTTCCCATTCAGTACCATGGCAGGCATGCCTTTTCAATTTGAGCACTTGAAGATTAGGCAACCATCCGACTAATGATGCCATGTCTGCCCATGGAATTCTGCACCTGCTTAAGCTCAATGTCTTCAAGCTCGCTGGAAAAACAAGGTTTTGGGACACGTCGTTCTTCAAGTCTGGATATGGCTCCGCGTATAAACTCAACTTCTCAAGCTTACTTAGCTGAACTAGATTATATAGATGATACTTCGACCATCCTAGTTTATACATGCCCTCGTATGAATAAATGATTCCCTACTTCTTTAGGTTTGGTGTCATTTCCAGCATCCTCTAAGAGCATGTGAAATCTTCTATGCGGGTGAGTGTATGCAGGCTCTCAAGAACTACGTTTTCTGGACGACTAACAGGGCAGGGATTTAGTAAGAAGCCATCCAACAAGATAAGATGCCTCAACTGTTGCATTCTCCACATTTCAAATTCCATAAAGGATGTATAAAGAGTTTCTGTCCAGTAGAAACTGCCTGACCTTGTTTGATAGTTAATCCTAACAATTAAAGTTTGAAGATTTAAAAGTTGGTACAAGGATTCAGCAATCAGTGTGACTACCTCCAAAGTAGGTTCACATGTAAAAGCAAGGTGTGTCAAGTAAGATAGCTCAGCTATATACCTGATAGCATTGGGCGATCTCAATGTCATACTCATTGCATTTGCATCAATGACCTTAAAGAAGTCTCAAAATTTTCCAAGAATCAAAGGCCCAGTAATCAAAAAGAAGAAGAGTATGGATGGCTGCTATATCACTATCTCTGTTGGGAATGTGACCCAAGACATGAGAAAAGATGCTTAACCTTAGATAACTCTCAATACCTTCTGGAAAGTCGACATAGAGCTCATTTAAGACGTGAAGAAACTTCTCATCCCGAGCTTTTCTTAAGCAGAGATCTCTCAAGATATCATGGATCTTGATGGTTTTGATCTTACCATCACACCTCTTCTTATTAATCAAAACAAGATTTCTCTTGGCCAAATCTTCCAAATACTCATATCCCAACTCGTCCATATCTTCTGATTCATCTTTTGATATCAGAAAACCCTCTGCTGCCCATAACTTGACAAGTCTTGAGACTTTGATCTCGTGATCCTCCGGGAAACCTCCCATATAGAGAAAACAAGGTCTTAAATGATGAGGTAAGTTTTGGTAGCTCACAGATAATATATCTGATAATTGCTCATTACAATTCACAGCTTCAATAACATTTCTAGCTATGTTTCCCCAAGTCTCTAGCATTCGACTGACCTTGGGAGAACACCAGCTATGACCACAATTGCAAGAGGAAGCCCTCTGCAATTTTGTGCAATCACCATTCCAACATTCTCCAGCTCAAGAGGGTAACTCTCCTGCCCAAACACCTTCTCTTTGAGTAACCTCCAACTTCGATCTTTACACATCAAGTGCATCTTGTGAGGACAACTCCGACGGTCAACATACGAAGCTACATCCAACTCCCTAGTGGTTACTATAATCCGACTCCCATTACAGTCATCAGGGAACGTCCTCCTTACATCATCCCACACACTGTTATCCCACATATCATCCATAACCACAAGATATCTCCTCCCTTTTAAGTATCTATAAGCACGCTGTAACAGCAATTCATTATCCTACTCACTGTGTGAAAAGACCCTTCATCGGAACCCAGAATGCCCAGAAGAATTAAACTTGGGGGATTACGAGAAACAGTGACCCAAACACAATAATCAAAGTGATTAAAAGTAGAAGGGTGATGATAGGCATACCTAGCAAGAGTTGTCTTGCCAATGCCTCCCATACCCACGATTGGGATGATTTGAAGATCCGATGGCTTCCCACATACCCGACCCAATACCACCGTCAAATCTTCTTCAATTCCAACGGCAGTGTCTTTTCCGGTAGGTGTTGGCACCAATGTTTTACCTCCATTCCTTCTTTTGATCTGCATTGCTAGTTTGAAAATTGAATCAATTTCTTCAATTAACTTCTCTGCCTCTTCGCGACACCTTACGTCGTCGATTCCATCTGACAAGAAATAAAAATCAAATAACACAATCATCTCAGAGCAATCGAAAACCTCATAACAATACGCTTCATATTTAACGAACAATTTTGATAAACAAAGAAGTCTACTGCTCGATTTGCTGCACTCGTGATTTGTGATTCCAATTTGGGTGCCTCCATTGGAAAATCCTCTAGAAAATTCAACAAGCAAACACTTCTTTCGTGCACGGATAGCATGTGCTGCATCTTAGAGTCAGCAGCAGTGGGAAAAACGGCTATTACCATCCAAAAAATAATCTAGATAACGGGCCAATGAAAGAAGAGCAGCGCAAGCCATTGTAGTACACAGAAAGGTCTTCTGAATTACCCCTTTCCGAAAACTATGAAGCTTTGCTAGACAGAGAATGAGGATTAAGATTTAAGAGAAGGCGTATCAGAAAAATGCTTCACATATTATAACACTTTTTTCTTTTTCCAAGGAAAAATGCAAATTTTTAAGAAAATTTTGCAAATTCTTACTCTCTCCGTCCCGAACATATTGCATCATTTGCTTTTTGTACCTAGATTAAGGAGTATTATTATTTTATATAAAGTGAGTAGGTGTATTAGAGAGATGTGATGGGTAGTGGTGGACCATTGGTGTACTTTTTTTACTAAAAGAGGAAAATGGTGTAATTTGGATGAGACACCCAATATAGTAAAATGGTGCTATTTGGGTGGGACGGAGCGAGTATTTCATACTCCCTCCGTCCCAAACTTGATGTCTGTGTTACTGTAGACACAGAGTTTAAAAAAAGTTGACTTTTTAGGGGTATTGTTGTATTTTTATGTAATAAATAAATTATAAAGTATGTTATGTGTGTTAGGTGCGTGTGGTAAAATTGTAATTAAGATGAACTTTTAGGGGTGAGGATTGATGTGATATTTCCTTTTTTGGAATAAGACAATTAGTTTGGGACGGATGAAAATAGAAAGTAAGACAACAAGTTTGGGACGGAGGGAGTACCACTTTGATTTTCATTTGTCTCTGTACGCAATTACGTTTAAGTACTAATGAGAAAGCAAAATTTGTGAGATGGTGAGTGGATTAATGAATCATAAAACTGGAAGTGGAATTGAAAGACCAACTTTGTTGGTCAGAGACTCAGAAACGAAGAAGAATTTGCAAAACTTATTAACCATTGCTTTATCAGTGTAAATGTTAGTGATAAATGGAGATGAAAATGTTCAACTGAATGAAGTTTCATTCATCACAAGATAATTGTATAAATGGAGGCTAATATAGTTTGATTTGATGTAGTGTTGTTCATTAGATGATTGTATATTTATGCAGAGTTTTGAATGCATGATTGACTGCAAAAGATTTGTTGCAACACAATCTTATTTAAGTTATGAGTTTTGTGATAATTGCATTAGTCATTGAAGCATTGTACTATTTAAGTGTCATTTTGCTCATAACATTTGAATGAAAATTAATATATGGTGTGGATAGAACTTTATTGTGACCTTTTATCCTTTGATTCATCTTTTATATTTTTACGGACTTTTCTACAGTAAGAAAAGGAGAATTATTACGTGCATTTAGTAGAGATGTAAGAGGACAAAATCGTTCGCGAACTATTCGAGTCTCGGTTCGATAAAACGTTTGTTCGAACTCGTTCGTTACCTTACGAGCCAAACCAAGCTTTAATTTTGAACTCGAATACTCTATCAAACCAAACTCAAGCCTAAGGGTGTTCGGCTCGAAAGCTCGCGAACATATTCGTTTATGAGCTCTTTAATGACTCGCAAACGCATTCGTAAATTTTATAATTATTCTTTAGTATTGTAGTAGGGCCTCAGAATTGGGCTCCCATTCCCCCTGTTAGTCTATTGGACTTGATGGTCCCAAAGCCCAGTAAGGGCCCAAAGGCCCCCCAATTTGCGAGGAGCGTCCGCCTCACTACCCAGAAGTAAGGACTACTGGCCACTTGCCCCAATTGCTCGAGATACGCAGATATCCCCTAAGATATCTGCATAGGGAATATCCTAGATTGGATCCTAAAGATAGTCACGTGATGTTAAACGAATTTAATGCTCGCACCGTATGCGTATGTTGTACAGTAACCTGACAATTAATCCAGATTCGGATGACGTCAGGTTACCTAATATAAATATGGGAACAACCCATGACAATAAACATCATTTATTCACCCCCTTAAGAAGGCTCAAAATAGCCTAGGGGCAACTCTCTCATACTCCCTCCGTCCGCCCGAAAGGTCCACATTTTGCCATTTTGGGCGTCCGCATCAAAGGTCCACATTTCTCTTTTTAAACACATGAGACCCACACACATCACTAATACAATAAATTTATGGGACCCATATACCCCACTAATACAACTACCAACTACACCTTAAATAATAATACTCCTTAATACACGTGCAAAAAATAAATGTCCACCTTTATGGCGGACAGAGGGAGTATTATATTAGCTTTGTATAGATAATCCCCCAAATCACCATCAAACAGCCACATCAACCCATCATTAAAGATGGATTAAAATCTGACGAGCTATAAGTATTATATATTATTATTTATTTATTTATATTCAATAATTAAATATTTTGCATTAAGCCACACAAATATGATAATAACTTAAGTGATTATTTAAATATTTAAATATTTTTTTACCATTTATTATTATATTTTATTAGTTTGTTTATTTAATATATTATAAATAACATTAAATGTTTATAAACGAAACATTCTTTTAATATCCACGTACAAAATTATTTAAATGTTCATGAACAAGTTATTTTATATGTTCGTGAACACGTTCGTGAGACTTAACAAACAGTTTGAGTTCAAACTCGAGTTCGATATTTTTTTCTTGTTGAGTTCGAGCTCGGGCTCGAGTTCGATAATTCTTTAACAAACGATCCTAGTGTTCGACTCAGCTCGTTTTGATAGTATACATTTTTACTTATTTGGAAGATATGCTTAAGTCTTTCAAAAGTGAGGAATTTTCCTATAATAGGAAAGAAAAAGAAAAATGGTGGTCGAGGAATTAAAATCAAGAATTTAGAGTTGATTTTTGGTGAAAATGAGTGACAAATAGAGTTTTTTTTTTCAAAAATTGAGCATAAATCTTTTAATATTTAATTGAGTGTAGTAGTTTATTTATTGAGTTTTCCATATATTATATTGTATGTTTAAGAGTTCATATCTCGTGCATTTATATGAGTAATTTTTTATTTAATAGTGTATAGTATACATTATTTAAGTAATTGTATACTCCCTCCGTCCCATAACAAGGTATACGTTTCACTATTCATGACATCCGCTTAAAAGGCATCAATTTCCTCTATTTAATAAAGAAAGTACACAATATGACTCATCACTTCACTCTAATACAATTATCCACCTTATCTATAATAATAATACTCCTTAATATACGTTCAAAAAGCAAATAAAGACCTTAGAACCGTCCACGTGCAAACAGCAAACGTATACCTTGTTATGGGACGGAGGGAGTAGTACTTTTCATATCCTGTTTTAAAAATTAACAGAAAATTCGTTAACAAGGTGTATACATTTTTATTCATAAATATAATTTTTTTTTTAAATGGGTGCACAAGATAAATTATCTATGATTAATTAATAAGATTTTAAATTCTAACAATTAAATCCATTATTCACAATTTCTGTTATGAATGTGGAGTGTTACATTAAATTTTTTGTACAAAAGAAATGAATGGATTTTGTCTCTATGTCGAGGAAGAATCCTCATCCATCCTACAACCTACGATGCCATTTCTCTAATTTCCCTCCAAATACGCCAAATCCAGCCATATTCATACCTTCCACGGCTATTTGCTGATTCAGATGTTCACTCACCATTCTTCTACTCTCTAACACCCCCCCCCCCCCCCCCCCCACCACCACCACCTTCCAAGATTCTCTATATTTTTTCCTAGTCGGCTAATCCCAATTCTTCTCGTCTCCTACTCTTGGTTTTATCAAACTCTATCTTCCAAGAATCAGTTTCTTGAGCCGGAATTCCTCTTTCTTGATTCTCAACGAACAAGAATTGCTCTTACCAAAATGAGCTCCTTAAGGTTCGGCGTTTCTACTCCCCACTCAATGATCAGTAACTGTAACGCTAAACCTTTGGGCAACCCAATTCCAAGAAACCAATCCCAGAGAATCTATTTAAAACCCAGTGATAGCCACAAGCAAGGCCCGGCTAGAGCCAATCTTGGGAAAATTAAAAATCCCTTTAGGTTGAGATCAGTTGTTGATGTTGGCAGAGTAGTGGAGCCGGAGGCGAGCTCTACAGGAGATGGGAGCAATAATTGCTTGTACGACGCCATTGTTATAGGTTCTGGGATAGGAGGGTTGGTGGCGGCGACGCAGCTGGCCGTGAAAGGGGCGAAGGTTTTGGTGTTGGAGAAGTATGTGATTCCTGGAGGAAGTTCTGGGTTTTACGAGAGGGAAGGGTTCAAATTTGATGTTGGATCATCTGTTATGTTTGGTTTCAGCGATAAGGTTAGTTGGATCATAATTCCCTTTACACTGTTTCCTTGTTAATTTGAGTCACAAGAATGTTTTCTTATTTAATTTCGTAAAATGCAAAGGTTTTGGAGGTAATGAAGTTCTCTGCGTGGGAAAATTTGCTTATAGCTTTAGTCTTCGAGAATAGCTAAGTGATTTTCCTTCTATTAGTTTCTGCTTGAAAAAAGATGAAAATTTTGGCTGGATATGTTTAATGAGCAATTGAAAGTTGTTTGTTTTGGATTTCTGTCTCTACTCCGGAAGGAGATTGTTTGGACTATAGATTAGTGCCTTGCATAATCCTTGATTATAAGAAAAACCAACTGCCCAAGTGCAAGAGTCCATGATTGGGACTTCTCTAAATCAATGTTCTTCTTGTGTACACTAATTAGCCAATAACATGCCTTTTGATTTGAACAAGAAGAAAAGGCGCCATGAACTTTTAACTTGTCTTTCTCCTTTCCCTGACAAGCTCTGTATCTTCAAGCCCTTGATAATTTTGCTGCATGCTGCTATCTATACAAGAATAGTGCATCTCACTCACATCAGGTTGATAGTGCAGCCTTGAAATAAAACTGCTGGGGAATTGCTTGAGTTCCTTATGGAGTAGGTTCAAATAGCGTGTTATTTGGTCCATCAACTTTGGAAAAACTCTTAATAAGAGAAGAGCAGAGGGGGAAGAAGATAATTATGGTAGTGGACTTTAGTTTAGTTGAGATGACTTTCCTTGCTCTTGTGTACAAGAAAGTAGAGATTACAAAAGCATCATATTTGGTGAGGTCAATGAGATTCCTTCTGAATTTAACTTCGACAGTTTGGCCTGCAATTGCTATCTATTACTTATTTATATACATGCTTGATGCTTGCATCTATTTGGACATGCGTGCTCCGTAATAATTTGTTCATGGCTGTTAAAGTTGGAGCAATTTATTCTGCCTTTTTTTTTAGTGCGTGCATGGTTCTAGGGGATGCTTAACAAATGGAGGTCCATCTGGGAGATATGCTTCTGATTGGACTTGAATATAACTTGTTTAATGTGGTTCAGATAATATGATATGGAGCTTTAATTTTGTGTTTTATTCTTCTTCTTCTTTTTTCAAACTTGCTGTCATATAGATATTACCGTCACTCTTTAGTCTTTAAACTCATATTTGTTGTTCTCTTTGCAGGGAAATTTGAATTTGATTACACAAGCATTAGCAGCAGTAGGATGCAGGCTGCAAGTGATACCTGACCCTACCACTGTTCATTTTCATCTACCTAATGGCCTCTCTGTCCAAGTACATAGAGAATATAGTGATTTCGTTTCAGAACTTGTTAGTAAATTTCCCCATGAAAGAGATGGCATTATCAAATTCTATGGTATCTGCTGGCAGGTTTGTTTTCGTTAAGGTTATTTCTTCTTGCTCTAGGTTGCTCTGTTTGTTTGAATTAACCTCACATTGATCTATTGAATCTATGATTAGGTCTTCAATGCATTGAACTCGCTGCAATTGAAATCTCTGGAGGAGCCCATCTATTTGTTTGGACAGTTTTTCAAAAAGCCCATTGAGTGCTTGACTCTAGGTGATTGACTGGTTTTTTTTTTAATTATTATTTATTCTCACATTCTCTGTTAATGACCTTCATAAATTTGCCATATCATATTTATTTATCTATTCATCAGAGCAACCTCTCTATTTGGTTTGCCCTCTGGTCTCCAGAGGTCTTTACCTGATCAAAGAAGTGAACTGAAAAGTTCATTGAGGAAAAAAAGGGTTCATGTTAATAAATCAACTTCATAAAGCAACACTTCTAGACGCACACTGTATAATATATTTTATTTATGAGCTTATGCAGTTAATATCTTACTCCCAGTTGATACCAATATTCGTTACTTATGTTTTCATGTTATTAATTAGTTTATTATACGTCATAAGCTGCAAAAGTTTGTAACTTCCATATGCTGATGGATGCGTCTGAAATTCATCTCAGCCTATTATCTGCCCCAGAATGCTGGTGCCATTGCTCGAAAGTACATCAAGGATCCTGATTTGTTGTCCTTTATTGATGCTGAGGTGTGCATCTACTCACCTTCACCAAAAATTTAGCCTATCACGCTACTGTCTTCCAATCGACTAAAATTTATTTTTTTTTGAGCATAATTCTCTTGCTTTTGGTGTTTTCTTGTTATCAGTGTTTCATAGTAAGTACGGTTAATGCCATGCGGACACCTATGATCAATGCAAGCATGGTAATTTAGATTCTTACTTTTTTTTCTCCTTTTTGTTTTCTTCATTTCCTTTGTTCTCAATTTTCTATTTCCTAATCCCTATAGGTATTGTGTGATAGACATTTTGGTGGAATCAACTATCCTGTTGGTGGAGTCGGAGAAATTGCCAAGTCATTAGCTAAGGGTTTGGCTAATGAGGGGAGTGAGATACTTTATAAGGCAAATGTGACAAGCATCATCATTGAAGATGGAAAAGCTGTAAGATAATAAGATTACTGCCCACTTTCTGCCTTGGAAGTAATTGGTCTGTTTCCCTGGGGGTCATTATGCATGGAAAAGATAGACTTCACTTGTCTTATTTTATAGGTGGGAGTGAAGCTGTCAGATGGACGACAATTCTATGCCAAAACCATAGTTTCAAATGCAACAAGATGGGATACCTTTGGTAAGCTTCGGAACACAGGGTTTAAATGAACTGTTTGCATTAACTTTTTTTCTCTTCATAAGTTTTGAAACTATTGAAATTATTTCTACTAGGCAAGCTTCTGAAAAAGGAAGATCTTCCGGAGGAAGAAAAAAAGTTTCAAAAGGCATATGTTAAAGCACCATCTTTTCTTTCTATTCACATGGGGGTTAAAGCGAATGTTTTGCCACCGGATACAGATTGCCATCATTTCATCCTAGAGGTATGCTGTTGACCTTGAAAGCATCTGAATGTGTTGTGTATTTATTTTTTAACTTTGTATTATGGTTTACCTTGAAGTAAGTAGGATGACTGGAAAAATCTTGAAGACCCTTATGGAAGTATATTCTTGAGCATTCCAACAGTTCTTGATGCATCACTAGCCCCTGAAGGAAATCACATTCTTCACATTTTCACAACATCTCCTGTTGAGGACTGGGAGGTTTGTTTTCTGGATCTTATCTTATTCTATTAAACAGCATTTAATTTTTCTGACTTCCAAATTTCTCTTAGTTTTTTCAAGATTTTAATTTGTATGGCCGTTTCACGTAGGGCCTCTCACGTAAAGATTACGAGGCAAAGAAGGAACTTGTGGCAGACAAAATAATTAACAGGCTTGAGAAGAAATTATTCCCTGGACTTAAGTCATCTATTGTTTTTAAGGAGGTATTGAAATTTCACTTCCCAATATTAATAGATATTATTGCTTTGGTTTTCAAATTTGAAACTTTTAGAGAGGTGCTGTACTGTTCATAAGAATTTAATTCACAGATTGCACCAAATCACTTATTCCTGAAGCATTATGAATTAGTAGTTCTCATGCCCTCTTCAATGGGCTTTCATAAATGAACAAACTAAGTCTATTGCAGTTGTATCTTGATTGGCCAACAGATTACCTAGTGCAATGATACTGTTCATGTTACATCAGAAATCAGCTGAGTTACTGATATCTTTTGTGATGCTTCAAAATATATGGCAGGTGGGGACACCAAAGACACACAGGCGATACCTGGCCCGTGATAGTGGTACATACGGTCCAATGCCTCGTGCAGTTCCAAAGGGCTTACTAGGAATGCCATTCAACACAACTGTGAGTAAATCATCGTATCTTTTACTGCTGTTGATACTCAATAGTAAAATAAAGTGTTCCTTTCACCACCACAAATTATTAAGTTCATGTTCTGATGAGTTTGCAGGCTATAAATGGTTTGTATTGTGTGGGAGATAGCTGCTTTCCAGGTCAAGGTGTAATAGCTGTAGCTTTTTCAGGAGTTATGTGTGCACATCGAGTAGCAGCTGATTTAGGTAAAATCATTATATATATGTATGTATATATTCTTTATTTATTTAATTTCTAACAACCCAAAATTTGCCAAATAATTGCATAATGTAGATCAGACTTTTTAATTTGATCCTGTTCTCTGAGAAACTGGATTTCTGTTCATTTTCTTTGGTTTCAGGAAGTGTATACAAATTTTTTTTTTCAGGAATAGAAATGTTTATCTGCTAACATTTCAAGTCTAGAAATTTGCTAGAAACTCACATAAGTGTTAGCTTGTTTGGTGCTAAAACAGCCAAACATCATGCTTAAACTATATGGCGAAGTTGTATTTTGCAACGGGTGTATGTATACACTGGTTTCATATGCAAGACTAACTCTAACAATATTATCAAAAATTCAGTGAACCATAATATGATTTATTGGTTTGGTGAGGAAATTTATAAAAAATAATAAAATTGTGTCATTATATTTATGCGTAAAGAGGAGAAAATATTGTGTTGAATGTTGATTGCCAAGAGAATTTTGTTCACTATGCTATGCTATCATAAAAAGTACAAATCTTTCATGATACTTGCATTTATTTTAGAAATGAGCAGAAAGAGCATTTTCTTATAATAAAATAGGACTTCGTAAAAAAAAATACAGCTCTGTTGATTTTTCTTCTGCACTTCATGCAGGATTTGAGAAGAAAATACCGTTGCTCGACACTGCTCACCTTCGCCTGCTTGGTTGGTTAAGGTCTTTAGCATGAGGAAAAGCTTTCCATATGAGGGCAAGAAGCCCGTTTCAGTAGGAAAAGCATTTACGGGTTAACAGTTTGAAGATCATTTAGATGCCATCAAATATTGTGTTGGTCTTTTATCATTCTCTCAATAGAATGGTGTCTCGACAGGTACTTTACAACAACTCGAGGTTATTTCAACAACTAAATAATGAGTTACAGTTACTTCCAAACACATGGATGCTGTAATTAAAGACTAATGAGGGAAAGTATGTGAATCAGAACATTGATTACAGTATATACAATCATTCAAGTGTCATAATACATCATCTTTTGTTCTTTTCTCAGTACAATCCAAAAACCAAAACACACAGCCTCAGAAAAAGAGGGCGGAAAACTATTACAGCACTCCTTGAACTTTTCTGAATTTGCTGCAAACATATTTTTTGTCAATCCTGCAAAAATACTTAAGGGACATCCATGTGAAAATCTATATGCTAATTTTGACCAAATTATGGATCTAAAACCTCTGTTATAAGAGGCAAAAGTCTCAAGATTTCCTTCTGGGATAACTTGTTAGCTGATAAGAGCCTTGTGAGCCATTCGTAGTTACCAATTTGTATACATCTAAGAACCTGCTTTTAGCTTCATTCTTCTCAGAGACAGGTATGCTAATAGTCTGTAGCCTATCACCATAGCTCCCAACACTCCTATTTCCTTGTAGCCATTGTCGATCTTGACACCATTAATCGAATGACTAATGTGTTCGTATTGTACTTTTAGGAGAAGCTTGTAGGTATGATAGTTGAAGGAGAGATAACGAAGCCATGATATGAACACTGGAACATTCTGCAAAATCATTAAATCTTAAATTATTAGCATCTATTCAAGGTCCCCCTTTCCCTCTTAATTGTTAGTATTTTGCGCTTACCTTCACGAAGTATCCACCAGCCAGCATGAAACTCATTACTGTTACAGAGGCTAGAGTTGTAGCCCTTTTTAAATCCATCAGTGTAGCTCCAATAGCTAGTCCCAACCCCTGTCATTAGGTGGGATTTAATTTTTCGAAGTTAATGATTTTTGTATTCAAATTAAGAGGGAGACATTTTTTTGTACACTATATACACAAGGTGATAGTTTAGTACCTGCAACTCTCAGTTTTGTGCAATTGAGGACAAAAGTTGCCGGAAACTCAAAAGTTACATTCAAATTATTGGCAAAATTTTGTCCCCAAATTACACAAAACAGTGTCTCTTTTACTAATTGCTACCTCTTGTGCCATTGAACAAAACTGTGAACTCCAGTTTTGCAAAATTCTAGTCAAATTGCTATGATCTTCAAATGGAGAAGAGCATACCTGAGCAGCTATAATGCAGAGAAAGACTGTCACTATGGTGAGGAAAAAGGAGCCTGTATTCATTCTTAATCCTGCCATAAAATACACAACTACGATGAAAAGAACTGGCAATATTAGGTCGAGTGGAAGATCACTTGTTGTTCTTGCCACAAAATATGCACTTAATCTGTACATATCAGCTGCTCGTTCCTTGCTAAGCATAGCGCGCTCTTGAGGGAATGTAAAAATGGCTGTGAACACTGGAAAAAAACCCCAGAACACAGCAATGAAGAACAGCAACCCTGCCTGCAAGGGTTTTACATTTAAGTTAGTTTTTTGGACTCAAAACACCATGAAACACCCTCTTAATGATTTCTTTTATTGCTAATACTGTTTCACAAGATGAAAGTATGTTTACCTGATCTTCCAGTTCTTTAGGGTTGTTGCTACCTGATTGCCACCACAGTAGTCCTAAGATAGTAGCTGTTGCCAGAACCTGAGTTATCCTCAACCAGCTAAAATAGTCGTGTCTTCGTTCTTTAAGTCCTCTCGAGAACAGTATGCAGTATTGTTCACACCAGCTTGCTCCCCATTCTCTCTTGGAAGAACAAGTTTTAGCCTTAACCTCTTCATCTATGGGTATAGGTGTGCTAAGTTTCTTCTTCTCGATCTCAGCAACCTTCGTCTCATAGGCCTCCACAAGATACTGTTTCGAAACGGTAAGGTATGAGAACTAATATTTATGTTGTTCCTAAAAGGTGAAATTAATGTATGTTCTTATATTGTGGAATGACACCGTTTCACAGGAAATCAGTTGGCTCGTCAGCTAACCGGGTCAGAGCAAACCAGACCAACTCGGCTAACTGAATTCTCATGTGAAACAATGGAAGACATGTTTACCTCATGGACGACTGATGGACCTGGTTTTCCACTCTTTGTTTCATCTGTCGAGTTCCCCATCTGCACTCTGTCCTCCAGTTCGGATGGGACGGAAATGTCTGTAACATTTCCATTGGCAAGATCGAGCATGAACTCTGCTGGGTTCATCGCGATCAGTGGAGAGCATCCTATGGATGAAAAGTAAATCAGTGCTTCTGATGCCTTTCCGAAGTAGAGCAAGCTCCCTTTCCCGATCAGAATCAGCTTATCGAATTTCAGGAAGAGTCGACTCGACGGCTGGTGGATTGTGGTCACCACCGTTTTCCCAGCCTGTGATGACATTATTTTGTCAACAGATTAAACGCAGGCAGATGATGCTGATGAACTACTAAACTCGTGTTTACATACATACCTCTGCTATATCATGCAATGTGTCAACAATCCTCAAAGCTGTAGTAGAATCTAGTCCAGATGTGGGTTCATCAAGAAACAAGAGAGATGGATTGATTATGATCTCATTACCAATGCACACACGCTTTCTCTCGCCTCCTGAAACCCCTCGAACGAAAGACCCTCCGATCATGGTGTCCTGACAGCTGCTTGAAGACACTGTTAATGTTAGCTTCAGAGAGAGAGAAGATAGTTGTTAGTTGCATGGATACATACTTCTCTAAACCCAGCTCATATATGACATCTGAAGCTCTCTGATCCTTCTGTTCTCTTGTTAATGTCTTGGGAAGGCGTAGACGAGCCGCGTACGTGAGCGTTTCCCTCACCGTGAGGTGGGGAAACAGGACATCATCTTGAGTCACAAATCCAATCCTACACAGCACATTCATTGCATTCAAGAATGTGCAAACTGGAAGTATGTTTGCAAGAAATCAAACAGTAGTAAACCTGCTCTTGAGGGACTTAGAATAGGGTTGATCATTGTAGGTTATGGAGCCACCAATAGCAGGTTCTTTCCCACGCCCTCCCAGCAAACTCAGCAATGAAGTCTTCCCACTTCCCGACGGTCCCATCAGGGCTAAAACTTCCCCCGGATCAACAGAACCGGTGATCCCGTTCAAGATCTCCTTCTCCACCGACGATGTCATGCCTTTCAGAACCACCTTGTACGTCACATCAGTGAACTGCACATTTAGGAGGAAACAAACTCAAGACAATGATATATACTACTCCCTCTGTCCCAACAAGCTCTTCATCTTTCCTTTGTTTTTACAAAAGAATTCTAAAAAACATATTGGAATGGAGGGAGTATTTTCTATCTATGTGATGATGACCTAGAAATATACATGGAATCCAACCAAGTGTTGGTGTTAATGTAGAGCTAGGGTTTGTGGTAGCTAGCTTTTGATGCAGCTAGGTTTAGGAGGTGGGAATAAACAAGTAGTCTTGTACAACTAAGGCAGCCATGGAAAATGAAATTATGTACAAGACTGAACCTGAGATAATGGAAATAATGGCTAGCTACCTTAACCTCCATCTCATAATTCCCTGTCCAAACACATCATATTATTAGTAGTGGCGGATACAGGATTTTAAAATTGAGAATGCAATGTATAATATTACAATTTTACAATAAAAAATAGGGGTATAAAGTACAATTTATATAAAAAAAATCATAAGAAATAGTAGTAGCATTTTTGTAAATTTGAGCGTACGATTGTACCCTTTGTTCTACTCTGTATCCGCCGCTAATTATCAGATTAATGATAGGCTTTTCTATTTATTTATTTTTAATGCCTGTTTAGTGGGTATAAATGACATGTTAGTTAGTTATATTACCTTGAGGTAGATTGGCAATGTGGGTTCTGCTTCAAGTCTCTTCTTTTGCCTTCCTGCTTCAATATCTTCAACTGTAACATATAACACGACAAAGTATTGTATGAGATTGTTTTATTTTTTCTTGATTATTTATCATTCCTTTTCTATTTTATGAATTGTTTATACAGTATTCCACTTGAATAATTTTCATTTTTATGAATTAAATATCATTTTTTATTAAAAATATTATAACCCTTAAAAACATCCCAGGAAACATTTTCATAAGTTATTTACTTTTATACTGTTGTTTCTATTTCTAACATTTTGGGTTTCTTATTATTCCAATTAAAAACACATGTAACCTATAGTTAGAATTTAATTAGGATTATTTTGTATGCCCTACGTACTTTATATAGTGTGTTCATGCGCATCCTAAATCCGACAAGTAATTTTTTTTTAAAATTATATTATACTCCATCAATGATGTTTTATTATTATTACTCTTATTCTAAATATATTTAAGGGTGACAATTCGTGCCTTTCTTGTCAATAAGAAAATGACAAGCCACGATGATACGATGTTTAAAAATATAATTATGCACCATATGATATTTGACGGGACAAGAAATAAAATTAATTTAAAACAAGGCACGAAATGACATGAAAAATATGGTATAAAATTTTCAAAACTTGTAATAATGTCATCTGTAAAAGTTATATGCAACTGTTTTAACGTTAATGAAAACACGATTCAATAAGTAAATAGTTAATTTTTTTATTTGAATTACTATTATATAATCATTTATTGAAGCTTTATACATATAATTATTAACTCAAATTTTGTCAAATAATTGAATTGTATAGGTAGGAATTTATGGTAGAATTTCTTTTCCAATAACTTTTTAGTTCGGCAATAGTTAATTAACCCTATACATAATTAGTTTATCGAACATTCAAATCATATAATTAAATATTTGCATGGCTTGTAATGAAGATTATATAATCCCTTCATCCCAGAGCAATACGAACAATTTCTTTTTTCGTTTGTCCCAACATATTATGAATAATTTAAAAATAACAAAATCACTCAACTCAACATCTTCATAATACACTTTTATTTTGAAAATGTCATACATATCTTACTCACATAATATGTTTTATAATTTTTTTTAATATCTCTAAAAAGGCTAATCACTTTTCTTTAAAAAATCAATTAAAATTGATTAAAAAGCGCTTTTTTTAATTTGCATAAAAAAGCAATTGTTTACATTTTATAGCGATGGATAAAGCACATATTAATTTAATATAATAAAAATATTGGAGAAATACTTATATGAATTGAGTCCCATAATAACTAATTATGTGAATTGAGTTCACATAACTAATTATGTGAATTCTACTATATTATATTCTATTATATTTTCATAAGTCAATATTTATTTTTAAAATAGAATGTAATTTACTTTGAATTTTTAAATAAAGAGGATTCAAATTAATGAAACAGTTAAAATCAAAGAATTGATCATATCATTAATTAAAATTTAAAAAGAAGAGGGCCCACTAGCACTATATATGTGGGTAGGAAATGGGACCCACAGAGGTCCCAAAAAAGTTTTGAGCCTTACATTTGTAGAGACAACATTAGGATAAGTAGCCATGACAGTTGTAGGAGTGTGACTCCATTATTTGATTTTGGTGGACATAAGTCGTGTTTCACTTTCCCACCCAATCTACTTTTATTTTATTATTATTACTTTTCTTAATTAATTCCTTCAACATTAGGTTCTTCTCTAACATTTCACCTACAATTTCAATTATATACCAATTATTATAATTAATTAAGAATTGTTAGTACTGAGTTTCTATTGAGCAAAATAATATTTTACATCATGACTATTTAAATTACATACTTTAACCATCATTAAACATATTTTATTTATATAATACTCCCTCCGACACATAGTTAAGTTCACCGACACTGTAGATATGGAGTTTAAGAAAAACTGCTTTTTGACCAACTTTATTGACTTTTTAAGGGTATTGTGGTATTTTTAGGTAATAAATAAATTATAAAGTATGTTATTTGTGTTAAGTGGGAGTTGTATTTTTGAAATTAAAATAACTTTTTAGGTTGTTGGTTAATGTGAAGTTTTTTTTTTGGATAGTGAACATAAGTGTGGGACGGATGAAAATGAAAAATATGAACATAAGTGTGGGACGGAGGGTGTACATATTTTAACACATCCGAGCGTCTCACAAGAAAATTTGTCTATATATATATATAAATATATCAATTTTTTGTTACACAGATCGATATATTATTAAAACTAATTATTATATAGTTAAAATATAGCTATAGGTAGTTAAAGTAATATTTATAATAAATTATAATAAAACACCTTAAAATTAATTCATAGTTTTCATATTTTAAAAGACATATTTGGATTATCGATAAACATATTTTATTTATATAATAATTATATATAAATAATAGATCGACCTATCTCACAACTCATCTCAATATATACTTTTCAAATCATTTATATTTTCTTAATTCTTAACATAGTGACAATTCTTGACTACTGTGACCACTACTTTATGCCTACATATTAATGCCCCACTAGGCACATATTTTCCCATCTTTCATGATCAACATCAAGAAAATTCTGACAATAAAAATTGAGAGTGAGTTTGAGCTGTGATCACATACTTAATCATGTCGTCCCAAAATTAATGAAACAATTGTCTCAATTATTACACCTTTAAACATGCATGCAAAATCTATATAATTACACCAAAAGGAAAAAAGAAAAATATTTTAAAATAGAAAAGAAGAGGATATCACGTTCATTTTTTTCCAAAGAAAAACAAGGTTCGACTTTTCTGTGAAAGCGTTTCAGGGGACCAATTCTCTCTCATCCAATCGTCAAACTCTAATGTGATTGGCTGTTATAGATACAGATCACTGTATGTATAGGTTCTTGATTTGTCTTTTTGGATGCAGTTTCACTAATGCATGCATGGATTGGGTAAATGTCACATGAAAATTGTTTTTGCTTAAACCTTTTAGTCATCTTCTCCTTTAACCTTTCCCCATCTACATTCATTTTAATTTTAAATAAAAAAAAAATTTAGGTATAACAACATTTTGACGCATACGTAATTATATGACAGAAAATCTGAACTGAGGGAAGTGTATATATGTAATATGTATATTATTGTGTGTGACCACTTAATTGAATAATAATATCCTTTGTTATGATTACTTGCCTTTGGGAGAGGGAAATGTTTATTTTGGTGGTAAGGAAGCTCAAAAAGTATTTTGTTATATATTTAATTTTATATCAAACCTATTATTTTAAATTTTATTAATATGCATGGTTTTTATATATATATATATATATATATATATATATATATATCACTTATTTAACTAGTGTAACAGGAGATGTAACACAAAAATATAACAGAACATCCAAGATCATATATATAGCAAATACACTAACTAGAATAGTTAGTTAATTATTTAAATAGATGAATTTCTTCATCATATTCATTTTTGCATTCAATTTCATTTTGTGTATTATTTTGTGTGTCATGTAAAAGAGAATAAATTCTGACGAGTCCATGTTTTCTTCTAAAGTTTAACTTCGTTTTTTCTCATACGTGTTGCTCATCAGTGTGACGTAGTAGATTAATTGATACTCCCTCTGTTCCACCACAGTTTCCACACCTCCTTTATAAATTATACATAAGGTGTGAAAAGTGAAAACTGTGATGGTACGGTACGGAGGGAGTATACCAAATGAGACGGGAAATAAAATAGACTTACGGATTTCGTCATCGCTGAAGGGCTTGGGATCAGCAATGTCGTCGGGCGGAACGGTGAATCCGGTGAAGGAGAAGGAGAAGCCCAAGCTGGCGCTGGAGGCTCGGCTTAGAGCCGCGCCGCTGTTCAAGTCGTCCAGGTCGAACTTCATCTGAGCACTCCTCGACTTCCGAATGTGCGTGTTCCGCCCCACGCTGCCGCTGCTCCTCCCCGGCGACGCCCGCCTGCTCGACTTCCGGGACAGGTTGCTACTGCTGTCCAGACCGCCGCTCCCCGCCCCATCGCCCGGAGACTTCATCGCCCCCAACGCCGCCGCGATTGTCTCCACCAGCTGGTCGGATTTCGTACGTATGAGACTCGTCGTAGAGTTCGTCGATTTCTCCATCGTCTGTCATAAAAAAAATTAATAATTATAATTTTTTTTAAAAAAAAATCTACATGCAAACAATTCATTTTATCAATGCAGTACAAATATTCCAAATTTACTCCTTTTTTTTTTTCAATTTTAGTTATTTTTTTTGGTTGATTAATTCGATTTTTTTTCTTTTTAAATTTAGTTTTTTATGTAATTCTGTGTAGTTTTGATCTCAATTTTTTAAAAAAAAAAATGACTAAATTTGATAAAGTACTATATTTGAACAAGATTCAAGAATAGTAAAAACAATCAAAATTGAAAATTACAAATAATAAATAACTAAAATTAAAATGCTTCGTACTTAAATAACTAATTCTAACATTTCATAGTATAAGCATACAAAAGAGGAGAGAGAGTACTTACAAAGTAATTTGGCCAAAATGTTTAGAGAGAGAGGGGAGGAGGGCATGTACAATAAATTAACCTTAAAATGAGGAAGGTGTTTGTTATATATAAGGGAAAGGGGCAGGAGAGAAAATAGTTAAGTTGCATGAAAGCCCCTAAACTATGAGATAATTAATTATGAAGAGAAGAGAAAAATTCCACATTTCTTGAAAAATACCTGACATAAATGCAAACGATAGGATAAAAGGCATGATGGAACCAAGTATAAGCTTCTCACGGCATTAGGGGTCCAACTGATGGGGGTGGGGGTGGGGTGGGGTGGGGGTGGACTAATTAATTAATTAAGTATACATTTAAAGAAAATTAATTGCTTGAGATCTTCCGAAAGTAGCAGATCTATTATCTTTATAGCATTAATTAAAAGATTCTAAACCTTATAAAATCATGCACAATGTCATTAATTAGTACGTCAAACTAAAGTATATGTGTGTGTATATACTTCGTATGATCCGGCGTAGAGTTACTAGAGTATATACACCCATATAAAAAATATGAAACTCACGCTAATGCAAATATTTCACCCGATGTTTCACAAAATCAAATAGTATAGTTAATTTCACCATTATCACCATTCATTGATTAAAATTATTTTTTATTAATAATGTTATTATTTTTTATCCATCTTAGGATTTATATAATCTTGTCTAGAGTATATATATATTATCAAAAATATTAAACTCACTCTATACGCATATTTCATCTGATATTTCACATAAGGTTGGCACTTCACTACTTTTCATGTTTTAAATAATAAAAAGTGGTGACATGTCAATCATTTGATGTTATGAAACATTAGATGGAGCACATTATTGAAATAGAAAATATTATTTCGTTACAATTATAGGGCTGGTTTATTTTCTTAAGTTATATATGTAGCTTTATTTTTATTTGTATATATGAATATTTTCTTTAAGTAATTTACTGATATGATCTTATTCATTATACACTATTAACTATATATAATCAATAAATTCTCTTCAACTAGTTTTGGAATTCTAATCTCCTTCGTAATTAGTTATTACTTTCGCTATAAAATGTTATCACTTTTTATTTATATTATAAATTGTTCATTGAATAGTTCACTGCACCATTATCAATTTTCATCGATTGAAAATCACTTTTCATTAATGATGTTATCACTTTTTATTCGTCTCACGTAAGGACTTACCTGAGATGATCTCACATAAGTTTTTTCTAAAAAATAATAAGTTCTCATCTCAAAATATATAAATAAAATTAAAATTCTTTATAATATATATGTGAAATAAGTTTGTAACATATTGTAGCAAGAGACAATATTATATTTAGTCAAATGAAATGCAAGACATATGAGAGCATCAAATGGAATGAATAAATGCAGAAATCAATCAATTAATGTTGATGAAAATGAAACAAGAAAATGCAATAACCATAAGCCATTTCTATACTCTCGTTGCACATAATATTATAATGTACACTGTTTCATTGTATTCTAATTCCTATTTTACCCTTATTTGATAAATTTCAATACCCGTGGCGCAAAACAATTTCAAGAATAGTTTGGAATCCATTGATTTCAAACCGTACCATATATTTTGCCATATTTTCACAGTTTAGTATTAATTCCCATGTACTTTTATAATTCACATTATTTCATGTACTATTTTTTATATTCTTTGGGTAATTTATTCTTTAATCTTATGTAATTGTCTTATAAACCTACTATTGAGAAGGATTTATGCGTGCAACTCTATTCACAAAAGACAAACTCATAATCACGAATCACGACGTTCAAATGGATCTCGACCGTACATGTGTTCGGACACGGACGCAATCCATATTTGCTGGAATTGGGACATGATGAAAGAAAACTTTAGGCATTAAATGTAAGTTAATCTCATTTGGTAGTTGCTCTGCCGCCTTAATCAAAGTATGGTCGGAATTGCGACAATGCAAGAGAGAGAAGGGTTTTGTTTTGCAATTAATTTTTGAGGCCATAGTTTGATCTTAGGTTACCTCTCAAATAGGGCAACCAAGTTTTGGATCTTTCTAAATCATGTCATCATGTTAGATAGTACCACCCTCTTTCTTTCCTATTTCCTACTTGTGGAATTCTTTTCTCTACTAATTATCAGTTTATTTATTCTTTTCTTCCTATATATTTTTCTATTTATGCAGTTTGTCGAGCGTGATTTATATCTATACTTTTTTGTTTTTTTTTCTCGTCATGCTTTCATCATTAATATCGCCACCACTCTTCTTCAAATTTATGATACGATCATAATTTCTTTTTAAGTAGGTGCTACATCTACAGTTATAAATTGTTAAATGAATAATACATACAAGAGAGAATTTATACTATTATAAGAAAGAATATTCATATTTTTTTTCTCTCTTACATGTCATTCTAATTAGTACAATAAAGAATGTAACCGAAAAAATGTAATCTGATGTACGTGATCTTTATAAGCATATAATGTTTATTTTTATGTATTTCATCTAATTTGCTATTCCATTTCTCTAATCCACCATTGTTAATAGTACAAAAATTCTAGTGCGCCAATTATACGAATTTACTATAGGTGCAATGCGATTTAAGCTGATCTGATGATTAAAAAAATCTATAAAATCAGCATAAAATATTATTAATACGACTATGAATTACTAACATATATTATTGCTCAAGAAGGGATAGGGATTATATTCGAAATTTAGAATTGAAAACGTGACGTAGAAGATATCAAAATATAATTTGTTATATTTAAAGAAATTGAATAATTAATGACATCTTGAGTTTAGATATTGACGATAAATTTTGATATTGAAAAAACTCCTAAATTTTAACAATCACGATTCATTATGTTGAAATAAAAAATCATATTTGGGATTTTTTTTCTTCTTATTATTAGAGAAATTTTAAAGATGATATATTATTCATAATTATTTTTTTTGGGGACATTTTGGGAGAATTGGTGTTAAAATTTCAATTATTCCAACTTTCATGAAAGTTTTTATTTATTTATTTTGAGTTTTTAGGGTGTTGAGAAACAATTAAGTATTAATGTCTATTTCATTTTAATTAATTTTAATTGAATTTTCATTTTTTTTAATATGATGTGCCAAAAGTGATTCGTTAATTTTATTATATGATATATCACAGCATGTGAATTTAAACAAATTCCCCCAATTAGCATGTCACAAGTTGCTGTACATTTGATTTCCAACAAAATTTTAAATTTTAAAGTAAATTGAGTATAAATCGATCAATTAAAAGAGGTATGCTATTAATTAATTGAAAAGAAAATATTACTCATCTTTTGTAACCAAAATTGAATTTATAATAATTTTGGGACCAAAATCGAACACTTATAACTACTTTGAGGGATTCATGGTGTCACGTCTTGTGCACGTGATGATTTTCGCCAAAAATTAAACTTTCCAGCCAAAATTATTTGGAAATCGAGCAATGTCAAGAACATTCATTTTCGTTCCAAACCTTTTAATTTTATTCCAATTTCATCCAAAAATAATATTTTTCACCAATTTCGTCCTACAACTTTTGTTAAAACACTGATTCACCACTATGAAATTAGCAAAATTTGGCTTTTTTAAGTAAAAAAAAGGATATTTTTGTGAGAATTAAAGATTTTAAAAACTATTTTAAAGAAATTAAATTTTTTTATAACTATTTTAAATAAAATAAAAATGTACAAGTACAACACGGTTTATGTTTTGAATACTAAAATATGGAGTACTCTTAATTACTCCCTCCGTCCGCTCAAAAGAGGGTGTTTTTTTTTTATTTTGGTCGTCCACTCCAAAGAGGGTCATTTCTTTTTTTACACACATGTGACCCACACACACCCACTAATACAATTAAAATATGGGGACCACACTCCCACTAATACAACTATTCACTACACATTAAATAATAATACTCATTAATCAACGTGTAAAAAAATAAAAAATCATCTTTTGGGCGGACGAATAGAGTATATATTAGTTAGTTTCAAAGTAAATATCACCAAATTAGCCAGTGATTAAAGGTGGAGAATATACAAAATGATGGTATTGGTAAGGCAATTAGCTAGAAGGAGATATAGTTAGATATATAAGATGGCCTTTTTAGTGGGATATTTGATTGACTTCCAATTATTTGCAATAATCTGCCACGTTGTCAACTTTGATACGTCAGTTTCGAAACAACACTTTCCTAATCCTAGCTAGTGTGTATACAGTTGCCGGCATGCCTACTTGGACCATTTTCGACTAATTAATATCTACTCCATTTCGATTATTTTAGTTTAATATTTTTTTTTTATCATATTGTGAGATAGATGATGCGTAAAAGAAAAGTGAAAGCTATATGCTAAAACGAAAAGCATAAACTTTAAGGACAATATATACTTAAATTTATTTTCTCTTTAACGTGTAAATATATAACAAATACTCCCCGTCCTCACCATAGGTTTTCATTTATTTTTTTACATGAATTAAGAAGTAATATTATTTTATGTATAGTGTGTGATTATATTAATAGTAGGTTATGGGCAATATGTGAGTCTCTTTTCCTAAAATGAGAAAATAAAAACCTTTGAATGAGACGTCTAATATGATAAAAATCATGGGGATCTTTCGGTGAGATGGAGGGAGTAACACACAAGATAATACATCAAAATGACGCTTGTTGTCCCTCAATATTATTTACCATTTCCTTTTCTTTCGTCCTACAATATAGTTTATCCTTAAAAAATATATTTTAATCTAAAATCTTTAATGTACTTGTATATTTTAATTTTAATATTATCATTATTTTTTGAAAAAATTATTCTTAGGCACACATTTTGTACCCATAATTATTGTGAGATACATTGATTTAAAAAAATTACTCTCATATATAAAATATTAAAGTAAAATACCAAATATAACTCTAAACTCATACACTTTTAAACCACAAACCCTAAACCCCTCACATACCACTTACATTATAAGTACATAATAGTTTAGAATTTTATAGTATTAAATTATACTATACTCTTTAGTACAAAGATGTGTATCCTTTATTTTCTGGAAAAAAATAAAAAATATTAATGAAAAGTGTATACCCTTTAGAATAAAATGGTATACCCTCTAGAATAAAATAATATACTCTTATCCATAATACTAAATTCTAAAGGCGCACATGTGCATTCGGGCACACGCAAGCCTCACCCATAAATGAAACGTATTCAATGTAAGAGGAATTATTTATTAATTCCTTCCAAAATGGTGTCAAATATCTCCTATTCTACAATTATATTTTTACTGGCCCAATTAATTAAAAAAAAAAGGCACATTTAGACCAAATTTGTCTCACGACTCTCACCACTCGTACACGCCCACTCTGCATCAAATTAATCGTTTCCTTATATTTGTTTTGATTTATTGTTGATGTAATAATAATAATAATAATAATAATAATAATAATAATAATAATAATAATAATAATAATAATAATAATAATAATAATTTTTTATATTTGTTTTGAATTTTGATTTGACCGAAGTTTAATTTTATAATAAATTAATATGTTAAAAGGTGAGTGATGTTTTTTTCTAATAGAGTACTTATAATGTAAGGCCAATACAGGTGCACCCCAAAATACGATGCACTCACTTTTAGATCGTATATAATTATAATTAAAAATATATACAATTATGAATAAAAATGTATACAATTTGTTTATTAATTTTTTAATAAAAAATTGAGTGTAAAATAATATACAACTATTAAAAAATATGTACTACACTATTGAATAAAAAGTTATACACATATGGATGCTAGTTTTTTAATGAAAAACCGAGTGTGAAAAAAATATACAAGTGTTAAAAAACATGGATACAAAATAAAATAACATATATACAAAATAAAATAAAAAGTTATATACATATGAATACATCTTGCACCCGGGTGTACCAAATATTAACTCATAATGTAATATGAGGAAAGAGATGTGAGTGGCAATAGAAAGGAAGAAAAATATTTATTGATAAGAAGTAATGTATGATAGATGGATGGAATGAGGATTAATTCACATAATCTGTCACTATAAAAAAACTATTTTTTAATAACGGAATATTTCGTTGTTAAAAGCTTTAATTTCATTGTTAAATTGGCTTACCAACGGATTAGCAACGGAATCCGTTGATAAAATTCCGTTGGTAAAGTGGTGGTTGGTAAATTTTTAGCAACGAAAAATCAATCCCGTTGATAATCCGTTGATAATTTATATAATGATTCCCTTGGTAATCCATTGGTAATTACCAACGGATTGAATTCCGTTGCTAAAATAGAGAATAAATCCGTTGGCATTCCGTTGCTAAAACAAAAATGTCATTTTTGTTGCTAATCCATTGCTAATTACCAACTGATTGAATTCCGTTGCTAAAAATTCCAGGACGGAGGGAGTATCTTTTAGTATTAAATGTTATGCCCTTTAATATAAGAACATGTACCCTTTATTTTTTGAAAAGAAAAATTAATTTTTTAATCAAATATTTATACTATTCATATTTTACTCGATATTTTCAATGAAAAATATACTTCATACTCTTATTAATTAAAGTGTATATTATTTAGAACAAAATGTTATATACCCTTACACACCTTGTGCATTCGGGAATACAAGAGACCAACTCATCTTTTTACTTTATTCGAAAATATTCAAAATTATTATGATATATTTTTTTTCACTTCAAACCTTTCAATTTTGTTCTGATTTCATCTCAATTTTTTTTTACTAATTTTGTCTCATAACTTTGTAAAAGTATCGATTCAGTCATATCTCATGGAATTAGACATTTTTAAATAAAAAAGACTATTTTGGTGAGAATTTAAAATTTATAGGACTATTTCGAATAAATTACATTTTTTGAGACTATTATTTTGAATAAAGTAAATTTGTATAAGACAATTTTAATACCATTAATTTAACTTAATAAGATATTAATATATAATTAACAAATAAGACGGATTTGAGTATAACAATTATCCTATCTATTCTGCTTTAAAAAACAATTACCCATTATTGTTGCTTAATATTAAAAAAAAATATTATATCCATTATTGTTGCTTTTGTAGTATTATCGCTGAAAGTAAGCATAGAGCTGTTTAAGGGGTGATACGTAGCCAAAAATATAATCATCTTTCTCATTAATCATCTTTCTCACTTGACTTTTTAATTACTATATATATAATCACTAAAGAGATATTTATTGAGAAACTAATTGTTTATATTAAAATGATTTTTATTTCTCTTTTTTTTTTTTTGGAAAAAAATTAAAATAAATTAGGCCATGCATAGAATCAAAATCGATAAAGACAAGTTGGAAATTGAATATGTTGGTTATAAATGGTTCCCTTTAATTTGTAGTATACATTAAGTCTAAGAATTAGGTAATTAAAATTGAAAAATAAGGGAACAGAAGGTCAAAGGATGTGGAAAATGTAGGGTATTAATTTGTGGATGATTCTACAGTTATTAATTTCCTGTGGAAATAGTTTGATCATCAACGTTAGAAAATTATCACTCGCTGTGATTAAGACAACTGAAATTTCAACAAGATATTACGAAGGAGATATAAAGATTAATATACACATATACAATATGTAATATTGATTTTAAATTCTTTATTTAAAATAGTTTCAAGAAATTTAATTTTTTTAAAATAATTTCATAACTTTTCAATTCTTAAAAAAAATATCATTTTTACACTAAAATGTTCAAATTTTTTAATTTCATGAAATAAGACTGATAGCTGCTTTTACAAAATTATGAAAAGAAATTTATAAAAAATATTATTTTAAAACAAAATAAAAATAAAATTGAAAGGTTTGGAACGAAAATAAATGTCTCAATTATGTTAAAACTTTTTGCAAGACGGTTTACGTTTTTAAAATCTCTTATATCGACAATGCTATGATAATGTTTGTAGGTATTAATGATAGTTAAGTTTTTGAGATTTACATAGAACATATATGGTCATATTACATAGGCATCTTCTAGAAATCTCTATAAATGTGGATTTGTTTCTCCATTAATATGAGGTATTTTGAGAATGAATCGAAATAGCAAATAGCAGAGTGTTTAATGTGGCAAAAAGTGAACATTATTGTATAGCATGTTTGATTGAGTATATAAATATTTGCAATGTATACCCATGGTATACAAAACTGACTCATTAAATAAATAATAAGTCATAAGAGAAATTATGCTGACTTATTCTATTATTTAAGTATAAATAACTTATTTAATGAGTGGAATCATAAATGCATTGTTAAATGTACTAGGAAGGTTGGATTGATAAGACATGCAATCCTTATATATATCTCACATTTCAGTTTTTCTATTTTTATCTCAAAACTACCTTCATACTTTAATAAAATTAATTAAATCCACTCAGCTCAAAAACTCAAAGTGCACTTTAATTTTAAATTTATAATTCCACCTTAATTTACATAACATACTTTGATTGATAATATTTTGAAAAAGAAAATGTATTTTTTCCTCCTAATTTTACCTTATAATTTTCTCAGTCACCTTTGAATTTTTTGTTTTGATCTTAATCCTTTAAGTTTAATTTCTCATTACTTTTAGTTTTTAAATTCATATAAATATGTTGAAAATTAAACTTCATAATTAACATATTATTACACATATTATAAATATAATTGTATTTTTTTTACTATATTTTTTTAAAAAATATCAAATATAGATTAAAGAACTAAAAATATTAAAAATTCAACGTTAAGGGATTTATTTAATAAAATTAAGGTAAAATAGAATAAAATTAAGAATATATATATATATATATTTTTTCCTATTTGGTGAATACAAGTGTGAAGTGGCGGTGCCGGCCAAAGGAGGTGAGAGAGACGGCGTAGGGGTGGCGGAGGCGGAGGCGGACACGTGGCCCCTTACAGCTGCCACGTAGCAATCCACAATCACGATTCCCTGATGATTACTATATTATGCGGCCGCTTTTTATTCTCTTCTCTTTCTACCTTTTTTATTCACTTCTCTTTCCACCACTACTCTTTTCAACCTTTTTCTCTACTCTCACCTTTAATTTCACTTTTTATCTTTATTAATAATCCACCTTTCCAAAATAAAAAATGTAATTATTAAAATAATACGTGTAATTAATTTTGTTCACGTGTACGGTTACACGTGGTTTTAAAAAAACAGTATTGTTAGATTTCTTTTTTTAATAAAATTCTTTTAAACTATATATTTAGTGATAAATTTATCGTTTTGAGAAAGACAAAAGATATGTGAAAAACCATCTTCTAGAATAACTTTCGTGAAATAGATAAAAAGTACTCTTATAATAATGCAGTGAATTATTACACACTATAAAAAAAATTGTTTTTAACCAACGAAATATTATTCCGTTGGTAAAAGCCTTAATTCTATTGTTAAATTGGCTTATCAACGAATTAACAATGGAATCCGTTGGTAAAATGGTGGTTGATAAATTTTTAGTAACGAAAAATCAATTCCGTTGGTAAATAATTATGTTGGTAATTTGTTGCTAATAATTACGTTAGTAATTTATATAATGATTCCTTTGGTAATCCGTTGGTAATTATCAACGGATTGAATTCCGTTGCTAAAATATAGAATAAATCCGTTGGCATTCCGTTGCTAAAATAAAAATATCATTTTTGTTGTTAATTCATTGGTAATTACCAACGGATTGAATTCCATTGGTAAATCAGTTGCTAAACAATTTTTTTTTTGTAGTGACATAAACAATTTATGTACATATAAATGAAAAGTTAACATTTGAAAAGAAAGTGATAAAGTGATAACTAATTATGAAAGTGTAAAATGGTCTTACCCAAAACTGGTCCTTCACATAATAACTTTCTTGAGTTGGATAAATGATACTCCCTCCGTCCAAAGAATACTTGTATAGTTTCTGTTTTGATTTGTCCCAAAAATACTTGCGCACCTTCAAAATGGAAATAATACAAAATATCAATAATCTTACAATACTACAATATTACAAAAATGCCATATTTTTTTACATACCATCTAGTTAAAGTCATCTATATTATAGTAAACTTTATTATATTCAATTACCCAAAATACGTGTATTAATATACTCCCTCCGTCCCGTTTCAATGTTTACGTTTGCTTTTTGCATGTCGATGAAGGAGCATAATATTTTAATAGATAGGGGGTGAAAAGATATAATATTTAATGTAAAGTGGATAGGTGTATTAGTGTTGGATGATATATTAATTTTTAGGTAGGTCTCATATTCCAAAAAGGAAAACGAGAATATTGAAATGAGACGCGCAAAATAAAAACGTAAACATTGAAACGGAACGGAGGGAGTATTTTTTTCTTAAAAAAATACACGTTTACAATTTATAAAATAGGCAAATTTTCACTTCCCTTATAACATGTGTTTGTTTTAATTCGTTTAATTCTAATAATTCAATTAATGCACTAATTCTTTATTAATTAAATAATTAATCTTTTTGTCTTAATTTTGTAGTCGAGTTTATGAGTAGTTAAATTTTACCATTTATTACTCCCTCCGTCCCATGATACTTTTCTCACTTTCCTCATTTGTTTGTCTCATAAAACCTTTCACCCCAAAAAAGGAAACATCACTTTATCCAACAACCTCAAAAGTTACTTTAATTTCAAATTTGCTACTCCTTTTTCACACACATATCATTATTTTATACTCCTTTTATTACCTAAAATACTACAATACCCTCCAAAGTCAATAAAGTTGATCAAAAAGTGCACATTTCTTAAACAACGTGGAACAGTAAATGTGAAAAGTATTATGGGACGGAGGGAGTATTTATTACGTACTCCCTCCGTCCACCACGATGGGTGCCATTTGCTTTTTGGCACGTGGATTAAGGAATATTATTATTTAATGTATAGTGGGTTGTTTTATTAGTGGAGGTATGAGTCTTATTTTTTAGTTGTATTAATGGGTGTGTGTGGATCTCATATGTGAAAAATGAAATGAGATTCTTTTGAACGGACGCTCAAAATAAAAAAAAATGAGATTCTTTGGAGCGGACGGAGGGAGTATTTTCGAACGTGTGGAAATGAATTCACGTACATAACAGCGAAGCAATCAATTATGAGCATTATTTGATGCAGTACGTACTATCAGTTTGTATACCAAAACGTACTCAATGTCCAATACACATTTCTTATATTAAATTTGTCTTATTTTATTTTTAATAAAGAGATAAATATGAGGCAAAATACTAGAAATTAAAGAAGAAATAAAATAGGGGAGAATATTAATTAATATAAAAAAGCTGGAAGCGAATAGAGATAGGTGGGATGTGAGAGTGGAAATAGAGAGTGAAGAAAAAAAAATACATTAATGACCTCACAGTTGTCATCCATTCACTCTTGATAGATACTCTCTCCGTCCCGGAGAAGTTGGTATAATTTTTTTTAGACACGAAAATTAAGAAGTATAATAATTTAATGTAAAGTGAAGTAAAGTGAAGTGAGAGAAATAATATTTAATGTGTAGTAGGTAGTTGTATTAGAGATGATATGTGGGGTCCATGAGAATCGATTAATTATTCTTGTGTGGGTCCCATATATTAAAAAGTAAATGTGTCAATTTTAGTGGGACAAATCAAAAAGAAAAGTGTGTCAACTTCTATGGGACGAGGGGGTAATATAATACCTCCATGGATCTATGCTAATCAACTAAAAGGTGAATATGACCCTTTATAAACTCTCCCTACATGACAAAATAACTCAATGTACACTTGATTTGGATTTATCATTTCATATAAGATGATAATTTAAAATTAATAATTAATATAAACAAGTATAAATCTTGAATTTAAATAAAATATATTGGATCACTTGTTAGTTGTTACATTTTTCATCATTCCATTTAAATTGAGCAAGTATTATTTGATACTGTCCAACAGTAAAACCGTCTAATTTTATTTTGATTAGGTACAACGGTTTTAGTTAAAATTTCACATTTAGTTAATTTTGTAAATATATGTGAATTCAACTTTGATCTTTATTAAATTCACATTCTTTAGTCATTATTATAATGAGACAACCATATGAAATAAATAATTTTTTCAATCTGCATCAAAATTTACTCAATATCAATTTAATGCAAATTAAACCCACCAACATCACCCCTTTCTCTTTAAAACCAGTAAGTGGAATTACTACAGAATACAGATAACAATTTCCTTAAGAAAAAGAAAACTATAGTAATAAAGATACAAAATGGACAAGGTAAAAAAAGATATAAACTTATCTCCAACTGTAGATCTTAAACTAATATTTACAACAGAATGCAATCAAATTATGCAATTCCTGTGAAATTTACAGAAAACAAGATAGTTAGTTAGAAGGATTACATTTTAAAGAGGCTGCTCTCAAGCTTATCTTTCCAAACCCAGTGTCTTGCATCATGGCCACAAACTCGTTGTAATCGATCCGGCCATCCTGAAATTCGATCAAACTCGTAAGATTTCCAGATACACATCTCCAAACATAAGAAAATAAGAGGACAGTTTCACTCAGCAGAGAGGCATTTACATTATCTTGATCCACTTCGCGGATTAATTCTTCTATGTGAATGTTTTCTAGGCCAAACTGTTCACAAGCTTGTTGAAGCTCATCGTGTGTGATGTAGCCACTACCATCTTTGTCGAAATATGAAAAAGCCGCGTACACGTGATCCTCTTTCTGGACTTTATTTAAGTGAAGCATTGCTGCTACAAACTCTCCATAATCTATTGTTCCACTATTGTCAACATCCGCCTGCATCGTCCCATCACATGCATATATGCAAAGTTAGCATTAAGACTTAACATGAATGTATTATTTCTGTGCAGTTCATTTTATAATCAGAAAATGTAGATTAAACTAAAAGATGCAGATCAAATAATGGGAAGTAACTCCATTAAAATTAAGGATATGTTAATTTCTTCAACTCTTTCCCTAATACCTGGTGTTAAGATCATGTTTTAAAGTACTATACTATTATTGTTATGTGGTTTCTATAGAACTGTAAGGAATGAGAATAGATACTGATTGCACTTTCTTTTATTCGACGTAGGTGATTCAGTAATCACAGAGCTGTGCTCTGTAATCATAAGCCATTAGGAGTAGAGGTCAAGTTTTGGGAAGTTATTACCTAATTGAAAATTATTAGATAGTTATATTAGAACAAGTTTTGTGAATTAATCCAACTGAAAAATGCAAGAATTGTAAGTATCTGGAAAAAGTTTTGCAAAAATTAGAGAAGGAAGCTATGAATATTCTACACTTACAGCCTGCATTAGGTGGAGTATTTCCCCCTCGTTGAGATCGGCACCAACTTTTTCCAAACCTTTCTTGAGTTCCTCCAGGGTAATCTGTCCACTATTATCAACATCTATCATTTTAAACATTTCTTTTAATCCGGCAATTTCCTCCTCAGAAAGACTTTCAGCAATAACCTACAAATTTAGATAACGACCGCGTAAGTATTAACATGATTATCCAACAATGCATTCTTCATCTGCTTCTCATACTGAATAATATTAAGAATACCAAAAGGTTATTCTCATTGAAATCACATTGAGGATTACTTTGAACTATTTGATACTCCTCTTATGGTGAGGTTACACCTAATGTGATTTTCAAGGGTGGTATTTGAACAAGCTCTCCCATGTGTCCAGAGGTGATATGTGAGCTAGTAAAAATTTTATGGTGTATAAAAGTAGTGAGTTGGTAACGACGAACAGCAAAATGTATAACAAGCAGCATTTGAAGGGATGACTAATAACCCATAGCTAAATGCATATCTGATAAAAATTAAATCATGTTCTGCGTGTTTGCTACTGGTTTCTAGAAAAGAAAATCTGAACGGACGTACTCTAATGGCTATCTTCTTGAGTCTGTTCATAGCAGAAAATTGCTTTAGCCGACTTAAAACAGCAGAATCAAGAGGCCTATCTGGAGCTTCACCATTAACTTGTACCCATGGATGGCCTGCGAACATATATACGACAACTATGAATCTTATTCATATTCCACTGAACATGTGAAATGGGACACATAAGCATCAAGCTGAATAATTTTACTACAGATTTAGGCAATATACATCAGAAATGGCATGTGGTGAATAGATTAAGAAAATGGCAGATATAATTAACTTCACATGGGCAAAATATGGGTATGATCATGCACAGTGTACTCACAAAGAACTTGATAAGCTGTGAGCCGCTTTTTGGGATCTCTCACAAGCATCTTTCTAACAAGATCTTTCGCGCTTTCAGATATACTCGGCCATGGTTCAGAAACAAAATCAAGTTCACCTTTCAAAACCTGCTCGAAAATGCCCTGTTCCGTTTCTGATCCACACAATATGTAGATTTGAATAAAAGAAAACCAGATTTAACCATTAAAATACAGAAACAATGCAACAAAAAAGCATACCATCCCAAAATGGTGGAACTCCACATAGCAAAATGTAAACAATTACTCCAGCACTCCATACATCACATTCTTGGCCATAATGCTTCTTTAATACCTCTGGTGCCACATAGTACGGACTTCCAACCACATCAACAAACGTCTCGCCTGAAGTGTCACATATCAACATTCGATCATTCGAAAAAAAGTTATAAATACATGGAATTAGTCAAGACATCAAATAGATGGTGAGTGATATTTCAGCAAATCATAAAATAATAAGAAACAACTTCTTCACTCAAAGGGTAGGGATATGTATTAACAGTTTCACAAAAAACGCTCAATCACATATGCACTTCTTACCTTAACAGTTTGAGGATCAGAAACCCTTTTGATTTTGAGGTTCCTATCTAAAATTTGTGGGGAAGGGTAATGTCACATTAAACAAAGCGAGCCAAAAAATTAGGCAGATAGATTGATCCCTCCTATTACCAAGTATGAAGCAAAAAAAATCCGTTTTCACTACTCAATAAATGACACAAAATTTTGGGAAAAAAACTTATTATCGTAAAAAAAAACAGAAACTACTACCGTCTCTTTAACGTTTTAGTTTTTTAAAGCATTTTCATCCCATGACAATTAATGCATGAAGCTTTTTTTTTCTTTCCAATAAAGCAGATGTATTAATACACAAAAGGTAAGCACTGGAGTTGGTTCCCTACATCTCAAGATCTCTTCAAATTTTGAAATTAAGTACTACTCCCTTTTACGTATAATCTTTTATTCTGAATCTAAAAGCTAAAAGTTCAAAATAATGTGCAGTAAAAACATTCTCCGGGATATTAAATACAAAATTGAGCAAGAGCTACAGTGGCAAAGTAATTAAACTTAAAGAGAAGATGATTATTATACATATTTGATTGACTTGTAGCATGAGATATTTAAAGTCTCTATATTAAGTAATGCTTTCAGATAGTGCTACTTCATGTTACCCTCTATTTAAGTCATACATCCACTATTAATTGAAAAGAGATGAATCACACTACTACAATATCTAAGTAGTTTGTTCATGTCTATTCAAATTTGCTGTATAGAGAATCGAACTAAAGTTGAAAGCAGAACATTCCCACATGAGTAGAGGAGTACCTGGCTTAAAGAACATGGAGAGCCCGAAATCAATAGTTTTGAGAACCGACTCTTCCTCCTCACTCACAAAAAGAAAATTCTCAGGTTTCAAATCTCTGTGCATAACTCCCAAAGAATGACAAGCTTCCACAACACCAACTATAATCCTAGCAAGCTCAGCAGCCTTTCTTTCAGTATAATGCCCCCTCTGTATAATCCTATCGAAGAGCTCACCACCCGCACAAAGATCCATCACAACATGAACTGCAACAGCATCTTCATAAGCTCCCACAATCGATATAACATTTGGATGCTCAGCTAAGTGGTGCATTATCTGAATTTCTCTCCTAACATCCTCCACGTCCTCCTGAGTTGTTAACTTCCTCTTAGCAATAGTTTTGCAAGCAAATGATTTATTAGTCGCCTTCTCTATGCATAAATACGTAGTCCCAAATTGCCCTTGCCCTAATTTCCTCCCTAAACTATATAAATCCTTTATGTTCTCTGTTTTTCTCTGTAAAACAGAGTCCACTTGTAGTCCCATGCTCGAAACCCTCTTCATATGAGCAGGTTTCTTCGATTTCGCCCCTTCTCCCGTCTTCTTATCCGGCTCCTCGCGTTTAGCCTCATCACTCGTAATCTTCATCGGCGTGGGAGGATTGCTTTGCACATCTGATCGAGAAGAAGAAGCAGAGACTTCATTCTCTAAATTTTGATTATTTTTGCCGGAGTCTTTTTCTGCATTCTCAGTCGGAAGAATCTCCGGCGGCGGTTGCCGGTTTCTCCACACCGCCGCTGTCACGGATTGAAAGAACCCCTGCTTGTTACCTACATTAGGGCCTACACAATTATTCCCCATTCCTACAAATCCCTAACCCTCTTCAACTTCACCATCTAAATTCGCAATCGTTTGATCACATTCACCGGAGTAGAGGCGACAATTTCTTCAAAATTCAAGATCAGATCGATGCTCAACTCCAGGAAGCCCTAGAACTTGCCCTAAAAGGTACGATTTTATCAATGTGTCAAAGTAACATCCCACAAAATCAATCAATTTGAGGGATGAGGGATTAATTGAAGAGAAGAAGGCTCAGATGTTCTACATTGGGAGTAACAATTAATAGTATGAATTCTCAAAAGGCAAGAAACACATGCAACTTGGAAGCCCAGCCCAATTTAACAATCGATGGCTATTAATTTTCTGGATAAATGAAATAAAATCGAGAAAAAGAGAAAGGAATTAACGTTAATGTATGAATTAGGGCGTGAGATTTGAGAGAAGGATGAAAAAAGATAATGAGGGGGGAAAGAGGGAATGCGAAAGAGAGATATGAGGAATCGCAAAGTGAGTGAGCGAGTTAACTCGGAATAAGATGGATTCATTCCAAATTGATCAGAGTTCTAAAGGAGATTCAGCCATGGCGGGTGACTGAACCACGTCAATTTTTCCATGCAATCCATGCATGGTTCCATGTTGGATCATATACAAATAATTAAAAATATATACTGTATATAGTGTTGGACGACATCATCTTATGGTTAAATCATAACTATATACTCCATCCATCCGTTTCATTTAAATGTTTACATATTTCTATTTTGGGCGTCTCATTTCAATGTTTACGTTTTTTTTTTTGGTATATAGGATCCACCTAAAATAATTAATATATCATAATGTGGCCCACATTCAACACTTAACGTAAGCATTAAAACGGGACGGAAGGAGTATTATATAACACCTTTTTTTATAATTAGTTATCACTTAAATTTACTCCCTCAGTCAAAAGAGAAGTTTCAAAAATACTCCACGTAAAAGTTGCTTTAGGCTTTACTAGTAATTTGATATTTTTTTAAGTAATAAATAAATTATAAAGTAAGTTATGTTAGTCATAAAAGGGTGTTAATTTTGAAATTAAGATGTATATAGTGATATTACTAATTTGTGTGTATTTCCTTATTTAGGGGTATGAACTTGTTTATGTGACCGAACAAAAATAATATGTGTTAATTTGTTTATAGGATGGAAGGAGTATTATTTTCCTTTAAAAATATTGTCCATGTTATAAATTATTCATAAAATAATTTACTGTACTTTTCATCAATTAAATACTCTCTCTGTCCCACCGAAAGATCGTCATTTTGCTATATTGGATGGCCCATAACTCCCATCCTAATATCATAATTTTCCACTTTTAATAAAAAAATAATACATATGACAAACCACTCACTACTAATACAATTACAAATAAAATAATGATACTCTTTAAACTGAAAAAAAAAAAAACAAATAGACACATTCATAAAATAATGATACTCTTTAAACTTAAAAAAAAATAATGGAGGGAGTATCATAAAATTTCAATTTTCTTCTCGAAAAGGTATCCCAAATTCTTAATTTCGATATTTATACTTATTGTCCTCTAAAATTATGAAATTTTAATATGAAGTTTCTAATTGAGTTATAAGTCAACAGTAAAATTTTCATGGTAATCAAAAGTTTTATTTTATGAGTGTATATTAGGTGCACCCGAGTGCATCCTTGCACCCATATTTGTATAACTTTTTATTCTATTTTGTATACATGTTATTCTCTTTTGTATACGTGTTTTGTAATAATTGTATACTTTTTTCACACTAAGTTTTTCATTAAAAAAACAAGCATTCATATGTGTATAACTTTTTATTCAATAGTGTATACATGTATTTTAATAATTGTACATTTTTTTACACTCAAATTTTTATTAAAAAAATTAACAATTAAATTGTATACATTTTTACTCATAATTGTATATGTTTTTGCTTATATTTGTACGTGGGTGCACACTATATTTAGCCTTATTTTATTTTGTATGATTTTTATAATCTATAGGTATAAATTTTGAACTTTTGTAATTATCTTTTATAAAAATCCAATTTATATAATTATACCCTGCTAAATATATTGAATTTTGTATGTGGTATATTTTCTATGTTTAGACGTAAGTCACGTATAATGTAAAGAATGGTGGTTAAATACACATCTCTTTTTATTGAATACACACTCTTTATATTGAATATACACACCTTCTTTTATTTTTTTAAATCTTAATTTTATTATATACACACTTCTAAAATCCCAAATTTACCTTTTTTTATTTTTTAGATCCTTAACAATATTTTTAAATTATACACAAACCGTAAAACATCCCTCAAACATCGTATACTGTAAATTTGAAATGTAATTTATATTGGAATTTTCTTCTTTTTCAATTTTACTTTTAGAATTAGAAAGAATGATCCACCAGTTGGCTTAATCGAGGACGCAATGGTATTTCTACAAAACGAAAAGAAAATCCACACAGCTGCTCAAAAATGAAAAGAAAATTGATGGAAGAAAAAGACGTCGTCGGAGCAGGAACACAAAGAAATGCAATGGTAAATGTGATAAACAAACTATGTACTTGAAGTGGATGTTGTTGGGCCCGTTGGGCCTGTTGGCCCAATTGTTGACCTTCATTCTCAGAGTATTGGGCCAAGTGTGTCTTGGCCCATAGTCTCACACCCTCACCCTTATTAATCTCAATTTGTGAGCCCAATGATGGATGGGTGGCAGAACTACTCTTCGTGAGTTTAAAACGGGATTCTGAGCACCACATTCCACCACCTCCGGCGAAGCTCCGACGACGTCAACCAGCGCGACGACGAGGACGACCGCATCCACCCAACAGATGTGATATATGATGTAAGAGAATTAAAGAAATGGATTCGTCTTTTGTTCACAAATAGGGTTTGATGAAAGAAAATTTAATCACATCGTTTTTCAATGGAGAAGAAGGTAATATAAAATATATTTGGGGTGTGTATTTAATGGACTTTAGACTTTTTAAAAACATATAATTTAATTATGTATTAAGGGGTCATGTTGATCAAATTATTTTATAATGAATTTTATACTGTATCTAATGTAATTTTGAGATAGTGTTTTAAAAATGTTAAAAATCATCTCTAATGAATTTACTTTACTTTTTTACCCTTACTATCATTTGTTTTTTTTTTTTTTGGGCTACATTCTTAAAGCAATTTGTTGTCCAGCTAATCAATGCTACCCATTTTTTATAATTGTGCTTTGAAATCTAAAATTTAAAATTTTCTAATATGCATCGGGTGCTAATCTTTTGCCATGAACAAGTAGATGATTAAGGTAATTGTATATTAATACTATGCTACAGGCTTTGAGTTGACAATGGTCAGTTTATGACACCTGATGTGAGGATTCATGTTATACATGATCAAATTAATATAATTTTAATCTATATACGTGTGACACCGTCTCGCATAAGAGCTTATGTAAGATGGTCAGACAGTGATAACTTTTATATTGAAAAGTGATATTAAATTAATGAAAAATGATAATGTTATTTCATGAACAATTTATGATATAAACTAAAAGTGATAATATTTTATAGTGAAAATTATAACTATTTTAAAAAGCGTAAAATGGTCTCACACAATATCTACCAATATTTTAAAATAATTTTAAAACATCGTAATATAGTAAGTTATAAGCTTTTTCTCTGATTTGAAATTATAAAATAAATATGTAATGAACTCCAAATATTTTGATTTTTTTATATGTTAGATATTATATTATTTCGTTGAATAGTCTACACAAAATAAAATAATAAATAATTGATTGATTTAATAATTAGGGTAAATTATGAACTTCCCCCTCAAGATTTGTCCAAACTACCAAATAAATCGTATAGTTTGAAAAACTACCCATTACTTGACTTGAATTCCTACATTCCTTTCTTAAAAATTAACACACAAAAATTGAGAAAATTCACATTCAGTTGCGTAAGCTCTTTTCGTTTAATAAATATCACTATTCAATTAATAAAACTAAAAACTCGATTATTTATAATCAAGATTTTAATATAGCTTAGCGTAGCTAATTAACAGAAGAAAAAAAACTCAAGATTTTAGTCGACCATGATCATGCAACTTTGATTTTGTTAGTTTGTTTTGAATTCTTAATTTTCAGTTTCCTTTATTTATTTTAAGTTGAAAATATTTATTGATTCGCAGTATTTTTCTAAGGAAAAAAAAGAAACACTTGCTAGCGTTTGGATGTGCAGTGTGTATATCGAAAAAAAAAATTATATGCATTAAAATAAAAAATCTGTAAAATTGCTTGCAGATTCAAGTTGATGTGAATTTTATGTAATTTAAACCTTTCTTTATTAAAAAAAATATATTTTTGTCAATGTATAAATTAAATACGAGTTAAAGGGGATAATGAGTAATTTTTAAACATGAAGTTTATTTAATAGTTTGCAAACCTATACGTGATATCGGTAATTTACCCTAATAATTAATTTGAACTCAATAAGATTTAAACAAAGAATACCAATCAAATTACAAGTTATATTAAGTATAAGTTACATATGTAAAATTTATCATAATCAAAGCTGACCAATCAAATTATAAGTTATATCGGATATAAGTTATATATGTGAAGTTTCTCATATTTTACTTATAAAAATTCATTCTATATAAGTCATAGCAATAACTTAAACCCACCCGTTAACTTTTCCTAAACCCCGCCGCAAGCCACCATATTTTCAGTCGCCGATTTTGAGTTGCTGTTCTTCAAACCCTGTCCGAATTGAACGATCGTTTGACGTTCACAATCGAAATTCATTCTTTCGGGTGCTTTCTGAATCAATCTATCTGTAAGCAAATAAAATTCATGGTCCAATTAAATGGCGACACGTGAATTTTCATGATTAAAATATCAATTTTAATTTATTATATTTTATTTTGAGATTTAATAAATTAATTCCTAAAATAGATTAATAAATAATTGATAATTAATTTAAACCCAATAAATTAAAAGGGAGTTTAAATTAAGTAAAGCTTGCCTCCCAAGTCAAATAAAGTCTGCAAGGTTCCAAAATCAGGTCAAAATTAAGCAACGACCAATCAAGATGTGTTATATATGGAAAGGCCCAAGCCCGCAGAATCAGGTCAAATCTGTCACTGACCAATCAGATTGCGAGTTATTTATGGGGCGTATTCACCCTTCACCTATATAAGGAGCCCTCCTCCATTAATTCCAGATACACATTCAAAGCATATTCAAAGACCTGAAGACACAAAATCTTTGAAAAGATTGAAACACGAGCAACACATTCAAAGCACATTCAAATACCTGAAGACACAAACGCTCTGAAGAGATTGAAACACGAAGATACAAACGCTCTGAAGAGATTGAAACACGAGCAACGCTCCTCCTCAAGATCTTCAAGCATCTTCAAGTCAACCTCAAGATCTTCAAGCATCTTCAAGTCAAGAACGAAGACACAAACGCTCTGAAGAGATTGAAACACGAGCAACGCTCCTCCTCAAGATCTTCAAGCATCTTCAAGTCAACCTCAAGATCTTCAAGCATCTTCAAGTCAAGAACGGCATGAAACACGAGCAACGCTCCTCCTCAAGATCTTCAAGCATCTTCAAGTCTCCTCAAGATCTTCAAGCATCTTCAAGTCAACCTCAAGATCTTCAAGAATCTTCAAGTCAAGAACGTCAACAATTCGAGATTAAGGTGAAGAGATTGAAACACGAGCAACGCTCCTCCTCAAGATCTTCAAGCATCTTCAAGTCAACCTCAAGATCTTCAAGCATCTTCAAGTTAAGAACGGCAAACGATTCGGGATTAAGGTGCGGAGCCCCCTAAATCAAGCGTTCTTTATACACTAAGTTAATCAAGCGTTCTTTATACACTAAGTTCTTCGGTGTTCTTCGCGCCAAGAACATCATACGATCCGGGATTAAGATGCTAAGCCCCCCAGATTGAGTGTTTTTCGGATCAAGCACGTTTAATCCAAACAAAGGCTCAACGCTTCTGGATTAACGTCTCAAATCCGAGTTCGGACAAGCTTCAACTGAAGATCCGACTCAACACACAGTCAACGCGATCAACACACCAAGTCAAGTCAAAGTCCAAATTGGTTCGAGAGAAGAATCAGATGATAGATAGAGATTGTTTTCTAAAGTCCAAATTGGTTCGAGAGAAGAATCAGAGGATAGATAGAGATTGTTTTCTAAATTATAGCTGTTGTTATTTCTCTTGTGTTTATTTTAATATAAATACAAAAAATTATTGTTACAAAATCTATTGACGTGACAATTCTTGGATTGAAACCCTAAAGATGTTGGCTCGAAAATGAAATCTTGATCAGAAAGAAAGGGAGGAGTTGGAAAATCGTACCCGCATTGATCGCAATCGCAAGGATGCAAGGCAAGAGTATTTGAAGAAAAGGGAGCAGCAGAAATTGGAGGCGCTCTCTGATGATTTAGAAGATGAGCGATACTTATTCGGGGATGTCCGTATATCTGAAACAGAGATCCGTGATTTTGAACGTAAGAAGGAAATTTATGATCTTGTCAAGAAGAGGAAGACAGAAGAGTCTGAAACATAGGTATAGGATGCCTGAAGGATATGATCAGGAAGGTGGAGTAAAACAAAAACAGCGGTTTGCTGTGGCAGTTGAACGTTACAGGGACACTGCAGCAGAAGAAAAGATGAACCCATTTGCTGAACAAGAAGCCTGGGAAATTCATCAGCGTGGCAAAGGGATTCAAAAGATGAACCCATTTGCTGAACAAGAAGCCTGGGAAATTCATCAGCGTGGCAAAGGGATTCTTGAATTCGGATCAAAGGATTCAAGGCAAAGAAATGGTGATTATGAGTATGCGTTTGAAGACCAAATAGCCTTTATAAAGGCAGTAGTCATGGATGGTTTTAATGAGATACCCATGAAGGCATCTGCTGCCAAAACAGCATTAGAAGAACTCCATAGTGAGAGAAAGACTCTACCAATATATCCATATAGGGACCAATTACTCCAAGCTGTGAATGACCATCAGATACTTATCATTGTTGGGGAGACAGGGTCTGGGAAAACTACACAGATACCTCAATACCTTCACGAGGCAGGATACAAGATTGGATGTACACAGCCTCGTGTTGCTGCCATGAGTGTTGCTGCTCGAGTTTCTCAAGAAATGGGAGTAAAACTCGGGCATGAGGTTGGTTATTCCATTCGATTTGAAGACTGTACCACAGAGAAGACAATCTTGAAATATATGACAGATGGGATGCTACTCCGTGAATTCCTTGGACAAGAACCTGACCTTGCAACTTACGGTGTTATAATGGTAGATGAAGCCCATGAAAGAACCCTGATGTCCTTTTTGGCTTGCTCAAGGATGTCTCTCGCTCCCGCCCCGACCTCAAGTTGCTCATCTCAAGTGCCACACTTGATGCAGACAAGTTCAGTGATTATTTTGATTCAGCTCCAATTTTCAAAATACCTGGAAGGAGATACCCTGTTGAAATACATTATACTAAGGCTCCAGAAGCTGACTATTTGGATGCTGCTATTGTTACTGCTCTTTAGATTCATGTAACACAGCCACCAGGAGATGGTGACATTCTGGTTTTCTTAACTGGGCAGGAGGAGATAGAAACTGCTGAAGAAATTCTCAAGCATAGGACTAGAGGGCTTGGATCAAAAGTAGCAGAACTGATCATATGTCCAATTTATTCAAATTTGCCCACAGAACTGCAGTCTAAAATATTTGAGCCTACACCTCAAGGTGCCCGCAAAGTTGTTTTGGCTACTAATATTGCTGAGACATCGTTGACGATTGATGGGATCAAGTATGTTATCGATCCGGGTTTCTCCGAGATGAAGTCCTACAATCCTAGGACTGGGGTTGATTCGTTATTCGTAACCCCAATCTCTAAAGCATCAGCTAACCAGCGAGCTGGTCGAGCTGGTAGAACAGGTCCTGGCAAATGCTTTCGATTGTATACTGCTTATAATTTTTATCATGATCTAGAAGATAATACTGTGCCAGAAATACAAAGGACTATCTTGGCCAATGTAGTACTCATGCTCAAGAGCCTAGGAATTAATGACCTTCTGAACTTTGACTTCATGGACCCTCCACCATCTGAAGCTCTACTCAAGGCTTTGGAATTACTTTATGCATTAGGTGCCCTTAACAAGCTTGGTGAATTGACAAAAGTAGGCTGAAGGATGTCTGAGTTCCCACTTGATCCAATGCAATCAAAAATGATTGTTGCTTCTGACAGGTACAAGTGCTCTGATGAGATCATATCTATTGCTGCTATGCTGTCTGTTGGAAATTCAATATTTTATCGTCCTAAGGATAAGCAGGTTCATGCTGATAATGCACGACTGAATTGGAAACGTTGGAGATCATATTGCATTGTTGAAGGTCTATAGCACATGGAAGGAAACTAATTTTTCAACTCAATGATGCTATGAGAATTATATCCAGGTCAGGAGCATGAAGAGAGCTAGAGATATTCGGGATCAGCTGGAAGGGCTGTTAGAAAAGGCTGAAATAGAATTGACATCAAATTCAAATGATTTGGATGCAATAAAGAAAGCCATAACATCTGGCTTCTTTCCCAACCTAGGGAGACTGCAAAGGGATGGATCTTATCAGACAGTAAAGCATCCCCAGATGGTTCATCTTCACCCAAGCTCAGGTTTAGCACAGGTGCTTCCGAGACGGGTAATCTACCATGAATTGGTGTTAACTACTAAGGAGTACATGAGGCAGGTGACTGCACTAAAGCCAGAATGGCTGTTGGAGATAGCTCCTCACTTTTATCGAGAGAAAGATGTGGAGGATGTGAGATTGAAGAAAATGCCTCGTGGTGATGGTCGGGCGAGGGTTGAGATGGTGGTGTAAATTAGATATCTCTATTTTTGTATGACACTATGACTACCATTATTTTGTTAATAGGTAAGATTTTATAAAAAACTCTTATATGTCATTTATTTTTCCTTTCATGTACTAATTAGTAATTAGGCTTTCAGTGGTAATTCATAGGAAGCTTCATAATAACTTTTTCTGCCAATGTTTAAATGCTAAATACATTTTTTGTCTCAGCGGTTTTATATTTTAATAACTCTGGTTTGTTGTTCGTGCTTATATTGCACATTGTGAAATTATGTGCTCTCTTTCTGGAATCAAGAATCCATATAGCAGGTTGCATGTATAATTTTTTGTTTTTTTTGCCTAGGTCTAAAATAATTTTTTTTTGGTTTATTTGGATAGGTTTGGAGCATGTTTATTTTCATTGAGCAGGTTGAATATATAATGGTTGAAGGATTGATGTATCATTAGCAACTTAATGGCTTGTATTTGTTGAAGATGATCACGATGATACAAGGTTGGTAGAAGGTGAGGTTCTCAACCATGTAGGATAAAGATTTGGAAACTTTTATTCTTTAGGGCAAGCAAACCTAAAAGCATTTTCTATGCACTCTGTGGTTTTCCTAGTGATTACATTCTTGGTTTTGCTTAATGTTCTTTTCTTTATTGCTTCTTTCTGCCTGATATAATTCTTATAACTATGTTATATAAAAATGTCATTCTTTGGCCAGCTTGCAAGTCCTGTTTTTATGTTGACAACCTAAAAGAAAAAAAAAAAAAAAAAGGTGCATTTTTCAGTTCCAAGTGTTCCACGAATGCCTATTGTCCATTATTTCATTATTTCGTATGAGAGATTCGTTTGCCAATGATCTGACTCTTTCTGCACATAATATGAGAAATGGTTGCCTAGCAAATAGCAATGGCATTGGGTAAGAGTGAATAACATCTTGGATTATATGCAGCTGTCAATAACATCACAAAGCTCCCTTCTGCCTTTTCATTTGTTTGATACTTTTTTTTTTTTGGCGGGGGGGGTGGGGGGGGTGGGGGGGGTGTTCTACAGTAGTGCCTCAAGAATAACTTTTCAGTTTAAACCCCCTGCTACTAGAAGAAGAATTAGTTGGGTGGTCAAAAGAGGGTGCGGAAGGAGATGTTAAGGGGTCAAGGATGAAATCCTCATGAGTTTAAGAGCTGGAACAACAGTGAGTGCGGTGTAGCAGTCCCAGAGGAAGATGTGTTCTGCGATTCTCTCAATATCTGGTTGGTTGCCAGTTCACCTGGTTAGAAGGCAGTTTAGTAATAGTTGTTCTGTGTGTATATCATTATCTGGTTTCGCCCAGCTACATTTGGACCCTTCGCTGGTTCTATTGGTTACAAGTCGTTGAAACCACCACCCTTCAGTCATTTGCTTTAACCAGCTGAGCTCTGTGAATCACTTTCCAATTATAAAAAAATGCGCTTCAAACTTTGATTCTGCCTGGATAAATTTAAAGAGCATTGAGAAGGTTTTAATTTTTCTTTTATCATGCAAGTGTTATTCCTCTTTCCCTAGGATGCATCACAACTAGATTATCTTTTCCTTGCCTATGTCAATTCATGCTTGGTCCTGTTTATCAGATCAAATGATAGAATCTACACATTTTCTGTTTGGTGTTGGTGCCATTATTTTGGACCAGACTTTTCAGTACCATTTAGTCAAGAGCAAACCGTTGGATTGAGTTGGTGGTAATTGTGTATGCTTGTGGGACTACAGCCAGCAAGATCTCAGAGTGAGCTCGTAAAATATGTTGGACTCAGGTTAAAAAATGGCCAGTTTTAGATGTTATTTAGACTTAAGTAGGGTAATATTAAATTTGAATAATCACAGGTTGAATACCAGGCTTAGAAAATTGGTTACTGAGGGAGTGGGAAAGCCATTATTTATGTTTGTGTTTGTGCAAGGGTATTTGTTACATTCTCCTCATCCAATCAAGCATGAGATTGTGTAATGTTCGGTCCTTGTTCAGACTATTTCTGTCCTCCCCAATTATTATGAGATGGCACCATTACTGCTGGATGATATAATGGCTTTATCCTTGTTTTCGTGAGTAACAGTTTCGTAATAAATGAATTATTTTAATTCCAATGAACTTTTTCTTTATATCATGAGACATTGTTTATATCAAAACTAACAGAACTGGATGCGAAGAAATTTAATTTGTGTGCTCGTCATTTACGTAGAGAAGTGCTACCAGTGCCATTGATATTCTATTTTGACAGATACAAGAAAAAAATATAAGATGAGGACAGAAGAGTCTGATACGAATGTGGTAATCAGCTGTTAATGTTATATATATATGGTGCTCTGAATCTTATCTATATGCCCATCTATTTTTATAAGTTAATAATTTTGATTAATGATTATGGAAGGTGAAGTCACAAGTGAAAACCTTATTGAATCATGATGTTAATAGAGTAGTGTATTGTGTATAAAAATTATATTGCCTTTTTATTTTCTAGTTCCTATTTTGTTGTCTGTATATTTCCTATTCATGTAGATTATCTTTTCTGCTAATTCCATCCAAGCGAAGTGTATATAAAGATGGAAGCATTCATTTGAATGTGCCTATGTTCTAGAAGTCAACGTGCATCGGAATATTTTAGGGATCTTGATCCATTTTGCAATCGAGTTTTTGAACACACTATTCTGTTGTATGGATTCCAAATCTGACTAATGGCAACTATATCAGACATTTCGATGCCTGAGATCAAGCATTGGAGATTTGCAGGTCATTTCAAATTCCTAAATTCTTGTTTTGTTAATCATATTCAGTCATATATGATTTATTTACATAAATATCCTTACATTTTGTCTGAGTTATGACTAATCTTCAATGGATTTGCATTTATGCTCAGTAGTTTAAGGATTGATTTGTAATTTCAAAGAGGGTGATAAGTCTATGGTCATGGATAATAGGAATGTTCGTTATACACTTGAGAATGTTTATATTTACTTGGAAATACGTTTTCATTCAACATTTTTCTCGAGGTTATTTCCCTATATACTGGTGGCAAGAGCTTGATTGAGGTTCCATGTCTTCACCCCATTATATGACTAATATAGTAACAATCGTACATTCTTATTTCCCTCTATCTCCTCTCTTTTCACTTTCTTCATTCTTCCTCTCAATCTATACAAAATTAATTATATAAAAATATTCATTTTAATTCCCACAATTTTCATAAAAAATTAAAGCACATTTTAATAATTTTTTTCGTGCCTTAATGTTACTAATTGTTTTAAATTTTAAATAACTGATGAATTAATTTTGCATTTATTGTGTTATGTGTTATTAATTTAAGTTCATATTTATAACTTTTTTTTTGTAAATTTTATTATATATTTTGTAGGGCCCGAAGCCCGTTAAAATTAGAGTTAAGTTTGCTATCAGAACTTTGCTAAGGGCACCCAAAAATCCAAAATTAATCTTATGAAAAGTAGCCTGCCATCCTAAGCTTACAACTCGTGAATTGCTGTGCTCACCCATCCAAATACTTACATCCTCCTTCGATTTTAATCTTTTATTTCTAAAAACAATAACCAAAAAAAGAGATGCTATAAGAATTGTTGATTCGTGATCAACCATGGCGTGGGTAGTTGAATTGCGCAGAAAAGTCAAAGTAGAAAATTCTACATTCTATTAGGAGAAGAGAAGTCAGAAGAAAAATGCAACAAGATGGTTATGATTCACTCTAGATATGAAATTTAATTTATAAATTTACTGTCATCCGCTCCAAAATTATTGCCCTAAAACTACTGGGATTTCAAGTAGGTGCTGCAGAAATGGAAAAAATGGCATTCAAGCAAATAGAATTATAGCACTTGAGAAAGATTGATTGAATGGTTATTTCAGGAATTAAACATTGTTCATCGGAATGAATCATTATCCAGCATGCCCGATTCCCAAACGAGCTCTTGGGTCCACCAAAAATTTGAGAGCATTGACGATTCTCATTCATGATAACATCGGATGCGAGTGAAGAGGAAAACAGATATGATTGGATTCCTGTCAACCCATCTTCTGGTGCCTATGTATCATCAATGCTGGTGATATTGTCCAAGAAGAGTTTATTGGTAACAAAAGAATATGTAGCACAAGGATTGAAATCGTGGGAGGATACGTTTGTTTGGATGATTATGAATTGGGTGTACACAGAAATTTAAGGAAGAATTGCGAGTTTAAAAAATAAGGCTAAATTGTATTTTTAAATAAATTTTTAATGAATTTTGGGTGCCTTAAAAATAAAGATTTGGGTATAGTTAGTAGCCGATCAGGTGGGCGTTGCGCCGCCCTTTTAATAACATATTTAAACACATCCGATTAACCTGTTTAATTCCAAGCCCGATAAAACTAGCCCGATTAACAACTCTTATACATGCAAGATAGTGAAAATCTACCCATGTCCTAATTAGAGTTTTTTAAGCCAAGCTTACAAAAAATCTCCTTAAATATACCTAATAATCCTATAAAACTCAAATTCACATATTTCCCCGTCACACCTCGATTATTAATACACATTTTTCTTTAAAATAAATAAAAATTACTTAAATACACTTTTTTTATCCTTGCTCATCTTTTATTTTTTTATTTTTTTTCCAAATCAATTAATACACTCTTACCCATATCAATATTCATCTCCTATGTATTAATTTGATATAAAATTAAAACAAACGCTTATCGAACCCAAAAGAATAATCTTCAAATGAAGTCGAATTTTCGAACCAGAGGGTTCAGTATATGAGGGGCTAAAACGAAAACTTGAAGGCACCCATCTTTGAATCAGTGACTGACTCCCAGAAAGAAACTTTCTGCTGGCTCTTTTGCTCCTCTGCTTTCCGCATCAACTCGTCTAACGTTCCCGGAGGTAGAGACGTGTCGACTGCGTTCTTGAATTTATCGTGCAAATTAACTCGATCTCTTGTTCCCGACACCAGAGTGCTTGCACTAGGCCTCTTCAGAAAATCTAACACGTTCAATAAATTCCTCCTGTGATGGAAAAATAAACTTGAGAAATATAATTTTGCTGCATAATCAAGTCGACAGAGTAACAGTCAGACATTCGTGGTCTTAGTAAAGCTGGTCCGAGCAACACTAGCAACTCATCATCATTCGACATTTTTACCATCTCTCGTCCTAAATTTATATGTTCGTCATGCACCAAATCTATAAGTGTCGATGGCAATATTAGGGTGTCAACAGGAAGTGATGCATGATAGATCTTATTTCGAGTAAATGTGTCCTAAATTAGTCGCTCTCTTGTACATTCAGATAAACAGGCTATACTTTCAAGTTGGTCCATTAATTTGAATGAATTGACAATTAAATCCTTAGGAATGTAACAAACCCAAGTATAATGATATACCCAAATAGGAGTACATAACAGTAAAATAGTAGTAATAACATCCACATGAACTCCATTTAATTTGAATGAGTTAACGATAATAACCCTAGAGACTAAACTTAGATTGAAGTATAACCTAAACTACAACGGTAAACAAGTAACAGTGTACATTATGTACTGTATGTCTAAAAGAACGAAAGCATTTGCCTACAACAATATATTTCTTCTATCACCTACTAGATCACTTAACCGAAGCAAGCTCTTTTACACATTTCTTGAATTCATATGCTAAGCTTCGATTATTTTCCAGTATTCAAAATAATAAATAACGATACCTGCTAACAAAATTTTGTGTAATGGCCACAGAATCTTCCAAGTTGATGACCAAATGCCACCATCCATTGGGCACAAAGATCACTTCCCCTGCCTTGCAAACACATTCAACGGGCCTTTTTGTCCAACTTTTTGTAGCATTATAGAAATTCATAAACCACTCAATTATGGAAACAGGACAGGCAACCTCCGCGCCATCTGGGCTTGGATGAACCCCAGGTGGCACTACATCGGGAGGGAACAATACCCATTTTTTGGATCCTCTAACCACAGCATTCCAAGCAGAGGTGGAATTAGGATCTATGTGGAACGACGAACCAGACCCTGCCGGCCCAATTATGATCCACCTATAGTCCGGCCTCTCATTGCCTAAAAGGCTAAAAAGATCCTCATTAAAGTATTCGGGGACTTGAAAATCCAGCCCCAACTGTGGAGCTTTCTCAGCAAACTTAGGATCGAAAAGGTACAATGGCCTCTCCTCCCTCGCTTGATCGGAGTACCTAAAGTAATCCCCAAGCTCCATATTCACTGGCCCAACTGAGAACCGAGCATCAACACAAACTTCAACCAAATATTTCCTATCCCATTTATCTATAGCAGCCCAATTATCCAAACAACCTTCTAACAACACAGGCTTATTCAGCTCCTCAAAGTTCAACACAAAGTCCTCAACAGAAATCCCCTTTTTCCTGATTATATTATCCCTCACAAGCCACTCAGGTTTCATTTCAAGATTAGCACAGAGCCAACTCTGAAACAAGTAATCAGAGTAAAAGTTTCTAACTTTAATTCCTGAACTGACATTTTTCAAAGAACATGTATGAGCACAAACAAAAGTGTTCTTCCAAGAACCATTGTACAAGAATCCATTCTTAGACGTCTCCAATACAAGATTCCTCCAAAGAGGCTCATGACTGCAGAAAACATAGAAAGATTTGCTTACAGTTGATAGAACCCCCAAATGGGTAGCACTAAGAAGCCCTAGAATTTCGAGAATGAGCTCATCTGTAAGGGTTTGCAGATTACCAAGGCCAGTGTTTCTTGAATTGATGGATGGAGAGCTGAAATAAAGATTTCCCAATGGCTGGACTCCATGTGAGTGAGATTGAGCTGAGCCTTTTAAGCTGAAGTTACCATCCTCGCCTTCTCCACCAATTTGTTCATAATCCTCATCTTCAACAGATAACTGGGGTACTGTTTCTTGATTATTGGCTTCAAGTTTTCGTTTCTTAACAATAAAGTTGGACTTTTTGGATAAAATTTTGCGGAATTGCTTTCCTCTTTTCAATCGCGTCTTGAGCAATAAATTCCTGGTGCTAAGCATTTCGAACAATGGTGGCACAGTGGTTGCCACCACTGCCGGCGGAAGATATGCTTAAAGGGTATTGCGGGCAGGCGGCGGAATGAGAAGCGATGGCGGATTGCGTCCAAGGGTTTTCCACAATGAGACCCCAAATTCCTACCTCAACGAATTCAAATGGAGGTTTTTTTTTTTTTAATTATTATTATTATTATTATTATTATTATAACAAATTTTATTGATATTTTTAGATAATGTGAACTTTTAGTAATACAAAATACTCACAAAGAAGGAGTTAAAAAAAAATCTTATATAAGCTTTAATATTAAAAAATATTCATTCTATACGGTGATGTCATTTATCTCAAAAAAATATAAGTTTTACATTTTATCAGTTTAGGTAAGATTTACTTTTCAATTTATTATAAGTGACATATAAATTTAATACAACTACACATTATATATTAAAATATTCATGAACTCTCTTGTGAGACTAGATTTATACAAGACAGTTTGTGAAACACTTTAAAATACCATTGCTATATAGTTAAAGTATAATTATTGGTAATTAAAATATGTATTTACAAAATATGATGAATGTTATATTAAAATATGTTTATAAGATGTCATGGTATAGTTCATTACGGATATACTCTACCTATTATGAAGCATATTTTACCTTTATATCATAGTATTATACTTTAATAATGTGTCGGTCTGTCTCACAACTACTCTAATCTACATGTAAAAACAAACGTAAACATTAACGTAATGACACAGTGTAATAAAGTATGTTATGTGTATTTTATATAAGTGATATTTTTAAAATAATACTTCCTCCATCCATCGCTAACGTATTCATTTTGCCATGTTGGGTCGTCCATTCTTAAAGTATACATTTTCCCTTTTTAGTAAAAGAACTCACACATGACCCAACACTCTCAACCACTCTCCACTAATACAATTACCCACTTTATATAAAATAATACTCCTTAATCGACGTGCAAAAGCAAATGGATACATTTGCGGTGGACGGAGGGAGTACTCTATGCACTGAGAGGTTATTTGTGTAAAACTTTAATTAGTTTTGGAGTATCTTGGAAGAAATAAAAAATGTAATTACAATTTGCCTCAAATAATGAATTAATGTAGATAATAGTCACAAGAGAAGATGGGTATAACAGAATGTGGTGTAATATTATATACAGATGCGAACTAACTAAGGCAGGCAGATTGTAGACTAAATTTGCACTCAAAAGCCAATGCCCACAATTAACACAACACAGTATCCACAACTTTGCTGATCAACCAAAAAACAATGTATATCCTATAACAACAAATGGATGTCTTCTATATGTGTATGCTATGAGACATGGAAGTAAAATATAAATGCACAAGAGGTGAAACAACCAACGCCATAGCAACTAGAAACGTAACGTGCTGCATTATCCAAAGCAGGGACAAGCTTAAAATCACTCCGCATCTGTGACCGTTGAATTCAGTGATGGATGGGTTCGGACCACTCAGTATCGGATTGACAAGTTTGCAGTTGACACACGTCTCCACTGTCCCACACGAGGACCTCGGTCTAGAAGCATTAGTAGGCCTTCGTTCTTGGCTGATAATCCAAATACATACCTACATCAATCAGAATAAGAAAAATTTGCATTAATACAAGAACACAACCTCTCCAATACTAATGGAGGAGTAAGATATACGTTATGAGCAAATGATCTGCAGCACAATTTGATTTTCAACTTTCCTCTTATCTGATGTTTTGTTATCTATTTTGGACGGAGAACAGCCAATCCCCATTCTGTCGAATTCTTGGTTGCACATACCATCCATCTACTCTAAATCTAATCCTCCCCCGTATATTATCTATACATCTATTTCCACACTACACAATTCAAGATACACAATTATTTCAATTATACATCCAACCACTGCCTCGTTACTTTATTTTCATTCTCTCTACATTATTATAATCCATCATCACTATCAAGAAAAATATTGATTTGACATGAAGATCCATCCCACTCTACCACATCGGCACATCCAATACAAGCCTAACACAAATTTTACTTTTCATTAGATTATCTCATCCACTCGCATTGCTCTCCACTCCCATCACACCCAGAATTATACTTATTGGATTCAATTCCAACCTAGCTGTGCCATCTTTGTACGTAGAGCAAGTATTCTCTAAAATGATATTACAGGTAATAATAAATAACTGTTAGGACACTTGAGAACTGGCTCTTTATCAAGCAAAATAGAGGGGGGTTTTGAGTGTTTGTGTGGGTGGGGTGTGTGTGTGTGTTGTGGGGGGGGGGGGGGGGGGGGGGGGCAAGGAAGTAGTAAAGAATGTTTTAAGGGACATTTGCAAGATCTTTTTTAAAAGCATTAATCACTTCTCGCAGCTTTTGTACTATAAAAGTGATTTTCATTGCTTAAAAACAGTTGCAAACACCCCCTAGACTAACTAAAAGAAATTGATTCTAGGCACTTACTTGCATCGGCGTGCTTTTCTTCTCCAGAAAACAAAAGAAACAACCAACTGAAAAAATAGAAATATATTGTCAGAAAATTGGGAAAAAAAAAATCTGGGAGTATATAAACAAATACATTAAGTTTTAGACTAAGAAACACTTTGGGGAAAAAACAAGTCAATAAGAAACCAGCCAATTACATTATATTTAAGAAAATGAAAAGGTTCAGATCAAATGGTTAAGAATTTTACTTCAAAATATTTAGCTAAATTCATGCTATCATGATCCCGGCCATATCTTGAAACGGTATCATTAGGTATACTACAGCTATATAAGGAAATAGCTAACTCTAATGGTAGACATTAAATTCGTTAAAGAAGCTAAGAATCTTCACTGAATCTTCAGATTAATGTAGTGAAACAATTTCTACCATCAATGTCAAAGATCATTGATCAGCTTTCAACTGGCTGGAACACAAGGTTATGAAATTGGAATAACAAACAATGTGAGTGCAGTAACTGCAGTTTTTGCTACATTATTTAAAATATGAGATAGAGATGCACCATTTCTCACTAATCCACATATACAGGTACACAGTGAAATGTATGTATCCAGGTATGACTCTACACCTTATCCAAGTCCAGGGAGACAGTTGAATTACATAATTCAATTAAACACATTTAAGAAGACACGAAGGTTTGTTTTATTCATTGAGATCGTTGACAATGCAGCACTGTAAAAATAACAAGGGTAGGTATTTATAAAATGCAGAGATGATAAATCAGATTCGATTGTACCAAGCTGACTCACACTCAATACAGCAATTGTGTCTTCTGGTGCCATAGAAGAGTAATAGAGTATTTATTTACCTTAAACAATGTCATGAAGGAAACACCCTTAGCCCCTGATTGCTTCAGCACTGGCTTGGCCTTTGATGGTGACATTTCTTTGCACAAGTTCTCAGCTATCTCTTTCAACAATACCAGCTGTGCTTTATCAGTCCCAACAGTAATAATTGCCTGCCTCATCGATTCTCTATCAGCTTCAAGAGCCTGAAGTCTTGCATACAGCTTCTGTACCTCTAAGTCCCTAACTTCGGAATGGATAGTTGAATCCCTAGGACTCGTCATATAGTCATCACAATCAACGCCAGCAGAAGTCTTTTGATCCATGACTCCATTAATTGATGATCCTTGATGAATGGAATCTATCGTGTAGACTCTATCATTCATGTCATCACCAACTTCTGATGCATTATCCACTTTCCTCAAATTGGAATTCACATCCAAATTGGAAAATGGCGTCTTCCTAAAACTGTTGCCAAAGTTTGGAGAATCCGAGGCAAAATCTGGACCCATTTCTTTTCCCATTGCAAAATATGAATTTGTGCTATCAGTGGAGAACTTCCTAAGGTGCCTAGCTCGCCTAGGAGATTGACCAACAATTACCTTTTCAAGCATATATTTTGTACCAAATTCCCTATCAGGTTGAATGGTTCTTGGGCTTTTCTCTAATTCGTTGAGTCGGTGCTCCAAATCCTTTAGACGATCCCGTGGAGTTTCCCCAAATGCATATTTCTCAATATCAGCAGTTTCATCATCACCACCATCTGGATAACTCTGGGATTCATTCGTATTGCACCTAAGAGGAGGGTAAATCTCATATGAAGGAAACTCCATTTCCCCTTCAAGGTTCTCAATAATGCTAGCGTTTCGGCTTATACTCTTTTCTCCATCAGCTCCATCAGCCTCAGCCTCTGTGAGACCATAACTCATCATCCTGTGTTTATAGGCCTGAATCTCACAGGTAAGCGATTGAATGCTCTGCTCCCTTTTATACAACAAATCCTCCAGAGCCACCATTTCCTGCTGATCATGAGCCGTTTTCTCCTCCACGAACCTCTTAAACTGTCTTGCCTCCATCTGCACCTCTGCCTTCTCCCTCTGCAGCCTCAGAATCATGGACATGGCCTCATTGGCAGCTGAAGAGGATGCATTTCTCTCCTCCTCCAGCTCGGAAATGAGATCCTGAATAGTCTGCTGTTGACTAATGAGTGTTTCACGTAGTGCTCTACATTCATTCTCGATCTCCACACGAGCAATTTGTGGTATGATGAGTCCTGGGATGGTGAATTTGTTGTCTTCTTCAACGTCATCATACTTGCGTTTGGTGGACCGCATATAGGACCCCGAAAGGGACCTATTCAGCATTGAACAGCTGCACCCGCACTCGCAACATCTAAGCAGGCTAGTGGACGGGGGTGAATTTTCTGATTCCATGGATGAATACGCATCCAATACACAATCTTGAACCCACCGATTACAAAACGAATTCTAAATATAAAATTTTACAAGAAGAACTACGGAAATCATAATAAGATTCAGATATCAAAAGCTCCTACTCCTCCGCCAATATATATAGATAAACTTTCCTTCAGGTTAAGCATAAACTTTCCTCTCTTTTCCTCAATCTCGAAAATATAATAAATGGTTATTTCAGATCAAAATCCCTTCTCCATTTATTCCCTACAACGAATCAAGAAAGCAGCATATAATTCCGATAAAAGCATGCCGAAATGCGTACTTACTAGGCGAATGTGGTTAGTTAATACGAACCTGATTATTCCGGGGAAGATATGAACGCTTTTCAGCCGTGACTTCTGAGAATAATATTCTCCGGCAATTCAAGGTGGTGGTTCTGCCGCCAATTCTGACCCGAACGGAATAACAATTTCCGGCAATATGGAGATCGAGGGAAAAGCGAGGGAAAGGAAAATATAATTGGAGGTGGAGGGAGGGGATTTGAAACCCTAGTTTTTCTGGGTGATGCTTGCTCTTTTCCCTACCTGTCTTTGGATTTTGGTTTGCTTCGTGTTTCGTGAAAAAATTGATAGCTGCTGTTTTTAGAGAGAGAGAGAGGGGGGGAGGAGAGAGATTGGAAGGTTGTTTATTGTTTGTTAGTCTTCTTGGAGAAAAACTGGAAGCTGACAGGAGAATGGGGGCATAATAGGAATTTCGCATGGCTGTTGTTGACTGATCACAGTCCTCCACGAGCGCGTGGAATCGCGTGACCTTTTCCTGGTAAAAGAAAAGAAAAAAACTGTTTTTTTCTTTTTGAGTTTTTGACCATTTAAATTTATTTATTTTTGGCTACATTGAAATTATAAAAATATTTAAGGGCTATGGATTTGATATCAATTTCCAAATTTGAGTAGTAAATATTTCAGTGTAATTTATTAGAAGGGACATCAATCAGTTTCAAATAATATTTGAGTGAGGCTTGCGTGCACCCGGGCGCACGGAACACATTCCGTGCGCCTTTAGAAATTTTGTATTATGGGTAAGGGTACATTAATTTGGTCTAAAGGGTATACACTTTAATTACTAAAAGGTACACAATTTTGTTCTAAAGGGTATACACTTTTCATTAATATTTTTTTTTCTTTAGAAAATAAAGGGTACACATTTTTATACTAAAGGGTATACAATTTAACACAAAATTCTAAAGGCGCACGGAGTGTTGTTCGTGCGCCCAGATTTTTCTTTAGAAAATAAAGGGTACACATCTGTATACTAAAAGGTATACAATTTAGCACAAATTTCTAAAGGCGCACGGAAAGTGTTCCGTGCGCCCGGGTGCACAGGAGCTTTTGCCATAATATTTTTTGATATCTTAATAAATTTGAAGTTCTTTAATTTTGAATTTTCAAATTCAAACGAGCAAGGGGACACACCTTTTAATAATAATGCATCAATAATTGAAATATCTTCCTACTTCACTATACACTTTATAATAATTCGCAATCTTTAGATCCTTCCACAATGACATCATTGATAAGTGTGAAAATTCGCGTGTTTTAGGGTCCAATTTAGTACTGTTTTGTGGAATTTGTGTCGTATTTGAGCATCTTTTGGGTTGAACTGCTACAGATGCTTGTGATATGTTATTTCATGTTTTTAGGTGAAAAATATGGGTAAAAAGAGCAAAATCGGAAGTTGGGGTCAAAACTGAGCGAAAAAAGTTTTGGTACAGCAAGGCACGACTAGTGCCGGCCATTGAGTCGCTAGTGCAGCCCATTCGTGCTGGCCACATGCAGCACGAGAAGCCACCCCCGCCCAGCACGTCCCTGAAGAGCACGACTCGTGCCACTCTCAAATAGGTGAATTTTCAAAAGTTCTTTATATAGTTGGAAAGCCACGGAAGAGAATCGCGTGAGCGCTAAAATCACCTCAATCGGAATTCGGATGAAGAATTTATGAGTAAAACCGTGAGGTCGCGCAGGACGCTGACGGGTGGCACGATCCATGTGGATGAGAGGCCCCATGCGGCACGACCCGTGCCATGGCCAGAATGACCTATGCCGCTTCCCAGCAAGCCCAGATTTCGTTTTTTTGGCCCGTCTGTGATTTTTGACATGAAAATGCTCACTTTTGAGTCAGAATTCGGGATTTATCAGTCCTCAACTATAAAAAGAGACATTGGAGAGTTCCAGAGAAATAACTCTTCATCACTTTTCACACCCTTTTCCCTGCCACAATACGAAATCAAGATCCACATCCCATCCACCCATCCCGATTGGAGAGTTCATCAGTGTTGCCTACTTGAGAAGGTGAACAAAGAAGGTTCGGAATCATAGAGGAAAGAACGGAGAATCACATCATATCTGAAGTTTTTTTTCTATCTTTCTTACTTTTGAATTATAGACCTATTTGATTATTTTCATATCTAACCATGGGTGTTGCTTGTAATACCATGAGCTAGAACTTTTATGAATAGTTTTAGGTTTTGAAAGTTTGGATTGGATTGAATTGATGACCTAGACTAGATTATGGATTTCTGCAATATTTTTATTCCATTATTAATGCTTTGAATTAAAAACTTATATTATTGTCTTATATGATCTGTTCTCATTTATGGTTATGTCATTGTATCTTATGCATGCTTATGATTGTTGCTTGTGTCATAAAGGGGATTATATTTGTCTATCTGTTATAGTTAAATGAGGATCTAACCATATAATATTTATTCATTAGAATAATTAATATTGAACACTTAATATATCTATTAATTACCATTTTATAGGATTTGATTTCTTAGATTTTTAGGTGGGAATTGAAGTTTATTTCTAAGTTACCTATAAAGGGAAGTCTAGTGCTCTACCCTTTAATGAAATTTTGCATGAAGTACAGTAGTAATTATTCTTCTGCATTTGAGGATTTAAACAGGTTCATGTGTTAAGTTTATTTTAGAAAAGAGATTTAACTTAATTATATGATTGCTTTCATAAAATCTGCAGGAATTCTAACAGATTGTCTAGTGATTTAATTTGACCAATTTAAACTAGATTTCCTAGAACATTTGCGTATTATTTTTATTTGTTATTCTATTATTTTTAGTATTTATTTCTGCATCATTAGTTTAATTAATTCACTTAAAAAATCCAGATTTGTCTTAAATTAGAGTTGTCATAAATAGAGTTAATTAGAGAGTCTAAAATTATCATCTGGGTTCGATATTAGATTTGGTCACACACTGAACAACAACTGCTTGTTCACCTTTTTGCGTGTCCCCAAGTGTAGGGAATCAATTGTAGCTCAGCGTGTGACCAAGTAAAAATATCGAACCCAAGGGATTAGAGTTAAGCAAGATACACACTAAATAACTGTCACCACTAATAATTAAGACATAAAAACCTTTTGTGAATTGGAATTATTAACTAATATTACAGAAAATAAATACTAAATAAAATAAATAAATAGAAGCCACACTCAATCATAGGTGTTTCAAGAGACAAGAACAAGATAATTTTAGGAAAATTCAATTTATCATGTGAAATAAGACAAATAGACAAGTGAATCAAATCATGTAGAATTTTATAGGAATGATCACTTAAGCATGCTAAACCACTCATGGACAAGTGAGATTTAACAATTTTAAAGAACATAAATTCTTAGGTCCAAATTAATAAGATAATTCCTTATTCCTTTTAGGTACTAAGGAAATTAAATACCCACAACCCCTTACTCGCTTTCTAGGCAATTCACATGCAAAATTCCATATAGGCTAGTGCAAGAGATTTATCATGTATAGGTACTAAAGGAATTGGATTAGGGCTTCCTTACCATATTTCTCTTTTACAATGGTCATGCAAAGATAATAAGGTATCCTATATTGATGGTCAAACAATCAAAGTCTATATATTGGTCAATCCCCTTCAATTGTCACGAAATAACAAATATAATCATGGAACACATTCAAACTCAATCATACATCAATCAATGATAATATCATAAAAATTAAGAAATATGATTATATAAGTCTAAAATAAAATGTCAATAAGGAATAAATATTTTGCAAAAATTATCATCATAGATGTCTAAAATCTCAAATCAACATGATAAACTTTCAAACCCTAAAACTATCAAGAGGAAACTAGCTCATGATGTTACAAGTAACAACCATGGTAAAAGATGAAAACTTACCCATAAGTCTATAAATCAACAATAAAAAATTAAATAAGGAAGAAAAACCCTTGTCTGGAATAATTCTCCGTCTTCTCTTTCCGTCTTGATGATCCTCCTCCGTTCACCTTCTCAAGTAGCAAACACCGTGACTGAGTGTGTGGGATGATGGATGAAAAGCGGGTGAAGGGTAGAAGGTGAAAGGCAGATATGGTGCATTATGGTTTTAAACCCTAGGTGATGTGGTGGTGGTAGATTATGCGGTTTCTCCACACTTTATGTGGTGGTGAGAATGAGGTATATACAGGTGTGAGAATTGAATAAAATATGGAGTAAAAGGATGTGAGATCTTGAAAAATCAGGAAAAATATAATTATGGAAGATATGGAGGGATATTAAATTAGGAAATAACTTGGCCACCAAGAAAATAGGAAATAGAGGGTAATTTTCGTAAATTTTTGGAATTCTCGCTGACAGCTGCGTGACCTTACGGTTTTGAGCATAACTTCTTCATCTGAATTTTGATTAAAGCGATTCTTACGCTCACGCGACCCTCTCTTCCTTGGATTTCTATCCATGTATCACACGACCAGTTTGGACTTCTACAGTAATACAGAAAAATTATGGAATGTAGTCCTCTGTTTCCTTGACGTCTTGCACAAATTCACGCTCCATTCCAACTTTGCACTTTTAATCCATTTTTCACCTAAAAATACGAAATAACACCTCAAGTACATCAATATCTTAAATATATAAAAATGAACCATTTAGTGCTAAAATATGAATATTAATCCCACAAAATGGTGCTAAATCGGACCCTAAAACATGCAGATTTTCACACTAAACAACAATCAATTCCCTCCATTTGGGGATATACTTTTAGTGCACATAAATTAGTGAACAATTATTCTATTAAGTTGATATCATTTCTTTAAAAAAATACTTCTTCTATTCTGGAATAATTTGCACATTTTGAGAAATTAAATTTAGTGTGATGATCTAAGAAAAATGAGTATTTTCATAACTTAATTGAATAAAATGTATAATATAAATGACTTCTATTAAATTATAATGTAAATGAAAGTGATATATTTATAATATTATAATAGTATTTTAAGGGTGTTGATATTATGTGATATTAATATTTTTAATGTAAGCAAGTTATCTTGGATGGATTGAAAAAGTAAGTGTGCAAGTTTAAATGAGATGGCTAGCATTTGCTGCTGCATAATAAACCAGTTTGAAAACGGGATAACATGCTTTATAGGGCAGCAACTCTAGTATCATAAGTGTTTCCTCGTAGGAACGGCTGCGAATTTGATCAATTATTCTTCTTGCTTTGTCAGCAGATAAAGATATATGTCGACCTATATTTTTTCTTCCTTAGCATTAGCATAAGGTTTCACAAGTTGCCAATAACATTGATGAAATATTAAATGAAGTGAAGTAAAGGCTCTGGTATATAGAGAAGACCTCGCCGTTTAAGAAGTAACCATAAAAATGATGAAACCCACTATGTCTTTATCGATTTCATTTTGTGAAAATCCCTAAAAAAGAAAAAAATTATTGTACTCTTTCATATATATAGCGCAACTCCTTTTTTATTTTTGACCTTTTTTGGAATTGGAATCAAAATATTTAACCTAATTAATAAAAAAATTCCCCCTTGACAGTGTATATGTTGTACATGTAAATCTTAAATGTGCTCAGCAAACTCTTGAAATAGCAGAAGCTAATTTGAGAAAAGTTGAAGGAAATAGACAAATAATTGAGGCAAACCTAGCTCTCCGGCGAGCTAGGACAAGAGTAGAGGCTGTCAATGTGATTTCATAACTAGTTGGTGCGTTCAAATAATCAAAAGAAGTTCTATTTCGAAATATATTCTTTATCATCTGATTACGAAAATCAAAATAGAAAAAAATGGGGTTCGTATCTATCAGATAGACCGAACAATTGTTACTGTTCTAGATATTCTAGATTCTAGAACCCGGCTCGCTTATCACGATGAATTATATTTGTTCAATACACTATTGTCAATATAAATGTGAGTACAATTTATAAAAGTGTCCGGCTATTCACATCCCTAACTATTCGTATCCCAATTGCTTTTTAAATCCCAACAGTAATTATTATAAAAAGATAAAATACTTATTATATATACCCGTTTATACCATCATATCTTTTTAAATTTTAATTATTAAGTTTTAAATTCATCCATTAATATTCCGGCAACATTAATCATCGACAATGACAAAGACGATGAAATTTTCCAACATGTATGGGCAAGAAGGCTAAAATGCGGTGGTGATCTCTGATCTAATTAATTGTTTTTAACCCAATAGCTTACACATTTGCGTTGCTAGCCTTCCGCTCCACATTCAGTTGCGCGCCTCATCTGAATTATCAGTCCACTATCGCTCACAATTGAGACATGCTGGAAAATCTCACCGTCTTTGCCCATCGTCGCTGATTGATGCTGCCGGAGTATTAATGGATTACTTTAAATTAAATAATTAAAATTTAAAGGGGTATAATAATACAAATAGGATATATATATAATAAATAATTTATTATTTTATAATAATTATTGGGATTTATAAAGCAAATAGAATACATTTAATAATATTGAGGCTGTGAATAGTCGCCTCTTAATAAAAATACACAACTTGTTATTCGTCAAACATAACTTATCGTGTCATCGTTAAATATTTTTATGCGAGCACTTATTATTTTTTTCATATTTAAACTATCGGCTATTTGTAGATTGATTCTAGACAAATTTTTTTGTGAGACGTTATGTATGTGAGATGCTTTGTGAGACGTGTTAAAGTATATCTATTATATAGATAAAGCATGCTTAATGGTTGTTAAAATATGTTTTTTAAAATTTGATAAATGATAAATTAAAGTATGATTTTAGAGTATTATAATTTAATTCGTTATTGACATACTTTAACTATAAATAAGCATATTTTACCTATATAATAAACATACTTTAGTAATGAGTTAACCCGTCTCATAACCGTCACACAAAAAACCTGTTTCACAAGAGAGTTTCTGTTGATTCTATGCAGATTACATCATAATTATTAATTACTTTCCAAATCTAAAATATAATAGTAAAAAAGAAATTTTTTTCTTGTACAAATATCATATTGTAATTCTCATATTTAAATCTTGATTCGATCTCCTATTTATTTTGATGTTATTCATTTTATTTTAAACTATTGATTAAATGAGTGATACATACAAAAGATTCAAAAATCTATATTATAAACTAACCGAAAATCCAACATGTTTAATTGTAGTCATATAAACAAATTAATTATATAATTATGCTAACGCTAATTTCTATTAATATCACTTAACCTATTTTTAAAAGAGAATATCACCTAACCGAACTATAATTCCTATATATAAACTGATTACACATTTCTACCATGCATCATAACACAAGAAGAACCTTAAATAAAATTAGCAACATAACTCCTAATCATACATTTACTACCATGGGCTTGCTATTTGTCCTGATTTTACTAGCTGCAATTGTTGATTCTTTTCATGCAACATCAAATGTGAAACGTAGTTGCCCCTTTACACAAGAATACCAAGTTCGTATAATCAACAATCTTCCATCAAACAATCCACTTCTACTGCACTGCCGATCTAAAAACGATGACCTCGGAGATCACACATTAATGTGGGAAGGGAAAAAGGTGCATTTTGATGCGTTTAGTTCGAAATGGAGTTATCACAGATGCTGGCCTGGGATTTGTTTCTGGGAAGTGAGGGCTGATGGTCTTTAAGTGATAGTAAGAATTATACAAGATATTTTCAATGGTAGAAAATTTTTTAATTTGTGATTTAGAAAAATCGAATTATATAAATAATATGCATGGTGCTTGATGTATGGATTACAAGATAAATTTAATGAAAATAAATTCTAAGTGTGATTTATATTTGTATTGTGAATTATTAGTGAAGATGTTGAGTGAGGCTTGCGGGCGCGCGGGAACTGTGCGCCTTTAGAAATTTACTATTATGGGTAAGGTACATTACTTTGGTCTAAAGTGTATATACTTTAATTAATAAAAGGTACATCATATAAAAGAATGGGATTGATTAATTTTTATTACACAGCAACAGTGCCATATATACAATTGATGATGGAGATATATAAGGATATATACAATCAATCAAATAATTTAAAATATTCACATAACAACTTTCCTATTTTGGAGGATCCTTAATACGCCCCCGCAAAATGGGAGTTCCATCGGCAACGGACATTTTGGAGCGCAGTAGAGTGAATCTCGTGCGGTGAAGTGGTTTTGTTAGTATATCCGCTAGTTGATCCAACGTGTTGACATGAGCAACAGATAGAAGCCCCTTGGAGGTGAGGTCCCGAACAAAATGGATGTCAATAGTGATGTATTTCAAACGAGAGTATAGGACCGGGCGAAGAGCAAGTCTTGTAGCGCTGATATTATCACAGAGAACTCGAGGAGGCTGCGGCAACGTAATCCCCAGATCACAAAAGAGATGTGTTATCCAGCAAATTTCTGACGCAGAGGAAGCCAGTGCCCTATACTCGGCTTCAGTAGAGGAGCGTGCAACACCTGTTTGCTTGCGGGAACGCCAGGAGATTGGATTTGGCCCGAGAAACACGAGATACGCAGAGGTGGATTTACCATCAATCACACTGCCCCCGTAGTCGGAATCGGAATAAGCTAGGAGTGATAGGGACTTAGGGCGACGAAGAAGAAGCCCATGATGAAGTGTTCTCTTTAAGTAACGAAATAACCTTTTGACAGCAGCCCAAGCCGAAGAATCAGGATTTGACATGGATTGAGCAAGCCGATTAACAGCAAAAGCAATATCAGGCCTTGTTAGTGTGAGATATTGTAGTCCCCCTATTGCCCGACGAAAGTCGCTAGGATCCACCGACCCAGAAGAAGACAATGCTGGTTTAGCAGAAATGGGTGTGGCAAGAGGTTTCGCAGCATCCATTTGATGTCGGCGTAGCAAATCAACAGTGTACTTGTGTTGAGACAAAAAGAGCCCGTCAGTACAAGATGCAACCTCGACACCCAAAAAGTAAGTAAGTGGGCCAAGATCTTTAACTGCAAAGCGAGACTCTAGATGAGACAAAACTGTGGACACAATAGTTGGGTGAGAACCAGTGACAATGAGGTCATCGACATAGACAAGAAGGAAGATATGGACATCGCCCTTGTGATAAGTGAATAGGGAGGTATCAACTTTCGACTGCACGAATCCAAAATCAAGTAGTGCATTGCTAAGAGCAAGATACCATGCACGTGGTGCTTGGCGAAGACCATAAAGAGATTTTTGTAATCGGCACACATGTGTTGGCCGTGTATGGTCAATGAAGCCTGGTGGTTGGATCATGTAAACAGGTTTGGAGAGTGAGCCATGTAAGAAGGCATTACTGATGTCCAATTGCCGCAGAGGCCAATGATACATAAGAGCTACGGAAAGCACAGTCCGAATTGTTACAGGTTTTACAACTGGACTGAAAGTCTCATCGTAGTCAATACCGGGTTGTTGATGAAAACCTTTGGCTACTAGACGTGCTTTGAATCTATCAATAGAACCATCAGGCTTCCGTTTGATGCGAAAAACCCATTTACACCCAATAATATTTGCCGCAGACGGAGGTGGTACGAGATCCCATGTACCATGTCGAGAGAGTGCTGTAAATTCTTCAGACATGGCTTGTCTCCATTGAGGATCAGCAAGAGCAACACTAACAGAAGTAGGTTCGATATCGGTTGGTAGCGCATGTTTAGAAACGGCATGAAATTGCTTGGACTTGAAGATACCCCTTTGACTTCGGGTGACCATATGATGCTGTCTAAATGTGTCCTCCGGTGCTGAAGAAGTTGATGATTGTAGATGCTGATCACAACTAATAGGAGAAGAAGTCCGATCAGCACTAAGAGAGGGTTGTTGTTCTGGTCGATGTGCAGATGGCACAGGAGGATTCTCCGAAGTAGATGGTGGCATTGGCGGAGAAGGCACTACACGTGTGGAGGAAGGAGAGGATGACATAACAGGCCCCACTGAAGTAGAATCCAAGAGAGATGGAAAATGGTCTTCAAGAAATCGCACATGGCGCGAAACAACAACTTTACCGGAGTAAGTATTCAAGCACTTGTAGGCACTCTGATTCAACGAGTAGCCAATGAAGACACAGGGTGTCGAAGTGGGCTCCAATTTGTTGGTCATGCGATGTCGTAATAGCGGATAGCATAGGCATCCGAAAGTGCGCAGTCGACCATAATTAGGCTTGCGATTGAATAAGATCTCGAACGGACTACAATTCTGGAGAACAGGTGTAGGTAGCCTGTTGATGAGATAGACAGCTGTCTCCAAGGCATAAGGCCAAAGCGATAAAGGAAGTCCGGAGTGATGCAACAAGGTGCGGCCCGTTTCAACAATATGTCGATGTCGTCTCTCAGCTGTTCCATTTTGCTCGGGAGTGTACGGAGCAGTTGTCAACCAGCTAATGCCGTTGGAGGTGAGAAAGGGACGAAGGGCAGTGAATTCTCCCCCATTATCAGTGTATAAATTCTTAATTACTTGGCCAAATTGCTTTTCAACCAGCAATTTAAATTGCACAAATATAGCGTGGACATCAGACTTTGCATACATTGGAAATAGCCAGCAGTACTTAGTAAAATGATCAACTAACAAAAGATAAAACCGATAGCCTGCAGATGAGACAATAGTGGGACCCCAAACATCACAGTACAAGTATTCCAAAGGATGCACTGAATTTAAAGAAGTCTCAGCAAAAGATAAGCGGTGTGATTTGCAAGCAAAACAAGATTCACATGTGAGCATAGTATCAAATTTATTGGCCAAAACAGGCAAACCAAAGGTGTTTATGATAAAATTACTAGTACGAGTAGCTGGGTGTCCAAGTCTTGAATGCCAAGTAGCTCGTGATGTGCGGTCCCCAATCTGTGCAAGATAAGCAAAACACTGTTGTTGTTGAGAGAGTGGCGGAATCATGTAGACACCATTACGGCATGGGCCTCGAGCCAGAGGCGCCCCCGTGGTTCGATCCTTCACAACAAAGTAATGTGGATAAAATTCGATAGAGACGTGATTGTCCGTAGTAAAGCGATGGACAGATATAAGATTTTTCTGAGCATGTGGAACACATAACACATCAGATATTGTGAAACTATTTTTATTCATGCAAAGTTTAGTGGTACCAGTGTGAGAAATTGGTAGACCAGTGCCATCGGTCAGCTGAACAGATTCAGTGCCATCATACTCAGAATGGATTGAAAGATTGTTGAGATCAGATGTAATATTGTGAGATGCCCCAGAGTCTAGAAGCCAAGTAGGAGACTGATTATTACGAGACGGAGATTGAGCCGCATTAGCTTGTACAGTATATTGGCGACAGTACATCGCCGTGTGATCAGAAAGCCCACATAATTGACATGAAATTTCAAGACGACTGGAGTAGTTTCCACCACGATGATTAATATTATTCTGATATGGGCGTTGGCTATGTCGTCCCGAATAGTTAGCACATCGCTGTCCTCGTCCGCCACGAGGAGAGAAGGTGCGAGGAGAGAATTGTCTCTGATGTAAATTGAAAGGGCCACGATTGTGTGAGACGTTGTTGGCTGTTGCAATTAGATTAGTGTGTTGGGCCTCTATACTGTTTAGATAGTGATCATGAGCAACAAGTGTGTCACGAAGCTCGGCAAATGAGAGAGGGTTCTCACGGGCCCGAATAGATGCGGCGATTTCGCGAAAGCGCGGCCCCAATCCATGAAGCACATTTAACGTTAAATCATCGTCAGAAATTGGGATATCGATGATCGCTAACTCATCTGCTTTCACTTTGATGTACTGCAAAAACTCATCAACAGAACGTGTTCCAATTGAGGCATGAGCAAGTTCATCTTTGAGTTGTAATACCCGAGATCGAGATTTGCTTGCATAAAGTCGGGCGAGGAGTGACCAGGCATCAGCGGCAGTTGAAGCAGATGAAACAAAAGGGACAATGGCTTCTGTGAGCGAGCAGATGATTGCTGCCAAGATCAACTGGTCCTGCTGGAACCAATTTTGGTAGACGTCAGTCGTGGTAGAAGAATTTGATGCTGGAGCTTTGGTGCTGCCGTCGACATAGCCAAAAAGTTGATGACCATGAAGGACAGCGGAGAATTGTGCCCTCCAAGAAGGGTAGTTTGTGGCAGTAAGTTTAATTGGCAGTGGATGACCACCGTTGAGAGTGATCGGAGAAGTAAGGGATTTGGTGGAGGATGACATAGTTTCAGTGATTTCAGACATGGTGTGGTGGTGGTAGAAGATTGGCCGAGAGGGTTTGGGCGTGTAGCAGGAGGGATCAGATCTCGTTAGAGATTGACGCTCTGATACCATATAAAAGAATGGGATTGATTAATTTTTATTACACAGCAACAGTGCCATATATACAATTGATGATGGAGATATATAAGGATATATACAATCAATCAAATAATTTAAAATATTCACATAACAACTTTCCTATTTTGGAGGATCCTTAATACATCATTTTGTTCTAAAGGGTATACACTTTTCATTAATATTTTTTTTCTTTAGAAAATAAAGGGTACATATTTTTATACTAAAGGGTATACAATTTAACATAAAATTCTAAAGGCGCACGGAGTGTTGTCCATGCGCCCAGATACACACAATAATTTTCTTTAGAAAATAAAGTGTATACATCTGTATGCTAAAGGGTATACAATTTAACACAAAATTCTAAAGGCACACGGAATGTGATCCGTGTGCCCGGATGCACAGGAGTTTTTGCCGAAGATGTTTTAGTAGTTTTTCTAATTTGAAAAATTTATAAAATAAATAAATAAGAAATACGTGAAGTTTATAATATGTATATGATGAAATGAGTAGTTAATGATCGAGTAATTCTCAATTATTTAAAGCAAGCCATTCATACCTCATGTGTGATTGAGCCCTCGAAGAGAACATATCTTCTAGTTTCAATATATGTTTCACGAAATGCACATCTCGAAACATTTATAGACTACAATAAATTTCTTCTAAGTAGATTAGCTCTTGTCGGCAGCCTATTCCAAAGGACTCTCCATGAGTGGATTGTTACTTTTAATGGTGCAAAAGTCTTTCATATAAGTTTAAATTCGTACATCCTTTCTTCATCAATCACTGCCGCATCTCTGAGTTCTACAAGGATCGAATAAGCACTCCTCGTAGTACTATAGCTATCGTTGGAAATTCCCAGCCATCTCCATGAGTCTGCAACTCCCTGTTTCAAAGTGAACCTATTAAAAATAGACAACAGTGAATTAAAACTATCAAGTTTCCAATCAAAAAAATTCTTCTCCATTTCCAACTCCATCTCCATCTCTCATGCACCCTCCCACCTCCCCATATCTCCAACTCGACTATTTTTATTTCTACAGAGCTGAAAGAGACATGGAAATTTCAACTTCAAAGAGCCCTCTCCCGTCCAATAAACGTCCCTAAAGCATGTGTCCCTCCCATCACCCAACATCCGTACTAATCTATTTTTAAATCAAGCATATATCACTTCCTCCAAAACAAAGTCTTATCATATCCCTCCACCATCCTGTTCATAACCTACCTCAATTTTCATGGAAAGAAACATCCCTCAACTTATCTCTCAACCCATATATGGACTCCACCACCCTCACCCAGAAGCTGTTTTTTGTTTCTCTAAGAACCTCCATGCCCATTTTACTTGTCAGGTTTTGTGAAATACATTTTGAAAAAAAAAATATTAGCAATATGTCTGCAAAATTGTATTAAAATACATGGAATGAAATATTAAAGCACATGAAAACTACATCTATGAGGATACCGGATCACCTATTCTAATATTATAGTATTTTATTTTATATTCCACCTTCTAAATGATTGACACGCGCGTGTTATGATCCTAGCTTTTTCTAAATTAACGACATATGCTCCAATGATTCAATAATCATTTATAGGATATAGTTTTTATATATTATGAAATAGTACCAATAAAACACCAAATATAGAATAAGGAATTCAATCCAATTTTTTAGTAGTATATTCATGTTGTCGTTATATAATTTCATTTTGACTATCTATATAATCAATTTCAATTTCTAAGAATGTTGTATAACCAAATATTCCCCTCTTTTTTCTTCTTCCATCCTCTCAATTTCTCTGTTCTTCCTTCTTTTTTTTTATTTTCTTTTCACAGGTGTTTTCTTTGTTTTTTTCCTTTTTAGTGTGTGTTCTGTGTGTTGTAAAATTTTGATGAGGAAGACTATGGTACAGTCTATCGGGCAAGAAGAGGCTATGGATTATTAAGGGTCTGTATGATTTTAAAATTAAAAAGGATAAATTTGAATTTTTAAGGGGTGTGTATAGTAAAGGAGAGTGGTTTGCAGATAAATATAGGAAAGTGGTAGTAAATGGGGCTGACACAGGTTTCTGGGATGATATGTGGGTGGGGAATGAGCCTCTTAAAAAGAGGTTTAAGAAGTTGTTCGAGTTGAGTGTTGGTAAGATAATCGGGACATGGGAGGGGGAGAATGGAAATGGAAGTGTGAATGGAGAAGAGAGTTGAGGGAGTGGGAATCTAACTCACAAAACAATTTATTGAAACTTTTATTCAGGTACAAAATAGAGGAAGGAAATGACTATTGGAGATGGGAAGCAAGCAAGAATGAAATATACGACGTCAAAAGTGCATATGCATGCTTGGAAGAAAGAAAAGAACCAATTGAGGAGCCTCAACAGAAGCTGTACAGGAGAATTTGGAAGAACAAAGTAGACACAAAAATAAAAATCCTAACTTGAAGAGTTGTGAAAGGAAGAATTCTGATATCTATGGAGTTGAAAAAAAAAAGGAAGCCTGCCACCTTGCAGCACTACTATATATTCTATTTGTGGAGAAAAAGAAGAAACGGTGAAACATAGATTTTGTGAATGCCCAATGTTTCAAAGAATATGGAGACAGTGCTTGAATTGGGTCGGAAAGCAATCTCTAATCCCAAACAACCCATCAGGTACGCTACATGTATTCGAGAATTTATTCAAATCTAAAGAAAGACGGAAGTTAGAGATAGACATATGGTTATGCATTATATGGTCTTTATGGAGAAGTAGAAACAAAATAATTTTTGAGGAGAGTGAATGGAGTGAAGAGAAAATGCTTGAGGAAATCAAATCACATGTTTGGTTTGGTGGGTATGGAGAAGGAAAGGTCTCAAAGGAGATATTGATTATAAATATTGAGTTGTAGATCCTTGTAATTGTTTAGAAGAAATGTAATATTGTTGTTGCTGATATGTTTGTAGTTTTGTTGATACATTTGTAGACTTGTTCTTCTAAATAGGGCAATACTCATACCCTAATGAAATAATATTCCTTTTCCAAAAAAAATAAATTTAAATTTAAAAAATTAAAAGGGGGTGTGTATTCAATAAGGGTGTGTATTCAATAAAAAGGGGTGTGTATTTAACAATATTTTTTAATATAATAATAATATTATAAGAGGTTGATATTATATGATGTTTGCATTTTCAGTGTGTGCAATTTATTTTAGGAAGGAATGGAAAGGAAAGTAAGCATGTTAAAATAAGATGGAAGTACATTTTTTTATAAAAATACACAACTTAGTTATTCATTCATCTGATAGAACTCATTTTATTTATTTATATATATATATATATATATATATATATATATATATATATGATTGTTAAATGATTTTATGCGAGCACTTATTAAACAACTTGTATTAGTATTAGTATTGTGAGTGAGACAATAAAAATATATTAATTATTTTGTGTGTATTTCATTTATCATAAAAAATATAAAGAAATGCCCTAAATAAAAATGGGTAAACTTACTATGAGGTGGAGATAGTATTATTTACGTATTTAAAATATCAACTATTTGTAGATTGACTCTACTTTTCATAAAAAAAGAAAGAAAATGGGGTTTCAACGCACACAAGTAATATACCAGGATTACATCATAATTATTAATTACTTTCAAAATCTGAAATATGATAGGAAAAAAAATTATGCTCGTACAAATATCATAATGTAATTTTCATATTTAGTTATTGACTCTATCTTTTATTTATTTATTTTGTCTTATATTTGTATGAGAATATTTTATGTGGGACTGTTTTTATATTTTTTTAAATTATTCTTTTATAAAAGATATTATAATTTTTCTTTAAAAGTATTATTACTTTTTATTTATATTAAAATTATTTATGAAATAATTTATTACACTATTATTATTTTTTATTAATTAGAATATTATTTTTTATTAAAATATTAATACTTCTTATTCGTCTTACAAAAAATCCTGTAAGACAATATCACAGAAAATATTTGCCTTTATTTTAATTTTATACTCCATTCGTCTTGGATATTTTTATCCGTTTGTATGAGCACATAAATTAAGAAGTTAAAATTATGTAAGAAAAAGTAGGGATAAATTGGTAATATTGAAAAAAAAGTAAATAAAGTTGTTGGGAATGATGGATAAAATGTAAAAAAGTAAATAAAGCTATTGAGAATGATGAATAAAGTGTAAAAAATAATAAGATGTGTAGTGTATTTTTACCATTAATGGAATAAATAAAAATACATGGGACACCCCATAATGAAAAGTGGGTAAAAATACGTAAAACGGAGGGAGCAGTACATTTTATTTTAAACTATTAAATGAGTGTCACATAAAAAAGTATACAAAATCTATAAACGTAATCGAAAATCCAACATATCATAAACAAATTAATTATATAATTACACTAATCCTAATTTCCATTAGATCATTTACCTATTTTTATGAGAGAATATCACCTAACCCAGCTATAATACCTATATATATATATATATATATATATATATATATATATATATATAAACTTATTTTTCATTTACCATACATAAATAACACAAGAAGAACCTTAGATAATAGGAGTAATATAACTCCTAATTCACACAATTATTACCATGCGCTTGCTATTTGTCCTAATTCTATTGGCTGCAACTTCTGATCCTTTTCATGCAGCACCAAACGTGCAACGCAGTTGCGCCTTCACAGGAAAATACCAAGTTCGTATAAAAAACAACCTTCCATCAAACAATCCACTTCTACTACACTGTCGATCTAAAGACGACGATCTTGGAGAACACTCACTGACGCAGAAACAAGAATACTATTGGGGTTTTTGCGAGAACTTTGGGAAAATATCAATTTTGGTCCTGTATGATATGTCAAATCCAACTTTAGTCCTCAAGTTTGGTAATTTCTCAAAAGTGGTCCTCCGATGTCCGCTTTTGATCCTTTAGGTCCAATTTTAGACCTTTTTGTCTACTTTTGGTCCTCTAGAATAGGCTAAATAAAGACTTAAAGTAGACAAAAATGACCAAAAGTGGACAAAAAAGATTGAAAGCGGACACTGGAGGACCACTTTTGAAAATTTACCAAACCTTAGGACTAAAGTTGGATTTTGCATATCCTAGAGGACCAAAATTGATATTATTCCCGAGAACTTTATTAGAAATGTTGGGGAATTTAATTGGTTAGTAAGGATTAATTTAATGAATTAATCACCAATTAAATAATAATTAAAGTGAGTGAAATTAGTCTCACATGTGGAATTGATCAAATATGGTAAATTGATCAAATATGGTAAATTTGACCAAATATAGTAGTTGATCAAATTTTGTAGTGATCACGATGTCTCTAGAAGACTTAATTGTCAAATTGAGAATCGAAGAGGACAACAGGAAGATGGATGAGAAGTTTGACCAATCCTTAATTGAGGCAAAGACAAACTTAACTGAACATCGTGCGGGACCTTCCAAAAAGGGAAAGATTTCCGAAAAAAAGGGCAAGAAGCCAGTGGAAAAGTCCAAGTAGGCCCGATATTTGGTGTTATCTTACCCTAGAAGACATAGAGGAAATATAGAAAGAAAAACGAAATTCACGTTTTTGAGAGAAAATCCTGCACAGTAATATTGCAGAGACAATAACTGGAGTTTCAACCATCAGATCAAGCTGAATTTTGGTCAGCACGTTCAAAACTTGTCGAATATGTTCTGAACGGTGGAGATCATGTTTGAAGCTCTGTGTTGATAGAAATAGGCCGAAAACAGAAGTCAAGTTTTTGGGCGATTCTGTTCTGTGCAGTCAAGGGGAAAGAGTTATTTCTCACTAAGTAACCGTTGGATCGAGCTGTAATTTATACAGCACATTCAAGACTCACACGAGTAGATTTTGGACGGTAGAGATCGAATTCAGAGCTTCCTAGAGTTGTGAATACTGAATGGCAGTTGGTGTTGTTATGATAAAACAACTATTTCCAACAACGGAAAGGAGCACTAAACCTCTAGAGTTGATCCACACTGATACGTGTGATTTAAAACTTGTGCAAACTAGAGGGGAAAAAAGTATTTTATTTTTATTGATGACTGCACAAGATTCTGTTATGTGTATCTCTTGAGAAGCAAAGATGAAGCTTTAGAAGCATTCAAATGCTATAAGAATGAAGTTGAAAATCAACTTAACTCTCGAATTAAAGCAATTCGAAGAGATAGAGGTGGCGAATACATAGCACAGTTTGAACAAATATGTGCTGAATCTGGCATCATACATCAAACAATGGCTCCTTATTCACCTTAATCAAATGGCGTTGCTGAGCGTAAGAATAGAACTCTGAAGGAAATTATGAACGCAATGTTAATCAGTTCAGGGTTGCCTCAGAATATATGGGGGGAAGCTATCATGTCGCTAACCACATTCTGAACAAGATTCCACACAAATCTAAGGACCAAACTCCTTATGAAATGTGAAAGGGACGTAAACTGTCATACAAATACCTCAAAGTTGGCTAAGGTTGAAGTGCCTCTACCTAAACAAGTTAGAATTGGACCTAAAATGGTTGATTGCATATTTGTAGGGTACACACTTAATAGCAGTGCTTACAGATTCCTGATTCATAAATCAGAAGTACCTGATATGACTGAAGGCACTATGATAGAATCAAGGAATGCAATATTCTTTGAAGACATATTTCCTAGCAAAGGAAATACACAAGTTACTTCTTCTAAGAGACCACTTGTAGATACTACTGTGGTTCATTCTACACAAGAGAGTGTAGAACCAAGACGTAGTAAGAGAGCTAGAGTAGAAAAGGACTTTGGTCAAGTCTTCTTCACCTACGCGGTTGAAGATGAGCCCAAATCCGTATCTGAAGCTCTTTCTCGTCCAGATGTACCATTTTGGAAAGAAGCTATAGATAGCGAGATTGATTCCATTATGCAAAATCATACACGAGAATTGGTAGATTTACCAAAGGGTTGCAAGACCTTAGGATTCAAATGGATCCTTAAAATAAAATATAAAGCTGATGGGTCAATAGACAAATATAAAGCCCGGTTTGTGGCTAAAGGCTTTAGACAAAAGAAAGGATATGATTTCTTTGATACCTACTCACCAGTGACACGAATTATGTCTATTCATGTACTTATAGCGATTGCTGCATTGCACAATCTAGAGATCCATCAAATGGATGTGAAAATAACTTTCTTAAATGGTGAGTTGGAAGAAGAAATATACATGGACCAATCAGAAGGTTTTATAGCACCTGGAAATGAGAAAAGGTATGCAAACTCGCGCGATCATTGTATGGACTTAAACAAGCTCCAAAACAATGGCATGTGAAGTTTGACAATACAATGATGTCTAATGATTTTCGAATCAATGAGTGTGACAAATGCGTGTATGTGAGAAATACACCAAAGGGATTTGCCATGGTCTGCCTCTATGTAGATGATATGCTTATCATGGTAAGCAGTAATGACATAATCGTTGACACTAAACGAATGTTGAATCGTAACTTTGACATGAAGGACATGGGTATAGCGGATGTGATACTTGGAATCAAGATTCAAAGAACATCTGATGGAATTTCTTTTTCACAATCTCATTACATTGAGAAAGTGTTGAATAAATTCAAAGCATTCGATGATTCACCGGCTAAAACACTCAAGGATACAAGTGTACACCTTAGTAAGAATGAAGGTGAATCAATGGCTCAATCTGAGTATGCAAGGGTTATAGGGAGCATAATGTACATAACCAGTTGTACGTGTTCTGACATAGCGTGTTCAGTTAACAAACTGAGTAGATACACGAGTAACCCAAGCAATAAGCACTGGAAAGCATTGAAAAGAGTGCTGAGATACCTGAAATACACTGTTAATGTGGGGCTACACTACACAAAATATCTAGCAGTACTCGAAGGGTACAGTGATGTAAACTGGATATCTAACATAAAAGACTCGTTCTCCACGAGTGGATATGTATTCACTATTGGAGGTGGAGCAGTGTCGTGGAGGTCTACAAAACAGATCTGTATAGCCCATTCCACAATGGAATCTGAGTTTATAGCTCTAGATAAAGTCGGGAAAGAAGCAGAATGGCTTCGTAATTTCCTTGAGGACATTCCATGTTGGAATAAACTGGTCCCTACGGTGATGGTACATTGTGACAGTCAAGCTACAATTGGAAGAGCTCTTAATGATATGTATAACGGAAAGTCTAAACATATCCGTAGGCGACACAACGCGGTGAGACAATTGATCTCGAGTGGTGTAATGTCAATTGATTACTTGAAGTCAAAAGACAACATAGTGGATCCACTTACAAAAGCAGTTAATCGAGATCAAATGAATATATTGCTAGAAGGAATGGGACTAAAATCCACAAAGTAATGGGCCAAAATAGTGGGACCCAACCATGATGACTGGAGATCCCAAGAACTTGGTTCAATGGGACAATAAAGCTATAGAGGTTCAAGTTTAACTTAGTATCTTCCATTCCTTAGTAGAGCAATTCTACCAAGTATAGACCCGTATTGTGGTGAGGTTAAATCTATGACTTTTAATGATTACTAAAAGGCCAAGTGATGGTTGGTTGAGTATAACGGGGTACTCAAGATAGGAGATCACCTATGTAAGTGTGAAGTGAGTGGCCGCTTCAAAGTAAAATACTTATGAATCCAAAGGGGATCCATGGCCGAAATGGACCAAAACGTGAGAACAAGGAGAATGCGAAATATTGATGCGTTCGCACTGTTGTCTCAGTATACGCTAAGGAGGAGTAGTTCAAAGACATCATGTCTACTAAGCCATCGGTATACTCGATAGTGTTGGACTACGGAAGGTTCAAAGTCCCAAGCTACCTATCCGGATACATTAATATTTCATGAGGACTAGGTTGTGTGTCTGCATTTTATGGGCGCCGAATTTCACTCATGTGGGGGATTGTTGGGAAATTTAATTGGTTAGTAAGGATTAATTTAATGAATTAATCACCAATTAAATAATAATTAAAGTGAGTGAAATTAGTCTCACATGTGGAATTGATCAAATATGGTAAATTGATCAAATATGGTAAATTTGATCAAATATAGTAGTTGATCAAATTTAGTAGTAATCACGATCACTACTTAATATAACAATCCTACCATATGAGAGTGGTCTTTGGAACCTATAAATAGGGTTATTGTGCATTCATTCAAAACACACAATAGACATGAAAAAATATACAAAAATCCAAAGTCTTTCAAGCGTCTGCATACACTTGCATAGTGCATAGTCTGCGATTGCGGTGCTGTTTCGCCGGAAACGAGAAGTCGTTTTACCTTTGGGGAAGATCCGCCAAGACCGGAGCACTACCGGGGTATGTTTCTTCTTGCGGGAAGAGTTCTACTCGACTCGACTTCGCCTATCATCCCGAGACGTTCAAGATCCAAGATCCTAGATCCAAATCTATAAGAAAGGTTAGTAAATCTCCTGTCTATTTCCATATTCATTATAATAGTAATTGATTGGTGTACCTATAAATTTGATTATGATGCCTCGTGGGAAAAAAAAAGGTGCATTTTGATGCGTTTAATTCAAAATGGAGTTATCTCAGATGCTGGTTTGGAATTTGTTTCTGGGAAGCAAGAGCCGATGGTCTTTATCAATCCCATGATAATAAAAACTTTACAAGATATTTTCAATGGTAGAACGATGGATTTAAGATCACCAAATTATATAAATTATGGTGATTGATATATATGAGTTCAAGATAATTTTAATAAAAATAAATTCTCATTGTGATTTATATTTGTTTTGAGAATTATTAGTGGTTTTTTTTTTTTTTTTTTTTCAAAATCTTAGTTTTTTTAAAAGACAAACTTTTAATTAGTATCCGGAGTATGCATATTTCCATAGATGCGTTTACTTACTTTTTCTTTCTCCTTGTAAGTTCGATGTTAGTTCTTAAAATTTTACTGTCTTTTACATCACTTTTTTAATTGTTTTTATAGGTCAAAATTTGTCCTTAATTAAATTAAATTTTAATTTTTTATAGTATATCTTGATTTTTACAATTTCAAAATTAAAAAAAAAACATAGTTTTAGCGTTTTCATAGATATTGTATTACGTTATTCAAAAGAAGTAATTTTATTAATTAATTTCATTAGCAGGATATATAATATAGTATTTCTAAATAATAAATGGATTGTAAATAAATATAAAGTAATTTAAGTGTATGGTGAAGGTAAAAATGAAAAGTATGTTGATGAGTTATTAATTAAGTATAGAAAAATTACTCAATAAAACACACTTTGTACTCATAATTACTATGAGATAATTGATTTAAAAAAATTATTCTTACATACAAAATATTAAAGTAAAATACCAAATATAACCTTAAACCCATACACTTTTAAACCATAAACCCTCACCCACCATCGGACCACCGTAGCCGCCGGCCAATCGCCGGAGCACTACCGGACGGCCGCCGAAAAGGCGCCGGACCGCCGCCGCCGGAGCTCTGCCGGACCACCACACTTTTTTGCTGCACACATTTTTGCTGCACACAAACATTTATGTGCAGCACATTGTAGGGGTAATATTGGAATATCACTATATATTTATATAGTTAGTAGTAATATTTTTATATATTTATATCTCGTAATAATTAAGAATTTTTTAGTGTAACTAGTAATAATCATTTGAATGAGGATTGATTGCTTCTATTATTATTTTTTAATTTGAAAAGTGTATGGGTTTTGAAATCAACGCCGTTGAGCTGCTCCACAAACAACTAAGAAACGCGTTTTGAGGATCACGTCTTTGCTGAATCGCTTTCTATTACAATCTTATCCATCTAATATTATAATTTGCCATAAAAATTACAATAAAATATTCTGTAAATTATTTTATTTTTTCCGAGAGAATAAAACATGGTATATTAATATGCTAACTAGAAAAAGAAATGTGTAAGTCCTCCCAAAGAATGATTTTGGTGGTACAGATAAAAAATATAATATTTTCGATAAAAATGATAATTAATTAATAAAAATTATAATATTGTAATATATTATTTCATTAACCATTTATGGTATAAGTGAAAAGTGATAGCATTTAAAAATAATGTTCCCTCCGTCCGCTCGAGAGGTCCAAATTTTGCCATTTGGGCGTCCGCACTAAAGGTCCATATTTCCCTTTTTAAACACATGAGACCCACACACATTACTAATACAATAAATTTATGGGACTCATACACCCCACTAATACAATTATCAACTACACTTTAAATAATAATACTCCTTAATCCACGTGCAAAAAACAAATGTCCACCTTTGTGGCGGACGGAGGGAGTAATAATAATATTCCTAATAAAAAAGTACTGATAATCAATTATAAAAGCGTATATTAATCTCGCCGTGAGACGAATAAAACAAAATGGCTCAAATTACACATTTTAAAATAAATTAGTATTTGTAAAATTGGTATTGAGAGTTATGAAATCAATTTAATTGATTAATTGAGAATTATGAGTTTAATTGTGAAAAAATTTAACCGTTCAATTCTACATTGATATCGTTTCACTTTTTTTCTTTATTAATTTCCATTTTTATTAAATTTGGTATAAGTACTTTTCATAAATCTTACAATTCGTTTATGAAATAGTTTAATGGTACATTAATAAATTTTAATGATACATTATTTTTATTTAAAATATTATCTTGACCAATTTCGTATAAAGGTCTACACAATCAGTTTTCAACTTAAATTAAAAGCTTCCACACAATCACAACAAAATTAAATTCAGTATTATAAACAAATACCAAATGTCTGTATCCCACCACGCCTATTCACCAAACAAGGATTTTCAGGCTTCTATATATTAATTAATTAATTATTTTATTTGAGAATATTCAAAACCTTACATTAATTACATGCCACCCTCAATCTTGAAAAAATTCAGACAAGAAAAAGAATTATCCAACGTGCGTCCATGCACTTAACTCCTGTTGTAATAATCTACCTACTCATACATTTATTATATATCATGATAAGATGTACTTAATTAGATTATTATCATTTTTGATTAATGGGTTCTAAACCCTCAAATCCAAAAGCTTTCACCTTTGCCTTCATTCTCTTCTTGATTGGATTTTCACTTTTTACCATCCACTACTTAAAATTACAGCACAATGAGTTCCAAAATGCAATACCCTCCAACCCTACATCAAACCCTAATAATTGGCTCGACATCATCGTACAAAAACTCGGAGACAACAACATCAACATTGGATTGGTGAACGTGGACGAAACGACGATGACGACGACGATGATGATGGAGGAAGTTCGAACGAATGGGAAGATGGTTGAGGTGGAATTCGACCGGGTGGACGAGCGGGTGCAGTGGTCCGACCTGTTCCCTCATTGGATTCATGAGAACGGGTCGTCCACAAAGTGCCCCGATGTACCGTTGCCGGAGTTTGAAAAGTATCAAGATTTGGATGTGGTGGTGGCTAGGGTACCCTGTGGAAGGAGGGATGTTTTTAGGTTGCAAGTGAATTTGGTGGTGGCCAATTTGTTGGTGAGAAGTGGAAGGTCGATAAATAGGGGAGTTTTTGCAGTGTTTGTAGGGTCGTGTGGGGTATGTGGGAGATATTTAGATGTGATGATGTGTTGTTTCATGTTGGAGATGTTAAGGTCTATAAACCAGACCTCACCAGGATCAGACAAAAGGTGCTCATGCCTGTCGGAACTTGCAAGCTCAGCACTCCATTCCCACAATCTGCAGGTAAATAGTTTATGTGTCGTTTGGTGTATCAATCTCCTATATGTACTGTAAGGTTGGATGAGCAACACGTAAAAGAGATATACAACCATAGTAAACCCTTAAAAGAAATGACACACATTGGACAAGGGAACTAATTAAGTCACTGAATTTAAAATTAAGATCGTCCCATATAAATTAACTCTCTCTTATGTGTTACTCGTATATTTGGTGGTACATTTTGATAAAATACTTGTATATTAAAAACTCCCATGATTAATGGTAGGTGAAGAAGTGTGGAGGAACATGAAGAAGCAAAAAGAGGCATACGTAACAGTACTCCATTCTTCAGATGACTACGTTTGTGGCGCCATAGCTCTAGCTCAAAGCATCATAAAATCAAACACAACAATAGACCTCCTACTCCTAGCCGACCAACACTTGTCTCCCAAGTCTCTCCACGGCCTCCGCCGAGCCGGCTGGAAAGTGAGGCGCACGCGACGCGTGCGCAGCCCATTTTCGCTGAAAAACTCCTACAACGAATGGAACTACAGCAAGCTCCAGCTCTGGAAACTCATCAACTATGACAAGCTCATCTTCATCGACTCCGACTTCATCGTTTTACGAAACCTAGATCACTTGTTCATGTATCCTGAAATGTCAGCAGTAGGAGACCATGGCCACTTCTTCAACTCTGGTCTCATGGTACTGGAACCCTCCACGTGTACTTACGAAACCCTAATGAAGAAGAGATGGACAGTGGGGTCCTACAATGGCGGTGATCAGGGCTTTCTGAACGAGATGTTTCCGAGGAAGGCGAACAGCTTCAAGTACTACGAGTCGAGCGAGAGAGGAGTACCGGACGATGTATACGCGTTGCATTACTTTGGATACAAGCCGTGGATGTGTTACAGAGATTATGATTGTAACTGGGATAAGGGTGATCATCAGGTGTTTGCTAGTGAATATGCTAATGAGAGATGGTGGAGGGTTTATGACGCCATGGATGAGGAGCTGACAGAGTTTTGCTCATTGACTCCTCAAATGGATGCAAGAATTTGGAACAACAGAGATGAAGCCAAGAATGATGTAACATTTGTTGATCAACACTGGAAGATCGAGATTAAAGACCCTAGACAAATTATTTAGTTTAATTATAAATGATTTTTTTATCAAACGGTAATGACTAATACTGTTGGGCCCGTTAATAGTTTGGCCCAATTTGTTGGTCGTAGCTCTCCTGGTTGATGGGCCTGGATTAAGTTTTAATCCGTTAAAGCCCAGCCCATCTTTATCCTTTCCCCAATTTAATCCCTGCAGCTTTAGGGAAATAAAATAAGAATCGCTTCAACTCCCCCTTCTCTTTTTATGAAATCGCTGTATTCTTAGTCTTAGGATTCTCCGAAGAAGAAAGGCATGCTGTGTTGGTTTTAAATGGGCAATAATATAAATTATTTTATATTATATATATATATATATATATATATATATATATATATATATATATATATATATATAAAATTATTAATTGTGTATATTATTTTGTACAATTATTTTATATTTTATACGTATAAATTATTTATAACTATATGTTATATATATAATTATATTAAATTATAATTATATTTAATATTCTTATATTTATTTATTTAATTATTTAAATATATGAATATTTTTTGTATGCGAGTAAATGTTAAATTAAAATATATGTGGTTGATGACTTTTTAAAAAGAAAGAAAAAAAAACGAGGCGGGGCGGGACTGACCCGTTCCATTCGGGTCTGGGTACGGGCATATAAATAGGACCCGTGCGGGTCCAGGACAGGCCTCTTAAGAACAAATTGGGTCCGGATAGTTAACTACCCACCCTAGATCCGTTCCATTGACCCCCCCTACTATTTGCCTTCAAAACCATCAGAAAAGAGCTTTGTGAGCTTTGTGAGTGAGAGTTGTGCGAGTGATTCGATTGTTCCGTGGATTTCTTGGGCTTAATCCTTTGTGAATTCTTTAATTTCTCTCCATTGTGTTATGTCGGGTTCTATGGGAATCAAAATATAATTCAAGTCTCATTATAACTTTCACATTTATAAACTTGAAAAGTCTTTATCTACCCTTACTCAAAATTCGACAATGACTAATTATTATTATCTTGTAGGGCGTGTGTGTTAAGGTGAATTAATTAAATAATAAATGATATGCCTTAATTATATAATTAAGTGGTGTGTGCTAAGGTAAATTAATTAAGTATTAAATGGTACAGTTGTTTTGAAGTATAAAAAGATTTAAGGTTGGGATGTCGTCACCGATCACTATAAATAAAATTCTTCCTCATACAAGGGTACATGTAAGAAATGTGTGTTAGAGTGAAATGATTTATTTTAAAAAGAGATGATTTTTTTAAATTTTTTTTTTTGTAAACTTTCTAAGTCAAAAATTAAATTGCAATTGAAATCGAGGTTAAAGTTTTATTTCCGCCATTAATTCAAGAAATAAAAGTATAGTTAAATAAGAGAAATCTAAAGAAATGAATCATTGCTGAAAACTCTCGACCCAAATTAATAACCATGCTTACTCCAACTACCACTTAGACCAGATTTTAGTAGTATTTATCTCTGTCTATATATATTTTATCGTTATACTCTTTGGATTAAGTCTAAACTCATGGTAAAATATGTCATAAATTACAAGAGTAAAAATACAATTATATTTTTAGAATTAATTTTAACCTTTAAGAGTAAAATATGCTCTAAAATATAAGATGAAATTACAATTATATCCATATAAATATCACTAAACGCTAGGAAACAGAAACTCTAGGAAATATAACCCGAGAGTGAAATTATAATTATATATTTAAAATTAATATTAAATTTAAAGAATAAATCACTTCAAAAAAACTGTTAATTTTTAGTAATTGAATATTCCGTTGGTAAAAGTCTTAATTTCATTGTTAAATTGGTTTACCAACGGAATCCGTTGGTAAAGTGGTGGTTGATAAATTTTTAGCAACGAAAAATCAATTCCGTTGATAAATAATTCCATTGTTAAAAATTCCATTGGTAATTTACATAAAAATTCCCTTGGTAATCCATTTTTTACCAACGGATTGAATTCCGTTGATAAAATAGAGAATAAATCCGTTGGTATTCCATTGCTAATAGAAAAATATCATTTTGTTTGCTAATCCATTGATATTACCAATGGATTGAATTCCGTTGATAAATTTCGTTGTTAAAAAATAATTTTTTTTAATGAATATTAAACATAAATAGAGGCAAAATAGATACTAACCTACAATATATTCCATTAATAGTGGGATAAAATAGGTGATAAATTAGTATGATAAAATATTAATTACATTTTAAAATTATACCTCTCTGTTCCACACTTATATCCTTTACATTTTTTATTTTTATCCGCTCTACATTTATTATCATTACTCAAAAAATGAAACTCAGCGAGAGATTCCGCCTGACTTGGTGTCGCGGTCGAAGACGCCGTGCTCTCAAAAAAGTTATCTTAATTTCGAAAATACACTCACACCTAATATACATTATAATTTATTTATCATCTAAAAGTACTAAATACTCCTAAAGAGTTAATAAAATTGATGAATATTTTTTTAAAAAAAAGAATTACATATGTACAGTAACGGTAAAGATAAGTTCGAGATTGAAGGAATAATTAATAAATATAATTAAAAGAAAAAAAAACTGGTAGCGAGGCAATGAAAAGCGCGATTCCATGAAATCGATTGTACTTTAGTGTTTGCCCTAAGTTTCTAGATCTTCTTCCTGGCCTAATCCAATTGCCCCTTCGAAGTTGTTAGCGTAGGTGTTGTGTGCTGTCTGTTCTGGTGAGGTGTTGGTTGAGATGCTGCAACACTCGGACCAACACTTGCAGCAGCAGTAATAAATTTACAGAGAAAACTCAAGAACACATCAACGTAACTCATCCACAAACTTACGTTTGTGGCGGCCCCATGACGAAATTTCACTAAACTTGGAAAATTAGCGAATATAAAAGTCTTCAGGGATCAAATTAAATCTTTAAAATTTATCATTTCAAACTCGTAAAGTAGACCTATTACAACAAGATCTAAAAACTACTCTAAAGATGAAAATTGTAAAACGTCGATAATTATAATCTTCTAGCATATGAGAAGAGACCGCTCATCTCTTCAACGCTCCAAAAAAAGTAGACGGGGTGCTGCTCGAAGTGTGGCAACATTTCGTGCAACACCCAAAATGGCACTCTCTTCTAATATGGATTTTCTGTATGAGGCGCACTTGAAATGAATGGTTTAGGACATATTTTATAGACTAAAATTATGCCTTTTCATTTCTGCAGCAGTTGTGAGACATAAAGTCTCTAACTCCTCTCCACTAAGTGTCCAACTTTCCACTTCCTTAAAAATAGGAAGTAGTTGGTTCTTCATTCTAAGTTCTTCTTGGAGAGAAGTTACATATTTTTGGTAAGCGAAATTTAAGCACCATCAGATGTGATACCAAAAACGCTTAATAGTGTGTATATATTTTTTAATAAATGTATAATTTTTTATTAAAAATCTAAAAAAAAGAATTTTTTACTAACAAACAAAGTATATAAATTTTTATTTATTAATTTGTATAATTTTATTTATTGATGTATACGTGATAGGACAAAAAATTTGCCTTGCCATGATTGACATAATCAGATTGCAATCCTATTTAAAAAAAAGATTTATATTACTTCGTTAATAAAGTTGCCATGCTTGGCTTCCATCCTAAGTAACTAAGGATAATGATCGCTTCCATACTATCTAATTATTAAATTCTTAATTTTGTTTGTGCATGTGAATTGCATTAACATTGTTCAATAAATTTATTAGATATGAGGTTTGACTAGGTTAAAGCCTCTATAAAGGAATACATCGTGTTCTGATATCCCCATGATTTTTTTATTACTCCAATATATATTTAATTTTTAATATTTTAATGGCAAGTTTGTGACTATATCCTAAATTTTAGCTTAAGTTACAATATAAGATTTAATTTTATGAGTGTTTCAATTTAATAATTTTTCTTCAAATTAATACCTATTTTTATTTCTTATATATTTTACTTTTTACTTTTTACTTCTTTTTTTTCTTTTCTCATTTCAATATTTATAATAGCTTTATTTATAAAAAATATAAGTCATACAAGTTAATAAAAGAAATGTTTTACACCTTCGAATTAAATAATTACAGAGAATATGTATTATTTTCATTATCATTTCTTATTTTTTTTTATAATATACTCCTTTTGTCCAAAAAATTATTCTTATATTTTTTTTCCATAACTTAATAAAATTATTACTATTAGAATATTTTGATTTTTTTTCTTTTCTTTTTGTAATAAAAAAATGATAAAATACTTAATAAGTGTGTTGGGTGGGGATGAATTTTTTGTAAATAAAATATAACGGGAATATTTTTTTTTTGGTAACATTTTATCATTTTAACAGTGTGAAAACTTTCATGTAGTGATGAAATTTGTGGTTGAGGAAAGAAGACATGTTGTAACATAGATACATTTCTAACGTTTTTCATTAATTGATAAAGTGTGATTGATACATTTCTTATATACAAAGAAGTAGGCTAATGTTGGCAACATTTCATTGGTTCCCTCTATAGGATAGTGCCTAACAAACTTGACAGTCTTCAAGGACAACATGGGCTAGCTGGATTTGTCATCTTCTGATAAGTCTTATCCATGGAGAAATTATCCACTGTTGGTGAGCTTACATTTTCATGTAGAAAATATGAAAACAATTATTATAAATAGAGGGAATATATTATCTTTGAATTAGGAAATTTTACAACAAGCCTTCTGAGGAAAACAAGAAACATTAAATGAAACACTTTTAAATTAGGTACCAAAATTGAGATTTAAACTAAGTACAAAATCGATAATCGAATTTTCTTCTCTCTTATATTTATATAAAATTTATACCATAATTAGGAGTTAAAAGTTTTTTTTCTATAACTATTTAAAATTTTAGATTTTGTCCCAAAAAATATATTTATATTGATTTTGTTCCATGAGTTTTATTTCAATTTTGTCCGATTTTTGACGGAACCCCCAAATTCATCAGTCACGTGCAACGCATGTAACCAATTTCAGGCGAAAATTGAGGGTTCCAGCTAAAATTGGGCAAAATTGAAATAAAACTCATAGTTATGAGACAAAATCGATACAAATATCTTTTTTGGGACAAAATTTAAAGTTTTAAAAAGTTATGGGACAAAATTTTTTTTAACTCTGCACAATTATGTGTGATTTGTTTGTTCTGATGTTAGCTTGTGAAGTTTATTTCTCTATTTTAATTCTTTAGTCCATTGCAAATCTTGTCCTCACAAATAATATTTTACTTTATGATTTATGAAGCTCTTAAAAATAGTTAAAAAAGATATTTCGATTTTGTACAGAAAATGAGGTTAAAAGTTTTTTTGTCCCAAAACTTTTTAAACTTTAAATTTTGTCCCAAAAAAGATATTTGTATCGATTTTGTCCCATAACTATGAGTTTTATTTTGATTTTGCTCAATTTTTTCCGGAACCTTCAATTTTTGCTGGAACTCCCAAATTCATCCGTCACGTGCAACGCACGTGACCAATTTCTGGCAAAAATTGAGGGTTCCGACGAAAATTGGGCAAAATTGAAATAAAACTCATTGTTATGGAACAAAATCGATACAAATATTTTGTTTGGGACAAAATTTAAAGTTTTAAATAGTTATGGGACAAAAAATACTTTTTAACTCCAATAATTAGTGATATAAAAAATAAATCAAGAAAATAGCACATGAAATTTTTCTTTAATTTATTTAAAATTAAATTATTTAAGGTTAAAATTTGTGTGCCTCAAAAATACCATGCGCTCAAATATCTTTTATTATTAAATGATATACACTTTAGTATAATGATGTGTATCCTTTATTCCTGAAAAAAAAATTAATAAAAGTATATTATACCATTTAAAATAAAATTTTGTACGCTTATTAATTAAAATGTAATATATCTTTTAGAATAAAATGTTGTATTCTTATGCATTTGTGGAAACAAAATATCAACTAATTATTTAATCTGACATTATTTACCTTTATAATTTAGAGTTTCTCATTTATCCTCATAATTTTACTACCTTATCTCTATAAGTATGATTTTTTTTATCGTGAATTTATTTATATTTTAAATATAAGTATCGACTGAAGATGAGTTTGCTGTGGAGTATATTTCATGTAAATCATTTTTATATAAAATTTTAAATATAAGAGTTGATCTCTTGTATCTCAGTGTACAAGGTGTGTAAGGGTAAAACATTTTATTCTAAAGAGTATACATTTTAAATAACAAGGATATAATTTTTAATTAAAAAGATTGATTAAAATATAAATAGTATAAATGTTTGATTAAAAAAAATTATTTTTTTTTAGAAAATAAAAGATACATATTCTTATATTAAATGGTATATCATTTAATACTAAAGGGTATACCTTTCAAAAAATGTGGAATTTGGGGCACACAAGTTTTAACCTTTTAAAAATTCAATTTTAATTTTAAAAATCCACAATCAAAATTTCAAAAATACTCTATAGTATATATTTACAAACCCTATTAATTCCTAATTCACCAAACTTTTGTATATTTTCTCTTTTTAATTAATATTTTTTCTCTTTGTCTCCTCTCCCATCTCTCTCATATGAATTATTATATTTTTATACATGTTAAACATTGATTTATTATAAAATTAAAAATATCCTTTGAAAAATTCAAAATAAACATATAACACTATTGAATAGTGTTCTAATTAACAAAAAAAAAAGTAATTTAAGGGTATAATAAAATATAAATGAGTATTATGCACAATTATGTGAACTCGTCATCAAGCGATTCTTATAAAATCAAATCACTCAATTCAATTCAGACACCTATTAGCGTGTTCCTTTAGAATTATTATTCTTGGAGAGAGTCAAACCAATTAGCCAAATTTCTGCAAGAGGAGTACAATTTGCGTAAATCCTAGATCCATCGGATTCATCGGAGGTATCTACTTCAAAACCTCACTCAAAAGGAATTTGAAAACGGATCTTCATGTTATGTTATTGAGTTCATATTCGGTGCATTTGGTGTAAACATGCAACATAATAGTGTATACGTGTTTCTTAATAATTGTTTAGTTTTTTTACATTTAAATTTTCATTAAAAATATTAACATAAAATTCGCTAACAAAGTGTATACATTTTTATTTATTAATATATAAATTTTGGGTAGGCCTTATTTGAGATCGTCTCACGTAAGACCATTTTACACTTTTTAAAATTGCTACCACTTTCGTTATAAAATGTTACTTCATCCGTCACATATAAGTTGATACACTTTCCTTTTTGGTTTGTCCCACTAAAGTTGACACATTTCCTTTTTAATACATGGGACCCACACAAAACAATTAATCTATTCTCATGGGCCCCATATATCACCTCTAATACAACTACCCACTACACATTAAATATTATTTCACTCACTTCACTTTACTCCACTTTACATTAAATTATTATACTCCTTAATCTCCGTGCCCAAAAAAAATTATACCAACTTCTATGGGACGGAGGGAGTATCACTTTTCATTTATATTATAAATTGTTCATTAAATAACATTATCACTTTTCATTAATTTAGTATCACTTTTTATTATAAAAGTTATCACTTTCTGATCGTCTCACGTAAGCCCTTACTTGAGACGGTCTCACACAAGTCTTTGCCATAAATTTTTTAAAATGGGTGCACGTACACCGGATGCACATGATACATAAAATCTTATAAGTAGATTAAGTATAACCTACAATCAAATTATATAACTACCCATGATCTTATTTAATTAGACTATTATCATTGTTGCAGATTAATGGGCTCCAAACCCTCGAAGCCAAAAGCTTTCACCTTTGCCTTCATTCTCTTCTTGATTGGATTTTCACCTTTTATCATCCACTACTTAAAACTGCTGCACAATGAGTTCCAAAATGCAGTACCCTCCAACACTAAATCAAACCCTAATTGGCTCGACATCATCGTGCAAAACCTCGGACATGGCAACATCAACATTGGATTGGTGAACATGGACAAAACGACAATGATGGACGAATTTCAAACGAATGGGAAGATGGTCGAGGTGGAATTCGACCGGGTGGACGAGCTGGTGCAGTGGTCTGACCTGTTTCTCGGCCATTGGATTCGGGAAAACTGGTCGCCCACATAGTGCCCCGATATACCGTTACCAGAGTTTGAAAAGTATAAAGATTTGGATGTGGTGGTGGCTAGGGTACCCTGTGGAATAAGGGATGTTTTTAGGTTGCAAGTGAATTTGGTAGTGGCCAATTTGTTGGTGAGAAGTGGAAGGTCCGTAAATAGGGGAGTGTTTGCAGTGTTTTTAGGGTCGTGTGGGGGTATGTGGGAGATATTTAGATGTGATGATGTGTTGTTACACGATGGAGATGTTAAGGTCTACAAACCAGACTTCACCAGGATCAAACAGAAGGTGCTCATGCCTGTTGGAACTTGCCAGCTCAGCCCTCCATTCCCACAATCTACATGTAATTAAATTTTTTTAAGTATAGTACTCACATGAGAAATTACAACACTAAAATATTAGAAATCATATATTACTCCAAAACACACCTCTATCTACAGGTAATTAACTACTCCTTCCGTAACATATTTGTCTTCGCACTTACTGTAGACACGGAGTTTAAGAAAAGTTACTTTTTGACCAACTTTATTGACTTTTGAAGGGTATTGTGGTATTTTTAAGTAATAAATAAATTGTAAAGTATGTTATGTGTGTTAGGTGAAAGTGATATTTTTGAAATTAAGGTAACTTTTGAGGTTGTTGGTTAGTGTGAAGTTTCCTTTTTTGGGGTGTGAATATAAATGTGGGACGGACAAAAAGGAAAAGTGTGAAGATAAATGTGGGACGGAGAGAGTAATCTTTTGTGTAGTTTGGTATATCAATCTCCTGTAACATAAAGTTGGATGATCAACACGTAAAAGAGAAAACATTACTAAATTAACCCTTAAGAGAAATGACACACCTAGGGCAAGGGTTAGACTTATGTTACTAACACCATAAAAAACTATTTTTTACCAACGGAATATTTCGTTGGTAAAAGCCTTAATTCCATTATTAAATTGATTTATCAACGGATTAGCAATGGAATCCGTTGATAAAGTGGCGGTTGATAATTTTTTAGCAGCGAAAAATCAATTCCGTTGGTAAATAATTCCGTTGCTAAAAATTCCGTTGATAATTTATATAAAAATTCCCTTTGTAATCCATTGATAATTACCAACGGATTGAATTCCGTTAGTAAAATAAAGAATAAATCCGTTGGCATTCCATTGCTAATAGAAAAATGTCATTTTGGTTGCTAATCCATTGATAATTACCAACGGATTGAATTTCGTTGGTAAATTTCCGTTGCTAAAAAAGTACTTTTTTGTAGTGTAAGTTTAAAATTAAAATCGTCCCAAACAAATTTACTATATATTTAAAGTAGTTTCAAAAAACTTAATTTATCCCGAATATTTTCATAATTTTTAGGATCAAATTAGTTTAAAATATTCCATTTTTCTAATTCTTTGTGCTTTTACAAAATTATATGAGACAAAAATAAATATCTCAGTTACTATTTTGGTACCTTTTCAAAATAGAGTAAAAGATACTATATTTTAAACTCTTACTCGTATATCTGATGCAAATTAGATCACCTGTTACACTCTCATGTTTCATCTAATATTCCATATATTAAAATATTGACACGTGTCACAATCAATGGCCAAAATTCAATACTTGCCCCAAGGGATTAATGGTAAATTGTAGGGTATAGTTTTATTACTTTATGGAATACCAATGGAACATAGAAAATATAACAGGGGATTCAAGTTGATATCTGATGGTACATTTTGATAAAATAGTTGTATATTATAAGAAACTCCCATGATTAATGGTAGGTGAAGAAGTGTGGATGAACATTAAGAGGCAAAAAGAGGCATACGTTACAGTACTCCATTCTTCAGATGCCTACGTATGTGGCGCCATAGCTCTTGCTCAAAGCATCATAAGATCAAACACAACTAAAGACCTCATACTCCTAGCCGACCAACACTTGTCTCCCAAGTCTCTCCACGGCCTCCGCCTAGCCGGCTGGAAAGTAAGGCGTACGCGATGCTTGCGCAGCCCATTGAGAAACTCCTACAACAAATGGAACTACAGCAAGCTCCAGCTCTGGAAACTCATCGACTACCACAAGCTCATCTTCATCGACTCCGACTTCATCGTGGAACGAAACCTAGACCACTTGTTCACGTATCCAGAAATGTCAGCAGCAGGAGACCATGGCCACTTCTTCAACTCAGGGCTCATGGTACTGGAACCCTCCACGTGTACCTACGAAACCCTAATGAAAAAGAGGTGGAGAGTGGGGTCCTACAACGGTGGTGATCAGGGCTTTCTGAATGAGATGTTTCCGAGGAAGGCGAACAGCTTCAAGTACTACGAGTCAAGCGAGAGAAGAGTACCGGAAGACGTATACGCGATGCATTTCTTTGGATACAATCCGTGGATGTGTTATAAAGATTATGATTGTAACTGGGATAAGGGTGATCATCAGGTGTTTGCTAGTGATTATGCTAATGAGAGATGGTGGAGTGTTCATGACGCCATGGATGAGCAGCTGAGAGGGTTTTGCTCATTGACTCCTGAAATGGATGCAAGAATTCAGAACAACAGAGTTGAAGCCAAGAATGATGTATCATTTGTCGATCAACACTGGAAGATCGAGATTAAAGACCCTAGGCAAATTATTTAATTTAATTAGGCAAAGAATTATGTGAGACCGTCTCCGTAGGGCTTGTGAGACAGATGTGATAACTTCTATAATAAAAAGTGATACTCAATTAATGAATAGTGATAATATTATTTCATGAACAATGTATAATATAAATAACACTACAAAAAAAAATATTTTTTAGCAACCAAAATTACCAACGAAATTCAATCCGTTGGTAATTACCAATGGATTAGCAACAAAAATGACATTTTTGTTTTAGCAACGGAATGCTAATAGATTTATTCTCTATTTTAGCAATGGAATTCAAAACGTTGGTAATTACCAACGGATTACCAAGGGAAGTATTATATAAATTACCAACGGAATTATTTGCAAAAAATTACCAACGGAATTGATTTTTCGTTGCTAAAAATTTACCAACAACAACTTTACCAACGGACCGTTGGTAAGCCAAATTAACTATGGAATTAAAATTTTTACCAACAGAATATTTCGTTGGTAAAAAAACAGTTTTTTGTAGTGTAAAAAGTGATAACATTTTATAACAAAAGTGATAATTATTTTAGAAAGTGTAAAATGGTCCTACCCAGTTATAATTATAACTGATTTTTTATCAAACGGTAATGACATACTGTTGGGCCTATTATTAATTTGGTCCAATTTGCTGATCCTCTAACTCCTGGTTGATGGGCCTGTTTTTATCCGTTAAAGCCCAGCCTATCTTTATCCTTTCCCCCAATTTAATCCCCGCAGGCCGCAGCCTTTATATAGAAATTAGAATTGCCTCAACTCCCCCTCTATATTTCTGAAATCGGCGTGTAGGGATGTCAACGGGCCAGGTCGGGCCGGGTAGTTAACTACCCAGACCTGGCCCATTTTGAAAATGCCCGCCCCAGACCCGCCCGTGCTCTGCACGGTCCTCAATTGCAGGCCCGTGCCCCGTCCCGCCCCTTTTTTTTTTTTTACTGTCATTAAAAACACACAGCAATCTCATTCATACACATACAAACATTAAAACGCACTGCAATCCAATTCCTACACATACAAAATATTAAAACATACCCTACACATACAAAACATTAAAACACACTGCAATCCCATTCTTATACATACAAACATTAAAATCCATAAACATACAAAACACATAATATTAATAATTCAAAACATAAATTAAGTCTGAAGTCATAAACTCTTCACTATTAGAAATCCTATGATTTTCAAGACTCTTCCCAACAATTATCTTTCCATGATAAAACACTGATCCGAACATGATACTCTTCATAGCAACTGTCCCATGGTACTCCTCACTATTTAAATAACAACTTTGAATCTGCAAAACTATAAAAAAGATACTTGTCACATTATAAATGTATTTAAATAACAACTTTGAATCTGAATACAAACAAGTAAAATGTATTGCAATCAAAATAAATATGTTTGATAACTATTTGAGTTGATGGCGGGCCCATTCTTCTATGTCCCATCCTTTTATTTGAGATTACTATACTTGCTGAATTTTAAGCTATTAAAAGTTAATGTATCACAATTTAAACAAATAATAAAAATAAAACGACCAGATTTATAGAAATTACAAATAAATTAAGCAAAGATGATTTAAGAGTCTTAAGACTAGTAAAAAATCAAGCTGCATCGACCCACATCACTACCCATTATAGTGAACAAATGAAAGTCATTTTCCATATTGCTGCATAAAACAATTAAAAAACAACGAAAAATAAGAAATTAAGGTAAGATTCCATAAGCAGAATCAATCCTAAAAAGTTAAATATGATAGTGTGATAGTGTTTGAGGAATTCAACTCGTGAAAACTATGAATATTTTAATTAAAAGTAATTGTGTGAGAGTGTAGGAATGCATTCAATGAATTATTTCATAAAAAAATCGGTAATGAAATTTATAATATCACTAATAAAAAGTAGTAATAATTATTTAACAAAATATAAAAGCAATCACACCACAAAGCATGTGTTACTATGCGTGCCCCTGTTTTAATAAAAAGTTATAAGGATGGATAGGTGAAAAGTGAAAAGTTATAAAAAAAAGTTATGTATCCAAATTATCAAACCTATAAATAAAAATGCATTAAACTTTAGTGTAATCATATAGTACTACAGCAGGTAAAAAAACCATTCTTCTCTGTATATCTATCCATCATGTGATTCAAACCTCGTATCTGACTTTATAATTTTAATACAGCCTCCATCGTGCAATTCAAAATCATACACTAAACCTCAACGTAGAAAGGTTTACTAAAGACAACACTACTAGATGTAACTGTCTACATGCCCCACCAAGACCAAGTTCAGTGTTATAGAGAAAGCCGACTCTTGAACCATCACGTTTCAAAGAAATTTCAAAATAATTTACATGGAGCTGAAGAAACCCTAAACCAATAAATAATCCCAAAATTATTCATCCCATCGAACTTAGACAATATTAATAGAACAATTATTTGTATTCATCATTTAATCAAACAACAGCCCAACAAACTTTCACCATTTTATTCATAAATCGATGCCACCAAACTTAAAAAACAGTTTGCTACTACATTTTCATTAGGGTAAATAAAGCACAAACATATATAATGAAGAATACATTATACATATCCAAGAAAATTAAACGGTTACTTCCAAATTTAAAAAAAAAAAGAAAGAAAGAAAAGGAGATTGAAATGCGAGTTCAAACTAAGCGGAAGTAGCAAAGAAATTGATGTCATATTATTGCAACCTAAAATTTAGTAGTTACCTTGATTGTTATAAGATTCCGGCCAAGAATCGGCTGGCGGATCGGCTGATAATCCATTGGGACTTGGAAGAGACGAGCGAGACTGTTGGGAGGAAAAAAAAAGGGAAAACGGCTGGTGTGAAATGAGAGATAACATTAGGGTTTATTCCTGCTGCCCTGCATAAGTCATAACATATTAAAATAAATAATTAATATAATTATATATATTATTAGACTAGGGCGGGCGGGCGGGGCGGGGTGGGGCCGGGCCAGGGCTAGACTAGGATCCGGACCCCGGACCCACCCCGAATATTTACGGGTCCGGGCCATCCCACCCCGTTTTTGGCCCAGGCCAGGTCCGGGCCGCCCCAAAACGCACGGGCCGGAGTGGGTACTGTCGGGCCGGGCCAAAGTTGATATCTCTATCGGCGTGCTGTATTGTTTTAAATGGGCCTTCAAAAACCATCATTAAAGAGAGAGTAGTGTGAGTGATTCAACTGTTTCTCACGTCAATTAATATACTTTTATCAGGGGCGGATACAGGGGTACAAGTACCCCAAAACCCCCCAACCCCCCTACCCCCACCCCCACCCCTAATTTCTTTTTAAAATTTTTTATATATATATTTATATATATAAATAATTATATATTAATTAATTTGTATTCCAAATTATTTAATTAATATAAATTTATAAACAATTTATCATAATTTTTAATAAATTTACACTATAAACTCATAATAATAATGTCTTACATTGCTTTTTACAAATAAAAAGTAGATGGTGTCAACAATAATTATAATTTTAGGGTGTTATTTAATTATTATACGATTTTGAATATCAAATACTCCCTCCATCCCTCTAATTACTTCACACTTTTTTTATCCGCTTCAGCACAAATATACTTTCCTAAAAATGGTATAAATACATCTCAATAATATCCATTTTTTACACATATTTCAATAACTTTATACATATTTTCATTAAATTATCTAAAATACTCATTTTTTACACACGTCTAAGCAACTTTAAATATAAAAATTAATTTTTCTTAATTTATGCATACAAAAAACACATGTTACTTACGGAGAGAGTAATATTTTTATAATTACGTCGTACCCCCGAAAAAAATTTCCTGGATCCGCTCCTGACTTTTATACATTGTTGTAAAATTCAAATAAACATATAACTTTATTATTCAACAGTGACAAATTATTATATGCACCGTGCACCCACATTCAGAAATTTATACATAATGAATAAATTATACTCTATACACTAATGAATAAAACTTATATACTTTGTTGGTGAAATTTCTATTAGTTTTTTTAATGAAAAACTAAAAGTAAAAAAATTATACAATTATAAATAAATATATATATATATATATATATATATATATATATATATATATATATATATGTACACTATTAAACAAAAATTAATACATATGAGTGCACGCGTATACCCGAACACAGTTCGATTCTCCTGTTACATTTTGTATTACATTTTGTGTTATATCTCCTGTTGCGCACCGTTGGATGATTGACACGTATGATATATTAAAACATATACCTTAAAAGAAAGCTTAAATCCTAGGGAGCAATGATTTAGATTTCTTCCCTGTACACATGTCACTTATCTAACGGATGTAACAGATGTAACACCAAATATAACTAAATATCCAAATACTCGAATACATAGGATATCAACTCATCAATAATCTTCAAATAAACCCAAAAAAACCAAAACTAATTTAAGGATATATAATAAAATAATTTGACCCAAATATAAATTAGTAATTACATACACAATTATGGGAACTCGTCATCAAGTGATTCTTATAATATCAAATCCCTCAATTCAATTCAGACACACAAATAGCGTGTTCCTTTAGAATTATTCTTGGAGAGAATCATACCAATTAGTTAAATTTCTCCAAGAGGAAATATCTAGTTCAAAACTTCACTCAAATTTGAAAACGGATTTTCATATTATGTTATTATAAGGAATTTTATTATCTCATAAGACAGGTTAAGTATTAAATAGTGATATGAAATATTTTTTCAATAAATTCAGGATCCAGAAAATATAAAACTATCGATTCACGAAATATTCATTAATAATATATATACTTACATTTATTAATAAGATGATGTTCTTATTAATTAGACTATTATCATTGTTGCAGATTAATGGGGCTCCAAACCCTCGAAGCCAAAAGCTTTCACCTTTGCCTCCATTCTCTTCATAATTGGATTTCCACTTTATATCATCCACTACTTGAAACTGCTGCTCTATGAGTCCCAAAATGCAAGGATAAAAACCATTTTAGTTCCATAACTTTCCTTATGGTCTATTTTAATCTCAATAAAGATAAGTATGTCAATTTAGTCCTACTGGTTAAGAAATAGGGCCTAACACATCCTATTTTCGCCGGAAAATGCTGACATCACCGGAAAATGGCCACGTCACAACTGGAATCATCGATTTCCGGTCGGGACGATGACGTGACGCCTTGATGGCAGGTGAGTCAGCGGGACAAAAACCTATTCAGTCCCATAACTTTCCTCATGCTCTATTTTAGTCCCAATAAAAATAAGTTTGTCAATTTAGTCCCACCGGTGAAGAAATAGGGTATTAGAGTGTAAATTGATTAAGTATTAAACGATTCAACTCTCTATCAGCTTAAGCTTTTAGTTGAGGTGGTTATTTAACATGATATCAGAGCCCATGTTTAACAAAGGTTCAGGGTTCAAACTCACTGCCATCCATTTATAAGAAAATTTCACATGTAAGGCTTGAGGCAAAAATTCCCCGCCTACATGTGAGGGGGCGTGTTAGAGTGTAACCTGATTAAGTATTAAACGATTCAACTCTCTACAAGCTTAAGCTTTTAGTTGAGGTGGTCATTTAACATAGGGCCAAACACGTCCTATTTTCACTGAAAAAATCTGACATCACTGGAATCGCCTATTTCTGGGCGGGACGATGATGTGACGCCCTGATGGCAAGTGAGTCTACAAATTAAATGTTATTTTAATGCCAACAAGTCATTTTTATTTTCTAAAATATTAAATAATTAGAAAACAAAAAGCGTGCTAAAAAACCTAATTAATAAACTAGGAGATTAATTCAACCTCAATATGCTGACTGTTTACTATTTTATTTCACCTTCAATTGTAAGGGATCAATTGTAGCGCATGTGACCAAGTCAAATGTCGAACTCATGAGATAGTTCTAGATCTACCAATTAATTATATGTATGACAATTTTAGTGTAAGACAAATTCGGGGGGATTTTGAGAATAATTTAATTAGAAACTGAAATTAATAATTAAACTAATATGAAAGAAAATAAATCACGCAGAAAAAGATTTGGAATTCAAGAATGGAGAATTAGTAATGCTAAGGCAAGCCAGCTAAACTATGTGACAGATTATTAATACATTTTTTGGTTTAATTTTTATTTTCTAATTATTTAAAATTTTATAAAATAAAAATGCCTTGTTGGCATTAAATTAACATTTAATTTATTGACTCACCTGCCATTAGGGTGCCATGTTATCGTCCCGATCGAAAATCGACGATTTCGGTTGTCACGTGACAGTCACATGTCGTTTTCGGTGATGTCAGGATTTTTCGATGAAAATAGGACGTGTTTGCCATATTTTTTCGCCGGTGGGACTAAATTGACAAACTTATCTTTATTAGGATTAAAATAGACCATGAGGAAAGTTATGGGACTAAATAGGTTTTTATCCTGCTGACTCACCTGCCATCAGGGCGCCACGTCATGGTCCCGGCCTGAAATCGACGATTCCTGTTGTGACGTGGCTGTTTTCCGGTGATGTCCACATTTTTCGGCGAAAATAGGACGTGTTTGGCCATATTTCTTCACCGGTGGGATTAAATTGACAAACTTATCTTTATTGGGACTAAAATAGACCATGAGAAAAGTTATGGGACTAAATTGGTTTTTATCCCCAAAATGCAGTACCCTCCAACCCTAAATCAAACCCTAATTGGCTCGAAATGATCATGCAAAACCTCGGAGATGACAACATCAACATTGGATTGGTGAACATGGAAACGATAAAGATGGACGAAGTTCAAACGAATGGGAAGATAGTCGAGGTGGAATTCGAACGGGTGGACGAGCGGTTGCAGTGGTCTGACCTGTTTCCCGGCCATTGGATTCGGGAGACCGCGCCCATAAAGTGCCCCGACGCGGTACCGTTTCCAGAGTTTGAAAAGTATAAAGATTTGGATGTGGTGTGGCTAGGGTACCCTGTGGAATAAGGGATGTTTTTAGGTTGCAAGTGAATTTGGTGGTGGCCAATTTGTTGGTGAGAAGTGGAAGGTCGATAAATAGGGGAGTTTTTGCAGTGTTTGTAGGGTCGTGTGGGTGTATGTGGGAGATATTTAGATGTGATGATGTGTTGTTTCATGTTGGGATGTTAAGGTCTACAAGCCAGACCTCACCAGGATCAAACAAAAGGTGCTCATGCCTGTCGGAACTTGCCAGCTCACCCAACAATTCCCAAAATCTGCATGTAATTAACTAATAACCTAAATAGTAACTGGTGTATCAATCTCCTGTATTGTAAAATTGGATGAGCAACACGTATAGAAGAGAGAATAATAGCAAATCCTTAAAAGAAATGAAGCACTTAGGGTAAGAGTGACTTACTTCACTCTCTCTCACGTGTTTCTCGGACATCTTATGTCATATTGTCACTGTCCAAAATTATCACGTCACTACAGTTCTTATAATTTCTTTATGAATTGGAATTAATAATGCAATCTTTGGAGAATGTGGCAGTGGCATGACATAATTAGAAACCCATTTAATATTGAGCTCACATTAAAAAACGTGCTAATTGAGCCAAAATGTCATTTAATTGTGAAAATAAAGATAATTCCTTCTAATTTCTAGCTCAAAAATATACTAGTATCTAAAAAAACAAACCCTAAGATACTCAATATAATGGGGTAATACATTACATTTATTTACAAAATGATTCTATATTAAAAACTCCCATGATTTTTTTTTTAATCAAGCAAAAGTTTATTAAATTAGAAAATGTGTTACATAAATACAAGAGATGCTTCAACTCTTACAACCCAACATACACCACGATGATACTATTTTAACATTACACAACAGTTTTGTGGGCACTTTAACCACTCCAAAGCATTAACATTGCGAAACTCCCATGATTAATGGTAGGTGAAGAAGTGTGGAGGAACATGAAGAGGCAAAAAGAGGCATACGCTACAGTACTCCATTCTTCAGATGCCTACGTGTGTGGCGCCATTGCCCTAGCTCAAAGCATCATAAGATCAAACACAACTAAAGACCTCCTACTTCTAGCCGACCAACACTTGTCCACCAAGTCTCTCCACGGCCTCCGCCGAGCCGGCTGGAAAGTGAGCGTGCGCAGCCCATTTTTGCAGAAAAACTCCTTCAACGAGTGGAACTACAGCAAGCTCCAGCTCTGGAAACTCATCGACTACTATACCACAAGCTCATCTTCATCGACTCCGACTTCATCGTGTTACGAAACATGGACCATTTGTTCATGTATCCATAAATGTGAGCAGTGGCAGACTATAGCTACTTATTCAAGTCTGGTCTCATGATACTAGAACCCTCCACGTGTACTTATGAAGACCTAATGAAAAAGAGGTGGACAGTGAGGTCCTACAATAATGGTGATCAGGGCTTTCTGAACGAGATGTTTCCGTGGTGGCATCGCCTTACGAGGAAGGCGAATGGCTTCACGATCTACGAGGAGTCGAGCGAGCAAGGGGTACCGGAAGACGTATACGCGCTGCACTACTTTGGATTGAAGCCGTGGATGTGTTACAGAGATTATGATTGTAACTGGGATAAGGGTAATCAGCGGGTGTATGCTAGTGATTCTGCTAATGAGAAATGGTGGAGGGTTTATGACGCCATGGATGAGCAGCTGAGAGAGTTTTGCTCATTGACTCCTCAAATGGATGCAATAATTCGGAATAACAGAGTTGAAGCCAAGAATGATGTAACATTTGTTGATCAACACTGGAAGATCCAGTGGGGTGGGTGTGAGAATGAGAAAAAAATTCCATGGGTTTCTTGGAGTGTGATTTGCAGACCAAAGTTACTAGGGGGCCTTGGGGTTAAAGACCTTGATCTTTTTAACTAAGTCTTTGCTTGGTAAATGGGCATGGCGGATTCGAGTTGAACCCAATTTACTTTGGGTTAGGATACTCGACTCCAAATATGGGCTTTCGTTAATTTCAAGTTCTAATAGGGTGGGGTGAATAGAAATTCTATGTCACAGTGTTGGAGGGATATTTTTTATTTATTTTACTCTAATGATCAGGTCACCTGGTTTGAATCAAATTTATATAAAAAATTGGGTTGTGGTATGCATACTAAATTTTGGAGGGATTCTTGGGTTGGGGATAAAAAACTTATGATCATATATCCTAGGCTTTATTCCTTATGTAATAATAAAAATGCTATGGTGGGAGAAATGGGTGCTTGGTTAGAAAGTAGTTGGAACTGGAACTTTTCTTGGAGACGTCCTCTTTTTACTTGGGAACAAGAGTCGTTTGATAATATGCTTTGTACTATAAATACTATAAAATTGCAGGAACATGTCGAAGACAAATGGATGTGGAGGCAATCCAATGATGTCATTTACTCAAGCAAGAGCGTCTATGCTACCCAATCATCACTAGCATTGGTGAACCAAGACCCGGATGGGGATCTTACCTCAGCTCTCTCTAAACTTTGGAACCTACTAACACCGTTGAAGATATTAGCTTTGGAATGGAAAGTTTTGAGGGAAAGAGTTCCTACTCGAGCTGCTTTAAAAAAAAGAAAAGTATTGAGAGATGGTGATGACATCACTTGTGGCTTATGTGGTCAATTTGAAGAATGCACTCGATACCTCTTCTTTGAATGTGACTTCTCACACCAGGTATGGTCACTTTGCTACTCATGGTTAAGTGCTCCCATGACATAGAATAACTAACTAGTATCACATTTCTTACAACATATGGGAATACTTGGTCAAAAGCGAAAGAAACATATCTTAGAGTGCATTTGGACGTGTGTGGTGTGGTATATTTGATACCGGAATTTTAGAGAAGTAGGAGGCAACACAAGCATACACTCGGATACAATTCCTCACCTATGGAATCCACCACAAGTTTGGAATAAACTCGTCGTCTTAAGGAATCCACCGAAAGACTAAGAGGTGCACTCACCACTCTAGGAATCCACCAAAAGAGTTTAGAGTAAGATACAAGAAGATAACATCTTCTAAACAAGCTTAAAAGCTCAAGATAAGTTTAATTTTCAAATTGGTTGCTTAAGAGCTTACAAATGATGCCATTATATAGGCAAGACTTGGAACAACCCTCCAAGTGAGTCAAAGGAAATAAATGAGATTAAACATTCTCAATGCACATAGAAAATAAGAACTTAGACTCTAATAAATGTAAACTTAATGAAAGATAATCAAAGACTAAGAATATGTAGATATCAATGTCCATAATGAAGAGACGAACCATCAAAAACCAGCAAAGTTGAAGTTGGTCCAGCAACTTTCATATGGTGCACAGTCTGCCACACTGTAGTCAAACGGCCATAACTTTCTGTAGGAATACTATTTTTGAAATCCGTAAATTTTGTAGAAAACTAGACTTCAAGAGCTTTCCAACCATATAAAGTTTGCACCATAACTCCTTCCCAGTCAAATCAGATTAATTATCAAAGTTGACTGACTGTTTGATACCTCCTGCTGAGTTAATGATGTATAGTTGGACCATTTTGTTCAAATGTATTGAGTTTAAGGTCTTCATTAATGGATAGCTTTTCCATGTTGCAGACTTCAAATCTTCACCCAAAATTCCCGCGTCATTCTCCCCTGGTTGGAAAAGATTCGTCCTCGAATCTGAACCTTCTTCATCATCAACATATGGTGAAAATTCAGCAACATTGAAAGTAGCCAAGACACTAGCAACTCCACCATTAATCACCATTTGACCACCTAAAACCTTGCACAACATTATTGCAACAATTAATATAGTAATTAGGATGACCTGACCAAGAAAGGATTGTTGGAAAGTCTCAAAAGACTTCAAATCCATGAACTTGACAGATTTTCGAGTGCATCTGCCACCTTCCAGAAAAACGAACATAACTCCTTGTCGAAAACTCCAAACGACTCTCCGTTTGTTGCATTTGAAACTAGACTGTAGGAGCTTTCTATCCATATACTGCTCACTATCTGAATCAATGCCGATCAGTACCAGAATTATTTTGAAGTTACCCCATATGCACTGCATCATTCGCTTCCACAACACATAAACTTGCTTCTGAATTTCCTTCATATGTCGATTCTTATCAGCATTCATCTTGAATCTTATATTTTGGTTGTCAATCTCTCTGCAAACCTTCTCATACAATTCCTTGAAGTAAACATCATGAGTTGCATCCATTATTTTGATGCAATGAATGAAATGTCCCATCTTTAAGAACCAATCAACAAACACCACTACCGAATCTTTGTTCATTTGGGTGCAATACAGCCCAACAACAAACTCCATATTTATATCTTCCCATGGATATAGCAATAATGGCAAAAGAATGTACAGACCTGAATTTTTTTCATGACAAGTACTCATGCATCTTTCAACATACTTCTTCTTGACATCTCTTCCAAAATATCCAGCAAGCTGACCTCCACTATTTGCTTTATCAATAATTGTTAGCTTTAAAGAATAATCAAGAACACATAGCAAGTTACCTTTGAAGAGATAACCATGATGAATCAAGAAAAGCTTGAATGTAGCTTTTAAAGATTTCTCCCACATTTTGCCAAAGTATGAATTATCCTTGAAAACATCTTTTCTTACCACAAACCCGATCACATTCAATAGAAAATTGGTCAACAAAGTGTGTCGTCGACTCAAAGCATCCGCCACTTGATTTAGCACACCAAATTTGTGCTTGATCACAAGGTTGAATGTTTGCAAAACCTCAACACATGTACCATGTTGTTGTTTCAATTTCTGTTGTAAATCCAAATATTCCAAAGCTTCATGATCTTCTTGGCTAAGAACTCCCCCTATTCCCACATTTGAAGCACCGTAATCCACTTCGAACACCTTTCCAAAATCTTTCATCAGCAAACCTTTATCTACGAGCTCTTGCTCCTGCCTTTGCAACTCATCATGTTGCTTCGGATTCATTCGATAAATTGTTTGATTCAATAAAGAAGGACCACGAATGTTCTTCATTGGAGGAAGGCCTAGTGTAATCTTCTCACGTACCACATCATGAAACTCCTGCAAAAGAAATTCAACTTGGAATGGTATGACATCCACTTCATTCTCCTCTAAAGCCATCGATTCAAACTCCATTGATTCATATAAAGGATTTTCATGAATTTGTGAATAAGAGAGCATCACTTTTGATGGTTCAAGAATACTTTGCATCTCGTCATTTGACGTGAAACTTGTTTGAGAGATATTGTTTTGAAGCCATAGATCATCCTCCACATAGGTGGCATTGAGGCTACGCCGTAACTCCAAATCTTCACCATGATCCTCGTAATCAACATCTTCATCATACTCATCATAAATTGGTGTTGATTCATTATGCTTCTCCTCATACTCTTCCTCAACAAGAGTAATGATCCTCCGATTTGGACAATCTGCAGCAAAATGACCAAATCCCTTGCATTTGAAACAATTTTTTTGAATAGTTGGAGCATTTGGTTTCATAAAACCAACACTCCCTTCCTTACTTGCAGCAGCCTTTTGTTTTATATCTCTTGTAGTTGGAACATTTTTGGAAGTAGAAGCACTCCCCCGGTTAGAAGCACCACCACTCGACGAGAAACGTCCACCGAAATGACTTGAATCTTTTTGTTTGGAGTTGTGAGGAAAAGCATCTCGTAGATAATAATCCGGCAAAAATTTCCTCCTTAGCTCCTTCTTCATTTTGTCCCACGTTCTAATCTTCTGTTTGCCATCACGAGCACGTTGCTTCTTAAGATGCTCCCACCATAAGGATGCGTATCTCTTCAATCTGATGGCCACAAGTTTCACCTTGTATTCTTCTTGAATATCTTCGAATTCAAAGACTCTCTCAACCGAATTGAGCCAATCAATGAATTCTTCGGGATCATTTCTTCCTTCAAAGTCTGGAACATCAATATTGAAAACAAAAGATTTCCTATGAACACTGCTCCTTCGAACCCGTACACTTCGAGATGTATTGCCACTTGAATCGTTACTTCCATCACCATGAAATGGATTGAAATCCAAATCATAACTTGCAGAACCACCATCTGAACCATGACACTCAACATCACGTTCAAGATGTTCGCTACGCGCAAGGCGTTGCTTGAGTTGTTGCACTTGTCTCCTTAAATCTTCTAACTCAATATCATGAGTTGGCATTGCTAACCAAAGCTCTGATAACCACTTTGATACCGGGATTTTAGAGAAGTAGGAGGCAACACAAGCATACACTCGGATACAATTCCTCACCTATGGAATCCACCACAAGTTTGGAATAAACTCGTCGTCTTAAGGAATCCACCGAAAGACTAAGAGGTGCACTCACCACTCTAGGAATCCACCAAAAGAGTTTAGAGTAAGATACAAGAAGATAACATCTTCTAAACAAGCTTAAAAGCTCAAGATAAGTTTAATTTTCAAATTGGTTGCTTAAGAGCTTACAAATGATGCCATTATATAGGCAAGACTTGGAACAACCCTCCAAGTGAGTCAAAGGAAATAAATGAGATTAAACATTCTCAATGCACATAGAAAATAAGAACTTAGACTCTAATAAATGTAAACTTAATGAAAGATAATCAAAGACTAAGAATATGTAGATATCAATGTCCATAATGAAGAGACGAACCATCAAAAACCAGCAAAGTTGAAGTTGGTCCAGCAACTTTCATATGGTGCACAGTCTGCCACACTGTAGTCAAACGGCCATAACTTTCTGTAGAAATACTATTTTTGAAATCCGTAAATTTTGTAGAAAACTAGACTTCAAGAGCTTTCCAACCATATAAAGTTTGCACCATAACTCCTTCCCAGTCAAATCAGATTAATTATCAAAGTTGACTGACTGTTTGATACCTCCTGCTGAGTTAATGATGTATAGTTGGACCATTTTGTTCAAATGTATTGAGTTTAAGGTCTTCATTAATGGATAGCTTTTCCATGTATCAGACTTCAAATCTTCACCCAAAATTCCCGCGTCAATATTTGGAAAGCTAGAAATTGCAAGATTTTTGAGAAATTGGAGATTGATCCAACAAAATTGTTTGAAGAAATCATAACCAAAGCGTGATGCTTTTATTATTTCAAGAATATGAGTATAACCCATTTATCATTTCAAGATTGGTGTTGCAATCCTAGATTGTGTTGTACTTAAAATAATGTTTGGCATATTGTATAGGAGCTCATTCCTATTTTCCTAGTACTCTCATATAATTTTTTGAGTACCTCTGGTACTCATTAATAAAATTTCCTTTTCCGATAAAAAAACATTGGAAGATCCAGATTAAAGACCCTAGACAAATTATTTAATTTAATAACTAGTACTATAAATAAATTCTTGAATTCAAAATTCTAATTTATCATTCCTAGCTTATAACATTTATAAATATTTCACTAGGAACTCCCAAATCTGGGTGTCACGTGACAATTTTTTTTGTGATAATTCAATTTTCAACCAAATATGTAAATCTACCAATATCTGTGACAATTAAAGGAAATATGGTACTAATTTAGTAAAACGGAGTAATTATTTTTCCTGTAAATAGTGTCAACTAGCTTTCGCTGTTCAATTATTTGTTATAATTTAGTGTTACATCTCTTATTGCACGCCAGTTGGATGATTGATTGATATGTATGATATCATAAAACATATCCTAAAAGAAAAGTTTAAACCCTTGTGACAATGATTATGATTTTCTTCTCAGTGTGTCACTCATCTATAATAAAGATGTAACATAATGTAATAAAACATTTAATATCCTTTGAGAGTTATTAATATATTCTAATATTAATAGTAATGGATATACACCTAATTTTGTGTTTGAATTTTCTTTTTTATAATAAAGTTTGCTGGATGAAAAACAAAAAAAAAAGTTTAATTATAAGAAAACGCAAGAATTTTACTCCTATTACAAATTTATCCCCATTTTTTTTTAAATTGTTAAAAATAACACTATCTTTTAGCATTATTGTAAAACGCACTCAATTTGTGATTTAAAGTGAGATTTTTTTGAGAAATTGGGTGCACTCAAAATTTTCCCCCAAATCAATATTATTTTTACAAATTCCATCTGTAAATTTGTAAAACTACGATTCAATCTCATCCCAAGGATTTAGAAAAATTGAATATTTTTTAGTAAAAAGGTCAATTTTTGAGAGAATTTAAAAGTTATGGGACTATTTCGAAGAAAATAGAAATTTTGAAATTTAAATAAAATAAATTAGTATGGGACGGTTTTGATTTTAAACTCCATTTTTTATAGTAGTTCTACTATAAAAGTCTATATCCACCTTAGGATAATAGATTATTTTATTGATGAATCGATTTACAAGAAAAGAATCATTAAAAACAAAGAAAATCAGAAATTTGCGATCAATTTTCTTTAATGTTAGCTGTTTTTTTTTCCCTTTAAATGATTTTCAAAATAACCGTTCCGTACACGATTTTTCAATTGATTGTGTATGTGATCGTTACCATGTGTTTAATCCACGGCTTAAGTACAATACACTCCCAAATGGGATATCCTCACCATATATAATTTATATAATCAGATTGAAATCCTATTTAAAAAAGGTTTATAGTACTCCGTATGACTAACTTATCCCAAATGGGATATCCTCACAATATATTATTAATATAATCAGATTGCAATCCTATTTAAAAAAGGTTTATATTATTCCGTTAATACAGTTGCCATGCTTGTCTTCCATCCTAAGTAATTAACTAATAATCATGCATGTGACCACATCTAATTATTAAATTCTTAACTTTGTTTGTGCATGCATGTCATGTGACTTGCATTACTTAATATATTTATTAGATATGATGTTTGACTTAGATAAAGCCTTAAAGGAATATATCGTGTCATGAAATCCCTATGATTTTTTATTATTTATTTATTTATTTATTTATTTATTATTCTTATAATCTTATTTTTAATGGCAAGTTTGTGACTAAATCTTAATTTTTAGTTTAAATGTCAATATAAAATTTAATTTTACGAGGATTTCAATTAGCTAGGGTTTAAAATTAACTTTCTTCAAATTAGTACCTATTTTTATTTCTTATTTTTTACTTTTTCTTTTTCTGATCATTTCAAGGCTTAACATTTTTTTTAATACAAGTTAATAAAAGAAAAGTTGATATTAGGTGCGCCGGGTTCAAAGGTGAACCCATATGTGTATAACTTTTTATTCTATTTTATGTACATGTTATTCTATTTTGTATATATGTTTTTTAATAATTGTATACTTTTTTCACTATAAGTTTTTCATTAAAAAAACTAGTATCCATATGTGTATAATTTTTTATTCAATAGTGTATACATGTTTTTTAATAATTGTATATTTTTTTACACTCTATTTTTCATTAAAAAATAATAATTAAATTGTATACATTTTTGTTCATAATTGTATATATTTTTGTTTATATTTGTATACGTTTTTGAATGTGGGTGCACCCGGGTGCATAGTATAATTAGCCATAAAAATAGTATAATTAGCCATAAAAGAATAATATTATACACCTTCAAATCAAATGATTACAGTGATTCTATATATATATTATTTTCATTATCATTTTTGTTGTTTATAATATGATTTCTTCGTATAAAAAATCTTTACACATTTTTTTCACATCGATTAAGAAAAGTTACTTTAAGTGATATTATGGAAATTTTGGAAATAAATAAATAATAAAATAAGTTTGATGTGTCAGGTAGGAGTTGTATTTTTGTGAATAAAATGTAATTAAGTTTAAATTTTTTTTGATCATTTTAAGAATTTAAAAACTTTTATGGAACAAATAAAATAAAAAATGTGATTTTTTTTTATAAAATGGAGGATGTAGTATATTGTTTTTGAAATAGACCGTTGCTAAAAGCCTTAATTCCATTGTTAAATTGGCTTACCAACGGATTAGCAACGGAATCCGTTGGTAAAATTCTGTTGTTAAAGTGGTGGTTGGTAAATTTTAGCAACGAAAAATCAATTCCGGCGCTAAATAATTTCGTTGGTAATCAGTTGCTAATAATTCCGTTGGTAATTTATATAATGATTCCCTTGGTATTCTGTTGGTAATTAGCAACGGATTGAATTCTGTTGCTAAAATAGAGAATAATTCTATTGGCATTCCGTTGCTAAAGCAAAAATATCATTTTTGTTGCTAATTTATTGCTAATTACCAACGGATTGAATTCCGTTGTTAAATTCGGTTGTTAAAAAATACTTTTTTTAGTGCTCCCCAATTCCAAATGGGATCACATAATTTTATGCACCATATGCATTTTACATATTAATTTGACTTACAATTAATTAATTTACCCTACGAAAAACTTAAAAAAAAATGTATTACACTGTTCAATGATTTTGAAACCTTATTTTAATCCAAAATTAAAAATTAATAGAACATAAATTCCTATAATACACATAATTAATTACGTGAATACGTTGTACACAATTTTTTTTTCTTTTTTCATCAACCGATTCTTATAAAATCAATCAGTTAAATTTCTCCCAGAGAAGTACAAATTGCATAAATCCTAGATCCATCCCAAATGACCACTTCATTTAAAAGTTTAAGCTTTTAGAGAAATAAATCGTTTAATATTTAATTATATCACTAGCGGTTAAAATTTTATCTTCCTCAATATAAAAAGCAAATTTCGATTTTATTTTTTTTAGTTTTCTAACTCCTTCAATTAGATGATTTGTGTGCAATTTTTGCTCGAAATCAATGACATAAAAATATTCTATACATCAAATGTGATAAATACTAAATTGTTAATGTATTAGTACTGTAAAACTTTCTCACCCAAAAGATCAAATAAGATAGCAAGAAATATTATATTGATAATGAAAAAGCAGAAACGCATTTAGTATTTTCCACAAACATGGTAATTAATTAATACCAACTTGATCTTTTGTTAGGAGAGTAATCGGTCAACAAAATTCCAATCCCCCACTCTTTTCAAAGGAGTTATATATACTATTTCATTAATTTAGTGTTATGTCTTATTAATGCGTTATAAATAGGTAACACTTTTGTGAGAGCAAAAATTTAAACCTATTCCTTAGGTGATATTTTTTTTAAGGGTATAAAAATTCTTATGTGGTATTTATCAATAATTCGTAACATAAAAAAAATGTTACACCAAAATATATATATATATATATATATATATATATATATATATATAACAAGCTGAACATCATACCATTAATAAATGGCTCTAAATCCAGCCCCCTGACATTTCCCCTTATTCTTTTCTTGTTTGGTCTCATACTTTTCACAATCCACTATTTGAAACAGTTCCATAATGAGTTCCAAAATGTAGTACCCTGCCTTACATCAGCAAGAATTAACCCTACTTGGGTCGACATCATAGTCGGAGAGCTCAAACGACATGAAAATATCAACATGGGGTTGGTAAACATGGAGGAGACGATGATGGGAGACATTCACACGAAAGGGCGGATTGTTAAGGTGCATTTCGACCCTATAGATAAGGGCATCGGTTGGTCCGACTTGTTTCCAGAGTGGATCAATGAGAGTGGTCCAACAAAGTGCCCAGAGATCCCAATGCCAAGATTCAACAACTACAAAGAGTTGGATGTTGTAGTGGCAAGAGTTCCTTGTAAAGATGGAGGCTTGATATTTCATCCAACAAAGTTTTAAAATTGAGAATTAAAATATTGATAGGATCTTGATATATATGTGGATTTAGACATACTTACATGTCCAAAAATGATTAGACATACTCTTTCAATTTTATTCCATGTACAAGCATTTGAGAGTTAAAAGTTTTTTTTCCCATAACTTTTTAAAACTTTAAATTTTTTTCCCAAAAAAGATATTTGTATCGATTTTATCCCATAACTATAAGTTTTATTTCAATTTTGCCCAATTTTCGTCGGAACTCTCGATTTCCATAAAAACACAAAACACAACCAAATAGAATACAAATACAAAAAAACTAATACGAAAACACATATAAAAAGACACTAAAATCTAGGTGAAAATATCACGCATCAGCTTCCTAATCCAACCCCTTCACATTTTCCCTCATTCTTTTCTTGTTTGCCCTCATACTTTTCACCATCCAGTATTTAAGACAGTTCCAAACTGCTGTACCCTACCCTAAATCAGCAAGAATCAATCCTAAGTGGTCGAGATCATAGTCGGAGAGCTCAAACGACATGAAAAAATCAACATGGGATCGGTGAACATGGAGGAAACGATGATCATGGGCGAAGTTCACACGAAAGAGAGGATTGTTAAGGTGTATTTCGACCGTCCATTGTTCCGGGTTGTTTCCAGAGTGGATCAATGAGAGTGCTCTCACAAAGTGCCCAGAGATCCCAATGCCTAAATTCAACAACTACAAACAGTTAGATGTCACTATATGTAATATTCAGAGAAAATGTTTAAGTTATTATCAATTTGGCGTGTAATGGATTATTAATTGAGCTTTAAGATGTCATTTTCTTCGTAAATTAATTGAAATTAACAAACAATAATGAAGTCCCAATACACATGTTCTACGCTTGAAATAATAATAGAGTTAATATCATTTTTAGTCATCTAAGTATAGCGTTTTCCGAGTTTAGTCTTTTAATTATTGATTTTCCATTTTTCGTCCTTTATCTATTCCTCTTTTCTCACTATTAGTCCTTTATGTTTGAACTAGTCCATTTTTAGTCATATATGTTCATAAATGGTCCAGATTTAGTCCTATTTTGACTAAGTCAGCATTTATTTTGACTAAGTCAACTTTTGCTTTACTAAGATCAATCCAATTTATGCTATTACCAGATTTTTCAATATTATGCCCAATTTTTATGTAATACTTCATTCTAATTCTGATTTTCATCCATAATTTCTTCAAAATAGACATAGTCCATTACGATCATATCAGGCCCAGCATGTTTCCGTTAATTAATTAAACAATATTAATCTCGTAATCAACCGACTTAAAACAGTAACAGTACCTTTTTTGACCATTAATCCACCAGGTATCCGGGAGGTTTTACAGCTGCTCCTCACAGCCAACCACTCGCCCCGCAGTGTGATGGTTCAATCCCTTTCCTTCAGTGGATCTCAGCACAACCCTAGTTCGTTTCCTACATCGGGTGTACAGGATACTGCTACTGTCTCTCGTTAGAAAGTATGGAGATTAATGTTGCAGAAGAATGGAAGGCTAAATGCGGGTAGATGCCCAAGATTATTTTTGTATTAAATGGAGAATTTATTACATACTCATCCTCACAGAACAAGAGGAGATAACTCCTTTAGCTACCTATTGTAGCTGCACTCAGAACACTCATACAAAGAAAAGAAAGAAATACAATATTTATTTAGAAAGAAAACAGAGGGGAATGGTCGATGCCTTCTGCTTTCTCAGCTCTGCTATTTATAGAGGCTTTCGGATGTGAAATCTGGATTTCAAAGCCTCTTTACTTTTGCTTACGTCATTGTGCTAACGTCACTGCTTACGTTATTCCCATTGGATTCCAACTTTAGCAGCTGGCTGGTCCCTCTCTCTTCATTGGATGTCCTTATCTGGTCCATTCCTCTTTTGGCTTTCGTAGAAATCACATGGCTCCTTACCCCTTTGGAAAAGTCATCCGACTCTTGCTTTTTTGAAGAGTCATTTGTCTTCCTTGGTGCCTGAAGATTCTCCTGGCTTATGGGTAATCTGAAGAGATTTTACCCTCTTCTTTTCACGTGTCTCTTTTGCTGGAAGTGGTTCAGCAATTCTGATCATCCCTATGCTCAACCTTATTCCTTTTCCCAACCTTATTCCATTGCCCAAAATGGGACATGTTACAATATCTTTGATGAGTTTGTTTAATCATCGGAATCTTGTTTTTCCAAAGAAAGTCTTGTTTTTCTTGGAAGGTCTTCTCAGCAAATACTGTCTTCTTCCCTGTTAAGGTATTTAATAGAAAAGATCCATTCAAAGACTTGTGCTCGAACTTGAATGGGAAATTTACCTTGATCATTGCCTTAATGCAGGCATACAAACCCCTTGCTCTGCGCATAGAGATTTGTTCCTCAGAAAATGTAGAAACCAAGACTGGTTCTTTTCCAGAAGACTCCCTGACTTTGTTTGATGCTGAAACATAGGGTCTTCTTAGCTTGATAAAATGAAAGGCCTCGTGGTTGCCTTTCACGACTGGTTCTAGAGTCGCACTAGTGAAGTAAGCTCCAATACATCTCCTCTGGATAGAGTTGTGTTGTTTTCCCATGCCTTAAAAATTATTTTTCCTAGCCATTCTGGCAATTTTGAAAGCTCTGGGAAGCTTGGTGCAATAGTATATATTGAAGCTAGCGCCCCAAAATCATACCATTGCTTTACATCATTTGGATTTGAGCCTTCTCGCATCCGAATTCGGGGATATTCCCCAGATATATCCATCCGGCATTTCTCCAATTGGATTCCTTTTTTGGTGTTTAATTTCTCCTAGCTGGCCTGGTACTCCTGCCAATAAGAGAAATCAGCTAAGTTAATACAAATCTTAGCAGTGCCCGTCATAGGCCTAAGGTTGATATCTCCATCTTTGACCCCAGTGGTGCTGGGTTGACTCGTCGACTCTAGATGTGACTCTAGAGCCTCAATTTTTCCATGGACCGGTTCTTCCTTTGGAAGTTCCAATCTAGGACTCGTGCTAAGGGTACTTGAATCCCTTGCTTCGGGTTTAGAGCCCCGTTCTCGACTACTCTCCTTTTATCTCGACTACTCTCCTTTTATCGATTGCTATTGCTTTCAACAGCCCAGAGGAATGGCTCTCGTAAAGACTCGAATAGACTCTCATTATTGCGAATACAATCTCGTATGTGATTAGACACTTTGATCCGATCACTATCTTGTATTCTTCCAGCACGCGTTGCATTAAATGCTAGATTCTTGAATTCCCTTTGGAGCAATTCAAGGTTGTCCATCAGGTGCCTTGAAACAGTCAGGATGGAGTCTATTTCAGCTCCATCTCTCATCAGGAAATCTGTCAAAACATTATCAATAGATTTAATAATGACAATATTAAAATCATAATATTGGCATTCTGCTTGCCATCTTAAAAGTCTAGCCTTTTCTGGTTTAGATTCAATTTTATTTTTCAAAAAGACTTTGACGCTTGTGTTATCAATTTTAAGGATAAATTTCTTCGCAAGAAGAAATAGCGGCCATTTTTTGAATGCCTTCCGAACCGCAAAGAACTCTTTTTCATTGATATGCCATCTCTTTTCTTCATTCTCTGCAATTAAAAGTCCGCTACAGTATCTGCATGGCACTTCTCCTTAAGGTGTGGACTTAGTTAGAACTACTGCCCACCAATGGTCACTGGCATCTGTGTAGAGTACCAATTCATCCTCGTAACTTGGTTTAGCTAGCTTGGGGAACTTCTTGCAAACCTCCTTTAATTACTTAACCATCTCTCGGTGTGGTTCCTCCCATTTGAATTCAGTATCTTTCTTTAATAGAGGACTGAACACCTTTCTGTATTGTGCTAGATTGTTGATGAACATTCCAGCAAAGTTGACAACTCCTAAGAAGCTTTGGAGTTGTTTCTTGTCTTTGAGATCTTCTGGAAAATCTTGAACATTTTCTACAATGTGTGGCTGTAGAGTAATTCTGGACTCATCAATCTCTACTCCAAGAAACTCGATCTGTCTTGTTGCAATTACTGCCTTCTTTTTAGAAAGCACTAATCCTTCCTTGAGACATACTTCTGAAAATATTTCCAGATGTGCTAAATGCTCTTTCATGCTTTTTGAGGCTATGAGGATGTTGATTAGAGCTATTTTCACCTACATTTTAGTGTCTTTTTATATGTGTTTTCGTATTATTTTATCCGTATTTTATGTGTTATTTGGTTGTGTTTTGTGTTTTTATTGAAATGTGTGTGAATGAGCTTAAACTTAAGATTTTCACTTTTTATTTGATGCTAAACATGATAAGGAAGATGTAGGAAAAAGCGGATCTCAATTCGGAGTTGAAACGAGGAAGAACGAGCCGAAATAGTGAAAGAGGAGAAGAAGCTGCACAACACGGCCGGCCGTGTGTAGGAACACGGGTCGTGTCTTGAACACGCCTCGAGTTCCGCACACGGGCCTGTGCATGAGGCCGTGTGATGTCGCCAGAAACACCAACTCGGCCACCCCTGTGGCCGAGCGCAGAGCACGGGTCGAGCACAGAACACGGGCCGTGTACCGCGCACGGCCCTGTCCTAGAAGCCGTGTGCGGACACCAGATTACACAACACGGCCACCCCTGTGGCCGTGTGCAGAGCTCGAGCCGTGTAGGTGTAATTCCTGCTAAAAAATCAGAATCTTCTAGAAGGCCCACATGGGGTATAAATAAACCCCATTTCAACATTTTTCAGATCAGATCCGAAAATCCATCTTCTACACACACATCACACACCTTTCCTCCCATTTTCCACCACCATCTAGATCCATCTTCATCCATCTTCATCCATCTTCATCCACCCATCAATTCTTCCATTTTTGGTGCTAAAGACTTCAAATCAAGAGCTAGAGGTGGAGATCAAGAAGAATAGAAGATTCTCTTCAAGAAATTGATAGGGAAGAATCCATTCATTTTGTATTTCTTTAGATCTAAGACTATGGGTATTTGTAATGAATCATTTATTTGTTTTATTACTTTTATCATGTTAGGCTAATCCCTCTAGTGGGATTAGGAATATGAAGAGCATATTAGATTTATATTATCATGTGGATTAAATTGGTTTTTGATTTAATTGATGTTGATTTCTATTCATGGAGTTTAATTGTCTTGATGTTGTGATGGCATGGTTTGTTATTCATGAATGTTTATTGGTTTAATGGATTGTTGATTAATGGATTATTTGTGGTAATTAAATGCTACCATGATTTTCATGTATGTATTGCTTGGAGTGAGACGGAAACGACCCTCTATAGTATTAGGAAGGCATGAATAGACATTGAGTTTGGGTTTGACCGAAAGGATATTTGAATTCAATGAGGGGAACCAATCCATTCGTTGGCCTTAGTACACAAAAAGGGAGAGTTTAATCTAACTAGTACCTAGATGGAAGGGGTTAATGTTGGGCTTTGATCTTAAGTGCTTTTGGGAGTCTAAAATGGATCAACAACCTTTGTAACCCGAAAGGGAGCTTAGGATACAATCGTGATCACCCTTAGTCTACATCAATTGAGTTGAATTCCGTTTGCATGATAATATGAATCGAGTGTGCTTGGATGTTTCTAATCCCATGTTTTTCCATACTTGAACTTTAGCACCCATTTTCTTTACTTGTCATTTATCTTATTTGCTATCTTATTTACTTGCTACTTGTTTTTGTTGTTAATCAATCCCAAAACCCCCCGATCATCTTTACAAAAACGACATGAACATGAGCTCACGTATTTGCTAGTCCGAAAATAACTCCTTATTGGATTGATAATTTTTCTTGGGATATACTACTACAACGATCGAGTATTCTTGCTCGTGAGTGCTATACAAATAGACAAACAGATGTCATCCACATAAACAAACATGAATGAGAAATAATCTTTGAAAAGATTATCCATCTTCCTTTGGTATATCTGGGGTACGCTTGCCAAGCCCATAGGCATGACATTGCAAATATAATGTCCTTGAGGTGTGGAAAAGGTTGTGAACTTCTTGCTTCATTCTTCCATCATAATCTGATAGAACCCAGATTTGCAATAGAACTTTAAGAATACCTAGCATTCTTGATACAGTTGATCAAATGTTCCCTACTTGGTATGTAGTATCCATCGAACTCCAAGATGTTGTTGATCCCTTTGTAGTTGATCACAAGTCTTGGCTTCCCCCGCTTGACTTCTCTATGATTTCGAATAAGAAATCCTGGACTGCTGTATGGAGATACTCCTGGTGATATCAACTTAAGGTCCAGATGTTCCTTAAGTATTAGCTGCATATCCTTTCGATCCTCTTGGTTCATTAGGATAGGCTTGTATCTCACGAACTCATCCTCATTTTCTTCTTTTACTTTGAGTGAGGCTTTGAGCTCGTTTTTATCCCACCAGGCAAGAGGATCCTCATTGAAGTTCCTCTGTATCTTTTTCTTAATGTCCTCCAAAGATGTTTGTTCTTGATTGTGACGTCTCTCTGTAGGTTTTCTCCCAAGCTTGCTTTGAGAAGATGGATTGTATTTTCCTTTAGGTTTTCCATTTTCCATCCTCCTCTGGTCTCGGTTCTCATTTGAAGGACCGCTTCGCCATATCTTCTTCAATCATTCATCTTTGGATGGCTAAGTTTTCCTTCATCATCACCACGCTTACTGCAAAATTTAATCAGTAATTTTCTTTGAAATGCATTACGCAGTCTTGGTGCAATGATCTTATGTTCACAAAGGATTGTGAAAATAAGCCTTCTTGTTGCGTTTTCTTGTGTAAAACGCTTGAATATCTGTAGGAAATTGTTTCCTAACAGAATATCTGCTCTGGTGTCATGAAAATATATCGGTAGAGTTTTCACCTTGTACCATGGGGTACGATCCGCTCCTCCGATCATAATTTCTGCTTACTTGATTCATCTCTAAAGGATTAGCACCCTCTGTGAGAAAATTTTTCCTAGTACAGTTGGCAAAACTTCGCCAGAGTCTTTAGGAAAGACTCATTCTTTTATTGTGTAGATACCGGACCCTGAATCAAAGTATGCCGCAAATACTCCGCACGATGCTCTTTATATATCATCCCGACGGTGATATATATCGAGAATGGACTTGTGGTCATGGGTAGATCAGAGCTTGTAAAGAGCCCTTCTAGTGAACTTTGTATATTTTCCCTTTAACCGTGAATTCCATTCCATCTTGTAATCGTTTCCAAGGTTTGTGATCCTCGAGAAACTCCAAACCCAGTACTAGTTGTTCTGGGAATCTTCCTGCAACTCCTTCGATTATCAGCTCAAGATCACCAAGTTTGAGCTGTCCTTGGTATCTCCCAGTTGTTGGTTGTTGAAGATAATACAAGACATCACAAGGAATAGAGTTTTCCTTTTTAGTGATACCGAATATTACTTCTACTCCTCTCCATCCTTCTGGGCATTTTAATTCACCTTTAGTTATGAACTTTTCTGGTTCTTGGATTACCTCCACGATTGGCTTCTTTCCCCATTTTCAGTTATCATTCTGTCTTCTTGGAAAGAAATCCTTCTCTGCTCGAATCTGAGGCTATCTTGCCTATTCCATACTGGCTTATCTCTGATTTGTAAATCCACGTCGTGGATTGGCAGTAACTCCATTATTTCTGGCCTAGTCGCACATGCAACTCTCTCGAACACTTCTGGTATCTCAATATACTCCTTCATTTGGAATAAATCCGAATAATAGGTGTTTGACAGAGCATACGAGATACTGTATGTGATAGAATAAGGCCTATTCCCTTCTTTCATTAAGTCTTTGTTTTTGAAATCTTGATGAAGGGTGAGTACCCTATTGAACTCTCGGTCCGCCAGATTGTAAGCAATCCTTGGGTAAATGTAGGATGCCATTTTTCTTGCATACAAGTTTCCCGAGAATCCTCCTAGGCATGCCTCTCTTGTATTATTGATCCTCTTATCAAAGATAGCGATATCGATCGGTGTATTGATTCCTTTTTTTGAATGTTGCCTTAATGAGTATCCGAATAGCTCCGAATATGGACCCAAGACATGGTCTTAGATACCTCTTTTGGGAGCTTGCTTGATCTCCTCATAAGGAATCAACTGCATTTCCATCATATTTCTGGAGAGCTCCATAGGGATGGCATTTTTCCCTTCGGTTACCTTATATATGATGTTGTGCTTTCTCCTTTTGAAGTTGAGGAACCGCTCTAGTCGTCCCATGGTATATAAGTCGTATAGATTGAGTCTTGGATCCTCTTTCATGATTCTCATAACGGTCCTATGAGAAATGAATGTCTGGGAAAAGAATCCCGACATGTCCTCTTGCATCTCCTGTCTGAGGTTTTCTTCTTCACTCTGACTCATCTTCAGAAGATTCGTCTAGAATGAGGTATTCTTCTTCGTAGATGCTCTTGTCTGAAGGTATATCTTCAAACTGATATACCTGTACCAGGTCTTGGAAGTAAACAGCTTCCTCCATTTCTGGAGTGGTTTCAAACTGTCTTGCTCCTCGCTTCTGAGTCTCCGGAAAATCTGGTGAGATATGCCATCTGGCTCCACACGTGTAGTAGTTACAATCCTTGAATCTTTCATTAGCTCGTGTGGCTGCTCTCCGAAATGTCTTTCTTGTGGGAGTTCTTCCTGTACTCCTCTGGTTTGACCCTGAGGATGAGGCTTGACTCCTTGAACTCGATCTTGATGGTCCAGATCTTTGCCCTGATTTATAGCTTTGGGCCTTCTGTTTAGACCAAAAGGATCTTGGTCTTCTGGACCTCCATCATCTGCTCCTTTGGATGTAAGAATGATGTTTCTTTATCCTTTTCTGCTTTCTTGGGTTTCTTCCAATGATAGCTGGAAAATCATTGCTTTCGCATTATAAGGGGATTGTTTTGTTGATTTATCTTAATCTCTTGTAGTTCTTGTGTAGCGATGCTTGATGACACCACTCCGCAATTTTGGCTTTGATGAAGGACATCCTTCTTGCTATTGAATCCAGCTCACAAGGTTCATATTCTTTGATCAGCATTTCTCTCCATGGGCTTGGAATCTTTACAAAAAACAGGTGGAATACTTCCTCCTCCTTGATCTTTGATTTCCATCTATACTCTGTGAAGAGTTTGATGTACTCGTCTACATGACAGATGTCGTAACTCCAGGCTGTTTAGGGCATTCCTATACTTCTTCTTCTTTTCTTCTTCCATTCCTTTGAAGTAACCTACTCCAATGAAATGGATCTTGAATATCTTGGCCATGCGATTGACAATATTGCCTAGGTCTTCTCCTTCCATGTCATCCTTCTTGACTTCATCTGAGAGTACCTCCCAGGCGAATTTTACTAATCCTTCCAGGCTCATAGTTAGGAATCTTATGAACCCTTCTTTGTCCAGCTCCAATGCGCCTCCTGCGATCTTCATTGTATTTGTCCATTCATCGATCAAGATCTCTCTATTCTTGAAGTCTAGAGTGTAGAGGTTTAAGATCAATCCGTATGGATTTATCGGTTCAAGGAGAGACCGACCATATGGGGTGTTGTGTAGAGGTGTTGTGTATATTAGATCCTCGAACTCGGCTTGCTCCTGTTGACATTCCTATCGCCTTTATCTTGAAATGTCCCTGGTTATAGGATGTCTCTTCCTGTCTTACTTCATGGACTCCATGTGTTCCAGAAGTTCCTTCATTTTGGCTCGTATCATGAGGAGCCTGAGACTGTTGTTGAGAGTTTGAAGTTTCTCCAATATTCATTTTTAGATCTACAATTGATAGTCCTTGGAAGGACTCATATAGATCTTGTAGATTTTCAAAATTTGCTCTTTCTATCCGAGGATATGGATTCTCCTCGAAGGATATTGATCATCTTCTTACTCTCCGTCTTTGGCCTTGTGACCTCCGTCGTCTTTCCCTTTTGGTGTAAAAGGGGTTCTATTCCGAAGATTGGTGGTAACCTTCCTCCTGGCCTTCTACCCGTCACCTTGGTTTTCAGGAACTCTATTTGCTTTATCAGCTTTTTGATGTGGTCGAGTTGTTTATTCTGCAATGTCTCCACCTTATCCATCTTGAGGCTGATCTTAAATATCGTCTTAGACATGTTTTGATAATATTTTCCAAAAAATTTTATCATTTTCTGTAATTCTCTAAGATCTTAGTTCATCTTAGAATTATCTGTCTCGATCTCTTTCCACTATGTCATTATGATCGCCATGAAAAGTGATAGGGCTTGCAAATCTCTTTTGGACCTTGATTTGGTCATCTCCTCCATTAATCGTGTCTGGGACACGTCCATGGATTTTGGTGAAACTTTGGAGTTCCACTGTGTTTCTTGATACTTCTTTGGAGTATCTTATCTCCATCTGGTGGCTTTCTTCCAGATGTTCTTCCTCGGTGTAATTGGCATGGGCTTTTGCCAGTTTCCATCTTCGGTCGAGACCATCCTAGAAACGGTCGGCAACCTCTTCCTTCTTTTCTGCTTGTTGTCTATACAAAATATTATAGTATTATTATATAGAGCTGCTCGTTTCGTCATTGGGCCAGAAGGCGTTGTTGCTCCAGTTTTGAACAGGGCTTATAGTCCTGTCATTCTCGAATGTCGAACTTTCGTTCGAATTCATATTTCTTTGAAACTCTCCTCTCGTTAAGTGATATAAGTTTATAATAAATTTTTCATTCATAAATAAATAAACATAGGGCTCTGATACTATTTTGAGCGAAAACTGGATGAAAATCAGCCTTATAATCAAGTATAGTCTTTTTTAAAAACCTAGTGGCATTTTCATAAATAGCATGGTGAAAATTTTTTGGTTTGGAAATAGCAAAAGGACTATTTTCGGACTAAAGGACTGATTTTGGACTTTTTAGGACTAAAATTGAGAATTCGTATAGATAAAGGACCAAAAGTGAAAAATGTCATACTTACAGGACTAATTTTGAAATTAGCCCATAATAATATAGAAAGAAGTTGGTAAAACTCCCAATGTTGGATTATAGGGTAAATATCAAAATTAGTCCTTTAAATATGGCGTTTTTCAATTTTAGTCATTTTTCTTTTGCAATTCTCAATTTTGGTCCTTTTTTGTCCACTTTTGATCATTTTGGTCCAATTTTGGTCATTTTTTCAAAATTTGGTCCTTTTTTTGTCCACTTTTGGTCCTAAATGTATACACTTTCGGACCATTTTTGGATTTTTTTTAACATAAATGACTAAATTTGAACAAAAAGAATTAAATTTGGATTAAAAGGACTAAAAGTGGACAAAAAGGATCAAAATTGATAATTGCAAAAGAAAAATAACTAAAGTTGGAAAACGTCATACTTACATGACTAATTTTGATATTTACTCTTGGATTATATAAAGTGCATTATACCGAGTTAATAGTATCATTTTGATTCTTTAATTTTTTTTATTTTGTTTTTTTTTTAGAATTCAATTTTGGTTGTTTAATGTTTAACCTTCTCAATTGTATTCCTTCTGTATTATTTTCAGTTCTTCTAACATTTTATTTTTTTATTTTAGTCTTTCTACAAAATTTTTATAAAATTTAAATGATTTGTAAGTCCTATTAGTTTTTTTTTTTTGGCAAAATAATTAGAACCCAAAAAATAAAAAATTATAGGATTAAATTGATATAGAAGAACTATGATTAAAACACCAAAATTAAATTTAACGGTCAAAATTGAGATTTTCAATAATACCTGCGAATTCACTTTTTAATAAATAAAAGCCCTTGACTTAGAAACATAATTTTTGGTCCAAAACAATTACAAATTGGTCCAAAACAAAAGCAAATTGTGACCTTCAAACACCATAATTTTTGGTCAAATTGTTTTTATATTATTTAAAATATTTATCATTTTTATCAAATATAGTATTATTTTTATTAAAAAATTTATAATTTTTTATTTATACTACAACTTGTATATAAAATAATACTCCCTCCGTCCCACCACAAGGGTGACGAAATATTTTTGCACGTAGATTAAGGTATATATATTTAATGTGTGGATGAAAAGAGAGAAATAATATTTTAATGTATAGTAGGTAGGTGTATTAGTGTGATGTGTGGGTTCCATAGGGATATATTAATTGTTTTGTGTGGGTCTCATTTATTAAAATTGGAAATGCACCTCTTGTGTTGGAACGGACGAAAATTGTAAAATGCACTCCTTGTTGTGGGATGGAGAGAGTACATTACACCACTGTTATTTCATTTGTTGTGTATTATTTTTTTATTAAAATATTATCAATTTTTATTCGTTGGCTTCTACTACTGATTTTAAAAATTTAAAAATGTAAATATTTATTTTTTAAAAAATATTATTCATTTGTGTAATACATGCGAGTTTTTGAGTTAATTAAAAAAGAAGCAAGAATCATTAATGAAGAGGAAAATGAAATGAAGAAAGCCAAAATTAGTAAGACAGGATAATTATTAGAGGGTCATAAGGGATGAATTTTAGTGAATGAAATGTTGATATGTGAATTAAGTAGCAATAATCAGTTAATCACATGGTTGGCTATTGTTGATCGCTTGAATTTTAAATAAAGTCATATTTCTCATAAGATTTATCAATTTAGTATGCACTACACCATATTGAAATAAACTCAATTAATGAATAATAGTTACTTAAAAGTTGATCGAAGTCAAGATTAGATCCATGGTCTATTCTAATTTGTTATGTCATCTTAAATTCTATAACATATGTTTTGATAAATAAATAAATAAATAATAATTTTTATTTAAAAAAAAAGTGGTGCTATTGTCCGCAAAATATTGCTTAGTGCATTCAACTTTAATAATAATTTTAGAAAATTAAATTTTTCATCTTTGTCACTTCTTTTCTGAAAAATGAGGTAAAGTATCACTAAAAAAACTGTTTTTTACCAACGGAATATTCCATTTGTAAAAACTTAAATTCCATTGTTAAATTGGTTTACCAACGGATTAGCAACAGAATTTGTTGGTAAAGTGGTGGTTGCTAAATTTTTAGCAATGAAAAATTAATTCCGTTGGTAATCCGATGCTAAAAATTCCGTTAGTAATTTATATAATGACTCCCTTATTAATCCGTTGATAATTACCAACGGATTGAATTCCATTGGTAAAATAGAGAATAAATTCGTTGGCATTCCATTGCTAATAGAAAAATGTCATTTTGATTGTTAATTCATTGGTAATTATCAACGGATTGAATTCCGTTGAAAATTTCTGTTGCTAAAAAATATTTTTTTTTAGTTTATTAAAATTGGTTAGAAAAGTCTAACGATCCATCCCTAAAATTTCAATACTAAATGCCACAGTGGAAAATCCTAATTTTTTTTAGAGCACTCCCAAAGGAATTACTAATATTGTAGGTTATATAGTCTTTTATTATTATTATTATTATTATTATTATTATTATTATTAGTAGTATTATTATTATTATTATTATTATTATTATTTTAAAGTGATTGAATACGCTAACTATATTTTCAAAGGTGTTATCAAAAAAACATTTATTCTTTCTTCCTATATAACTTTTATGAGTAGGTCATACGTGACCATCTCACGTGAGACTATTTTTCACTTTTTAAAATAATTATTATTTTCGCTATAAAACATTGTCACATTCACAATAAAACGTTATCACTTTTTATTTATACTATAAATTGTTCATGAAATAGCATTATCACTTTTCATTAATTTATTATCACTTTCTTATATAAAAGTTATCACTTTCTGACCGTCTCACATAAGCCCTTACGTGAGACGGTCTCATACAAATCTTTGCCATCTTTTATTTCTTTAGTTTAAATAAGATATCAAAATTAATTATTACGTCAAAATTTATTATTATTATTTTGAGGCGTCATGTGCGGTGTACATGCGATTTTCCGGTCAAAAAATTAATTTTCAACGATTTTGAGGGACCAAAATTGGTTAATATCAGGAATTAAGGGATAAAATTAAAAATTTTATCTTTTTTGGGATATAATCAAAAATTCTCTAATAGTTATATAACCAAAAATAATTTTAACTCAACAAATAATTTGCAGGCTTCATATAAAAGTTAGGAAATTTAGTTGGTAGTGAATAATAATCCCTTGTACAAGCTTTCCTTTATAAAATACAAAGGAAACGTGTGAATAAATTATAGGGACGTTAGAGTGTATGTTAATTCATTTTACTTACATACCACTAGCATCTTACATAAAAAATAATTAAGCATATACTATGAAACCATATTAACATAAGACAACAAGCAATATATTGATATAGAAAAAGTAGACATGCATTTAGCTTTTTCTACCAACTTGATCTCTTTTTAAGAGAGTAACTGGTTAAAAATGGTTTGGGTTAATGTTCCAAATCATTCCTATCCCCCACCCTTTGCAAAGGAGTTATATGTATATGTATATATATCTTCAATTAGAGGTCCTTCCCATCATATATATGACCATTAGCATTAATAATATTATTAATAAATGGCCAAATCCAAGCCCTTCACATTTTCCCTCATTCTTTTCTTGTTTGCCCTCATACTATTCACCATCCACTATTTAGAACAGTTCCATAATGAGTTCCAAACTGCTCTACCCTACCCTAAATCATCAGGAACTAATCCCAAGTGGCTTGAGATCATAGTTGGAGAGCTCAAACGAGACGAAAATATCAACATGGGGGTGGTGAACATGGACGAGACGATGGTGGGAGACGTTCACACGAGAGGGAGGATTGTTAAGGTGCATTTCGACCGTGTAGATAAGGGCGTCGGTTGGTCCGACTTGTTTCCAGAGTGGATCAATGAGAGTGCTCCCGCAAAGTGCCCAGAGATACCTATGCCAAGATTCAACAACTACAAAGAGTTGGATGTGGTGGTGGCAAGAGTTCCTTGTAAAGATGGAGGCTTGAGGGATGTTTTTAGATTGCAAGTGAATTTGGTGGTAGCTAAGTTATTGGTAGAAAGTGGGAGGATTAACAATGGAGCAGTTTTTGCTGTGTTTGTAGGGTCTTGTGGGCCTATGTGGGAGGTTTTTAGGTGTGAAGATCTTTTGTGGCATGTTGGGAGTTATTGGGTTTACAAACCTGATCTTAGGAGGATCAAACAGAAGGTGATGATGCCTGTTGGAACTTGCCAACTTTGCACTTCATTTGCACATGGTGAGGAGCTACACAACATATTTGAGGTAAATTCATTTTTTAGTCCCACAACTAAAAATATCAATTTTTATTTCAGTTTTATAATTGTTAACTCTTTAAGTTTCATTTGCAAACGCTTGATTTTTACTCCATTTGATGAATATATGGAATACATTAAAAGAACGATTTTTTTTTCCAATCGGTCCTAGTGCTCTTAATAACCCTAAATTGGAGAGTTTAAAATAAAAATTAAAAAAAATGTAACACGCTTTATTTATTTTATTGAAAATAGTCCCATGAAAGTTAAAAAAAATCGATTTAGTCCCGCATTTTTTGAAAGTGTCAATTTGTTCAATTTTCCCCTGAATTGATTAAATCGCTGGAATTATGCACGTGCCGATCACGTGGCCAAAAATTTAGGGCTTTCAGATTGAACGTCTGATGTGGCATCCAGGTGTGGTCATTCACACCTTTAACTTTATTCGAAATGGTCTCACAATATTTAAAAAATAAAAAATAAAATTAGTCTCATACCTTTTGAAATTGTGTAAGATTAAATTAATTTCACTTAAAGTTAGACTAAACTATCACAATTTCAAAAGGTGGGGACTAAATTGATATTTTAAATTTCGTGAAACTTTCTCCTGTAAAATAAAAAATGTGTGAGATGATTTTTTGTTTAAACTTAAATTGGACTTCCTCAATTGCATTATAAACATTGAGGAGCCGCTTGATTCAAATTCTGGATTAGTAATGGTAATGAGAATTATTGATAAGGGTAACAATAATGAGATTGAAATTGATTAAAGGTATGAGAATATACACTGAATCAATATGAATTATTTTGGATACTAAATTTTCATTACCTCTTACCAAACATTAGGAATGAGAATCAATATTTTTTTATTCTCATTACTCTCTCTATTACCCCTAACCAAGGATCCTGAGAAAATATCATGTATCTTGTAAGTATGTCTATATATTATGATTGTGGAGGATTTCTAAAAAATCCCCAAAATTTAGGGACCAAAATTCTAGAGTTAAAATCATTTTCAATCTCATAACAATGAGTAAATTCGATTTTAGTCTAAAAAATATTATCTTTTTCAATTTCTTCCTACAACTATTAATATTGCTCGATTTTAGCACAATCTCTACTTGAAAATGGAATTTTCATCGGAAAAAAGCGCGTGTATCATACGGGTGATCAATTTGGAGGATTCATGTGATTTCATCCTACGTGGCAGGAAAGATTAGAATTACTTAAGCCAATCAATTTGCCAACTCAAATTTTTATACATATAATTATTTTTAATTTTATTTTCCATGCTATTTTAATATAAATTCCATATATATTTGTAAGAACCCTAATCTCGAAACTCAATTCCAAGCAATTTACAGAGAAGCAAGACGAAGAGCTCTAATTTCAAAACAAATCATACCCCAAATTGAATACAATTTCTTATTCTCCAAACATTGAAAATGCCGCAATTAAGTGAGTATTTCAATTTGGGAAATTAAAATGATTTAGGTTAAGGGAATTCGACAAGTTTATGTCCTAAGAAATTAGGTTTAATATCTGTAATCAAATCCATACGAATAGAAATAATTACTCCCTCTGTTACACACCACGCTTCCCATTTACTGTTCCACATTACTTTTTGACCAAATTTGTTGACTTTTGAGGGTATTGTAGTATTTTTAGGTAATAAAATATTATAAAGTAATGGTATGTGTGTGAAAAATGAGTGACAAATTTAAAAATAAAGTAACTTTTGGAGTTGTTGGATAAAGTGATGTTTCCTTTTTTTATGTGTGAAGAGTGATATGGGACGGATGAATAAGAAAAGTACGAAAGGTGGTGTGGGACGGAGGGAGTATATTATATTAAAATTTAAGTTGACAAATTGATTGGCCTAAATTTAATTCTTCATGCCACGTAGGATGACACTATCACTTTCCCCCAAATTTATATATCACGTGTAATGCACGTTATTTTCAGGCGGAAATTTTCAATAGAAATTGAGCTAAAATCAAACAATATTAATAATTGTAGGACGAAATTGAAAAAAAATATTAATTTTTTTGGGGTTGAAATAAAATTTACTCTTTGTTATGGGACTGAAAGTGATTTTAAGGGACTTTTGTTAAACGACCACCTCATCTAAAAGCTTACGGGGAATTTTTGCCTCAAGCCTTGCATGTGGAATTTTCTCATAAATGGGTGGCAGTGAGGTTTGAAGCTCTGGACCCTTGTGGAGAGTCGTTTAATATTTAATTAAGACACCCTAACAACTTTTCTCGATAAAAATACGTGCGGCATAAAATTGAAAATTATAAATTCGATTTTTGAGATAGAAGTAGAAATTTGTTATATTTGTGGTAAAAATAAAAACTGTTTTATTCCTGGACTTTTGTTAAACCTTGGCTCTAATACTATATATTAGATGACAACTTCATCTTAAAAACTTAAATTAATAAAGGGAGGAATAGTTTAATATTTAATGACACAACATATTACAATGATTTTATAATTTTATATTGATCAATGCAGACAGATGATGAAGAAATAAAACTGAAACACAAAGAAGCAAGCCACAATCAGAGTGAGCATCAGCAGCAAAGAGAAGCTTATGTCAGCATCCTACATTCTTCAGAAGCCTATGTCTGTGGTGCAATAGCTCTAGCACAAACCCTCATCCGATCAAACACAACAAAAGACCTCCTCCTCCTCCTCGCCGACCAACACATATCCCCACAATCTTCGAACGCCCTCCATGCCTCTGGCTGGACGATCAAACGAATCCAACGAATACGCAATCCACACGCCACCAAAAACACCTACAACGAGTGGAACTACAGCAAGCTCCGCCTCTGGCAGCTCACCGACTACGACAAACTAGTGTTCATAGACTCCGACATAATTGTCAATAGAAACTTGGACGAGCTCTTCACTCTGCCGCAGATCTCAGCCGTTGGAAACGATGGACACGTGTTCAACTCAGGGGTGATGATAGTGGAGCCATCGCAGTGCACGTTCGAAACCCTAATGAAGAACAGGTGGGCGGTGAGGTCGTACAATGGGGGTGACCAGGGGTTCCTGAACGAGATGTTTCCGTGGTGGCATCGCCTTCCGAGCAAGTTTAATAAGCTCAAGTTCTTCCGGTCGGATCGTGGAGGACGACGAATGGGTGGTGAAGTGTATGCGGTGCATTACGTTGGTGTGAAGCCGTGGAAGTGTTACAGAGATTATGATTGCAACTGGGATCGGGTGGAAACTCAGCGATTTGCGAGTGACTCAGTTCATGAGAAGTGGTGGGAGCTGTTTTATGATAACATGTCTCATGAGTTGAAGCAGTATTGCTCATTGAGTAGTGAAACGAAGGCCAGAGTGGATAAAAACAGAGATAGAGCAAAGAATGCTGGATTTGTTGATGGTCATTGGAAGATCAACATTAAAGATCCCAGGAAAAATATAGGAGTAGATGATAGTTTGTGACCCTAATCCTTCTTATTTGTAAATTATTTAAAAATTATAAAGATACTTATACTCTTAGATATTTTAAGTACTATGAATAAACATATAACCATTTAACATAAAGGCTAAAACTTGTCCGAACTCAAATTCCACGTTTTTTTAAAGTTATACTCCTCCCATTCATAAAAGTTGTGACATTTCCTTTTTTTGAATTGCCCCACAAAATTATCAGATTTTTTTAAGCATATGAGACCCACATAAAAATATTAATATATTCACATGTGGCCCACACACACTCTACACATACCACTAATATACCTACCTACTACATATTAAAATATTATATTCTCAACCCACTATCCATTAAAATATTATACTCCTTAATCTCCGTGTCAAAAAATGTAACAGCGGAATATTAAATTGAGAATCCATACTCTATTCTTACTCCTTAATTTTTTCTTTTTGGATTCGGATATTACCCTATACCAAGTCCACTCTAATGGTGTCTAATATTCTGGTGACACCGGTAAATTTGAAAAATTATACTAACAAATTATAATTAATAAATCAGATTACAATCCTATTTAAAAAGGTTTATTAGTTAATAAAGCTGCCATGCTTAGCTTCCATCCTACATAAAATGACCATGTGACCTGCACGTCGAATTATTAAATTATTAGTTTTGTTTGTGCATGTGAGTTGCATTAATTTTAATATAATCCCCAATTCAAAAATATATACTATGAGATTTGACTTGGTTAAATCTTAAAGGAAACACCATCGTGTTTTCAATTTTTTTTTTAACTATTAGTATTATTTTATTTTTTATTCTTTTTATGTATGGCAATTAGTTTGTGATTAGAGAAATTAAAAATGTTTACAAGGTTACTGTAAATTACAGATTTCATTTCATTTAACTTGTTTACTTCCAAAAAGGTTCATAACATATATTAGAAATAAAAAATAAATAAACATTAGGAGGGCACATACACATGCAAATTAGCTAATTACAGAGTAGGGGAAAAAGAAAAAATGATGGCTGTGGGTTCATCACCATTGCAAGCTATAGCAATAGTAGCATTAACTACTATTGCTACGCTGCTAATTTGCAGCCAAAGTTGCACCGGAATCGACTCGTGTTCGTTGGACTTGATCGCCAAGATGAAGAACGCAGGCGATGATTGCTTCAAGTCAACTGGTGATTGCTGTGGAGGAGTTGGAAAGCTCAACTTCACCTCGTGTGAAAATTTCTGTTATGAAAACGGTCAACAATTGGGCATCATATTACGTCTCAGCGATTTTGCAATTCGATCTGCAGTGTTCAAGACATGATAGAAAAAAAATTTCTGCAATGCAATTAAGGTAAGGTAAAACTATTTTTTTACATTTTTTCTTTTTACTACCTAGGGGATTGCAACCGTTGTAAGATGGATATATGTGAGATAGATTGACCTAATATTAAAATATACTCCCTTTGTCCGCTTCTAACCATTTTACTATTTTTGGCGTATGCTTCAAATGTATTCATTTCCCATATTTAGTAAAAACGTACACAATATGGCTCACCATTTCCCTCTAATACAACTACTCACTTTACATATAATAATAATACTCCTTAATCCACGTGCAAAAAGCAAATAGATACCTTAGAATTGGACGGAGGGAGTATATTTATTGGTATAATTGTAAAATGGGTATATGTTAAAGTATAATTGAACTTTATCACACTACAAAAAAATTATTTTTTAGCAAGCGAATTTACCAACGGAATTTTAATTATTTGGTGATTACCAATGGATTAGCAACAAAAATAACATTTTTGTTTTAGCAACGTAATGCCAACATATTTATTCTCTATTTTAGCAATGGAATTCAATCAGTTGGTAATTACCAATGGAATCATTATATAAATTACCAATGGAATTATTAGCAACAGATTACCAACGGAATTATTTACCAATGGAATTGATTTTTCGTTACTAAAAATTTACCAAAAATTTATCAACCACCAATTTACCAACGAAATTTTACCAACGAATTCCGTTGATAATTAATTGGTAAGCCAATTTAACAATGGAATTAAAGCTTTTACCAACGGAATATTCCGTTGGTAAAAAACAGTTTTTTTTGTAGTGTCCTTCAATAATAATACCCTAAAATCATACTCCCTCCGTCCCGCACCTAGGGTCTTTTTTTTCCATTTTGGTCATCCCACCCAAAGAATTCCCTTTTCTTTTTTATACACATGGTTCCCATACTCACTCACTAATACAATTAAAATATGGGGTCCACACTCCCACTAATACAAATACCCACTACACATTAAATAATAATACTCCTTAATCTACGTGCAAAAAAGCAAAATGCGCCCTTGATGCGGGACGGAGGGAGTACTTTAAATCATAATTATTTATGGTACTCTATAAAAATATAGTTTAATTGCTATTTCTTCGTGTGCAGCTTTTTAGTTTTTAAAATATAAAATCTACAGCATTACAACACGGATATAAACAACGCTACATTAATTTATAATTGATCAATTAATTTTTTTTTTCAGGTTTTAATTGATCCAAGGTCCGCGTAGGCTATATCATTCTACTTATCTTATATTGATTTATTTCATGTCATGTCATATGTTAATTTCTTCCTGTCTCCAATATATAACAAGAAATTCGAACTGATTTTATATATATTACTCCGCGCGCAATTTTCTAAAATACAATTGTATTCCTCAATAAAATATGTAAGACGTCATTCGTGGCGAACAAAATTTATAAATTATGAACAAAATTTATAATTTATGAATATTAATGTTTTGTTTAGTTTTATGTTCAATTTATAGCAAATGTTGTTTATGACCGCTTATATGGTTTAACCTGAAAAAACCGGATTGAACTGGTCAAAACCAGAAAACCGGTAAAACCGGTAAAACCATCAGAATTATCCGGTTTATTACAAAATCTGAATGATTTCAGAATATCTCAGTTTCCATGATATTCAAAGATTTAAATTTCAATAAAATCTAAAAAACATTATATGAAGTTTCACATACATACATATCTGGTTGTTGTTCAAATCCAAAAAAAAAATTCAAAATGCTCTTTCAATTGTAGTGAATAGACTACCTCTACCACAAAATCTCAACTGCAAATCGTTGTGAAGTCTCATAGGAGAAAACTGATGCTAGGACCGAAGGAAAAATAATGTGAAATCATGAAGAAGTGAGTGTGTAGCCGTGGAGAGTCTGGACGCGTTGAGAGAGAGAGGGGGGGAGAGAGCTATGGAGATGGAGGGGGAGAGAGAGAGAGCGCCGTGAAGAGGGAGGGAGGAGTCTGAAGAATGAGAAAAGATTATGCCAAAGTGCCAAACCCTACCACTATATTTGGTCCACCAAGTGGGCCTACTTCAATAATAATAAATGGGCCACTTGAAAAAATATATAGTTTTGGCCTGAATTAAAAATAGTACTCCCTTCGTCTCATAGTTATGTTCACCGTTACTGTAGATACGGAGTTTAAAAAAAATATTTTTTAACTAACTTTATTGACTTTTTAAGGGTATTGTGGTATTTTTAGGTAATAAATAAATTATAAAGTAATAAGTTATGTGTGTTAGGTGCGAGTGGTATTTATGAAATTAAGTTAACTTTTAAGGTTGTTGGTTAATGTGAACTTTTCTTTTTTGAGTGGTGAACATAAGTGTGGGACGAACGAAAACAAAAAGTGTGAACATTAGTGTGGGACAGAGGGAGTATATATTTTGTTAATTAATTTTATTTATTACATATTTTTTAATAGTTATTTTAATAATATAATTAAAAATGTCATTTTTATTTTTTCGGTTGAACCGTCCGGTCCGACCAGTCGAACCTTGAACCGTTATGGTCACCGGTTTAGCTTCCGTTCCTATTTTTAAATCACTGTTTTAAAGTGTAATGAGGTGAGAGAAATAATATTTTAATGTGGAGTGTGTAGTTGTATTAGTATTTAGTGTGGGCCCATATATAGTGGGTTGAGTATAATAGTATTATTGTGTGTGTTACATCAACCCAAAAAGAAAATTGACACTTTGTATTGGGACGGACAAAAATAGCAAAATTGACACTTATCAAGGGGACGGAGGGAGTAATACTTAGTCAAGTCATTCTAACACGCCTTCTCACATGAAGGCGGGTGGGGTTAAGCTAGTAGAGAGGAGTATCGTTTAATACTAAATAAGTCATTCTAACACGCCCCTCAGATGCAGACATATGTTAATTTATGCCTCAAGCTTTGCATGTGGAAATTTTTGATAAATGGGTGGCGATAAGGTTCGAACTTTGACCCAACAGTAAAGAGAAGTATTATTTAATACTTAATCAAATCACCCTAACAGTACATATATATATATATATATATATATATATATATATATAAACTTTACATTTAGTATAAATTCACAAATTTGTTTCCATAATTTGTTCAAATTTTGATATATTTTCAATTTTTATTCTTTAATTGTGGGCAAAAAAAATTAAGGTCAAATATAGTGTGAGATCGTTTCACCTAAACTTTTAGGTGAGACGCATAAAAAGATTGATAAAAGTGATAATATCATTAATGAAAAGTGAATGAATAATTTATAATATATATAAAAAATAATGATATTTTATAACAAAAATAATAAAATTTTATTACAAAAATAATAATTTTATCATTTTTATCCGTCTTACCCTCTTGCTTATGAGAGGGTTTTACGTAAACACTACACGGCCCCACTATCAACATCTATCTCCTAAAAACTAATACCCACCCAAATTCTCATCCTGCCACTTCCCAGTACTCTTCTACCTTCTAGCTATCTATTCTTTTCTAATTTCAAATACCAACATTGGTGGTAGCTAAGTTATTGGTAGTGCATGAATGGAGCAGTGTTTGTAGGGTCATGTGGGCCTATGTGGGAGATTTTCAGGTGTGAAGATTTTTTTAATAAAAAGCCTTGACTTAGGAAATACACGTAATTTTTTACAGCAGAAAAATTACAAATTGGGGTTTATAATAATAATCCAAAGTAAAACTGGGGAAGGGCTGCTCATTGACTCCATCTCAGCCGAGAACACTAGATGCTTATCCCTTCCTCACTCCCGGGGCCCACAATTTGGTCTACGTCGTGGTATACCCTCTCCTCAACACCTGCACTTGTTTCTTATCCGTATATTTTCCTCATTCTCGATTATGTAAAATAGTCTTAAATTTCACAATCCCCCAATTACTCCATTGTTTATTCTGTCTACAGACCATATCTGTCAATAATGACCGGCGGCGGTGGGCTGAGCAACCTAGGTACTATACTCGTCATCATTTTTGCGGTTACGCTGCTGGCGCTTTTCACCCAAATCTTCTACGCCTGTTGGCGCCGCCGCGTTTTCCTCCGTCGAGCCAACACTAGCGCCGATGGCGATGATCTCACTCGCTACTCTTCGTCTGAATCCACTCCCCCTACCATCGCATCATCTAAGGAGCTTCTCTATTTTTTCTGCGTGAGGCCGCAATTTCGCCTCGATCACACCTCCCTAGCACCAAATTCTGCTTCTCGTGATATGAATCAGAATCTACAATCGGATGTGGAGGTCATCGACGTCGACTTGCTGAAGATTCAGGGAATGTTTGGTCCGCCTCGATTTTTGTTTACCATCGGAGAAGATGAGAAAGAAAATCTCGAATCTCCGGCTAGAATAACACTTTTTCCGGCTGCTGAAAAAGAAGAGAAAAGGAGCGTTGATGGTGAGAGCGGGGCCGGCATGAGCATAGATGAGTATCTCCGGTCGACGGAGGAATCGATGGTGACGGTGGACATTGATGATAGCGGCGGAGATGATGCGACGCCGTTTTCGACACCCTGCGCTTCGCCGGCGTATTTCACTCCCTCGGCTTCTCCAATTCGCGATGCGGTCAATGGCCGGTCAACGGGAGAAAGCCCATTGGACAATGGCGCCGCTTGAAATTCTCTGATTTTCTCAACCGTAATTATTTTCTTTTTCTTTTTTATTTTCCTCCTTTTATGTGGAAAATAAGTATTTAATTAGTATGATTTCGACATTTTAGATTTACATAAACCAACTAGCATTTGTTTTCGCTTTTTATTTTTAATTTTTTAGACTTGTTTTGTCTTTCTCAACTAATCACGAATTTTCTTATAAATAAATAATTAAATAATGGCTGCGTGAATTATCTGAACAGTGAATTTTACGTCAGAAATCATGATGTCGTATTTGTATGGACTAAAATTTTAGTCAATATTTTATGTTGACATTAATAATAATATCGTCGATTTAATTTTTGTATTATTAAAATCGGAGTATTAGATACTCCAAATTTAAAAAATCATATTCATAGTACTCCAATATAAAGAGTTTTGGTAAATGGGTCAGCTGCTCACCCCAGGCCCAATTACTTCATCTCCTACTGTCCATTTCAATTTACGTATACACCGGGCCACCGCTAGGGATATACTTACCATCACTAACTTTCAATCACAAAAGTCAAAAATACCCTAACAGCTGCTAAACAATGCATACACAGTCACCCACGGCCCACCCTATTTTTCGCGGCGGCGGAGCTCATGAAAATCATCATCGCGTCGGAGTTCTCCGGCGGTTGGGCGGCGCCGCCGAACTCATGGTGCCTCGCTGCTGTTCTGCGCAAAGGATAGAGTGTTGGACGTTGGGTTTGTGGGTCGGGCCTCGAGGTCGTCGCAGGGCCGGCCCTGACATTTCAGGGGCCCTTGGCGAACTAAAAAAGTGGGGCCCTATAATCTACTTCCTCAGTCTCATGCACGTTAAAAATTACGTTTTCCATTTTAGTTGTCCAAGTTAGTTTTCCATTTTAGTTGTCCAAGTTAAGATTTACGTTTATTTTTTTATCAAGTTGTGTCCACACAAAACAATTAATTATTTCACGTAGGTCCACACACAATATAAATACTACTCCTACTACCCACTTTATATTAAATATTATTTTTTATCACTTTACTACACATTAAAATATAATATCTCTTAATCTACTGCAAAAAGTAAACGTAAATATTAACGCGAGATTGAGGGAGTATTTATCTTTTTAGTTGTGTGCACTTTCCATCACATGTAACGGTTATTCCCATCTTTATTTCGTCCTTCATACTCAAAAAAATAAATATGACTAATGCGATAACCTCAAAACTACATTTAATATAATAATTGACATTTATTTTATATTAACATACATAGTATATATTACAATTTATTCATTTTATCTAAACATATTAGACTATTTTAGAGAAATATTTTTAAAAAAAAAAAAAAGAAATTACTAAAGTCAATTTTTAAGTCATGAAAAAATAAGTGTGAACACTCGTTCATCACATGAGAACTATTAATATATAAAATTTTTAAATTATATTTCCGTGTCAATATTTACTCCACACTTTTCATTTTCGTTCATTCTAAAAGCTGTGCACATTTCCAAATAACAATTCACACAATACCATATTATTATAATATTACCACTTTTATTTTACCTTAAATAACTATACATATTTTTCTTATTAAATTAATTAAACACCCATCATTTACCCTACTTTATAGATACACTTAAAAATAAAAAAATAAAAAAAATTCTTAATCTCTACGCACAAAAACACCTAATTATATTTAAAATATAATTTATTTTATTAATACATTTGATAAAAACATATAAAATAATTAGTAAATATATATATATGTATATATATATATATATTTTTTGTGGGGCCCCTCAAAATTGGGGGCCCCTGGCCGTCGCCCCTCGCGACATACCCCAGGGCCGGCCCTGGGTCGTCGGGTCGCCGCTGGCGGTGTGGATAGCCGAGACATACAACACTATTGCTTCAACCCATTTATCTGGGCCTTATTGGGCCAACTTAAATCAACTTGTGGGCTTTCTTTATTATCAATTAAATGTTATTGGGCCACTTTTGATTTTTCTACCAGTCTGAAGAGTGAAGATCGTCGGAGTCTTCCAATGGTCGTTATATTTGCCGTCATTTAGCGAACGGGGTGGGTAGTAATAATCTTCTCTTCAGGGGAATCGCAATGTCCAGAGTGATCTACTCTTACGAAGAAGATTGATGTGTCTCAATGCCTTTGACGTTTCTTGGATCTCGTTGTCTCATGATATCTGGTTTCAACAGGTGAGTCAAAAATTGAAGTTTAATATTCGTGTTTCAGAGATTTCTGTTTTGAATTGATAATTTAATGTTTCAACCCATTTTGATTATCTGGTTTTCTTGGGTCTTATTTGCTTAATCTTGGTTATTGGCATTGTGATTAAGGAGAATTATTGGTCATTTAGCTCGGAAGAAATCGTTATAGTTTTTTTTTTTTTTTTTTTCAATTCTCGGTTTCTTTAGGTGCTTTGGATTTTTTTTTCTTCAATTCTGGTAAAGCTTGCAACTCCACTGTACTTTCCTTTTGTTTTTGTAAAAATGATGGCTACTAACTTTTATTTATGATAGTTATATGATTGAAGTTTTCTTAAGTCTTGAGTTTTATTATAATATAAGATTATTAACTAGTGATACATTAACTACGTACTGTATATGTGTTATTGTCTGGCTAACCAGAAGCTGCAACCATTTGGGAGTAAAATCTGTTTGTTGGACTGCTTAGCTTTGGCAGAAACTGTTAAAATTATAGATGGTGTTATATTCTTGTGTCTAGTTTAGTTGATTAGGATTGAGTTATTGATTATACAGCAGTTTATAAGATAAAATTGAGCTTTGATCGCTATTAATCTACTTATATAGTACACTTACAAATGGTGACATCTCTTTAGTCTTTGGTGTAAAAAAATATTAATCTTTAAATTGAATCTCAAAAGACAGCAACTAGCCGAACTCGAGTATCGGTTCGACCTGATTACATATCTGTATGCTTGGTAGTAGCTAAGGGTAAGATTAAGAGTTAATATAAAACAATTTTAAAAGTTTGAATTCTGTAACCGAATAATGATGAAGACTTCAGGTTGATGCATAACTCCATTATCTGGGCCTTATTGGACCAACTTAATTGAACTCATGGTCTTTATTTATTTATCATTTAGATCTTATTGTGCTACTTGTGATATTTCTACCTGTAGTTACAGCCTGAGAGTGAAGATATTGAGTCTCCCAATGGTCGTTATATTGACCTGGTTCTAGCGACCGGATGTGTGTAGCATCCCCTCTTCTGGAGAATCGCAATGTCCAGAGTGATTTACTTTCTAAGAAGAAGTTTGATAACCTTTATGTCTCTGTCTTTGACGTTACACTCACTGTTTCTGAGATCTCATTGTCTCTTACTATCTGGTTTCAACAGGTGAGTGAAAAATTGAAGTTTAATATAAATCTGGGTAATTATCCTTTTTTTATTTTTAGTTAGGATAATGCTGTTGATTAAGTGGCAGACTTTTATCCGTTTATTCATATTTTTCTCCATCTTTTTTTTTATGACAATACAAGCCTCAAGTATGTGTTATTATGTGCCATTTTAACCGTACTCTCAAAGAGTGGCTCAAAAATGTTATGTATTTCTGTAGGAATTTTGGGCATATTATGTTGTTGCTGATTTCTTAGCTCTCTTTTGCTTAATCTTGGTTATTGGCATTGTGTTTAATGAGAATTATTGGTCATTTAGCTTGAAATAAATTGTTATCTTTTATTATTTACTAATCTGCCAACAAAGACTTTAGAACATAAAGCATCAAAAGGATATTGCTTAGTGAGTGTGAGAATGGCCATGAGTATGACCCATGAAACTTTTATGTCCTGAGGATACCCAGCAATGTGATAACATCTGAGATTGTATCCTATATTTTCTGTTTTTGGGCACCAGGAAACTCTGCGCTATATGTGATGAGAATAAGATGAAAACGGATACTAGCAATCAGTTTATTTTTCTGAGTACTTTTATTATTTACAATTTCACGGTACAATTAGACTTATAAAATGTGATGAATAGAGCTTTAGGCTAACTGTTTCTTAGAGCTTTGCCATTAAGACAATTTATGTGCCTTCCTATTGCAGGTTTTCAACTAATTGATTTAGCTTTGTAGCAAGAGCGATTGATAAAATGATTATGTACCCAAGAGTCTTAGTATCTGTTGCAAGCCCTAGGTTGTATTATGGATATCCCTCTTTGTTTGTAGCTAACAATTTTTATGCACTCTTTGGTGTAATATGTGACACTGATATCCCTTTCAGGTAATTGTGCATGTCAATTATAATTGAACTTACTTATCATGAAATTATTGTCCTTTCAGCTCTTAAAAGTCGCATGAAAAGCTAGTTGTTGTACTTATATGATTGTATAGTTGCAGTAGTTTGGTGCTAACAGTCTTTAGATTTATCTTCTGGTGTCTTAAAGGTGGTTACGATGGAATCCCAATTACATAAGAATGCTTCTCCAACCCTTCATAAATGGAGAAAAATTGCTTATGGAGGGATGCAACCTGGGTTTGATGACAATCACACGGATGAGTCGTTCCTAGAAGACATGATTATGAATGCTAATGTTGTCAAAAGAGACCTGGTTAAGGTTATTCTGGATGCCGTTTCCATCTCACAATATTTATGTATAGTTGCTCTTGTGGTCATGGTCTGGATTTATACCCTTAGATCTTCCGTTAGTGAACAGTCTCTCTTGTTACTAGACATTGCCCTTCTAGGCGGAGGTTTCACCATTGTTCTTTTAACAGCAGAAATGCTCTCTCTCGACCTAGTGCTCAGTTATATCCTCAAGACCTCATTTTTTATAACTGGTTTATACATTTTATCCTCCATCTATCAAACGCTGACCCGATCCATAAGCTCAGACTCCATTTGGGCTTTAACAGCTTCTCTTGTCATACTCCATCTCTTTCTGCATAACTATGCTGGTTCCACCATGAAACCTCCTAGGGCTCTTGAATTTCCTTCAGTAACAAGTAACATTTCCCTTCATGCGTCTATAGTGGCTTCACTGCTCATTGCTTCTCGGCTTCCATCAAGGCTCCAGGTATTTGCTATTGTTCTCTTCTCCTTGCAGGTTTTCTTGTTTGCTCCGTTTGTTAGTTATTGTATGAAGAAATTCTCTTTTCGGTTGCACATATGCTTCTCGTTGGTGTTAATGGCCGTCACCCTGTTCTTCGTTTATCAACTACACCAACTGCTTTTCATTGTATTGTTGAGCATATTGGTGTTCGTTAATTTGGTGTGTCCATATTGGTTGATTAGGATTCAAGAGTACAAATTTGAGATCAATGGCCCCTGGGATGAGGCTAAGCTCTGTTTTAACATAACAGAGTGAAACTATTATGTTTTTGAATATGGGGTTTACATGGGATATTTTCTTGATAATCAATGTCTACAATTCTATGGGATTATACGATCAAATATGAGAATCAATAGTATTATGTTCAAGTTGCAACTTAATTACCTTATTAAAGGTGGATTTTTTTTTTCATTTGAGAATCCAATCGTCCATCTTTTAACTTGATAATACTAAAATGAATCTCTTTTTATGGCTTCTTATCTATGGTTTCACTTAACTCCAATGTCCATTGATTATTAGTCGTTTTTGTGTGGTAACTGGTAAGTTTGAATAAAACATAATTTAGCAACTCACTTTTGGTTTTAAAGGACTTGATATAAAAGGACATAATTTCGAGTCTAATTTTGGAGGACTTGGGTATTGGTGCAATATCGTCAGATAATACTACTTCCATTTTAAGATTTCTTGCACAATTCTTTTGCCCTGTAATATTGCCCACCATTAGATTAAAAGTATGTTTATAAGAAAAAATAAAACAAAATCTATTTTATTTGATATTATGCATGAATTTGATTAAGAGAATTTTTTTTCTTGTAAATATGACATATAAAAAACAATTAATATTATAAGGTACAATACTAATATCGCTATGCACTTTATATTAAAATATTATTTCTTTATCTCATTATATATTAAAATATTATATTTTTTAATTTTTGTATAAATGCAATTATTATTATAGGGGGAGGAAGCATATAATATTTAAAGGTATAAACATTTAATAATATACTCTTAGTAAATAATGCTCCTTCGTCCCAGTGAAATGAGAATATTACCTTATTATATATATTAAGTAATTGTTCGCATTTTATTTGGACGGAGTAGTACTATTTGAGAAATTTCAAGATGCAAAAAGTACTACTTTAATCATATAAAATTATAAGGATAATTTTTTTTTTAATTGTGAAAAAGGACTGAGTATTTAGAAACTTAGAATTTTATAAATCTAATGGCACAAGGGTTAGAATTCATGGATCGAGAAAATCTGGATTTCAAAGCCTCTTTACTTTTGCTTACGTCATTGTGCTAACGTCACTGCTTACGTTATTCCCATTGGATTCCAACTTTAGCAGCTGGCTGGTCCCTCTCTCTTCATTGGATGTCCTTATCTGGTCCATTCCTCTTTTGGCTTTCGTAGAAATCACATGGCTCCTTACCCCTTTGGAAAAGTCATCCGACTCTTGCTTTTTTGAAGAGTCATTTGTCTTCCTTGGTGCCTGAAGATTCTCCTGGCTTATGGGTAATCTGAAGAGATTTTACCCTCTTCTTTTCACGTGTCTCTTTTGCTGGAAGTGGTTCAGCAATTCTGATCATCCCTATGCTCAACCTTATTCCTTTTCCCAACCTTATTCCATTGCCCAAAATGGGACATGTTACAATATCTTTGATGAGTTTGTTTAATCATCGGAATCTTGTTTTTCCAAAGAAAGTCTTGTTTTTCTTGGAAGGTCTTCTCAGCAAATACTGTCTTCTTCCCTGTTAAGGTATTTAATAGAAAAGATCCATTCAAAGACTTGTGCTCGAACTTGAATGGGAAATTTACCTTGATCATTGCCTTAATGCAGGCATACAAACCCCTTGCTCTGCGCATAGAGATTTGTTCCTCAGAAAATGTAGAAACCAAGACTGATTCTTTTCCAGAAGACTCCCTGACTTTGTTTGATGCTGAAACATAGGGTCTTCTTAGCTTGATAAAATGAAAGGCCTCGTGGTTGCCTTTCACGACTGGTTCTAGAGTCGCACTAGTGAAGTAAGCTCCAATACATCTCCTCTGGATAGAGTTGTGTTGTTTTCCCATGCCTTAAAAATTATTTTTCCTAGCCATTCTGGCAATTTTGAAAGCTCTGGGAAGCTTGGTGCAATAGTATATATTGAAGCTAGCGCCCCAAAATCATACCATTGCTTTACATCATTTGGATTTGAGCCTTCTCGCATCCGAATTCGGGGATATTCCCCAGATATATCCATCCGGCATTTCTCCAATTGGATTCCTTTTTTGGTGTTTAATTTCTCCTAGCTGGCCTGGTACTCCTGCCAATAAGAGAAATCAGCTAAGTTAATACAAATCTTAGCAGTGCCCGTCATAGGCCTAAGGTTGATATCTCCATCTTTGACCCCAGTGGTGCTGGGTTGACTCGTCGACTCTAGATGTGACTCTAGAGCCTCAATTTTTCCATGGACCGGTTCTTCCTTTGGAAGTTCCAATCTAGGACTCGTGCTAAGGGTACTTGAATCCCTTGCTTCGGGTTTAGAGCCCCGTTCTCGACTACTCTCCTTTTATCTCGACTACTCTCCTTTTATCGATTGCTATTGCTTTCAACAGCCCAGAGGAATGGCTCTCGTAAAGACTCGAATAGACTCTCATTATTGCGAATACAATCTCGTATGTGATTAGACACTTTGATCCGATCACTATCTTGTATTCTTCCAGCACGCGTTGCATTAAATGCTAGATTCTTGAATTCCCTTTGGAGCAATTCAAGGTTGTCCATCAGGTGCCTTGAAACAGTCAGGATGGAGTCTATTTCAGCTCCATCTCTCATCAGGAAATCTGTCAAAACATTATCAATAGATTTAATAATGACAATATTAAAATCATAATATTGGCATTCTGCTTGCCATCTTAAAAGTCTAGCCTTTTCTGGTTTAGATTCAATTTTATTTTTCAAAAAGACTTTGACGCTTGTGTTATCAATTTTAAGGATAAATTTCTTCGCAAGAAGAAATAGCGGCCATTTTTTGAATGCCTTCCGAACCGCAAAGAACTCTTTTTCATTGATATGCCATCTCTTTTCTTCATTCTCTGCAATTAAAAGTCCGCTACAGTATCTGCATGGCACTTCTCCTTAAGGTGTGGACTTAGTTAGAACTACTGCCCACCAATGGTCACTGGCATCTGTGTAGAGTACCAATTCATCCTCGTAACTTGGTTTAGCTAGCTTGGGGAACTTCTTGCAAACCTCCTTTAATTACTTAACCATCTCTCGGTGTGGTTCCTCCCATTTGAATTCAGTATCTTTCTTTAATAGAGGACTGAACACCTTTCTGTATTGTGCTAGATTGTTGATGAACATTCCAGCAAAGTTGACAACTCCTAAGAAGCTTTGGAGTTGTTTCTTGTCTTTGAGATCTTCTGGAAAATCTTGAACATTTTCTACAATGTGTGGCTGTAGAGTAATTCTGGACTCATCAATCTCTACTCCAAGAAACTCGATCTGTCTTGTTGCAATTACTGCCTTCTTTTTAGAAAGCACTAATCCTTCCTTGAGACATACTTCTGAAAATATTTCCAGATGTGCTAAATGCTCTTTCATGCTTTTTGAGGCTATGAGGATGTTGATTAGAGCTATTTTCACCTACATTTTAGTGTCTTTTTATATGTGTTTTCGTATTATTTTATCCGTATTTTATGTGTTATTTGGTTGTGTTTTGTGTTTTTATTGAAATGTGTGTGAATGAGCTTAAACTTAAGATTTTCACTTTTTATTTGATGCTAAACATGATAAGGAAGATGTAGGAAAAAGCGGATCTCAATTCGGAGTTGAAACGAGGAAGAACGAGCCGAAATAGTGAAAGAGGAGAAGAAGCTGCACAACACGGCCGGCCGTGTGTAGGAACACGGGTCGTGTCTTGAACACGCCTCGAGTTCCGCACACGGGCCTGTGCATGAGGCCGTGTGATGTCGCCAGAAACACCAACTCGGCCACCCCTGTGGCCGAGCGCAGAGCACGGGTCGAGCACAGAACACGGGCCGTGTACCGCGCACGGCCCTGTCCTAGAAGCCGTGTGCGGACACCAGATTACACAACACGGCCACCCCTGTGGCCGTGTGCAGAGCTCGAGCCGTGTAGGTGTAATTCCTGCTAAAAAATCAGAATCTTCTAGAAGGCCCACATGGGGTATAAATAAACCCCATTTCAACATTTTTCAGATCAGATCCGAAAATCCATCTTCTACACACACATCACACACCTTTCCTCCCATTTTCCACCACCATCTAGATCCATCTTCATCCATCTTCATCCACCCATCAATTCTTCCATTTTTGGTGCTAAAGACTTCAAATCAAGAGCTAGAGGTGGAGATCAAGAAGAATAGAAGATTCTCTTCAAGAAATTGATAGGGAAGAATCCATTCATTTTGTATTTCTTTAGATCTAAGACTATGGGTATTTGTAATGAATCATTTATTTGTTTTATTACTTTTATCATGTTAGGCTAATCCCTCTAGTGGGATTAGGAATATGAAGAGCATATTAGATTTATATTATCATGTGGATTAAATTGGTTTTTGATTTAATTGATGTTGATTTCTATTCATGGAGTTTAATTGTCTTGATGTTGTGATGGCATGGTTTGTTATTCATGAATGTTTATTGGTTTAATGGATTGTTGATTAATGGATTATTTGTGGTAATTAAATGCTACCATGATTTTCATGTATGTATTGCTTGGAGTGAGACGGAAACGACCCTCTATAGTATTAGGAAGGCATGAATAGACATTGAGTTTGGGTTTGACCGAAAGGATATTTGAATTCAATGAGGGGAACCAATCCATTCGTTGGCCTTAGTACACAAAAAGGGAGAGTTTAATCTAACTAGTACCTAGATGGAAGGGGTTAATGTTGGGCTTTGATCTTAAGTGCTTTTGGGAGTCTAAAATGGATCAACAACCTTTGTAACCCGAAAGGGAGCTTAGGATACAATCGTGATCACCCTTAGTCTACATCAATTGAGTTGAATTCCGTTTGCATGATAATATGAATCGAGTGTGCTTGGATGTTTCTAATCCCATGTTTTTCCATACTTGAACTTTAGCACCCATTTTCTTTACTTGTCATTTATCTTATTTGCTATCTTATTTACTTGCTACTTGTTTTTGTTGTTAATCAATCCCAAAACCCCCCGATCATCTTTACAAAAACGACATGAACATGAGCTCACGTATTTGCTAGTCCGAAAATAACTCCTTATTGGATTGATAATTTTTCTTGGGATATACTACTACAACGATCGAGTATTCTTGCTCGTGAGTGCTATACAAATAGACAAACAGATGTCATCCACATAAACAAACATGAATGAGAAATAATCTTTGAAAAGATTATCCATCTTCCTTTGGTATATCTGGGGTACGCTTGCCAAGCCCATAGGCATGACATTGCAAATATAATGTCCTTGAGGTGTGGAAAAGGTTGTGAACTTCTTGCTTCATTCTTCCATCATAATCTGATAGAACCCAGATTTGCAATAGAACTTTAAGAATACCTAGCATTCTTGATACAGTTGATCAAATGTTCCCTACTTGGTATGTAGTATCCATCGAACTCCAAGATGTTGTTGATCCCTTTGTAGTTGATCACAAGTCTTGGCTTCCCCCGCTTGACTTCTCTATGATTTCGAATAAGAAATCCTGGACTGCTGTATGGAGATACTCCTGGTGATATCAACTTAAGGTCCAGATGTTCCTTAAGTATTAGCTGCATATCCTTTCGATCCTCTTGGTTCATTAGGATAGGCTTGTATCTCACGAACTCATCCTCATTTTCTTCTTTTACTTTGAGTGAGGCTTTGAGCTCGTTTTTATCCCACCAGGCAAGAGGATCCTCATTGAAGTTCCTCTGTATCTTTTTCTTAATGTCCTCCAAAGATGTTTGTTCTTGATTGTGACGTCTCTCTGTAGGTTTTCTCCCAAGCTTGCTTTGAGAAGATGGATTGTATTTTCCTTTAGGTTTTCCATTTTCCATCCTCCTCTGGTCTCGGTTCTCATTTGAAGGACCGCTTCGCCATATCTTCTTCAATCATTCATCTTTGGATGGCTAAGTTTTCCTTCATCATCACCACGCTTACTGCAAAATTTAATCAGTAATTTTCTTTGAAATGCATTACGCAGTCTTGGTGCAATGATCTTATGTTCACAAAGGATTGTGAAAATAAGCCTTCTTGTTGCGTTTTCTTGTGTAAAACGCTTGAATATCTGTAGGAAATTGTTTCCTAACAGAATATCTGCTCTGGTGTCATGAAAATATATCGGTAGAGTTTTCACCTTGTACCATGGGGTACGATCCGCTCCTCCGATCATAATTTCTGCTTACTTGATTCATCTCTAAAGGATTAGCACCCTCTGTGAGAAAATTTTTCCTAGTACAGTTGGCAAAACTTCGCCAGAGTCTTTAGGAAAGACTCATTCTTTTATTGTGTAGATACCGGACCCTGAATCAAAGTATGCCGCAAATACTCCGCACGATGCTCTTTATATATCATCCCGACGGTGATATATATCGAGAATGGACTTGTGGTCATGGGTAGATCAGAGCTTGTAAAGAGCCCTTCTAGTGAACTTTGTATATTTTCCCTTTAACCGTGAATTCCATTCCATCTTGTAATCGTTTCCAAGGTTTGTGATCCTCGAGAAACTCCAAACCCAGTACTAGTTGTTCTGGGAATCTTCCTGCAACTCCTTCGATTATCAGCTGAAGATCACCAAGTTTGAGCTGTCCTTGGTATCTCCCAGTTGTTGGTTGTTGAAGATAATACAAGACATCACAAGGAATAGAGTTTTCCTTTTTAGTGATACCGAATATTACTTCTACTCCTCTCCATCCTTCTGGGCATTTTAATTCACCTTTAGTTATGAACTTTTCTGGTTCTTGGATTACCTCCACGATTGGCTTCTTTCCCCATTTTCAGTTATCATTCTGTCTTCTTGGAAAGAAATCCTTCTCTGCTCGAATCTGAGGCTATCTTGCCTATTCCATACTGGCTTATCTCTGATTTGTAAATCCACGTCGTGGATTGGCAGTAACTCCATTATTTCTGGCCTAGTCGCACATGCAACTCTCTCGAACACTTCTGGTATCTCAATATACTCCTTCATTTGGAATAAATCCGAATAATAGGTGTTTGACAGAGCATACGAGATACTGTATGTGATAGAATAAGGCCTATTCCCTTCTTTCATTAAGTCTTTGTTTTTGAAATCTTGATGAAGGGTGAGTACCCTATTGAACTCTCGGTCCGCCAGATTGTAAGCAATCCTTGGGTAAATGTAGGATGCCATTTTTCTTGCATACAAGTTTCCCGAGAATCCTCCTAGGCATGCCTCTCTTGTATTATTGATCCTCTTATCAAAGATAGCGATATCGATCGGTGTATTGATTCCTTTTTTTGAATGTTGCCTTAATGAGTATCCGAATAGCTCCGAATATGGACCCAAGACATGGTCTTAGATACCTCTTTTGGGAGCTTGCTTGATCTCCTCATAAGGAATCAACTGCATTTCCATCATATTTCTGGAGAGCTCCATAGGGATGGCATTTTTCCCTTCGGTTACCTTATATATGATGTTGTGCTTTCTCCTTTTGAAGTTGAGGAACCGCTCTAGTCGTCCCATGGTATATAAGTCGTATAGATTGAGTCTTGGATCCTCTTTCATGATTCTCATAACGGTCCTATGAGAAATGAATGTCTGGGAAAAGAATCCCGACATGTCCTCTTGCATCTCCTGTCTGAGGTTTTCTTCTTCACTCTGACTCATCTTCAGAAGATTCGTCTAGAATGAGGTATTCTTCTTCGTAGATGCTCTTGTCTGAAGGTATATCTTCAAACTGATATACCTGTACCAGGTCTTGGAAGTAAACAGCTTCCTCCATTTCTGGAGTGGTTTCAAACTGTCTTGCTCCTCGCTTCTGAGTCTCCGGAAAATCTGGTGAGATATGCCATCTGGCTCCACACGTGTAGTAGTTACAATCCTTGAATCTTTCATTAGCTCGTGTGGCTGCTCTCCGAAATGTCTTTCTTGTGGGAGTTCTTCCTGTACTCCTCTGGTTTGACCCTGAGGATGAGGCTTGACTCCTTGAACTCGATCTTGATGGTCCAGATCTTTGCCCTGATTTATAGCTTTAGGCCTTCTGTTTAGACCAAAAGGATCTTGGTCTTCTGGACCTCCATCATCTGCTCCTTTGGATGTAAGAATGATGTTTCTTTATCCTTTTCTGCTTTCTTGGGTTTCTTCCAATGATAGCTGGAAAATCATTGCTTTCGCATTATAAGGGGATTGTTTTGTTGATTTATCTTAATCTCTTGTAGTTCTTGTGTAGCGATGCTTGATGACACCACTCCGCAATTTTGGCTTTGATGAAGGACATCCTTCTTGCTATTGAATCCAGCTCACAAGGTTCATATTCTTTGATCAGCATTTCTCTCCATGGGCTTGGAATCTTTACAAAAAACAGGTGGAATACTTCCTCCTCCTTGATCTTTGATTTCCATCTATACTCTGTGAAGAGTTTGATGTACTCGTCTACATGACAGATGTCGTAACTCCAGGCTGTTTAGGGCATTCCTATACTTCTTCTTCTTTTCTTCTTCCATTCCTTTGAAGTAACCTACTCCAATGAAATGGATCTTGAATATCTTGGCCATGCGATTGACAATATTGCCTAGGTCTTCTCCTTCCATGTCATCCTTCTTGACTTCATCTGAGAGTACCTCCCAGGCGAATTTTACTAATCCTTCCAGGCTCATAGTTAGGAATCTTATGAACCCTTCTTTGTCCAGCTCCAATGCGCCTCCTGCAATCTTCATTGTATTTGTCCATTCATCGATCAAGATCTCTCTATTCTTGAAGTCTAGAGTGTAGAGGTTTAAGATCAATCCGTATGGATTTATCGGTTCAAGGAGAGACCGACCATATGGGGTGTTGTGTAGAGGTGTTGTGTATATTAGATCCTCGAACTCGGCTTGCTCCTGTTGACATTCCTATCGCCTTTATCTTGAAATGTCCCTGGTTATAGGATGTCTCTTCCTGTCTTACTTCATGGACTCCATGTGTTCCAGAAGTTCCTTCATTTTGGCTCGTATCATGAGGAGCCTGAGACTGTTGTTGAGAGTTTGAAGTTTCTCCAATATTCATTTTTAGATCTACAATTGATAGTCCTTGGAAGGACTCATATAGATCTTGTAGATTTTCAAAATTTGCTCTTTCTATCCGAGGATATGGATTCTCCTCGAAGGATATTGATCATCTTCTTACTCTCCGTCTTTGGCCTTGTGACCTCCGTCGTCTTTCCCTTTTGGTGTAAAAGGGGTTCTATTCCGAAGATTGGTGGTAACCTTCCTCCTGGCCTTCTACCCGTCACCTTGGTTTTCAGGAACTCTATTTGCTTTATCAGCTTTTTGATGTGGTCGAGTTGTTTATTCTGCAATGTCTCCACCTTATCCATCTTGAGGCTGATCTTAAATATCGTCTTAGACATGTTTTGATAATATTTTCCAAAAAATTTTATCATTTTCTGTAATTCTCTAAGATCTTAGTTCATCTTAGAATTATCTGTCTCGATCTCTTTCCACTATGTCATTATGATCGCCATGAAAAGTGATAGGGCTTGCAAATCTCTTTTGGACCTTGATTTGGTCATCTCCTCCATTAATCGTGTCTGGAACACGTCCATGGATTTTGGTGAAACTTTGGAGTTCCACTGTGTTTCTTGATACTTCTTTGGAGTATCTTATCTCCATCTAGTGGCTTTCTTCCAGATGTTCTTCCTCGGTGTAATTGGCATGGGCTTTTGCCAGTTTCCATCTTCGGTCGAGACCATCCTAGAAACGGTCGGCAACCTCTTCCTTCTTTTCTGCTTGTTGTCTATACAAAATATTATAGTATTATTATATAGAGCTGCTCGTTTCGTCATTGGGCCAGAAGGCGTTGTTGCTCCAGTTTTGAACAGGGCTTATAGTCCTGTCATTCTCGAATGTCGAACTTTCGTTCGAATTCATATTTCTTTGAAACTCTCCTCTCGTTAAGTGATATAAGTTTATAATAAATTTTTCATTCATAAATAAATAAACATAGGGCTCTGATACTATTTTGAGCGAAAACTGGATGAAAATCAGCCTTATAATCAAGTATAGTCTTTTTTAAAAACCTAGTGGCATTTTCATAAATAGCATGGTGAAAATTTTTTGGTTTGGAAATAGCAAAAGGACTATTTTCGGACTAAAGGACTGATTTTGGACTTTTTAGGACTAAAATTGAGAATTCGTATAGATAAAGGACCAAAAGTGAAAAATGTCATACTTACAGGACTAATTTTGAAATTAGCCCATAATAATATAGAAAGAAGTTGGTAAAACTCCCAATGTTGGATTATAGGGTAAATATCAAAATTAGTCCTTTAAATATGGCGTTTTTCAATTTTAGTCATTTTTCTTTTGCAATTCTCAATTTTGGTCCTTTTTTGTCCACTTTTGATCATTTTGGTCCAATTTTGGTCATTTTTTTAAAATTTGGTCCTTTTTTTGTCCACTTTTGGTCCTAAATGTATACACTTTCGGACCATTTTTGGATTTTTTTTAACATAAATGACTAAATTTGAACAAAAAGAATTAAATTTGGATTAAAAGGACTAAAAGTGGACAAAAAGGATCAAAATTGATAATTGCAAAAGAAAAATAACTAAAGTTGGAAAACGTCATACTTACATGACTAATTTTGATATTTACTCTTGGATTATATAAAGTGCATTATACCGAGTTAATAGTATCATTTTGATTCTTTAATTTTTTTTATTTTGTTTTTTTTTTAGAATTCAATTTTGGTTGTTTAATGTTTAACCTTCTCAATTGTATTCCTTCTGTATTATTTTCAGTTCTTCTAACATTTTATTTTTTTATTTTAGTCTTTCTACAAAATTTTTATAAAATTTAAATGATTTGTAAGTCCTATTAGTTTTTTTTTTTTTGGCAAAATAATTAGAACCCAAAAAATAAAAAATTATAGGATTAAATTGATATAGAAGAACTATGATTAAAACACCAAAATTAAATTTAACGGTCAAAATTGAGATTTTCAATAATACCTGCGAATTCACTTTTTAATAAATAAAAGCCCTTGACTTAGAAACATAATTTTTGGTCCAAAACAATTACAAATTGGTCCAAAACAAAAGCAAATTGTGACCTTCAAACACCATAATTTTTGGTCAAATTGTTTTTATATTATTTAAAATATTTATCATTTTTATCAAATATAGTATTATTTTTATTAAAAAATTTATAATTTTTTATTTATACTACAACTTGTATATAAAATAATACTCCCTCCGTCCCACCACAAGGGTGACGAAATATTTTTGCACGTAGATTAAGGTATATATATTTAATGTGTGGATGAAAAGAGAGAAATAATATTTTAATGTATAGTAGGTAGGTGTATTAGTGTGATGTGTGGGTTCCATAGGGATATATTAATTGTTTTGTGTGGGTCTCATTTATTAAAATTGGAAATGCACCTCTTGTGTTGGAACGGACGAAAATTGTAAAATGCACTCCTTGTTGTGGGATGGAGAGAGTACATTACACCACTGTTATTTCATTTGTTGTGTATTATTTTTTTATTAAAATATTATCAATTTTTATTCGTTGGCTTCTACTACTGATTTTAAAAATTTAAAAATGTAAATATTTATTTTTTAAAAAATATTATTCATTTGTGTAATACATGCGAGTTTTTGAGTTAATTAAAAAAGAAGCAAGAATCATTAATGAAGAGGAAAATGAAATGAAGAAAGCCAAAATTAGTAAGACAGGATAATTATTAGAGGGTCATAAGGGATGAATTTTAGTGAATGAAATGTTGATATGTGAATTAAGTAGCAATAATCAGTTAATCACATGGTTGGCTATTGTTGATCGCTTGAATTTTAAATAAAGTCATATTTCTCATAAGATTTATCAATTTAGTATGCACTACACCATATTGAAATAAACTCAATTAATGAATAATAGTTACTTAAAAGTTGATCGAAGTCAAGATTAGATCCATGGTCTATTCTAATTTGTTATGTCATCTTAAATTCTATAACATATGTTTTGATAAATAAATAAATAAATAATAATTTTTATTTAAAAAAAAAGTGGTGCTATTGTCCGCAAAATATTGCTTAGTGCATTCAACTTTAATAATAATTTTAGAAAATTAAATTTTTCATCTTTGTCACTTCTTTTCTGAAAAATGAGGTAAAGTATCACTAAAAAAACTGTTTTTTACCAACGGAATATTCCATTTGTAAAAACTTAAATTCCATTGTTAAATTGGTTTACCAACGGATTAGCAACAGAATTTGTTGGTAAAGTGGTGGTTGCTAAATTTTTAGCAATGAAAAATTAATTCCGTTGGTAATCCGATGCTAAAAATTCCGTTAGTAATTTATATAATGACTCCCTTATTAATCCGTTGATAATTACCAACGGATTGAATTCCATTGGTAAAATAGAGAATAAATTCGTTGGCATTCCATTGCTAATAGAAAAATGTCATTTTGATTGTTAATTCATTGGTAATTATCAACGGATTGAATTCCGTTGAAAATTTCTGTTGCTAAAAAATATTTTTTTTTAGTTTATTAAAATTGGTTAGAAAAGTCTAACGATCCATCCCTAAAATTTCAATACTAAATGCCACAGTGGAAAATCCTAATTTTTTTTAGAGCACTCCCAAAGGAATTACTAATATTGTAGGTTATATAGTCTTTTATTATTATTATTATTATTATTATTATTATTAGTATTATTATTATTATTATTATTATTATTATTTTAAAGTGATTGAATACGCTAACTATATTTTCAAAGGTGTTATCAAAAAAACATTTATTCTTTCTTCCTATATATCTTTTATGAGTAGGTCATACGTGACCATCTCACGTGAGACTATTTTTCACTTTTTAAAATAATTATTATTTTCGCTATAAAACATTGTCACATTCACAATAAAACGTTATCACTTTTTATTTATACTATAAATTGTTCATGAAATAGCATTATCACTTTTCATTAATTTATTATCACTTTCTTATATAAAAGTTATCACTTTCTGACCGTCTCACATAAGCCCTTACGTGAGACGGTCTCATACAAATCTTTGCCATCTTTTATTTCTTTAGTTTAAATAAGATATCAAAATTAATTATTACGTCAAAATTTATTATTATTATTTTGAGGCGTCATGTGCGGTGTACATGCGATTTTCCGGTCAAAAAATTAATTTTCAACGATTTTGAGGGACCAAAATTGGTTAATATCAGGAATTAAGGGATAAAATTAAAAATTTTATCTTTTTTGGGATATAATCAAAAATTCTCTAATAGTTATATAACCAAAAATAATTTTAACTCAACAAATAATTTGCAGGCTTCATATAAAAGTTAGGAAATTTAGTTGGTAGTGAATAATAATCCCTTGTACAAGCTTTCCTTTATAAAATACAAAGGAAACGTGTGAATAAATTATAGGGACGTTAGAGTGTATGTTAATTCATTTTACTTACATACCACTAGCATCTTACATAAAAAATAATTAAGCATATACTATGAAACCATATTAACATAAGACAACAAGCAATATATTGATATAGAAAAAGTAGACATGCATTTAGCTTTTTCTACCAACTTGATCTCTTTTTAAGAGAGTAACTGGTTAAAAATGGTTTGGGTTAATGTTCCAAATCATTCCTATCCCCCACCCTTTGCAAAGGAGTTATATGTATATGTATATATATCTTCAATTAGAGGTCCTTCCCATCATATATATGACCATTAGCATTAATAATATTATTAATAAATGGCCAAATCCAAGCCCTTCACATTTTCCCTCATTCTTTTCTTGTTTGCCCTCATACTATTCACCATCCACTATTTAGAACAGTTCCATAATGAGTTCCAAACTGCTCTACCCTACCCTAAATCATCAGGAACTAATCCCAAGTGGCTTGAGATCATAGTTGGAGAGCTCAAACGAGACGAAAATATCAACATGGGGGTGGTGAACATGGACGAGACGATGGTGGGAGACGTTCACACGAGAGGGAGGATTGTTAAGGTGCATTTCGACCGTGTAGATAAGGGCGTCGGTTGGTCCGACTTGTTTCCAGAGTGGATCAATGAGAGTGCTCCCGCAAAGTGCCCAGAGATACCTATGCCAAGATTCAACAACTACAAAGAGTTGGATGTGGTGGTGGCAAGAGTTCCTTGTAAAGATGGAGGCTTGAGGGATGTTTTTAGATTGCAAGTGAATTTGGTGGTAGCTAAGTTATTGGTAGAAAGTGGGAGGATTAACAATGGAGCAGTTTTTGCTGTGTTTGTAGGGTCTTGTGGGCCTATGTGGGAGGTTTTTAGGTGTGAAGATCTTTTGTGGCATGTTGGGAGTTATTGGGTTTACAAACCTGATCTTAGGAGGATCAAACAGAAGGTGATGATGCCTGTTGGAACTTGCCAACTTTGCACTTCATTTGCACATGGTGAGGAGCTACACAACATATTTGAGGTAAATTCATTTTTTAGTCCCACAACTAAAAATATCAATTTTTATTTCAGTTTTATAATTGTTAACTCTTTAAGTTTCATTTGCAAACGCTTGATTTTTACTCCATTTGATGAATATATGGAATACATTAAAAGAACGATTTTTTTTTCCAATCGGTCCTAGTGCTCTTAATAACCCTAAATTGGAGAGTTTAAAATAAAAATTAAAAAAAATGTAACACGCTTTATTTATTTTATTGAAAATAGTCCCATGAAAGTTAAAAAAAATCGATTTAGTCCCGCATTTTTTGAAAGTGTCAATTTGTTCAATTTTCCCCTGAATTGATTAAATCGCTGGAATTATGCACGTGCCGATCACGTGGCCAAAAATTTAGGGCTTTCAGATTGAACGTCTGATGTGGCATCCAGGTGTGGTCATTCACACCTTTAACTTTATTCGAAATGGTCTCACAATATTTAAAAAATAAAAAATAAAATTAGTCTCATACCTTTTGAAATTGTGTAAGATTAAATTAATTTCACTTAAAGTTAGACTAAACTATCACAATTTCAAAAGGTGGGGACTAAATTGATATTTTAAATTTCGTGAAACTTTCTCCTGTAAAATAAAAAATGTGTGAGATGATTTTTTGTTTAAACTTAAATTGGACTTCCTCAATTGCATTATAAACATTGAGGAGCCGCTTGATTCAAATTCTGGATTAGTAATGGTAATGAGAATTATTGATAAGGGTAACAATAATGAGATTGAAATTGATTAAAGGTATGAGAATATACACTGAATCAATATGAATTATTTTGGATACTAAATTTTCATTACCTCTTACCAAACATTAGGAATGAGAATCAATATTTTTTTATTCTCATTACTCTCTCTATTACCCCTAACCAAGGATCCTGAGAAAATATCATGTATCTTGTAAGTATGTCTATATATTATGATTGTGGAGGATTTCTAAAAAATCCCCAAAATTTAGGGACCAAAATTCTAGAGTTAAAATCATTTTCAATCTCATAACAATGAGTAAATTCGATTTTAGTCTAAAAAATATTATCTTTTTCAATTTCTTCCTACAACTATTAATATTGCTCGATTTTAGCACAATCTCTACTTGAAAATGGAATTTTCATCGGAAAAAAGCGCGTGTATCATACGGGTGATCAATTTGGAGGATTCATGTGATTTCATCCTACGTGGCAGGAAAGATTAGAATTACTTAAGCCAATCAATTTGCCAACTCAAATTTTTATACATATAATTATTTTTAATTTTATTTTCCATGCTATTTTAATATAAATTCCATATATATTTGTAAGAACCCTAATCTCGAAACTCAATTCCAAGCAATTTACAGAGAAGCAAGACGAAGAGCTCTAATTTCAAAACAAATCATACCCCAAATTGAATACAATTTCTTATTCTCCAAACATTGAAAATGCCGCAATTAAGTGAGTATTTCAATTTGGGAAATTAAAATGATTTAGGTTAAGGGAATTCGACAAGTTTATGTCCTAAGAAATTAGGTTTAATATCTGTAATCAAATCCATACGAATAGAAATAATTACTCCCTCTGTTACACACCACGCTTCCCATTTACTGTTCCACATTACTTTTTGACCAAATTTGTTGACTTTTGAGGGTATTGTAGTATTTTTAGGTAATAAAATATTATAAAGTAATGGTATGTGTGTGAAAAATGAGTGACAAATTTAAAAATAAAGTAACTTTTGGAGTTGTTGGATAAAGTGATGTTTCCTTTTTTTATGTGTGAAGAGTGATATGGGACGGATGAATAAGAAAAGTACGAAAGGTGGTGTGGGACGGAGGGAGTATATTATATTAAAATTTAAGTTGACAAATTGATTGGCCTAAATTTAATTCTTCATGCCACGTAGGATGACACTATCACTTTCCCCCAAATTTATATATCACGTGTAATGCACGTTATTTTCAGGCGGAAATTTTCAATAGAAATTGAGCTAAAATCAAACAATATTAATAATTGTAGGACGAAATTGAAAAAAAATATTAATTTTTTTGGGGTTGAAATAAAATTTACTCTTTGTTATGGGACTGAAAGTGATTTTAAGGGACTTTTGTTAAACGACCACCTCATCTAAAAGCTTACGGGGAATTTTTGCCTCAAGCCTTGCATGTGGAATTTTCTCATAAATGGGTGGCAGTGAGGTTTGAAGCTCTGGACCCTTGTGGAGAGTCGTTTAATATTTAATTAAGACACCCTAACAACTTTTCTCGATAAAAATACGTGCGGCATAAAATTGAAAATTATAAATTCGATTTTTGAGATAGAAGTAGAAATTTGTTATATTTGTGGTAAAAATAAAAACTGTTTTATTCCTGGACTTTTGTTAAACCTTGGCTCTAATACTATATATTAGATGACAACTTCATCTTAAAAACTTAAATTAATAAAGGGAGGAATAGTTTAATATTTAATGACACAACATATTACAATGATTTTATAATTTTATATTGATCAATGCAGACAGATGATGAAGAAATAAAACTGAAACACAAAGAAGCAAGCCACAATCAGAGTGAGCATCAGCAGCAAAGAGAAGCTTATGTCAGCATCCTACATTCTTCAGAAGCCTATGTCTGTGGTGCAATAGCTCTAGCACAAACCCTCATCCGATCAAACACAACAAAAGACCTCCTCCTCCTCCTCGCCGACCAACACATATCCCCACAATCTTCGAACGCCCTCCATGCCTCTGGCTGGACGATCAAACGAATCCAACGAATACGCAATCCACACGCCACCAAAAACACCTACAACGAGTGGAACTACAGCAAGCTCCGCCTCTGGCAGCTCACCGACTACGACAAACTAGTGTTCATAGACTCCGACATAATTGTCAATAGAAACTTGGACGAGCTCTTCACTCTGCCGCAGATCTCAGCCGTTGGAAACGATGGACACGTGTTCAACTCAGGGGTGATGATAGTGGAGCCATCGCAGTGCACGTTCGAAACCCTAATGAAGAACAGGTGGGCGGTGAGGTCGTACAATGGGGGTGACCAGGGGTTCCTGAACGAGATGTTTCCGTGGTGGCATCGCCTTCCGAGCAAGTTTAATAAGCTCAAGTTCTTCCGGTCGGATCGTGGAGGACGACGAATGGGTGGTGAAGTGTATGCGGTGCATTACGTTGGTGTGAAGCCGTGGAAGTGTTACAGAGATTATGATTGCAACTGGGATCGGGTGGAAACTCAGCGATTTGCGAGTGACTCAGTTCATGAGAAGTGGTGGGAGCTGTTTTATGATAACATGTCTCATGAGTTGAAGCAGTATTGCTCATTGAGTAGTGAAACGAAGGCCAGAGTGGATAAAAACAGAGATAGAGCAAAGAATGCTGGATTTGTTGATGGTCATTGGAAGATCAACATTAAAGATCCCAGGAAAAATATAGGAGTAGATGATAGTTTGTGACCCTAATCCTTCTTATTTGTAAATTATTTAAAAATTATAAAGATACTTATACTCTTAGATATTTTAAGTACTATGAATAAACATATAACCATTTAACATAAAGGCTAAAACTTGTCCGAACTCAAATTCCACGTTTTTTTAAAGTTATACTCCTCCCATTCATAAAAGTTGTGACATTTCCTTTTTTTGAATTGCCCCACAAAATTATCAGATTTTTTTAAGCATATGAGACCCACATAAAAATATTAATATATTCACATGTGGCCCACACACACTCTACACATACCACTAATATACCTACCTACTACATATTAAAATATTATATTCTCAACCCACTATCCATTAAAATATTATACTCCTTAATCTCCGTGTCAAAAAATGTAACAGCGGAATATTAAATTGAGAATCCATACTCTATTCTTACTCCTTAATTTTTTCTTTTTGGATTCGGATATTACCCTATACCAAGTCCACTCTAATGGTGTCTAATATTCTGGTGACACCGGTAAATTTGAAAAATTATACTAACAAATTATAATTAATAAATCAGATTACAATCCTATTTAAAAAGGTTTATTAGTTAATAAAGCTGCCATGCTTAGCTTCCATCCTACATAAAATGACCATGTGACCTGCACGTCGAATTATTAAATTATTAGTTTTGTTTGTGCATGTGAGTTGCATTAATTTTAATATAATCCCCAATTCAAAAATATATACTATGAGATTTGACTTGGTTAAATCTTAAAGGAAACACCATCGTGTTTTCAATTTTTTTTTTAACTATTAGTATTATTTTATTTTTTATTCTTTTTATGTATGGCAATTAGTTTGTGATTAGAGAAATTAAAAATGTTTACAAGGTTACTGTAAATTACAGATTTCATTTCATTTAACTTGTTTACTTCCAAAAAGGTTCATAACATATATTAGAAATAAAAAATAAATAAACATTAGGAGGGCACATACACATGCAAATTAGCTAATTACAGAGTAGGGGAAAAAGAAAAAATGATGGCTGTGGGTTCATCACCATTGCAAGCTATAGCAATAGTAGCATTAACTACTATTGCTACGCTGCTAATTTGCAGCCAAAGTTGCACCGGAATCGACTCGTGTTCGTTGGACTTGATCGCCAAGATGAAGAACGCAGGCGATGATTGCTTCAAGTCAACTGGTGATTGCTGTGGAGGAGTTGGAAAGCTCAACTTCACCTCGTGTGAAAATTTCTGTTATGAAAACGGTCAACAATTGGGCATCATATTACGTCTCAGCGATTTTGCAATTCGATCTGCAGTGTTCAAGACATGATAGAAAAAAAATTTCTGCAATGCAATTAAGGTAAGGTAAAACTATTTTTTTACATTTTTTCTTTTTACTACCTAGGGGATTGCAACCGTTGTAAGATGGATATATGTGAGATAGATTGACCTAATATTAAAATATACTCCCTTTGTCCGCTTCTAACCATTTTACTATTTTTGGCGTATGCTTCAAATGTATTCATTTCCCATATTTAGTAAAAACGTACACAATATGGCTCACCATTTCCCTCTAATACAACTACTCACTTTACATATAATAATAATACTCCTTAATCCACGTGCAAAAAGCAAATAGATACCTTAGAATTGGACGGAGGGAGTATATTTATTGGTATAATTGTAAAATGGGTATATGTTAAAGTATAATTGAACTTTATCACACTACAAAAAAATTATTTTTTAGCAAGCGAATTTACCAACGGAATTTTAATTATTTGGTGATTACCAATGGATTAGCAACAAAAATAACATTTTTGTTTTAGCAACGTAATGCCAACATATTTATTCTCTATTTTAGCAATGGAATTCAATCAGTTGGTAATTACCAATGGAATCATTATATAAATTACCAATGGAATTATTAGCAACAGATTACCAACGGAATTATTTACCAATGGAATTGATTTTTCGTTACTAAAAATTTACCAAAAATTTATCAACCACCAATTTACCAACGAAATTTTACCAACGAATTCCGTTGATAATTAATTGGTAAGCCAATTTAACAATGGAATTAAAGCTTTTACCAACGGAATATTCCGTTGGTAAAAAACAGTTTTTTTTGTAGTGTCCTTCAATAATAATACCCTAAAATCATACTCCCTCCGTCCCGCACCTAGGGTCTTTTTTTTCCATTTTGGTCATCCCACCCAAAGAATTCCCTTTTCTTTTTTATACACATGGTTCCCATACTCACTCACTAATACAATTAAAATATGGGGTCCACACTCCCACTAATACAAATACCCACTACACATTAAATAATAATACTCCTTAATCTACGTGCAAAAAAGCAAAATGCGCCCTTGATGCGGGACGGAGGGAGTACTTTAAATCATAATTATTTATGGTACTCTATAAAAATATAGTTTAATTGCTATTTCTTCGTGTGCAGCTTTTTAGTTTTTAAAATATAAAATCTACAGCATTACAACACGGATATAAACAACGCTACATTAATTTATAATTGATCAATTAATTTTTTTTTTCAGGTTTTAATTGATCCAAGGTCCGCGTAGGCTATATCATTCTACTTATCTTATATTGATTTATTTCATGTCATGTCATATGTTAATTTCTTCCTGTCTCCAATATATAACAAGAAATTCGAACTGATTTTATATATATTACTCCGCGCGCAATTTTCTAAAATACAATTGTATTCCTCAATAAAATATGTAAGACGTCATTCGTGGCGAACAAAATTTATAAATTATGAACAAAATTTATAATTTATGAATATTAATGTTTTGTTTAGTTTTATGTTCAATTTATAGCAAATGTTGTTTATGACCGCTTATATGGTTTAACCTGAAAAAACCGGATTGAACTGGTCAAAACCAGAAAACCGGTAAAACCGGTAAAACCATCAGAATTATCCGGTTTATTACAAAATCTGAATGATTTCAGAATATCTCAGTTTCCATGATATTCAAAGATTTAAATTTCAATAAAATCTAAAAAACATTATATGAAGTTTCACATACATACATATCTGGTTGTTGTTCAAATCCAAAAAAAAAATTCAAAATGCTCTTTCAATTGTAGTGAATAGACTACCTCTACCACAAAATCTCAACTGCAAATCGTTGTGAAGTCTCATAGGAGAAAACTGATGCTAGGACCGAAGGAAAAATAATGTGAAATCATGAAGAAGTGAGTGTGTAGCCGTGGAGAGTCTGGACGCGTTGAGAGAGAGAGGGGGGGAGAGAGCTATGGAGATGGAGGGGGAGAGAGAGAGAGCGCCGTGAAGAGGGAGGGAGGAGTCTGAAGAATGAGAAAAGATTATGCCAAAGTGCCAAACCCTACCACTATATTTGGTCCACCAAGTGGGCCTACTTCAATAATAATAAATGGGCCACTTGAAAAAATATATAGTTTTGGCCTGAATTAAAAATAGTACTCCCTTCGTCTCATAGTTATGTTCACCGTTACTGTAGATACGGAGTTTAAAAAAAATATTTTTTAACTAACTTTATTGACTTTTTAAGGGTATTGTGGTATTTTTAGGTAATAAATAAATTATAAAGTAATAAGTTATGTGTGTTAGGTGCGAGTGGTATTTATGAAATTAAGTTAACTTTTAAGGTTGTTGGTTAATGTGAACTTTTCTTTTTTGAGTGGTGAACATAAGTGTGGGACGAACGAAAACAAAAAGTGTGAACATTAGTGTGGGACAGAGGGAGTATATATTTTGTTAATTAATTTTATTTATTACATATTTTTTAATAGTTATTTTAATAATATAATTAAAAATGTCATTTTTATTTTTTCGGTTGAACCGTCCGGTCCGACCAGTCGAACCTTGAACCGTTATGGTCACCGGTTTAGCTTCCGTTCCTATTTTTAAATCACTGTTTTAAAGTGTAATGAGGTGAGAGAAATAATATTTTAATGTGGAGTGTGTAGTTGTATTAGTATTTAGTGTGGGCCCATATATAGTGGGTTGAGTATAATAGTATTATTGTGTGTGTTACATCAACCCAAAAAGAAAATTGACACTTTGTATTGGGACGGACAAAAATAGCAAAATTGACACTTATCAAGGGGACGGAGGGAGTAATACTTAGTCAAGTCATTCTAACACGCCTTCTCACATGAAGGCGGGTGGGGTTAAGCTAGTAGAGAGGAGTATCGTTTAATACTAAATAAGTCATTCTAACACGCCCCTCAGATGCAGACATATGTTAATTTATGCCTCAAGCTTTGCATGTGGAAATTTTTGATAAATGGGTGGCGATAAGGTTCGAACTTTGACCCAACAGTAAAGAGAAGTATTATTTAATACTTAATCAAATCACCCTAACAGTACATATATATATATATATATATATATATATATATATATATATAAACTTTACATTTAGTATAAATTCACAAATTTGTTTCCATAATTTGTTCAAATTTTGATATATTTTCAATTTTTATTCTTTAATTGTGGGCAAAAAAAATTAAGGTCAAATATAGTATGAGATCGTTTCACCTAAACTTTTAGGTGAGACGCATAAAAAGATTGATAAAAGTGATAATATCATTAATGAAAAGTGAATGAATAATTTATAATATATATAAAAAATAATGATATTTTATAACAAAAATAATAAAATTTTATTACAAAAATAATAATTTTATCATTTTTATCCGTCTTACCCTCTTGCTTATGAGAGGGTTTTACGTAAACACTACACGGCCCCACTATCAACATCTATCTCCTAAAAACTAATACCCACCCAAATTCTCATCCTGCCACTTCCCAGTACTCTTCTACCTTCTAGCTATCTATTCTTTTCTAATTTCAAATACCAACATTGGTGGTAGCTAAGTTATTGGTAGTGCATGAATGGAGCAGTGTTTGTAGGGTCATGTGGGCCTATGTGGGAGATTTTCAGGTGTGAAGATTTTTTTAATAAAAAGCCTTGACTTAGGAAATACACGTAATTTTTTACAGCAGAAAAATTACAAATTGGGGTTTATAATAATAATCCAAAGTAAAACTGGGGAAGGGCTGCTCATTGACTCCATCTCAGCCGAGAACACTAGATGCTTATCCCTTCCTCACTCCCGGGGCCCACAATTTGGTCTACGTCGTGGTATACCCTCTCCTCAACACCTGCACTTGTTTCTTATCCGTATATTTTCCTCATTCTCGATTATGTAAAATAGTCTTAAATTTCACAATCCCCCAATTACTCCATTGTTTATTCTGTCTACAGACCATATCTGTCAATAATGACCGGCGGCGGTGGGCTGAGCAACCTAGGTACTATACTCGTCATCATTTTTGCGGTTACGCTGCTGGCGCTTTTCACCCAAATCTTCTACGCCTGTTGGCGCCGCCGCGTTTTCCTCCGTCGAGCCAACACTAGCGCCGATGGCGATGATCTCACTCGCTACTCTTCGTCTGAATCCACTCCCCCTACCATCGCATCATCTAAGGAGCTTCTCTATTTTTTCTGCGTGAGGCCGCAATTTCGCCTCGATCACACCTCCCTAGCACCAAATTCTGCTTCTCGTGATATGAATCAGAATCTACAATCGGATGTGGAGGTCATCGACGTCGACTTGCTGAAGATTCAGGGAATGTTTGGTCCGCCTCGATTTTTGTTTACCATCGGAGAAGATGAGAAAGAAAATCTCGAATCTCCGGCTAGAATAACACTTTTTCCGGCTGCTGAAAAAGAAGAGAAAAGGAGCGTTGATGGTGAGAGCGGGGCCGGCATGAGCATAGATGAGTATCTCCGGTCGACGGAGGAATCGATGGTGACGGTGGACATTGATGATAGCGGCGGAGATGATGCGACGCCGTTTTCGACACCCTGCGCTTCGCCGGCGTATTTCACTCCCTCGGCTTCTCCAATTCGCGATGCGGTCAATGGCCGGTCAACGGGAGAAAGCCCATTGGACAATGGCGCCGCTTGAAATTCTCTGATTTTCTCAACCGTAATTATTTTCTTTTTCTTTTTTATTTTCCTCCTTTTATGTGGAAAATAAGTATTTAATTAGTATGATTTCGACATTTTAGATTTACATAAACCAACTAGCATTTGTTTTCGCTTTTTATTTTTAATTTTTTAGACTTGTTTTGTCTTTCTCAACTAATCACGAATTTTCTTATAAATAAATAATTAAATAATGGCTGCGTGAATTATCTGAACAGTGAATTTTACGTCAGAAATCATGATGTCGTATTTGTATGGACTAAAATTTTAGTCAATATTTTATGTTGACATTAATAATAATATCGTCGATTTAATTTTTGTATTATTAAAATCGGAGTATTAGATACTCCAAATTTAAAAAATCATATTCATAGTACTCCAATATAAAGAGTTTTGGTAAATGGGTCAGCTGCTCACCCCAGGCCCAATTACTTCATCTCCTACTGTCCATTTCAATTTACGTATACACCGGGCCACCGCTAGGGATATACTTACCATCACTAACTTTCAATCACAAAAGTCAAAAATACCCTAACAGCTGCTAAACAATGCATACACAGTCACCCACGGCCCACCCTATTTTTCGCGGCGGCGGAGCTCATGAAAATCATCATCGCGTCGGAGTTCTCCGGCGGTTGGGCGGCGCCGCCGAACTCATGGTGCCTCGCTGCTGTTCTGCGCAAAGGATAGAGTGTTGGACGTTGGGTTTGTGGGTCGGGCCTCGAGGTCGTCGCAGGGCCGGCCCTGACATTTCAGGGGCCCTTGGCGAACTAAAAAAGTGGGGCCCTATAATCTACTTCCTCAGTCTCATGCACGTTAAAAATTACGTTTTCCATTTTAGTTGTCCAAGTTAGTTTTCCATTTTAGTTGTCCAAGTTAAGATTTACGTTTATTTTTTTATCAAGTTGTGTCCACACAAAACAATTAATTATTTCACGTAGGTCCACACACAATATAAATACTACTCCTACTACCCACTTTATATTAAATATTATTTTTTATCACTTTACTACACATTAAAATATAATATCTCTTAATCTACTGCAAAAAGTAAACGTAAATATTAACGCGAGATTGAGGGAGTATTTATCTTTTTAGTTGTGTGCACTTTCCATCACATGTAACGGTTATTCCCATCTTTATTTCGTCCTTCATACTCAAAAAAATAAATATGACTAATGCGATAACCTCAAAACTACATTTAATATAATAATTGACATTTATTTTATATTAACATACATAGTATATATTACAATTTATTCATTTTATCTAAACATATTAGACTATTTTAGAGAAATATTTTTAAAAAAAAAAAAAGAAATTACTAAAGTCAATTTTTAAGTCATGAAAAAATAAGTGTGAACACTCGTTCATCACATGAGAACTATTAATATATAAAATTTTTAAATTATATTTCCGTGTCAATATTTACTCCACACTTTTCATTTTCGTTCATTCTAAAAGCTGTGCACATTTCCAAATAACAATTCACACAATACCATATTATTATAATATTACCACTTTTATTTTACCTTAAATAACTATACATATTTTTCTTATTAAATTAATTAAACACCCATCATTTACCCTACTTTATAGATACACTTAAAAATAAAAAAATAAAAAAAATTCTTAATCTCTACGCACAAAAACACCTAATTATATTTAAAATATAATTTATTTTATTAATACATTTGATAAAAACATATAAAATAATTAGTAAATATATATATATGTATATATATATATATATTTTTTGTGGGGCCCCTCAAAATTGGGGGCCCCTGGCCGTCGCCCCTCGCGACATACCCCAGGGCCGGCCCTGGGTCGTCGGGTCGCCGCTGGCGGTGTGGATAGCCGAGACATACAACACTATTGCTTCAACCCATTTATCTGGGCCTTATTGGGCCAACTTAAATCAACTTGTGGGCTTTCTTTATTATCAATTAAATGTTATTGGGCCACTTTTGATTTTTCTACCAGTCTGAAGAGTGAAGATCGTCGGAGTCTTCCAATGGTCGTTATATTTGCCGTCATTTAGCGAACGGGGTGGGTAGTAATAATCTTCTCTTCAGGGGAATCGCAATGTCCAGAGTGATCTACTCTTACGAAGAAGATTGATGTGTCTCAATGCCTTTGACGTTTCTTGGATCTCGTTGTCTCATGATATCTGGTTTCAACAGGTGAGTCAAAAATTGAAGTTTAATATTCGTGTTTCAGAGATTTCTGTTTTGAATTGATAATTTAATGTTTCAACCCATTTTGATTATCTGGTTTTCTTGGGTCTTATTTGCTTAATCTTGGTTATTGGCATTGTGATTAAGGAGAATTATTGGTCATTTAGCTCGGAAGAAATCGTTATAGTTTTTTTTTTTTTTTTTTCAATTCTCGGTTTCTTTAGGTGCTTTGGATTTTTTTTTCTTCAATTCTGGTAAAGCTTGCAACTCCACTGTACTTTCCTTTTGTTTTTGTAAAAATGATGGCTACTAACTTTTATTTATGATAGTTATATGATTGAAGTTTTCTTAAGTCTTGAGTTTTATTATAATATAAGATTATTAACTAGTGATACATTAACTACGTACTGTATATGTGTTATTGTCTGGCTAACCAGAAGCTGCAACCATTTGGGAGTAAAATCTGTTTGTTGGACTGCTTAGCTTTGGCAGAAACTGTTAAAATTATAGATGGTGTTATATTCTTGTGTCTAGTTTAGTTGATTAGGATTGAGTTATTGATTATACAGCAGTTTATAAGATAAAATTGAGCTTTGATCGCTATTAATCTACTTATATAGTACACTTACAAATGGTGACATCTCTTTAGTCTTTGGTGTAAAAAAATATTAATCTTTAAATTGAATCTCAAAAGACAGCAACTAGCCGAACTCGAGTATCGGTTCGACCTGATTACATATCTGTATGCTTGGTAGTAGCTAAGGGTAAGATTAAGAGTTAATATAAAACAATTTTAAAAGTTTGAATTCTGTAACCGAATAATGATGAAGACTTCAGGTTGATGCATAACTCCATTATCTGGGCCTTATTGGACCAACTTAATTGAACTCATGGTCTTTATTTATTTATCATTTAGATCTTATTGTGCTACTTGTGATATTTCTACCTGTAGTTACAGCCTGAGAGTGAAGATATTGAGTCTCCCAATGGTCGTTATATTGACCTGGTTCTAGCGACCGGATGTGTGTAGCATCCCCTCTTCTGGAGAATCGCAATGTCCAGAGTGATTTACTTTCTAAGAAGAAGTTTGATAACCTTTATGTCTCTGTCTTTGACGTTACACTCACTGTTTCTGAGATCTCATTGTCTCTTACTATCTGGTTTCAACAGGTGAGTGAAAAATTGAAGTTTAATATAAATCTGGGTAATTATCCTTTTTTTATTTTTAGTTAGGATAATGCTGTTGATTAAGTGGCAGACTTTTATCCGTTTATTCATATTTTTCTCCATCTTTTTTTTTATGACAATACAAGCCTCAAGTATGTGTTATTATGTGCCATTTTAACGTACTCTCAAAGAGTGGCTCAAAAATGTTATGTATTTCTGTAGGAATTTTGGGCATATTATGTTGTTGCTGATTTCTTAGCTCTCTTTTGCTTAATCTTGGTTATTGGCATTGTGTTTAATGAGAATTATTGGTCATTTAGCTTGAAATAAATTGTTATCTTTTATTATTTACTAATCTGCCAACAAAGACTTTAGAACATAAAGCATCAAAAGGATATTGCTTAGTGAGTGTGAGAATGGCCATGAGTATGACCCATGAAACTTTTATGTCCTGAGGATACCCAGCAATGTGATAACATCTGAGATTGTATCCTATATTTTCTGTTTTTGGGCACCAGGAAACTCTGCGCTATATGTGATGAGAATAAGATGAAAACGGATACTAGCAATCAGTTTATTTTTCTGAGTACTTTTATTATTTACAATTTCACGGTACAATTAGACTTATAAAATGTGATGAATAGAGCTTTAGGCTAACTGTTTCTTAGAGCTTTGCCATTAAGACAATTTATGTGCCTTCCTATTGCAGGTTTTCAACTAATTGATTTAGCTTTGTAGCAAGAGCGATTGATAAAATGATTATGTACCCAAGAGTCTTAGTATCTGTTGCAAGCCCTAGGTTGTATTATGGATATCCCTCTTTGTTTGTAGCTAACAATTTTTATGCACTCTTTGGTGTAATATGTGACACTGATATCCCTTTCAGGTAATTGTGCATGTCAATTATAATTGAACTTACTTATCATGAAATTATTGTCCTTTCAGCTCTTAAAAGTCGCATGAAAAGCTAGTTGTTGTACTTATATGATTGTATAGTTGCAGTAGTTTGGTGCTAACAGTCTTTAGATTTATCTTCTGGTGTCTTAAAGGTGGTTACGATGGAATCCCAATTACATAAGAATGCTTCTCCAACCCTTCATAAATGGAGAAAAATTGCTTATGGAGGGATGCAACCTGGGTTTGATGACAATCACACGGATGAGTCGTTCCTAGAAGACATGATTATGAATGCTAATGTTGTCAAAAGAGACCTGGTTAAGGTTATTCTGGATGCCGTTTCCATCTCACAATATTTATGTATAGTTGCTCTTGTGGTCATGGTCTGGATTTATACCCTTAGATCTTCCGTTAGTGAACAGTCTCTCTTGTTACTAGACATTGCCCTTCTAGGCGGAGGTTTCACCATTGTTCTTTTAACAGCAGAAATGCTCTCTCTCGACCTAGTGCTCAGTTATATCCTCAAGACCTCATTTTTTATAACTGGTTTATACATTTTATCCTCCATCTATCAAACGCTGACCCGATCCATAAGCTCAGACTCCATTTGGGCTTTAACAGCTTCTCTTGTCATACTCCATCTCTTTCTGCATAACTATGCTGGTTCCACCATGAAACCTCCTAGGGCTCTTGAATTTCCTTCAGTAACAAGTAACATTTCCCTTCATGCGTCTATAGTGGCTTCACTGCTCATTGCTTCTCGGCTTCCATCAAGGCTCCAGGTATTCGCTATTGTTCTCTTCTCCTTGCAGGTTTTCTTGTTTGCTCCGTTTGTTAGTTATTGTATGAAGAAATTCTCTTTTCGGTTGCACATATGCTTCTCGTTGGTGTTAATGGCCGTCACCCTGTTCTTCGTTTATCAACTACACCAACTGCTTTTCATTGTATTGTTGAGCATATTGGTGTTCGTTAATTTGGTGTGTCCATATTGGTTGATTAGGATTCAAGAGTACAAATTTGAGATCAATGGCCCCTGGGATGAGGCTAAGCTCTGTTTTAACATAACAGAGTGAAACTATTATGTTTTTGAATATGGGGTTTACATGGGATATTTTCTTGATAATCAATGTCTACAATTCTATGGGATTATACGATCAAATATGAGAATCAATAGTATTATGTTCAAGTTGCAACTTAATTACCTTATTAAAGGTGGATTTTTTTTTTCATTTGAGAATCCAATCGTCCATCTTTTAACTTGATAATACTAAAATGAATCTCTTTTTATGGCTTCTTATCTATGGTTTCACTTAACTCCAATGTCCATTGATTATTAGTCGTTTTTGTGTGGTAACTGGTAAGTTTGAATAAAACATAATTTAGCAACTCACTTTTGGTTTTAAAGGACTTGATATAAAAGGACATAATTTCGAGTCTAATTTTGGAGGACTTGGGTATTGGTGCAATATCGTCAGATAATACTACTTCCATTTTAAGATTTCTTGCACAATTCTTTTGCCCTGTAATATTGCCCACCATTAGATTAAAAGTATGTTTATAAGAAAAAATAAAACAAAATCTATTTTATTTGATATTATGCATGAATTTGATTAAGAGAATTTTTTTTCTTGTAAATATGACATATAAAAAACAATTAATATTATAAGGTACAATACTAATATCGCTATGCACTTTATATTAAAATATTATTTCTTTATCTCATTATATATTAAAATATTATATTTTTTAATTTTTGTATAAATGCAATTATTATTATAGGGGGAGGAAGCATATAATATTTAAAGGTATAAACATTTAATAATATACTCTTAGTAAATAATGCTCCTTCGTCCCAGTGAAATGAGAATATTACCTTATTATATATATTAAGTAATTGTTCGCATTTTATTTGGACGGAGTAGTACTATTTGAGAAATTTCAAGATGCAAAAAGTACTACTTTAATCATATAAAATTATAAGGATAATTTTTTTTTTAATTGTGAAAAAGGACTGAGTATTTAGAAACTTAGAATTTTATAAATCTAATGGCACAAGGGTTAGAATTCATGGATCGAGAAAAAAGGATTTCAATGAATTTTGTCTACAATTTGATACATTTTGCTTTTTTTTTTTTACGTTTTTTAAAATAATTATCAGTTTTTATCAAATGTATAGTATTAATTTTTATTTTTATTACGAATGGGGTATGAAATTTCTCATTAATTCGAATATTATTTTCTATTAAAATATTACTATTAATTTTATCTGTTTCACAAAAAAAAATTTATCTTTTATGTGAATTTCTCTAACCTTGATACATACTCCCTCCGTCCCCTTCAAAGAGGGCCTTTTTTTTATATTGGGCATCCTACTCAAAGAGTCTCATTTTCTTTTTTATACATATAGGATCCACACACCCACTAATACCATTAAAATATGGGACTCACACTTCCACTAATACAACTACCCACTACACATTAAATAATAATATTCATTAATCCAAGTGCCAAAAAGCAAAAGACCCTTCTAGTGAGTGACGGAGGGAGTATGGTCTCTTCAACTTATTTTGAAATTCAAAACTGTAATTTATTTATTTTTAATATTATTCTCTTTTGAGTTAATTAAAAAAGAAGCAAGAGTCATTAAGGAGAAAGCCAAAATTAGAAAGACAAGATAATTATTAGAGGGTCCACAAGGATGAAATTTAGTGAATGAAATGTTGATATGTGAATTAAGTAGCAATAATCACATGGTTGGCTATTGTTGATCGCTTGGATTTTAAATAAAGATATATTTCTCATAAGATTTTTCAATTTTGTACTCCATCAATTCATGCACTGCACCATATTCAAATATATTAAAAATTAATGAATAATATTTCCTTAAAAGTGTAGTGAAGTCAAGATTAGATCCATGGTCTATTCTAATTTGTTATCTCATCTTAACTTCTATAACATTATGTGTTAATAAATAAATAAATAATAATTCAGTGGTGCTATTATTCTCAAAATATTGCTAACTGCATTCAAGTTTAATATTAAGTTTAGAAAATTAATGCTCTTCTTTCTCACGTTTCAATCTATCCAGAGATAACAACGAGAAGAGTTAATTAATAACATAAGTAATTGCAATAAAAATAAAAATTGGTAAGAAAAGTCTCCTTAAAATTTCACACTCAAAATTTCAGTACCAAATGCTCATCCCTGTTACATTTCCGGTGTTTCATTAATGTTTCACAACATAAAAATATTATACCCTACAAATGACCGTTAAACCCTTGGGGCAAGTATTAAATTTTGGGCATTGATTGTGCCACGTGTCAATCATTTAATTTATGAAATAATATTTAAAACACCATTATGAAACAGGTGATCTCAATGCCCCAAATGCCCATTCCTGTTACATTTCCAGTGTTTCGAAACAGTGGACAATCCTTTTTTTAAGCACTCCTAATGGAGTATTAATGTAGGTTATTATAATTTATTTATTTTGATAATTTTTTTTTATTTGATTTGATACGCTAACTATTTTTCAGGTGGTAATAATACAACCTAAGACAAGGTACTATAAGAAACACTTATTCTTTCTTCCTACCTTTTATTTCTTTAATTAGTTTAGTATTTTAAATAAAATATCAAAATTAATTATTATTGTCGAAATAAAGGTGCAAATTTAAACTTAAGAATCCATTAAATGTTATGCATTAAAATTAAAAATAATGGAATTATGTTCAAATTTTATTTATGTACTTTTTTCTTTTTTTTTATCAAGGTTTCACAATTTGTTTGATAATATTGCATTAATTCTAGATTTAAAGATATAAATTAAAAATGCCAAAGCTTTTGCACAATAGACAACGCATATAAATATTCATTCAAGTATTTTTTTTTTCTATATATTTTTGAACACAAAATATATAATGAAACTTAAAGATCACCAACTATGCCCTAAGTTTGCTTACTTTCTCCAAATTAAAACATTCATCATATTGAACTTTCTACGAAGAAGAAATAATTATTGCATAAATTCATAATCATATAAATGTAGTACAAACGTAAAAATATAATAATATTTCTGCATCATCTCTCACATCTCACCTTTATTTTGTGTCACTTCATTAATTTTCCGGCATGCAAAATTTACAATTAATTCTTCATGGGATAAATACCAAAATGCTGGAAAAATAACCCAAATTAAAAATATACATAAAGGGATTCTATAATGAGTTAGTCTATTGTGAGACGGGTTATTGGTGAGACGGATGTGAGACGGGTCAACCCGTCACTAAAGTATGCTTATTTGTGGTTAAAGTGCGCTTATTTGTGGTTAAAGTATGTCGATAATAAATCAAATTATAACACACTAACATCATACTTTAATACATAATCCAACATACTTTAAAAAACATACATTAACAACCATTAAACATACTTTATTTAAATAATCGACATACTTTAACACGTCTCACAAACCGTCTCATGAAAGTAGCGTCTCACAAGAGATTTTGTCTTCTATAATATCCCCATCAAACATTTAATCATCCTATAATTAATATTCAAATAGTTTCCATATTAATTCTCTTTTGCAGCTCATCACACATTCACACTACAACTCTGTGAAAGCTGATACTTGACTGCGTTACCGATCACGATTCCGGTGTTCCGGCTGTTCCCGATCGGAATATACGCCGGACAAGTGACGTGGAGGTGGTAATGTCCGGAGATAAACGACCCCACCTTCCACCTAACCCTACCGTTAAGTCTAACGATCAGGTTAATAGCGCCGTCAGTTTTGTCCTGACTGAGGGCAATGCCGTTGTACGGGGCCACAGGGACGTTGTCGCCGTTAATAAACGGCGACCAGACGTTGACGTCCTTGTGGCCCTGGTACACCGGCGAGATGACGGCGTAGTTGGTGATCTGCTGGTTGTGGTAGGTGGCGTAGACCACCATCTTGTCGTAGTAGATTCCGATCTTGGAGTTAGGGTTCCGGGAGCTGACGGTGACTTGGACGGTGGAGGAGATGACGTTGGGGGCGGAGATGTTGAGGTTGAAGATGGTGGCGTCTTGAAGGGTGAATCGGGGCTTTTTGGGCTGGAGGATGGACCAGGTTAGGAGGATGATGAGGAGGAAGACGAAGACGAAGATCATTAATCCGGCCATGCACCGCCGCGCGACCTCCCTACGGGAGGTCTCGTGGTGGTCGCATACTTTTTCCGACATGGTGGATGCGGCGGTGGAGGGGGTGGTTTCGTTTGGGTGTGAGTGAGAGGTGGTGGAGTGAGGTATAGAGTTTGGATGTGTGGTATATAAAGTGAAGTTTAGTTGGGTGGAGAATATTGAGATTCAAGTATATGCATTTAATTAGATTTATTCCATTTTCTTTTGAATTTTATATTCGATTATATATATTCCACTGTTTGATTTATTAATAATGAGTTTATGGAATGTAAGCGAACCAAATCGTTCGCAAACTTTTCGAATCTCGATATGATAAAGTGTTCGTTCAAGCTCGTTCGGTAACCTTAACGAGTCAAACCAAACTTGAATTTTGAGCTCAAATAGTTTATCAAACCAAACTCAAAAGGGTGTTCAGTTCAAAAGATCACGAACATATTCGTTAATGGACTCGTTAATGGCTCGCAAATGCGTTCATAAATTTTATAATTATTTTTTAGTATTATAATTATTATTTATTTATTAATATTTAATAATTAAATATTTTATAAAATATTTAAATGTTCATGAACATGTTACTTTATGCGTTCGTGAATACATTAGCGAGCCTTAACAAACAGTTTGAGCTTCGGCTCGAGTTCAATAATTCCTTAACAAACAATACTCAAGCCTAATAGCGTTCGGCTCAACTCGATTCGATTACATCCTAGAATATGCGGAACTTGTGCCTCCATTATTTCTTTTCCATAAGAATTGTATTGGTTTAAATTCGGTATTGTATATTATTTTTGGTAACGCTTGTGTTGGAGAGTTTTATATGAGATCGTAAAAAACGTTTTTTTTTTTAAATAATTATCACATGAGGCTGTTAATGTATTTTTTAAAAAATTGTATGCAACACATTAAAACGTCCACTTTAAACGGTATAGAATTCTCCTTTTTTCTAAGAATGGCTCATCATTAGCTTAACACATACACTAATACAATTATTCAATAAATATAAAATAATACTAATATTTTTTAAACTACATGCAAAAAATAACTTATACCTTTAAATGAATAAATTATTATCTTTCATCCATTAATATTTTTTCTTTCTTTCTCTAACCTATATCATCTATTCTCTCGTACCAATTATCAATTAATACTATGTTATTATCCACCTCTTATACTTAACATAACATTTAAATACATCCTACCAATACCTAAAAAAAACATACATATTACTAAAATTTATGATTTATTTATTAAATCTTCTTTTAACAAATTTCATCTTCAAGAATTAGAGTTTTTAATAAATAATTAAATAGCCAAAATATACATCAAAGTAGTCTCTAATGTAAATTTTCCAAAATAAAACTTTGTGTATATAACTATACTGATCAATTTTTATTTATAAAAATAAAATTATAAACGATTTCCAATGCTTTAATGATATGATTGGAGAGAAGAAGGCATTACCCAACAACTTTTATCTTCAATATGTATATCATTTCATGAGTGTGGTTGATGTTTACGTTTCTTATCTTATTTTCACCAAACCTTAATCAATACATAGGCTACATTTTCTATGATCTATATCATATTTTAAACAATAATTTAATTTATACATTAAAATCTACGTTTAAAATTAATTTTTTGTCAGTCTTAAATCAGCTCTCAGTAAAAATGAATTCCAATCTAATTTTTTCAAATGAAAAAATGCGCTATAAATAAAATTATGTCACAAAAATTAACATTGAACAGTAAGAATAAAAATAAAAATATAATTTTTATGAGCAAAGAATACTTTGAAAAATAATAATAATAATAATAAAAGTAATATTAATAATAAATCCCGTCTCAAGAAACAATTTCTACTTAATGGTCTAAAAAAAACATTATATTGCATCATCTCATGAAAAAAGATTATCTAAATGTTTTTTTATACATTAGTTTAAGAGTGAGGCTTGTGTGCGCCGGGCCCACGTGGATAAGGGTACATTATTTTGTTCTAAAGGGTATACACTTTAATTAATGAGGATACACCATTTTGTTCTAAAGGATATCACTTTTCATTATATTTTTTATTTTTCTTCAGAAAATAAAGGGTACACATCTTTATACTAAAGGGTATACAATTTAACACAAAATTCTAAAGGCACAAGGAGTGTGCTTCCGTGCGCCCGGGCGCACATAAGTTTTTGCCTTGTAAAATAAAGGGTACACATCTTTATACTAAAGGGTACACAATTTAGCACAAAATTCTAAAGGCACACGGAATGTGCTCCCATGTGTCCGGGCACACACAAACTTTTGCCTTAGTTCAAATAAACGATCCTTTATGTAGTGAATAACAATGAGATTTTAACCAAGAATTAAAATCCATTAATTGTTATCAGAGTAAGATGAATGTGACATAGAGCCCATAAAATAGAGAGCATGAAAGGGACAAAATAGCTAAAAGTTGAAAGGAATAAAGGTTCTCTTAGTTGGATAAATGAAGAATTCTTGCGAACCTACAAAGGAAGAAAAGAGAGAAAAGTAAAACGGATCTATCAGATATGGAGATTCCAAAAGCTCATACTTATTGTGGGCTCCTTCAATATTCTTGTTTTAACCCCCTCATACTAAAACAATTTCATAATATCAGTTCTCATTTTTAAATATTCAATTTAAATAATTTTATTCAAACATTTGTTATTTAGCAAATAATAATGATACAGTTTTTATGTTTTCACTCATATGGACAGACAATATTCAATTTACTATCTACCGAGGAATGATAGGCCCAGCCCATTAAACATAGTTTTAATTCAACCCGATAGTTGTAAATGTGGCCAAGGCCCAAAACCGAACCCTTCTACCAATTTTGGGCCAATGGAGCGATATGTTTTTTTTCGGTTTGAAAATTGAGTTTTTGTTTATAAAAATCACCACCAAGTTTTCAAAATCATCCATATGTACACCCAAGTAACCTATATATCAATAACCCACAACTCTTTCTCTCTTTTCTTATTTCTTCTCTCACATCACACCACTTACACATTGATTAAATATAAAGTTTGATTAAATATAAAGTTAAATTCTACCGTATCAAAAACTCAAAACAAACATACTAATATTCAATAGTTAACCCCACATAATCCCAAAACAAACATACGGTAAGATCATATACTAGTATTCAATAGTTAACCCCACATGAACCCAAAACAAACATACGGAGGGGAAGCAAAGGCATGGTTTATGGTGCTCAATTTGAGTAAACCTGCCTCTTGAGATTAATCATACGCTTATGTAACACTGAGACGTTAACTTGCAATAAGATCACACCAACCTGTAAAGCAATATTAGAGACTTGATTGAGCCACTGAATCTGCAATACTGCAACTGAGAAAACATAAGTCAAAGATCACAGTAGCTTGAAGCAGGTTAATCTAGTATGTAAAGATTTAAGCTCACTGAAATCTGAAAAGAATTCACTAACACTGTCATAATCTTATAATACCGGACAAAGAAAAGAGACATGTAAATCTTAGTCTCGGTCGTTTCTCATATGCAGCCTCTAATCTGATCAAAATTAAAAGAAAATACGACGGAGAGTTAAACACAAGATCAAAATCTACAGATTGGCATCTTTGGCATTAAAAGTCAGATGATATAATAAACCATGAGTCATCCTATCCTGTAACATAGTTATTGCTTTTAAATGCAAAACATTGATTATTTTACTTGGTTTATTTTCAACCTTTAATTTCCAAATAAGCGAAAAAAGTTTTACTGCAGGAGTGAGGATTTTACATGAGTTAACTAATGTAGAAGACACTCACGTGGAGAAAGATTATGAACCCTAATTCAAGAACCATATTTAAAGAGGCTACAACAACAGGTACCTATTGTATTTGTTATGGGAGCCTACAACAACGGATGGTGTGATTGACAATGCATATTTTGTTAGAGAGCGGATTTATCAGCAACTATATACTATTGCAAGATTTTTAGAGCAATTAAGTTAGATCAATGACGCATATAAAAACTAAAGAACAGTTAATGTTTGAGTTACAAACCAAAGCTTTTCATGATCAGCATCTTACTTGTCTCCAGCTGAAGACCACCCCTGTACGTGGAAATATTTTTGATGAAACAAAAGCATTATCGGTTAAAACATAACTTTGTAGGTTTTGAGGAACTAGGCTGAGCAAATAAGGGTAACCCATAATCTCAATGTATTTTAATTTAATTTTACAAAATAAAAAATAAAAAATTGATGTTACTTTCCAGAAACTCGGCACAACTCCACAACAGTTAAAAAAATTACATGTAAAACTGATAAATCTGAAAAACTATTGCTTTGCCTAGATGAAGGAAGCAAATATAAAATGCAATCAAAGATCCATCACCCTTATATTTATAGTTGAACACCATCAAGTAAAAGTCTAAATGCTCCAATGGTGAGGTGACTCACTGTATCAAGATGCTGTGAGAATTTGAGATGAGCTAAGGAGACAGGAGTAAACATGAGGCTTTACCTTTGCAACCTGCTACAACCATCAAGAAAAAATCAATAAGACAAAATTTCATAGAAGCAAATTTGTAGCGCGTGGACGGAGTTATCTATGAACCTCTGCATGATGAACACGTGCGATGGCTCAGTAAGATTAAATGATGGGAATAAACCTTACCACGTGTAAAATGTGTATTCCCTGATGCAGAATCAATCGGAAAAAAAATTAACTCTTAACCATATGAGTCATGGATTCATATTGTATCATGTAAAACCAATAAATGAAGTTTCAGATCAAGAAAATCTAAACAGCGTCGCAACAAGAGCAAGTGATTCAACAATAATGCACTGAATCCAAAAAAAATGAAAGTCTCAATGGTAGAACTTGGATATGAAAATGAAATGATAATAAAGGAATCAAAACAGGTATATAGCTGTTTATACTCCAAAATTTGTGGAAATATTTTGTAGTACGATTATAAACTAGAACAAAATCGACAACAGTAACAAAAAATACTTAATTGCATGAAAACTAAAATGAGTATTCAACCTTTATAAAACCATTAGAAATCTTTTCAACAATTACAAATATTAAACCATAAACACAGAAATTAGGGCACAAATTCAGACCAAAAGTTAGAACTACATGTTCCAGACTAAGCAAGTTGTGATCAGGGGTAATGCACTAATGATGCAAACGATGAAGGAAAACATAACGAGGTTGTCTCATTTGTTAGGGAAAATAAATCTTCATCAGAATGAGCAGTGCGCCCTTTGAGGTTCAAAGTTTTGATACTAGAAAAAGTTCTCATTCGTTAGGGAGAACAAAAGTGTACAGATCACACAGACAACAATGACATGTTAACATCTTGGATAGGGCTTATACAAAGCAATGCATGGATAATGCTCACAAAGCAATACTAGAAGATGAAAAAGGTTGAACAAGAACAAAATTCATGGAAAATCATTCCATCTTTAATAAAACAAAACAGAATGAACCAACAAGTATAAACAATGGTCAAGCACCCTCTAGCTGTCTGGCATAAGGCACTCTTTAATTTCTTCCTCACTGTGTTGCAGGTAACCATTTTTTACGAGAACTAGCCATTAATCGGACAGGAACATTGAATTCTTCCTAAGTATCCATGATGAGCATCAAGACTCAAACAACACATTAAATAGATTGTGGATGCATATCAACAAGAATAAGAGAGGGAAAAAAACAAGGGAGACAATGATCAATAAGGTTAATTGCTTCCATTGATATAATTTATGCCCATAAAGGTACCTTACAAAGCTTTCTCATGGCATACCATTTCATTTAGAATAAATATAAACCTCACATTCTTGGTAAGGATTCAAGAATATTCCTGGTTTAACAGTTGAAGTAAACGCGAAACTCATACCAACACAATAAGCCCTCATGAATTTATGCCTGGTTTTCCATTTCCCAATTTTGTACCTCATGGCAGCAAACACCTTGATCCCAAGGCTTAAGCTCCCACGATCAACATCTTGCATCATGGCCTTAACCACATCATTCCCCAGATCAACTCCATTAAAACTCAGATTGCTTCCAATGGTGACTCGGCTTCTCTTGGGCAACACGATTGGCGGCGGGGAGGCATGTGAGAGCAGCATTTGTTCAGTTGAATAGAACAAAGCAATATCCATTCGGTCATACATGGTTATGAGATGGCGGTTGGGGTTGGTAAGAAGGAAGGTGATGTTGCACCCCGCCGTGGCGGTGGTGGCGGTGACGGCGACGGCGGATATGGTTGCGGAGGTCACTTGGAGTCGGGGGAAAGTGGGGTGGAACATCATCCACGCGAGCACTACAATACAGGTAATCACGAGAAAGGTAAGGGTCCCCCAAGCTAAGGTGCGGTACAGCAGTGGCAGCTCACGGCTGACGTGAGGATGCCGGTTCGGCTCCCGAAACAACTGGTGAAGGTAAACTGCATCCCCATCTGGCGGCGGAGGATCCGCCAGATTACAATCGGCCACCCTGCTTCTGCCGGCGGCGGAGGACGCCATTGCTGAGCATACGCAATAGGGTTTTGAGTAATTGTGGGGAAATCGGTGGCGAAATGGGAGGCGTTATAAAGAGGGAGAGGGAGGTTTGGAGAAGAACACGTGGGGAAAAAGTAAGCAGGTTATCGGCGAGAAGGCGGAGTGGGATTTTGTCGCTTTGGGGGCGGATTAATGCGTTGAGTGAGTCGACTCGGAGACTCAGGGTATCCATTGATGACGTCATAGATTCTGCAAATTGAGAGAGTGATAGTGGTGATACTTTGATGGATTGTGTGAATTTGCAGAAAGAACAAGAAGGGCGAGTTTCGTTCGTATGAACTGTCAAAATTTTCACAAGGGTGTGAGTTTTTTTATAATCCATCACGCTCTTCTTAATTTGATCTCAAATTTACATTATTTTTTTGAGGGATTGTGAAAAAAAAATCCAAATATTTTATTTTAAAAAATTTCACTCAACATGATTTTTTGAAAAAAAAAAAGAAAAATTACACTTTTTAACCTTTTTTTTTCCTCAATACACTACACATCAAATCATTATACTCTTTAATCCTTTAAAAATAAATGAATATATTTCAAATGAAAGGAGAAAATATATAATTAATATATAGTCGTATGTATAATCACACATATAGTCGGTTGCAGCGTTGCACGTATATTAGTAAATAAAATATGGGTATGATTGCACATATACTCCCTTCGTCCCACCCAAAAGGTTCATTTTTTTCATTTTGGGCGCTACCCAAAGAGTCCATTTTTTTCTTTTTACGCACATGTGATCCATACACACCCAGTAATATAATTAAAATATGGGTCTCACACTCCCACTAACACAACTACTCATTACACATTAAATAATATTACTCCTTAATCTACGTACAAAAAGTAAAAACAACCATTTGGGCGGGACGGAGGGAGTAGTTGTGAGTGGAGTTGCAGGTGTAATCATAAAAAAAATATCGCAAATTAGGGTTAATTACATTCAAATTTTAAGAAAAGTGACATTTTTCTAAAAAGTTTATAATGAATTTCATTTTTTTTCCTTTTTTATAATCGGTAAATGTTACTGGTTAGCAGTTAGAAGCTAGTTCATCAAGCACCCAAATACTCCAATATTTTTTCAAGCCACCTTATAACTCCCTTAATTAGTTGCTAAAGGAATTGAATTTGGGTCATTCAATTTGTGAGAAGTCCAGATACCTATTTTCCCCTCTTAACTTAAACAAATCCATTTGAATGCTTAGAGGAACCAAACAGCAACTCAGGATGCAAAGAGAACACCCGCATCGGAGTAATTTCGATAACTTTGTAAGGGTAATTATTTTGACCTCTTTTCTCTTTCTATTTCCTTTTCTCTTTCACGAACCTTGTATATAACAAGTGTAATTTCTTCATATTCGGAAGCTAAAATCGAACAGTTTTTTAGTGTTCGATTTCTATGATCGAACATATATGATTGATTCATCTTTTTTTTTATCAGTAAAAAAAATATCATTCACATAGGGTATAAAGCATACCCAAAAATTACAAGTTAAACAAGTTTACAACGATTAACGTCCTACTATCATCCTTGGGTTACCTAGTCAATCACAAAATGAAAAATTTGAGCACCCTATCTTATGTACATAAAATCTAACTCCAAAGTCTAGCCTTAATATCTTCAACAATTTTCTCAACAGAAAACTCAACACCATTAAATATCAGATCAATATTCCTACCTCTCCAAAGTCTCCAAATTACACATAGCCAAATTGTTACCGCCACTTTCTTCTCCATTTTACCTCTCAATATTCGACTATGTGCAATGCAGTTAGATAGAATATGAGAATGGAGATAAGTATTGTTGGTGTTCGATCATTTGGTTAACGTGGACCGTTAAGGTTCCATATGTTTCTAACAGTCAGCGGAAGCAAGAAAACAAGAAACGTATTACCTTTCACCAGGGTATGTTGGAGAAGAAAGATTCTCGTCGGCAGCCTGCGCAGCCTCACCGTTTTGGGCATAACTCTCTCGTCTGATCTCCGAATCGAGTGATCTACATGTCAAAACGATTATCTCTTCCGTGACTTTCTGTCAGTATATCACACGTTGAATTTTGAGTTCTGTACGATTTTATAAAAATCGTGCACTTGGCAGACTACAGCAGCAAATGACCTCTTGATCTTCTGTTGTATTCCCAAGTCCAATCTCGACGTCGTGTGGGCGACGATCCTCGAGATCTTCTCAATCTGTTATTCTGTCTACCCTCTTCTCGTGTTAGGCGTGTCTCATCTTAGGATTAGAACAGTTGAGATGACTTATATATGGGCTACAGCAGGGACCAGGAGGAGAAATTAGAGTTGGGACTCCATTAGGCTTAAGTATCCAAGCTTAGTCCAAAACTATACTTAAGTCCAATAATAATAATATATACCACTAAAATATTATTACTGCACTACCGTTCTAATCTCATAATTACGTTATGAGCTCCTTCTTATTATGAGCCTGTTAGTCTCCCCCTGTTTAAGATATACAATGTCCATTAATTAATTAAGTTACTGATAACTCCATTAATTAATATCTCATCCGAGAGTAGTACCACTCAACCTCATTATCATGTTGGAATAAATCCACCTGCAGGGTTTACATGATAATCCTTATGAGCTCCTCAAGGGGACATCATCAACCTATAACGTACACGGATTCCTTCTACAATCAACAGCACACCATAGAGACAGCTCTATTTCCCAACTCACTGAGTTTGTTGATTTAATTACATGTAAATCTCACCCATTGATGAATCAAAAAAATGCATACTGCCCTACGTGTCGAGGTTGTTGCATAGGGATTAGGAGCACGAACATCCATAATAACAGAGATCAAGTTCTTCTATAAGTCAGTATAAGTCGAATGATCTCAGGTGGTCCTGCTCAATATACACAAGTGCACTAATGTAATTCTATAGTCAAGAAAAATTAATACCAAATCACACTACAACCATCCCAATAGAGAATCCCCATCTATCTCGGTTGTGAGCCTCTGTTTATACTTTGTATGGAAACCGATAATATGATCTTCCACGCGTTATCGCACAACATATTGTCTACAGTATAAAGTAAGTGGACTATTGCATCGAACATATAAATAAATTATAAGACGCAATCATTTGATCATATGATTCTCATTTCAAATAAATTATTATAACATTGTTCATACAAAAAGCTAGACTTTTAGTATATTATCCAACAAGTATAAATACTCAACCATTTAAAGCAAGTCATTCATACCTCATGTGAGATTGAGCATTCGAAGAGAACGTGTCTTTCAGTTTCAAAATAAGTTTCACAAAGTGCACATTTCGAATCCTCCATAAAATGCATCAAAATTCTTTTAAGCAAATTAGCACTTGTCTATAGCCTATTTCAAAGGACTCTACATGTGTGGGCTATAACTTTTAATGGTGCAAAAGTCTTCCAAATGAGCTTAAATCCGTTTCTTCATCAAACATTGTCATTTCTCTGAATTGTATAAGGGTTGAATAAGCACTCCTTGTACTATAGTGCTCGTTATAAATTCCTTTCCATCTCCATGAATCTGCAACCCCCTGTCTCAAGTAAACCTGTTAAGAATACATAACAACAAATTAAAGTTTTCAAGTTCCCAATCAAAAAGATTTCTTCTCCACACCCAACTCCATCTTCATGTCTCTCCATCCCATCCCCCATATCTCCAATCCAACTATTCGTATTTCTACAAAGCTGAAAGAGATATGGAAATTTCAACTTTAAGAAAATGAGCGGCCCAATCTCCGCATTTCAACCCCTTTCTCTTTCAAGAGAGTTGTATATAACCATTGTAATTTCTTCATGTTCGGACACTATAACTGAATATCACTTTGCATTTGATTATATGGAGCGACGGTGATAACCAGACGAATCAATCATTTCGTTCGGTCATAAAAATCGAACGCTAAAAAACTATTCAGTTATAGCATCCAAACACTTTGATTTTTCACAATTTCAAGGCAAACATTCCGTTCGTATATATGTCGACTAACATTAAAAAATGGTAATAAAATCTGCTAAAACTTTTATATCTTAATTGTAAAGAAAGAAACACTAATCTCAACATCATGGTTATTCTCCTTCTTGATGATTATTACGTGTTCCATTAAATAACAATAATGAAGAGCTAATAGGGTTTATAGGGTTATGAGATTGAGGTACGCACAAAATTTGGAAAGTAAGAATAAATGAGAAACCTTATTTATATAAGGATATTTATGTCATAAAAAGTAAGGGTATTTCAGTCTTGTATATTTATATGCTATTGGGTATACAACTAGTGACCCCTTTAATTATATTTGTTTTTGGTTTTTTTTTTTAATTTAAGATTATCTAATCCATTAGTACTTGTTTCAATGGAATTTAGGAAAATCATATTACATAACCGATCTACCTCTTACACACATCAACACCTACAATCTCATATACATTACGTTTACCTCTTATATATTAATTTGTTATAAAGTTAAAATTTACTTTACTCATTTTCAATTCCCATTTAAACCTAAAATAAACATAGGGATGTTTGATTTGGGTATAATCAAACATTCATATGTTTATTTTAGGTTTAAGTTTAATAAACCATGAACAATGTTTTTTCCATGTTTATTTTGGTTAGCGAAAACTTGTGTGCCCCTGAACACACTGTACCTCATGAGTAGGGATATAACCAAATCAAATCGTTCGCGAATTATTCGAATCTCGATTTGATTAAATGTTCGTTCGAACTCGTTCGTTAACCTTAACGAGCCAAACCAAACTTGAATTTTGGGTTCCAATAGTTTATCAAACCAAACTCAAGCCTAAGGGTGTTCGGCTCGAAAGCTCACGAACATATTCGTTTATAGGCTTGCTAATGGCTCGCAAAAGCGTTCGTAAATTTTATAGTTATTCTTTAGAATTATATATTATTATTTATTAATTAATATTCAATAATTAAATATTTTATATTAAACCACACAAATATGATAATAACTTAAGTGATTATTTAAATATTTAAATAATTTTTATCGTTTATTATTATATTTTGTTAGTTTGTTTATTTAATATTATGAGTAACATTAAATGTTTATAAACGAAACATTCTTTTAATATCCAGGCACAAAATTATTTAAATGTTCATGAAAATATATTCATAAACAAGTTACTTTATGTGTTCGTGAACATATTCGCGAGTCTTAACAAATAGTTTGAGTTCGAGCTCGAGTTCGATATTTTTTTTCTTGACGAGTTCGAGCTCGGGCTCGAATTCGATCATTTCTTAACAAACGATCCTCAAATCTAGTAGTGTTTGACTCGACTCGGTTCGATTACATCCCTACCCATGGGAACACAAGAATTTAATATTAATTATTCTTGTGTTCCCATGAGGCATGGTGTGTCCCGAGGCACATGAGATGAATTCTTTTTGGTTTGGTATGATAGATTTAAATTTAATGTCATACCAAGTATTAATTGATATGAGAGAAAAGATGAAAAAGAATAGAGAGAAAAAAAAGTATTAATTGAAAAAATATAATGCATATGATAAGAGTCGTTAAGAATTAATAGGATATATAAATTTATATAAGGAAAATTTATTAAAGGGTGACATTATAGCCACCCAAAATATTGCTAAAAGCACATGACCATTTTAAAAATACAATGAAGAAGACTAGTTTAACCTCTCCTATAATCCACCCAAAATTAAAGCCCTCAATCAAAAGTTTCTTTGCTCACCCAAAATAAATGTAACTCACACATTGTCAGATTTCAGAGGGTAATTCATTCCACCAGCGCATGGAATACGAACAAGTATTTTCTGGCGGGGCGAGGTTGGAGATGAAGCCAAGTCAGGCATTTCTGACCTCTTTCATGTCAATCACATAATTCCTCCCGATGATTAGGCATACATATGTAAAAGTAAAGTGTAAAACACATAATCCCCTAATTAATTATTCCAAACTTCTGTTTAATTACAAGAAATTGTAAAGTAATGAAGAAGTACTATCATTCATGGACTTGCAGTATGATGTACTCTGTTTGGAAGGATATATAAATTAAATGGGTCGAATTTTACCCTATGCATCTTTTTTAATGATTCGCAAGATTGAGTAAATTATACCCGTCCCATTTCAGATGACACACTTTCCATTTTGGGTTGTCCCACAAAAGTTTTGCATCTTCTTAAAAAAGCAAAAAGTCAAACACAATCACCCTTCCCCCATACACTTTATTTACAAAAAAACCTCCCCTACCTAATACACCTAACATACTTTATCATTTATTTATTATGAAAAAATATCATAATACCCCTAAAAGTTATCACTTTCTTAATTTCTATACCGGAAAGTGGGGTGCAAACTTTGATGGGACGGAAAGAGTATATGCATTTTGGTTATGTTTTTAATTTCTATGCAAATACGTTGGTATTTTATTTTCTGTGATTGTTCATCTTAGAATGATAGTGAATTAATTTGTAATTGCAGCTGATGAACCATCCATGGCAATTTTGCCCAACAAAGCAAATAAATCTGGCTATTGCTTAATATCTCTCCTCCTTTTTTTTTTGCCTTAATTTTAAGTGAATTTAAGTTAGGATTATTTTAGTTTTCTTGTTGAGAAACTCTCTTGTAAGATGGGTTTTTTGTGAGACGGTTGTAAGACGGGTTGATCCATTTCTAAAGTATGCTTATTATATAGGTAAAGTATGTCAATAATGAATCATATTATAACACCCTAAAATCATACTATTTTAATTTATTATTTATCATATTTTAGAAAACACACTTTAACAACCATTAAGCATACTTTATCTATATAATAGACATATTTTAACACGTCTCACAAACCATCTCACATATATAATATCTCACAAGAGAATTTGTCATACTCTCTTGTGAGACGAATTTTTTGTGAGACGGTTGTAAGACGGGTTGACCCATAACTAAAGTATGTTTACTATATAGATAAAGTATGCTTATTTATAGTTAAAGTATGTTAATAATGAATCATATTATAACACCCTAAAATCATACTTTAATTCATCATTTATCATATTTTAGAAAACATACTTTAACAACCATTAAGCATATTTTTTTTATAGTGTATATTGGGTGCCCCGGGTGCAAGGGTGCACCCATATGTGTATGACTTTTTATTCTATTTTGTATACTCCCTCCTTTCCGCACCAAGGGTCTCTTTTTTCCATTTTGGTCGTCCTACCCAAAGGGTTCTCTTTCATTTTTTATACACATGGGTCCCACACTCACCCACTAATACAATTAAAACATGGGGTCCACACCCCATTAATACAACTACCCACTACACATTAAATAATAATACTCCTTAATCTATGTGCAAAAAAACAAAATGCACCCTCGGTGCGGGACGGAAGAAGTGGGAGTACATGTTATTTTATTTTGTATATATGTGGGAGTACATGTTATTTTATTTTGTATACATGTTTTGTAATAATTGTATACTTTTTTCACACTAAGTTTTTTATTAAAAAAAACTAACATCCATATGTGTATAATTTTTTATTCAATAGTGTATACATGTTTTTTAATAATTGTATATTTTTTTTACACTCAATTTTTCATTAAAAAACTAACAATTAAATTGTATACATTTTTGCTCATAGTTGTATATGTTTTTGTTTATATTTGTATATGGGTGCACCCTATAATTAGTCTTTTTTATATAATAGACATACTTTAACATGTCTCACAAATCGTCTCACATATATAATGTCTCACAAGAGAATTTGTCTTTGTTATATATTTTTATTAGATTTAATTGTGCAAAAATACCCGATCTTTACATTGTTTGCAATTTAATCCCAACAACAATTGGCAATAAAAATCATAAACTTTCACTACTACAAAACTGTGAATAGATATCAGTTAATAGATATAAGTGATTTGTAAAATTGATATCTATGGGATAATTGACTGATATCTATACCACCACCGACATCTATGATTATAAGATTTGCCCACTGATATCTTTTAATGACGTTTATGTATCTTATAGATATCAATTTTGATAACCGATATCTTTTCGTTGATATTATATATAACTAGGTACAAGCACCTCACCTCGTGAGGTGTTAGCCTGTTAGGCCATATTTTTGTGGGATTTAATACATCACAGTGAAAGGACTTATTTCATTTAGTTCTCGAAATACGACTATTCATGTATTTTAATGCGAGTTCATCACAAGCTGCATGTATTTCAATGTTTTATGTCTGTAGACAAATTCAGCAGCATGAAAGAGTTTAATACAACCTTTTGCCTAACATCCATACTTTTAAGCTTGCATTTTGCATCACAGTGACTCTCCAACCTGAATCAAGCACAAGGCAGCAGAGAGCTCAAAGCAAAAAAATTAATGAGACAATAGTAAATATTACATTCTAGTATCCAGCACCCACATGTACTAAAAAGGCTTTATAAATTCATATGCAGCATGTTATTAGACACCTTCTGAAGGACTTCAAAAGAGTATCATATAGCTTTACACAACATCAAAAATGTTGAGTGTCGACAGAATATCCGAATGTAATGGAAATACATTAAAACTAACATTCCAGTAAATTTTACTTCAAAACAATATCTTTCCAAATAATGCATCATTTATGAAATAAGCATAACTCACCATGCCACCATTCTCTACGATAATGATCCTGCAGGGTATGCAATGGATCAGGATATAGACATAACAACATGAAACTGAAGCAAACACTACACCCTTTTGAACAAAAGCTCTTTATCATGTCAAAATAATCATTAACTCATGAAATGGGAGGAAAGAAATCAATCAGTTTCTTGCACAAATAAAAAAATTAATCACCAGATAAATATAAAGGAATGAGAAAGAATTTTACTCAATTCTATTCCTAGATATTTTCCACGACTACGTTTTTCATAACTGTTACCTTCACACCATTCTCCGCTGAAAATAGAGAGTTGCGAATCGCACCACTCCCTAATCCAGGTTCATACTTGTCATGATTTTTTTTAAAAATAAATTTATAATTAATCAAAATATGCCAATAAGATTATGTGTAATGAAGGATCATATGTAAGGCGTCAGATTCGGTCTTCACACTATAAGAAAATGAATTAAAGAGAGATTTAAGAAGATGATAAGAGGGAATAACATATATTTGGGTGTCAAAACTATAGCTGCTGCTTCTACCTTACAGTTGTTTTTGTATTTAGATAAAGCCTATTGGGTAAGTATGCATAAAAGACTATTACCTTATTCACTTGTCTGGTTAAATTTCAATATCTCAGGTATCATGGCTCAGTGGCTATGTTTTGGGAGGTGGTGCCAGTGTTTTCCTTCCAAAGTATGTCAACCTCTTTGATTCCAATATTCTTTCTTGTTAAATAACAAGTCATATTTATTATCAGACGTCATGTTGGATGATCGTGGAAGAGTGTAAGGACGTGCTCATAAGGACTTCGTATCTTACACCTATTTTGCAGCAAGATATTGTTGATAAACTCGATCACAATATTGCACTCAAGACTTTATGACTGTCCAAGCAGGATCACCTGGAAGATTATTCAATCACTATCCAGCTCCTCATAATAATTTTAAACATTCTCACTACAGAATTGCCACTAATTTCTCTAATGAGTGATCAATTGCCACAGTATGACTTTTGGCTTCTAGTTATACAGATAATGGAGCTATTTGAAGTAACTTGCAGCTTTCTCTTATCCATTGAACTCTACCCTCTGTAGTGAACCATAACCATAATGATTATTTTATAGTGTGGCTTGCAACTTTCAAGTTTTCCACGAATGAGATTAACACTTAACTGCACCCTAAACCATACATAATATTCTTGAATTCTAAATAAAATCTAATTGCTATCTTTAATACATAATGTAGATAATTTATAACCACCGTACAGTCACTCACATAAATATTATATCCTGCTTTGAAGCTGCTAAATAATAGTTGTCCCAAACAAAGCTTAAACACCATACTCATAAACCATACATAATATTGTTGAATTCTACATAAAATCTAATTGCTATCTTTAATACATAATGTAGATAATTTATAACCACGGTACAGTCACTCACATAAATGTTATATCTTGCTTTGAAGCTGCTAAATAATAGTTGTCCCAAACAAAGCCTAAACACCATACTCATTGACAATGAAAACAAAAACTCGATTGTACGTGTGTATTATTTGTTATTATCATCATTTTTATCATTATTATTATTAAAATTTATCTTTATTTCCGTAGAAGAAAACGATAAACATCAACCAAACACCAACATACTTAAACAATACGAAAAGATCTTCCTCAGTTTAACAAGGTTATCCTATCCAACATCTTCTAACTATAGATATGCACCAATGGAACACACAAACCTCACAATGGGTAAATATTAATAGCCAAATTATACTTATAGGAAAACTGCTATCCCTTATGCACTGACATCACTTAATCCATATTTGTGCAGAAAAAATCACCATTGCATAGCAGAATTAAGTGAACAAGGAAAGAAGAAATAAATTAACATTCCAAGACTACCTCAAAATTCCATGAAGCCCTAAAATCCGTGCAGAAGCATACGCGCGCGCACACACTCATAGAGAACTGATCTCAGCATCTATCCTGTAGTAGAAAGACAATGAAACATCTACTTTGCTTAGTAAAATTCTATAGCCCAACAACATATTTGAAATTATCCATGAAGATAATTCAACCCTTTTCTTGGCAACTCGAAGTCTCAAATAAGTATGATGTTTTACGTTGGTCAGATTCATTTTACTGTGATGTAAAATTGTTCAGTGATGGATAGAAAAGGAATGAAGCAAGGTAGTGTAGCAGCTGGTGCGGGCAAAATCAGAGGACTGAAAAAAACCCAATTAAGCCTTTCGCAAAGAGGAAATAACAGATGTAGGTGGAGGAGAGAGGCACATCTTGATATAACGCAGTTTGATTTACTCTTCTTAAGCCACGTAGCAGAGGAACAAGGCGAGATGTTAACGCGTAGAAAATTAGGCGTGAGAGAGGAGCTGGCTGATGGTGACTTACCTCTCAAAATATTTCCGTAAATTTCTACAGCGCAAAGCTGGTTTGTTCATAAAAAATGTGAAATGTAACTTGTGTGAATCAATTCAAAGGGACCATACAATTAAAGGTGTTACTCAAATCTTATATAACTTAAAAACAACAAATAAAGCTCAGGTGCAGATAACGTGAAAATATTATCTACCTTTACAGAATCTAAGAGTGCAGTAGAGAATTTGAACTCAGAGGCAAGATTCAGTCTTTTATTCAATCCAGCATCTTTAAAATTTATCCTCAACTATACATGGCATTAATTGATTTCTTTAACTGATGTAGGATATCAATGCTGACAGTAATGAAATTGAGTGGTTTAGTGATGCAATGATTACTGAAATGGAAGCAAATGTATATGCCCTGAACATCACAAATTTAGTGGAGAGGGGATAAACTTTACTTACATGCCACACTGCACTCACGGTTTGAGTAGCCAGCAACTGAAAGAAGCCTGTATTTTTATCTTTCTGAATCAATACTATATTACCTTATGTAATGCTTATTGAGAAAGTAGGGCAACAAAAAAGTAGAGCAGAAACAGATTAGATAGCTTCTCAAAATCACATTCTTTATTTGAATAGATCAGCTAGAGATAAAATTACCTTCCCACAATTCTCATTATGGCAAACATATGTCTCCCCCCATGGATATGAGAATGCTTCCTCAAAGCACCAACATCTATAAATGTAACGACCCAATTTCGAAAATAAATTCCCATGACATATTGTTATCAATAAAATTCTATAAAAGAAATTATAAATGTTCATAAACAAAAATTTTTGCAACTTTGTAAATTATTCTATTAATAAGTCTTGTTTCTCTTTTTATTTTTATTTTAAATATGAATGAAATATATAAATTTCTAAAATATTAAAATAACTTCTATGACTTACTTAGGAAAGGAAATAATTTTCCACTTACCACTTACATAAATAGGGGACTCATTTGTATAATTTATCACCACCAAAAAGTAAGTGAATTAACTTAAGTTAAAAGAAAATTTTATATATGATAAATAAATGAATAAATAAAATGATTAAATGATAAGCACATCAAAGGCAACAATTTTAAGAAGAATCAAATTAAGATTTAAAATTTGTAAAAATATACTGACCTGTAGTGAAAATTATCTAAAAGTTCAAGATAAAATATTATAAAAGTGACAGATCCATTACTGTAGATTTAGAGACTACAAGGTTTAGAGAAGTAAGTAAATATCCATAAGAATATAAAATTATTAACCTTTTGGAAAATTATCAACATTTAGGATAATATATAGAAAATCTTTGCCTAAAAACTTATAAAGAAATATAAAGTAAACTTTTATTAAAGACAAACATTTAGCTTCCACCGGGTCATACCTCGTCTTGCTCCTCAACCTGTGAAAATAATTTTATTGAAAGGGGTGAGTAAACAATGACTCAGTGGGAAAATATTCGTCTACCATATTATGCACACATATTCACACAAATGTAATCATACACCATGAAATTTTCTGTGACTGTGATGATCGATCATGGAACTCTGCGGGCGTTACCCGAGGACCAATTAAGAATCCCGACACCTGAAAGTGCCCTGGTTCATATAACTGTGATAGTACTACAAGAGTACTCTATGACTGTGGGACTGTGAAATAATTCATTAAATGCAAACACGTAAGCACATACAGTAGATAAAAATGTTTAGAATTCCCCATGCACGCCCTTAGTTATACGTCTCACAATTTACGTCACCTAATAACAAGTTTAGGCATAATATCAATGAATAGGTACTTGTACGATTTTAAACAAGATGACAGCCGAAATCTTTAAATGCGTTAAGGTAAAACACGAATATGGGTTTCGACTTTTGGTGCCCCTTTTTAAGAAGAATCACTAAAAGATAGGTGAATTAATAAGAAGCAGTGACCCACGAAGAATAGTTAACTTTTTAGTGGAGAAGCATGACTTATTTTCCTTCGAATAATTGAAGTTAATATTCTCTCTTTTTTTTTGAGGAAAAATAAACAATAAAGGAGACTTCCCCCCACTACGCGCTATATACTGATAGCAAAATTCAGCAGTAAAGAATCCATGTCCTATTTGTTCACTTACACATATACCTATTTACATATAATGCATATTTTGATTTCGAAAGACGCTGCCTTCCAAACCCATTAATAATTACATCGCTAGATAAAATCTATTTACTCCTTACATAACCTCTTGAATCATTGAAGAAGCCAACTCTGGAATTTAAATCCAGAATGCATACGTTCCATAAATTATACCATAAATCCACCCATTACCATATTCCATAAAATAAAGTAATTTACCTAAGAAAAAAGGAAAATATATATTCTGCGCATGAAAACTGCTATTACTATTGTTTCATTGACAATGGAAGCATACATGTGGATAGAACACGAATTATTACATATGAGTTCATTACTACTGAAATAGCGGAAGAAATAAAATCTCAATTAGAAAAACTATGAACGACAAAAACTTTACCGTCAACAATAGTAAACAATGAAAGAGCGGAGCGGAAGAACGAAGGAGTGCTCAAGGTGTAAGAGAGGGCCAGGTTCTGAAAAGGATCGGCTGCCAAGGATATATTTATGTTTGGAAGTAAAATGAGTTTCCAGGATGACGACAGAGATGCCTACATATTAATATATGAATACACACCTCCACAAGGATTTCTCAAATACTGTTATGGTAGTAACCACTTGAGAAGATCGTGGGGATAGTTGGATGTGATAATCATCAAATTTGAACTTTTAAATAAAAATAATAATAATAATAATAATAATAATAATAATAAAAATAAGTTATTAAATAATTAACTAAGTGGCGGTTGCCACACCCTTCCCTCCATAATGAAATTTCGTCCCCGAAATTTAAATTACTAACCATGAATGAAGAAGTCTGGATACTTGGATCGCACTTCATCTTCGTGTTCCCACGTGGCCTCTTCTTTACTATGACGGCTCCAATGAACTTTGATCAAGATAATTTCTTTGTTTCTCAATCGATGAATCTTTCTCTCAAGTATCTCCACAGGTGTCTCCTCATAAGATAAATCTCGATTAACTTCCAACATCGAGTAGTCCACCACATGACTCGGATCATGCACATACATTCGCAACATAGATACATGGAAAACATTGTACACTGCAGAGAAATAAGGTGGCAAGGCCAAACGGTAGGCTAAGTCTCCAATTCTCTCAAGAATCTCAAACGGCCCAACATACCTCGGCTTCAACTTCCCTCTCTTCCCGAACCTTACAACTCCTTTAGTTGGTGTTACTTTCAAGAACACTCTATCCCCAATTTCAAAGTGCAAGTCTCTGTCCTTGGCCACTTTAATCTTCTCAATCACTTCAACTATTTTCACAATCATTTCAGGCCCAAGTAACTTCTTCTCTCCGACTTCATCCCAATGGACTGGTGAACGACATTTCCTACCATACAATGCCTTGTAAGGTGCCATCTGAATAGTTGAGTGATAACTATTGTTGTATGCAAACTCAACCAATGGTATGTAGTTCTCCCAACTACTATTCATATCTAACACACAAGCTCTCAACATGTCTTCTAGAGTTTGAATAGTCCTTTCTGACTGCCCATCTGTTTGTGGATGATAAGCTGTGCTGAAACTCAACTTAGTTCCCATGGCTCTTTGTAAACTCTTCCAAAATTCTGAAGTAAAACGAGGGTCTCTATCTGACACAATAGATATTGGCACACCATGTAACCTCACTATTTCACGAACATAAATCTGTGCATACTGATCCACTTTATAAGTAGTCTTAACAGGGAGAAAATATGCAGATTTTGTCAAACGATCAACCACAACCCATATGGCATTGTTACCCTTGACTGTCTTCGGCAAGCCTATGACAAAGTCCATTGTAATATGCTCCCATTTCCATTCCGGAATTTGAAGTGGCTGAAGCAATCCAGATGGCCGCTGATGTTCAGCTTTCACTTGCTGACATGTCAAACATTTACTCACGAACTCCGTAATATCTCTCTTCATTCCACTCCACCAAAAAGTTCCTCGTAAATCCTGATACATCTTTGTATTCCCAGGGTGAGCAGTGTAGGGTGTAACATGAGCTTCCTCTAAAATGATTTTTCGTATCTCAGGATCTCCGGAAACACAAATTCTTCCTTCATAATACAATGTTCCATCCTCGGTAACATTGAACCCCTTATCATCTCCTGGAAGTGATCTTTCTTTCAGTTTGACAAGGAACTCATCCTTCTTTTGTCCTTCTTTGATCATGTCCCTCAAAACCGGTTGTACAACCATATTTGCCAAAACTGCCTTTATGTCTCTAGGCCCATCAACCATTTCAATTCTCAACTTCTCAAACTCTCTCAACAACTGTTGTTGCTCAGTGTGCAGGCTAGCTAACTTACTATTTGTCTTACGACTCAAAGCATCCGCAATTACATTTGCTTTACCAGGATGGTAGTGTATAGTGCAGTCATAGTCCTTCACCAATTCCAACCATCGCCTCTGTCTCATATTTAGCTCTCTCTAAGTGAAGAGATATTTCAAACTTTTATGGTCTGAATATATCTCACACCTCCCTCCGTATAAGTAATGCCGCCAAATCTTCAAAGCATGCACCACTGCAGCCAATTCTAAATCATGAGTCGGTAGTTCACCTCATGGGATTTCAATTGCCGTGAAGCATAGACCACCACCTTACCTTGTTGCATCAAGACACAACCCAAACCTTGCTTGGATGCATCACTATAAATCACAAAGTCTTGAGTAGGATCAGGGATCGTCAAAACTGGTGATGTAGTGAGCCTTTTCTTAAGTTCTTGAAAGCTGTTCTCACACTTCTCATCCCACAAGAACTTCTCTCCCTTTCGAGTGAGTCGTGTCATCGGCCCTGCTATCTTCGAAAAACCCTCTATGAATCTCCGATAGTAGCCAGCCAATCCTAAAAAGTTGCGCACTTCGTGCGCACTCTTAGGTGCATTCCATTGGTTAACTGTTTCCACCTTTGCTGGATCAACTTCGATTCCTTGAGCCGTAACAACATGACCCAAAAACACAACTTTATCAATCCAAAACTCACATTTCTTGAACTTTGCATAGTGTTTCTCCTTCCGTAGTGTTTCCAATACTAGCCTCAAATACTTTTCATGATATTCTTTATCCCTTGAGTTCCCCAAAAAGTCGCCCATGAACATAATTTTCTAAAACTAGTGGTGGAAAAACCTATAAGGATATTCGACAGTAACCAAGCTATTATTAAGAGGCTAGCCATTTCATGCATATGAAATCTGTAAGAACTGAAAATTGAGGACCGTCTAAATGCACTCAAAAATATAGAAATAATGGATAACTTGATGGAATATTTTTTTTTCAGAAGGAGATCTTTAATACTTTAAAATTCCTTCTGATTAAGGAAACTATGGAAACCTCTCTCTCTCTTTTTTTTGAAACTAGTGAAATGTTATGCGTATGAGAAATAATATTTCGTGTTTCATGTAAATATGTAAAATGTTGAATGAAACGCTAGTCTGCATAAATGTATAACTATGTCATTGAAATTCATGAATCCTATTACTTAAACATTTGATACGTAGATATTAAAATTTGAATGATACACATGGGCTTGATTATGTGTCAGTGATGTCATGTAAAAATTAAAAAAAATCTAATTGAGATTTTTAATAAATATGTAACTTGAAAAATAAAAATTGAGGCTGAAATAACTTCTAACAAAATAATGAAAAATCACTCGTGTTGAATTAAATAAATGAAAAGTCAATCATGAATGAAAAATGATAGTAATATTGATAATTGATAATAAAACAATAATACTTGATGGTAGTTCGAATAAAATGAAAATAATGCCTAAACATTCTAAAGAATGTCAAATCCTACACTTATTAAGGCTTAGTGGATAACTATGTGGCACTAGCCCTATCTTTCAATTTCTCATTTGAGTTCATCCGCTCTTCTATTATGTCCTCTCCGTTCGCTTCTGGTTCTTCTGGGTCTTCCTTTAGGTCTTCTTCTTTTAGCTCTGATTCAACCTCAACCCTATCTTTTTCTATGCCAGTAGGCGTAATACCTGTTGCCCACCAAAATATGAGCTCTCCAACAAACTTCAGGAAATCGATGAGGGGATATCGCTCTCTAGATGAGTGTCTTATCAACTTCTGGTACATCTTCTCGGTCCGGTCTTTCCATTGTTCAGGAATTATTTCAATGATCTTACGAGCCGCCGTATAACCCGAGACTGCCCCTGAGGCTTCTTGAAAGATTCTCAGGTTTGCAACAAGATGCTCAGGAACACCATGATCTCCTTTTCGTAAATAATCCTCAAATTTGTTCCTCATACGTGCCATAAAATGGCTAATAGGTTCTGATTTACTAGCAGTCCAACATCTCATTGCCATCTGTAATATACATGAATCGCTATCTGATATGTCTATCGCTTGTTTATGTATTTAATGAGCTCAGAACCTATAGGGCATGCAAGAATCATAATTTATGAATGAGAAATTCATGAAATATTTTATGTGAACATATATGTGATAATAAAATAAATGAGAAGTTTCATGAAAAGTTTTCTGTGAATATATCTGTGACAATGTAATGTAAACTACCTCTTGGAGTTGACGTGGTATGACTGGAGTGGATGTTCGAAACTTTTAAATAAATTTATTGAAAATAGAAGTCTTCACATTTAAAAGACAAGTCTACAGAATCATAGACCTGCTCTGATACCACTAATGGAACGACCCAATTTCGGAAATAAATTCCCATGACATATTGTTATCAATAAAATTCTATAAAAGAAATTATAAATGTTCATAAACAAAAATGTTTGCAACTTTGTAAATTATTCTATTAATAAGTCTTGTTTCTCTTTTTATTTTTATTTTAAATATGAATGAAATATATAAATTTCTAAAATATTAAAATAACTTCTATGACTTACTTAGGAAAGGAAATAATTTTCCACTTACCACTTATATAAATAGGGGACTCATTTGTATAATTTATCACCACCAAAAAGTAAGTGAATTAACTTAAGTTAAAAGAAAATTTTATATATGATAAATAAATGAATAAATAAAATGATTAAATGATAAGCACATCAAAGGCAACAATTTTAAGAAGAATCAAATTAAGATTTAAAATTTGTAAAAATATACTGACCTGTAGTGAAAATTATCTAAAAGTTCAAGATAAAATATTATAAAAGTCTACCGGGACAGATCCATTACTATAGATTTAGAGACTACAAGGTTTAGAGAAGTAAGTAAATATCCATAAGAATATAAAATTATTAACCTTTTGAAAAATTATCAACATTTAGGATAATATATAGAAAATCTTTGCCTAATAACTTATAAAGAAATATAAAGTAAACTTTTATTAAAGACAAACATTTAGCTTCCACCGGGTCATACCTCGTCTTACTCCTCAACCTGTGAAAATAATTTTATTGAAAGGGGTGAGTAAACAATGACTCAGTGGAAAAATATTCGTCTACCATATTATGCACACATATTCACACAAATGTAATCATACACCATGAAATTTTCTGTGACTGTGATGATCGATCATGGAACTCTGCGGGCGTTACCGAGGACCAATTAAGAATCCCGACACCTGAAAGTGCCCTGGTTCATATAACTGTGATAGTACTACAAGAGTACTCTATGACTGTGGGACTGTGAAATAATTCATTAAATGCAAACACGTAAGCACATACAGTAGACAAAAATGTTTAGAATTCCCCACCTCAAGTTTGCTGAAAAAATGATAATGATGAAATGCACGCCCTTAGTTATACGTCTCACAATTTACGTCACCTAATAACAAGTTTAGGCATAATATCAATGAATAGATACTTGTACGATTTTAAACAAGATGACAGCCAAAATCTTTAAATGCGTTAAGGTAAAACACGAAGATGAGTTTCGACTTTTGGTGTCCCTTTTTAAGAAGAATCACTAAAAGATAGGTGAATTAATAAGAAGCAGTGACCCACGAAGAATAGTTAACTTTTTAGTGGAGAAGCATGACTTATTTTCCTTCGAATAATTGAAGTTAATATTCTCTCTTTTTTTTTTGAGGAAAAATAAACAATAAAGGATACTTCCCCCCACTACGCACTATATACTGATAGCAAAATTCAGCAGTAAAGAATCCATGTCCTATTTGTTCACTTACACATATACCTATTTACATATAATGCATATTTTGATTTCGAAAGATGCTGCCTTCCAAACCCATTAATAATTACATCGCTAGATAAAATCTATTTACTCCTTACATAACCTCTTGAATCATTGAAGAAGCCAACTCTGGAATTTAAATCCAGAATGCATACGTTCCATAAATTATACCATAAATCCACCCATTACCATATTCCATAAAATAAAGTAATTTACCTAAGAAAAAAGGGAAATATATATTCTGCGCATGGAAACTGCTATTACTACTGTTTCATTGACAATGGAAGCATACATGTGGATAGAACACGAATTATTACCTATGAGTTCATTACTACTGAAATAGCGGAAGAAATAAAATCTCAATTAGAAAAACTATGAACGAGGAAAACTTTACCGTCAACAATAGCAAACAATGAAAGAGCGGAGCGGAAGAACGAAGGAGTGCTCAAGGTGTAAGAGAGGGCCAGGTTCTGAAAAGGATCGGCTGCCAAGGATATATTTATGTTTGGAAGTAAAATGAGTTTCCAGGATGACGACAGAGATGCCTACATATTAATATATGAATACATGCCTCCACAAGGATTTCTCAAATACTGTTATGGTAGTAACCACTTGAGAAGATCGTGGGGATAGTTGGATGTGATATTCATCAAATTTGAACTTTTAAATAAAAATAATAATAATAATAATCAAAATAAGTTATTAAATAATTAACTAAGTGGCGGTTGCCACAATAAATGTTTTCCCGCAACCGTCATAATTGCAAGGGAAAAAAACTTCTGTGGTTGGTTCAGGTTTAGGCTCCACCACTTCTGGTCCTTTGGACTTCTCCTTCATGGCTTTGAATGTAGCCTCTGGATAAATAATACAGACAGATTCATGCCAACTTTTCAGAAATTATCCACCCCTAATATTTGCATTAGCAACAGAGAAAAGGTGATTATGGCACTATTCTTATTCTAAATCACATAATAGTTTGTATAAACGACATCACACTAGATAATACTACTACCGAGTTCAACTCATCAAACAAGTGATTGAAATTAAAAGAATACATGGAAAACTAACCATTAACCCATTTCAATACAAGACTCAGCGGTTGTGACAAGATCTTGTGGCACCCTGCAAAAAAATTGATACTCCAATGAATTCATCAATTGATAAGTAATTTTATATAAACCAACAAAAAAGCTTACCCCAACAAAATTGAAAAATTACGCAAGGATTAAAGTTCTCTTATAAAATATTCTTTGAACCATTTAACAGCAGGGCCTCTAGACCTGGTTATGGGTCGTCTATCAAACAGACTCTGAACTAAAACCACAATAACAATCATGCACTTGAATTTACACTATGAATCTTCAATCAGGGTATTAAGAATGATTAAGTCAATTCATACAAAAGTGATGAATGTAACCTCGAACAAAATCAATTGAATGAATTCTTATAAAGGCATAGTTATTCGTCATACCAAGAATAATGATTATCTCAAAAATTAAGAGAGCAATGAGAAATCTTACCACTTTCTTTGTGTGTACTTGAGAGGAGAATAAGAGTGGCTGCTCGATTGTAAAAGGGGAAAATAAAATCAAACTATAACAAATTTGTTTGCAATCATACAGGAAAAGAAGGTGGAGGTCTTCCGCCGGAGAGCATGGGTATATGAGATGGAGATGAGCGGTGACAACGGAGAAAAGAAATGGATGGGCATGGGCTATCGACAAATGAAAGATTTGGCGAAGAAAGAAAGCAAGGAGAAATTTAGAGTTCAGAAATCGATGAACAACGAGGCCACGTACACAAGCAACAGAAAGAGGTGTCGACGCGTGTTAACTTTGGCAACGGGCAACCGAGAGGAAACTGGCCAAAAACCGGCTATCCTCCTTTTATATATAGTTATAGATAGATAATAATATAATAATAATAAATTAAATAAAAGAGTTGTTTTATAAAATGGTTAATCATCTGGAATCTTGATTGCCATAATTAGGGCTGGGGAAAAATACCGAAATTTTGGTATACCGCCCTTATCATAACGAAAAATACCGATTTTACCGAAATTTTAGGTATGCCGAAATTTTTGGTAAGGTATGATACCGTATTGAAAATTTTGGTACGATAAAGGTATATAAATAATCAATACCGCGGTATTTTGGTATATGCCGAAATACCGTAAAATATTCAATTTTTTGAGTTATATGATACGATATTACCATATTAGATAATACATACAATTATAATTATTATTTATGTATTATAATTTTTAATTAAATTATATATATACACTATTTTATTAAAGATTAAATCTAAAATCCTACTATATATTTCTTCATAATTATAAATTATTGATAAAGATCATTGACTTACATGATATTAGTACTTATTTTTTAATTAAGTAATTCTATGTATATGAAAATTTAAAAGTGTTGATTTTAATATAAGTTCCATATATTTTTGTGTAGATCTCTTAGGTACTATTTATTTAATGACAAACACTTTGTAAAACGGGTTTAGATATATTAATTATGTAAACTCGGTTACTGTTTAGTACATAAAAAATTACTCTTTAGCACATGAATTGTTACTTTTTAAATTAAAAAATTACTCTTCAAATTCTTGTAAATCCCGATGTATCGATTACTTTAAGTACATGAAAAATTATTTTTTAGAGATACGAATTATTACTCTATTGTGTAAAAATTATTACTCTTCAAAGAGTTATTTTTTATATATTAAAGAGTAATATTAAAAAATAAGGCTTACCTGTAAACCCGGTTTTCATGAGACTTACTCTTATTTAATTTGGTCGTTTGCAGATTGTCGTATATTTTTGAATTTGTTATTTATTAGAGTATGCTTTATAGCTATCTTTCACTTTTATAGTACATGGTTTTTATAAGATTTATTGAATTTTAGATGTATAACGGTATAGCAAACTATGTAATAGGATGATATATACCGATATTTTAGGTATGGTATGGCATACCGAAATATTGGTAAGTAGAAGGTATACTATTTTCTTATACCGAAATATTGGTATGCCGAACTAAGGTATACCGAAAGTTTAGGTAAGGTAACGGTATGATTTTTTAAATACCGAAAATTTCGGTACGGTATATGATATGACCAAAAATCTTCGGTATGCCATACTGCCCACCCCTAGCCATAATCGTGAATCAAGAATTGGAATTTGCCTCTTTTAAAACACACAAAATCCCTCCAACTATGATTGAAACACACAAAAAAATCTCAAATTCCTAAATTAAACCTACAAAATAGACCCAAATTGACGACGAACCCTAGCTCCACCAACAAAGTCCCGTCTCGCCGCCCTCACCGCTAAGAAGTGGTGGAAGAGGTTGAGGTCGTGGCCGTCTTACATGAGTTGCGCCGACATGATGATCTTCTTCCTCATCATGTGGGCGAGGGCGAGCTGGGTGGCGTCGGGGTCGAATCGAAAGAGCTGCTCGACGATCTTGGTGTAGGCGATCTCGTGGCGCTTCTCGTCGACGGCGATGGTGCCGCAGATCTGGGCGAGCTTGAGGTCGCCGTGCTGCTTGGCGAAGCGGGCGGTGTTACCGTGCGAGAGGAAGGTGGCCCTCTCTTGAAAGGAGGTGTAGATGAAGCCCAGGTAAGGGTTTTTATCGGTCCCGGGGTCCATCCAGGAGCCGATGAGGTATTGCACGGTGGCCTCGATCAGTCCCATGTCCACCCGCCCTCTCCTGGTTTCACGTCACCTATAACGGAGAAAATCGCTGTAAGTATTTTTTTTCTGTATTTGAGAGTATAGGTGTTTAATTGAGTGTTTTTTAAGTTTGTGGCATTGGAAATTGCTGTGGATTTGAATCTGTTAAGACTTAAATCGTGTTATCTAATTTTAAAGATAAGTTTGTTTGAATGGTAGTCTACATTTGGGAGTGAGTGTCTTACTTTCTTAGAAATGGTTAATTTGCTCGCTTGGTACTCTAATTAATTGTTTCATTTTAGTCACAACTAAATTATGATCAGGGGTAAAGATTTCACTTGAAGTCTGTCTGTTGCATGGTTGATTCACATCATGGAAATTTGGCATCTCCATTTGTTTGGTCTTAACCTTAAGATTTATCCTTGTTCTTAGAGCATTAAGCTTCAAACATCCTTCTGAGATTAGCCTAACCTAAAGTCTTTAGTTGGGGAGCATGAGAAAGATGTTGGTCTGGTGGTCTCACAGCGTGTTGTGAATCTCCCTCCTCAGCTTTTACCTCCTCTTTATGATGCTCTCTTGGATGAAATAGAGTGGGCAACAGAAGATGAGGTTGATGACAATACTATTTCATTAGACAAGCTATTTATTTGATTCTATTATTAGTCATGCTTGAGCTGACATCTTTATTTCACCTCTTATGGCCTTCTTGTTGATGTTGTCATCTCAGTTTGTCAGTTTTGTACTTAAGTATTTCGTTTTACTTGATAAAGCCTACAGAGGAGCTCCAGTGTTCCTTCCGCTTCAAATATTATTTAATCATCAGCAAAATATACAAGGTACATGACTGGGGGTGATATACAAGGTACTTGATAAATCAGCAGTTTCATTAATTTATTTTGTATGTGTGCATGTAGTTCAAAAATGCAGATCGGAGTAGAGGGAAAATTCAAAGCAGAGAAAGTGTTATTTATATCAAACCTGAAGATGAAATATTTTTTGAGGTACAATTTTGTTATTTTTTTTGCAACACACATTAAGTTTCTACTCCAACTCGTTTAAAATTTGCTTCTGCAGCTTAGCTCATGGTCATTCAGTTTTCCCTTGCATTCACAGCAGGTCATGACTGATGAGGTAAAGTATTATCATTCAACTACCTGAGGATTGGCTATTATTAGTAATTCTTTATAGGTTGTATTATCCCTTCTATGACTTCTATCATGCATGTATACTGACAGTTCTAAGCTAACGGCTTTTTTTAATCATTGTGTGTGCTTCTATTTTTTTACGCTCAAGACTAACCCTTGATGTTAAAAAAACTATCCATAGGCATCTGGTATGATTATTTCAACCCTTTGTCCTATTCGTAACTTCAGTGTGTGTCTGTGCTTTGAGTCTTTGACCTTTTAAATCTGGTCTTTCTGTATTTTCTGCTGATGTTTTTGATTTCTATTATCAGTAATCTGTTTTTGCGCGAATCACCTATTTCTGTCTGATTCTCCTATTACTTCAACTGATTACTACAAGTTTAAGTATTGATCCTGTCTCAATATAGACATTGGATTTCTGATTGTTTATGTAATGATTATGGTTCTCAAACTTTTAATTTTATTATCACTTGAACAGGGACCTTGGCAACTCAAGTTTGTCAAGTCATTTAGTGTCGAAGCTTAGGAAACTTGAACATCTTCAGTATTTGTGTGTATTTTGTAATATTTAAATTTATATTTGTATTTTTGCCTAAGCATTTATTTGTCTGCTGAATATATGTTTCTGAATGAATTCCTCATTTTTCATGATTCTCTTTTGTCCACTTTTCCATGGGACATCTTGTTTTTTAAACTTGTGTATCTTGTACCCTTTACATCACTTCATTTGTCTAACTCAATATACTAAGCAGTCACCTTATATTGCAGGAAAATTTACAAAAATAACATTCAAGGCCCAATTCCAGCTGAATTTGGAACTTGAACAGCCTAATAAGTAATTTACTTTTCGCTGCTTAAGCCTACATTAAACTTTTGAGGTCTGACCAGAATTAGGGCCTGTAGCAATTTTTATATTCTTATTTTTTTTTTAAAGTATTTTCTTGTCGGGGATGTGGTATTGGGGAGGGTATGCAACAATATATCAGAGCTATAATGTTAACACGACTCTGAATTTTGCAAATCTGTAGTTATTATCATTAAACTCTTGTTTTCATTTTGACATGCTTTCATGTTTATACAAGGCTGCCTTTTTTCTAATTTTTCTTTTAAGTTTCTTTGAATAATATAGTCCACTAGGTTGATATATGTAGCATGTGTGTTTTGTTTATGACAGCTTGTCAATGGACCTGGGCTGGCATTTCATATTTCTGCAAGGCTCTAACTGATGAGGTAGTTTCTGGATTTCAAAGTACACATTGTTGTTAAATTTAAGATCACTATTAGCTTATAATTATAGGATTGTCTTGGATTATAGTTACTTATTGTTATGTCTTCGCATTGTTACTTAGTCGGCCTCCTAGGAAAGTTTTTTGAGGAATACTTGGTACGCTACTGTTTAATAGCAGAAAAAAACCAGTCTTTTTTATTTTTTTGGAATGAGATGTAATTCTGTATATTTCATAATGAGAATGGGCATCACCATCGTATATCAGAGCGTAATTTGTAGTCATCTTTTACATAGTTTTGTTGAACTTTGTGGTGGTCTTGTCTCCTTCCTTTATTGCTGTAATGTTTAATTACTATGTGGTGATTTTTTTTATAGTTGCTAACTTAATTTTGATGTAGCAATGTGGAATCTAATTCAAAGCAATGAGTTTCATGAAGTATAAGTAAATTATGATTTTACAGAAATTTTTGAAATGTAATAGATGGAGTAGTCTTTAAGATTTATGGTATTGATCTTCCGTCATATAAATCTTAGGTTTTCTGTCTATTTGTTTTGTATAGAAAACTCTATGTGGGGTTGCTACGATTTTCTGTCTATTTAGTAGAGACTAGTAGAGAATTTATCTAAAAGATAGGTAAATCACGAGAAACCTTTATTTGCAATTGAGTGATAATAGGTAATTAGATTCTTAAAGTGCTGAAGATACAAGAATTTCACTAAAATCGCAGAATTAATTTTCATTATTCGACTGATATTTGAGTAGATCTCTGATTGTTTTGGCAGGATCTCTGAAATCATATACAGTTCTTGAATTGAACCTTAGTCATATTTATTAGATCAAGATGCAATATGTTATGCTTTTACTATGATGCATGGACTTCATTTTATCCATTGCTGAAAATATATTGTGAAAATTTTAGAAACTGCTATAAGGTATTATTTGCATCATCATTGTGTGGACTTCATTCATGCATTATTTTTAATTCACATCTGAAATTTTTTATGATGTATTGAATCCTTTATCTCACGATTCTTTTTCTGGCAGGTTGTGTATAATATTGCTGTTGATGTGGAGGTGATGGAGTAGGTTCTATCTTGCAGACAAGTTGTATAATGGAGGCTTTCAGTTATGCCAAAATAGCCAGGAATGACAACTATACTCAATTTGTAAGTTCTCCCTAAACTTCTACCTTTTTTTATGGGCATCCTTGTCTATGGGGGTCCTGTATTAGGTGGATTGATGATCATCTTTATAATATTTCCCTTAAAATAGCGTGTGGAAATTTTAGGGTGATCATTATGTTTTTTCCAGTTTTACTCTTTCTCAATTAATATATTACACTCCACACATATTCACTAGCTCTAAAATATTCTTTTTCTTAATTGATAAAAGTAAGATTGTGATCACGTGAATTCAGTATTGCTCTCATAGCAGAATCTGGCTTTGAATCAACCTTTTCTATATGGTGAAATACAGTTCTTGTTATGACTTCTCCATTGATTGATAATCATAGAATTAAAGTTGGATGTTCCTAATTAAGGAATAATGCGATGTATTATACCATGAAGAATTTAAAGTTTCGAACCACCTATACTGTGTTACATTTACTACTCTTTATGATTTTGTTTTTGAATTGTGAATTTCTCTCAAGGCTGCAGATATGTATAGCTAGCTGCAATGTGGAGGATTTTATCAATAAAAAAGGTTTACATCACGTTTTGTGGTTGGGATAGGACTTCTCCATGCAATACTTATGTGTTTTGTACTTTCTTTCAATATTAATTAAGTAATTTGAATATTGGAATGCTCGACATTGAATTTGGATACTTCTTATACATGAATATTATTGGTTGATGAATGAAATATTTGTCAAAATGGATGTGTTATTTGAAATTCTATTTAAATTTGAATATTGTATTGTTTAAATAAATAAAACAGGTTAGTATGAATCGATATCTATGATGAAGCATTCTGGAAGAAAGATATCGGTGAATAGCCGATATTTATTCTATTTTATATTTAATATCATCTCTATTTATATCGGCGAATTTCCGAATAGATATCGGTCATTAACCAATATCTATTATTATAAAACGATATCGATTTTTCAGCGATATCTATTCTTAATACATTTAATATCAGACTAATTAATATTAGTGTTTTCTTCATAGATATCAGTTAATAATTGATATCTATAACAGACATAGATATCGGTTTTTCTCCGATATCTATTATTCAATACATATAATATCAGGTTTATTAATATCGATTTTTTCTTTATAGATATCGGTTAATAATCGATATTTATAACAGACATAGATATCGGTCAAATAATCGATATCTATTTAACAGACCTATGATATCGTCTCCATTTATAACGGTCGAAAATTCGAAAGTTTTGTAGTAGTGTTTCTAATGCTTTGGCAGCTAATTGCACCCCCCAATAGATGACGTGGCCATTTCATTCCATGGCTGATGGCACACACCCAATCTCTCCCCTCTTGACCTCTCTCTATCATCATCATTCATATACAGACACTCCAATTCCCATTTTAATTTTCAACTCATCAATGAATGATTACATTAGATAAATGGAGAGCAAAATTGCTCACTATCCACACTTCAAACGTGCAAAAGTTTCCCTCCTTCAATAGCACCTTCACCATGCCCAAGCCGCCGAGGATCCGTCGCTATCGGATCTGAAACTGCCAGAGCCCAATTTCTTGGAGAAAATACCCCATCTCAAGAACCCTAAGCCCATCTCTGCCATGCACCGGGCTGTAAGCGACGTTTCGCAGAAGCGATCTGTCTTCCTAGCCCTCGGGCCGCGGCTCGATCATAAACATGGCCTGATCCAGTCTGGCTGAAATCGATACCAGTGGGACTTCGGATTCAAGACGTATATGGCGGAGGTGGTGAAAGAAGCAACGTTGAATGAGGAGGTGGTTGCAATTTTGAAAAATTAGAAAAGGCCAGGGAAGAAGAATACTGAGAGAGTGGATTTATAATATCTGTTGGGCTAATTCAAGACGTAAAATCTGTCATCCATTTTTAATAAATTAAAAAGGAGATTAGTCAAAGAGGAGATGATTCATCCAAGAATAAAAAATGGAGAGAAATGATTCAGAGATGAATCCAGAGATAAGAGATGATGAGGCATGGAGGAGAGGGAAGCAAAAAGGAAAGATAGAGGGAGTGTCTCGATTTCTCTATGCCATTTGGTACATCATCTCCTGTGCCATATCGTTAGATTGACGACACGTGGAGAGAAAAATTATAATCTAATCCTTAAATCCTATGGGCAATAGTTGGATTTATATCTCCCTGTTACATGTCAATCACTTAACGTGTGGTATAAAAGATGATGTAGAAGATGGGTAGGCAACATGTTCAATGTCGTGTTTTTTGGTGGGTGATCTAAAATTAAATTGCCACGTTCTCTGTTGGGCTGCCAATAAGTCTAATTTGCAAAGAAACGTGAGACGGTGATATGGGTTATTTGTGATACGGGTCGACCCATCACTAAAGTATGCTTATTGTTTAGTTAAAGTATGCTTATTTTAAGTTAAAGTATGTTAATAATAAATCATATTATAACATACTAAAGTGGGTAAATATAAAATTGGTCCTGTAAGTATAACATTTTCCAACTTTAGTCATTTATCATTTGCAATCTCAATTTTGGTCATTTTTTGTCAATTTTTAGTCCTTCTGGTCCAAATTTAGTTCTTTATGTTAAAAAATAGTCCAAAAATGGTCCGAAAGTGCATACGTTTAGGACTAAAAGTGGACAAAAAAAGGATCAAATTTTGAAAAAAAGACCAAAACTGGACCAAAAGGACTAAAATTGGACAAAAAAATATCAAAATTGAGAATTGCAAATGATAAAGGATTAAAGTTGAAAAATGTCATACTTACAAGACTAATTTTGATATTTACCCTACTAAAATTATACTTTAATGTATAATACAACATACTTTAAAAAACATACTTTAATAATCATTTAACATATTTTATTTATATAATAAGCATACTGTAGTGATGGATCGACTCGTTTCACAAGAGACTTTGTCTTTCAGGGATTGGAATTAAAATGTGAATGTCGGCATTATTTTTATGCAATTAACTTTTTTTTGGGTGCCTTTATCATTTATCAATTTGTGTCGGTGGTAATCCTTTATTAAATTTAAGCCCGTAACAAAAAAAAAAAACCCAAATTAAACATAGTTGAGTTTAAAATAATCCCTCAATATTTATTCAATTATTTAAAATATAATGTGAATTCAGGAATATTTTGCATGAAAATAATAATGAATAATAATTTAATTTGTGTTTGGTGGAAGGTGGCTGGTAAGGTTTTGAACTTTTTCTTTAGTATTAATTGAAAAGAATATATAAGGAATTTTTTTTTTCTTCCAAATATTTTACGGCAAAAACTTGTGTGCCCAGAACACAGATTACATGTCGTGCGCCTTTAGAATTTTGTATTAAATTATATATCCTTTAATATAAAAATGTATACCCTATATTTTTTTGAAAAAAATAAAAATATATTACTCCCTCCGTCCCACGTATTTTTACCCACTTTCCATTTTGGGGTGTCCCACGTATTTTTACCTATTCCATTTTTGGCAAAAATACATATTATTTTATTACCTACTTTTTACAATCCCAACAATTTTAATTACTTTTTTACACTTTATTCATCATTCCCAATAACTTTATTCACTTTTTCTTTTTAAATTACTAATTTATCCCTACTTTTTCTTACATTATATATTAAAAAAATAAAACGTCTTAATCTCCGTTAAAAATACCCGGGACGGAGGGAGTAATAAAAAATGTATACTCTTTTCAACAAAATAATGTATCCTTATTAATTAAAGTGTATACCCTTTAGAACAAAACAATGTACCCTTACCCATAATACTAAATTCTAAAGGCGCATGACATGTTTCGGGCACGCAAGACCAACTCTTCTACATATTTTTTTTAAATAGTCATTTTTGAAAATTGTTGATACGGATGATATGTAGGGACTAGGGATGGCAGTTTCGCGGGTTTTTCCGGGCACCCGACCCGACCAAACCCTAATGGGACGGGTTCGGGTACCTATAATCGGGTTTGGGACGGGTTTGGGAAAAAATAAAAATTCCCATTAGGGTTCGGGTAGACCCCCTCGGGTACCCGCTACCCGAACCTATGTAAAGAAGCGGATAAGGGTAGCGGGTACCCGCATATATCCGTCCCGTTTACTTGTATGTATGTATTTTTTAGAGGATTCGAACACTCAACCTCATTAAAAAAAATATCCGTTCATCGTTTAGACACAAGTATCTTGTTATATGTTTTAATATTTAAATAAATTTACAAATCATTAATCTAACCTATCATTTTATTTTATTTGTATGTTATTTAAAGTTTGAATTGAAGATCTTTAAACTTGTGTGGTGATTTTATGTCATGTTTTAATTATTATTATTTAATGTTGTAGACACATTTATTTAAATGTTTGAGATTTGAAATTTATATTTTAAGTTTTATAAAAAAGTTTGACGGGTTCGGGTACCCGCGGATAAAAACAATCGGGTTCGAAACGGATACGGATATTTCAATAATATTTTAAACGGGTAATGAGACGGATACGGGTAGTGGTATTCTTAACGGATACGGGTTCGGGTACCCAAAAAAATGCGGGTACCCTACCCGCTGCCCTCCCTAGTAGGGACATGGGATGTCCCGTGATACTTTGGTGTGACATCTACTTAAAGAATAACACGTGGCGTGATAAATCAAATCCCTTACCCACAGTGTCAAGATAATAATAATAATCGAAAAAAATTTATACTCTCATAAAGAATTCTAATGAATACTCCCTCCGTTCCATCGTAATGATTACATATTTTCATTTTGGTGTCTCATCCTAATGGTTACATTTCCCTTTTTAGTATATGAAACCCACACAAATTAATTATTTCTCTCTCCATGGGCCCACTCACCTCAATACATATTAAAATACTATATTCATTAATCCTCGTGCTAAAAGCAAACGTAACTATAAGGACGGGTCGGAGGGAGTATATTTTATTAAGTACATATTCTTTTGTTATTTTTTTTTTCATTTTAAGATAAAATTATAATATGCATAATGTGTAGATAGACATATTCTTTAGAAGACAGTCTCATATCAAATCTATTTTGTATATAGGCTCTCAGTGTTCTTTATCCTATTTCCACACCTTTCCATAGTCTCTAAACATAAATAAAAATATTGATAAATAAAACAGAAACTAAAATATAAAAAAAAAACAAATGAAACATAAAATTTTGTAGAACATTATTTTTATTTTAATATATAAAAATTTTAAAACCTCAATAAAATAAAAAAAATAATAATAAGCAATGCACAAAGATTAGAGGTGTGCATAGATTTGATATTAATCAATCGAATTTCAAAATTCGAAATTTTATCTAAATTTTTTAACAAACCAAAAACCTAGTCTAATTATTCTCGATCAAACCGAAATATTTCAATTGGTTATTTCGATTAATTGAAAACTAAAATTTATTAAAAAAAGTTTATATAAAATTGATTGAATGTTACAGTTGTACGGACACCCACAATCTGCTTCATCATCGTAACCCAACGGCAGTGTAGCGAAAATATTTCGGGATGTTGATGCTGCTGCTTGCATGTATCGTAACCCAACGGCAGTGTGTAGCGAAAATGTTTCGGGATGTTGTGAGAATCCATGATCACCTTGGGTAAGTCGTGTGGTATATCCATCTGAAAAGTCACATCAACTAGTGTCAAAGACTCATAAAGAATTCTAATGAATATATTTTATTAAGTAAATATTTTTTTGTTATTACTTTTTTTTTCATTTTATGATAAATTATAATATGATAGACATCTTCTACAGTCTCATATCAAATTTATTTTGCATATAAGCTCTCAGTGTTCTTTATCCTATTTCCACACCTTCTTATTGTCACAATGCAGAAACTAAAATATAAAAAAACTAAAACAAATAAAACATTTGTAGAACATTACTTTTATTTTAATTTATAAAAATTTTAAAACCTCAATAAAATTTAAAAATAATAATAAGCAAATCAATAAAAATATTTAAATAGTCTTGAATATAAAAGTTACTTTTACTAATTGTTTAATACAAAATAAATAATAATAGAATTATGATTTATAAGGCTCATCTAAACAATATTATCAATTTAACAGTTCTAACATATAATTCTGAGAATATGTTAATGGTATGCTTTTTTTTATTGATAGTTTATCTCAATATTTTATAAATTTAAAACATCAATAAAAAATTTAACATATATTTAACCATGCGTATATTACACTGCATTAATACTCGGATGGGGTAAGTTAGAGGAAGTACTTATTAACAACAGCTGATTCATTTAACAAAACTTACCTTACTGTGCCGTTGGAGTGTTTTCTCACTCATACATTTTACACTCAAATCTCATTATTCACATCAGATTTCATTCTTGTTGTTAAGCTAGCTTATCATCGATACTTTTTATATTAAATATAAAATAGAATTTAAAATCTCAATAAAATTAAAAAATAATAAGCAAAAATAATCTGAAGTTATAAAATTTACTTTTACTAATTATTGAATACAAAATAAATAATAGTATAATTATGATTTATAAGGCTCATGTAAACAATATTATCAATTTAACAGTTCTGAACGTATAGAATATGTTAATGATATGTTGTAAATTCTGAATATAGAATATGTTAATGGTATGTTTTTTCAATTTACAGTTCTGAACCTATAGAATATGTCATGTTGTTTTTTTGTTGTCCGTTTGTTCATGAATTAATGGAATAATTTGGACTTATATTTTTATTATAAAATAAAATTGGGTAGGTATTGAGTGAGACTGTCCCACGGATCCTAATACGTGAGACAGATTATCCATTAACTAAATAAATTATATTTTAAATCAAATTAATAATGGCATAAGGGCCGTGTTTGGGTCAATTTGTAATGTGCGGCCAACGCTAAGCAAACAATCTCAATTTGTAATGTGCGGTATGGGGTTAACAGTTAAATTTAAATAATTTTTTTAATTATATTATAATTTTAATTATCAAATTATTATTTTAATAAAAAATATTATAAATTATTTTTATTATTATTAATTAATTATTAGATAGTTCAACTATTCTATTACTATCACTTTATTTTGATCAGATTTCACTTTATATTAAAAATGTTATAACTTTTATTTATTTTACAAAGTTATTAATAAAATAATTTAATTAAATGGTTATCACTTTTCTTTGACTAAGAATAATTTTTTATTAAATATACTATCACGTTTTATATCATTCCACGCCTTTAGAATTTTTTATTCGTGAAATACACTTTCGTAATTAGTCATCACTTATTTAAAATATTATCACTTTTATTTTAAAATGTTATCACTTTTTTAATGCTATAAAATTTTATGAAATAGTTCACAAGACCATTATCACTTTTTATTAATTCGGTATCACTTTTAAAAAAGATATCTAATTACTGGGTAGGTCTTGCATGAGACCGTCTCACGTGAGACCATTTTACACCTTTTGAAATAGTTATCAATTTCGTTATAAAATATTATCACTTTCGCTATATAATATTATCACTTTCCATTTACAACTATAAATTACTCATAAAATTACATTATCATTTTTTATTAATTTAGTATCACTTTTCGTTAGAGAAATTATCACTTTTCGGCCAAAAAAGATCACCTAACCCATTCCCATGTTTCATCTACTATTCCATATATTAAAATCTTGACACAATCAATGACCAAAATTCAATACTTGCCCCAAGTGTTTAATGGTAAATTGTAGGGTATATTTTTATTATATTATGGAATACGAATGGAATATGAAAAATGAAACAGGGAATTCAAGTTGCTTTTCGACTGTCTCACGTAGGCCCTAACGTGAGACGGCTTCACACAAGTATTTTCCCTAATTAATAAAGAGTAATAATTAATTAAATAAACTATTTTACAATTAATTTGTTAAATGAATAAAAAGTGATAATATTTATAATAAAATGTGATGTTTGATTATAAACCTTTAGAAACAAAAAATAAAAAAACATAAATTTTAATAATTAATATAATTATTTATTACACGAATTATAAACCTGACATGCCACAGCAATGTGCGGCCGCTTATTTATTGCTTAGGAATATTTCTTAATTATTTTTTTAAGATAATCAAACAAGATCCTTCTTTTTGATCCATGGATAATCCATTTCACATAAGGAGATCTTTGAGGCGGTATTACGTAAGTATTTTTCAATAAAATTAATAACAAAAATGATGTTTAGATTTTAAGAGGAAAATATAAAATTATTAAAAATTTGCTTTAAGCATATGGATACGTTTCGATATTATGAATAAAATTTTCATATATCTCAATATTTTATAGTAAAATTTAAACAGTAAAATATATATATATATATATATATATATATATATATATATATATATATATATATATATATATATATATATATATACTCCCCCGTCCCTTGTAAGAGTCTCATTTGCTTTTGGACACGTGGATTAAGGAGTATTACTATTTAATTTGTAGTGGGTATTTGTATTAGTGGGTGTGTGAGCCCCATATTTTAATTGTATTAGTGGGTGTGGATGGGTCTCATGTGTACAAAAAAGGAAATGTGATTCTTTAGGTGAGACAACCAAAATGGTAAAATAAGATTCTTACCTAGGGACGGAGGGAGTATATATATTTCCTCCATCCCATAAATGTTTGCACTCCTCTTCCTATTTTTTAGGGTATTATGGTATTTTTTGTTAATAAATAAATGATAAAGTATGTTAGGTGTGTTAGGTAGGGTTGATTTTTTTTTAAAGTAAAGTATATGGAAATGATGATTATGTTTGACTTTTTACATTTTTAAGAATGTGCAAACTTTTATGGAACAACCCAAAATGGAAAGTATGATATTAAAATGAAACGGAGAGTATATATATATATATATATATATATATATATATATATATATATATATATATATATATATATATATATATATATATATATATATATATATATATATATATTCCTTAAAACTATTTAGGATATTTCCGAAAATATCAAACCTTACCTATGGAAAATGGATGGATAGTTTTTAAAATCAAAGAGTTATACCGATATATCCGGATCCATATATATATTGTGTAGTTACACCTAATGAATATTTACTCTGTTATAATTTATTATTATTATTATTATTGCTATTTTTTTTTATCGAGCAAAGTTAGTTGTTAGTATAGTTAGTAGTTAGATCATCAAGTCTCCATACACCCTTATTCTCCATGTCTCCTTATAACTCCCTCCTATTCGTTGGTTACATATTTATCATTTTATGCGTGTTATTTCAATAATTACAGTTTTCTTTTTAAGAGTCGAGTCGAGTACTTTTTATATGAGTTGGTCTCTTGTGTTCTCGGGTACACAAGGTATAATATTTTGTTTTAAAGGTATACATTTAGGGTATAATTTTTTTATTGAAAAGATATGTAATTTAATACTAAAGGATATAAATTTCAAAAAATGATTTGTGGGCACGATGTCCCGAGAAAACAGCCTTTTTACATTTAGTTCTTTTTATTAAAAAGCATAACAAAAATTTTGCTAACAATTCACTCACAAAGTATGCTAATAATTCGCTAACTTTTGAATATGAATGAATGCATCAATTTGAATTCTTATATTAGTTTATAAGTTTTGAATATGAATGCCGGATTATGAATTCTTATACCCAATGAACCTCGTATATGTATATATGCTAATGAATTGAACTGTAAATATAAAATACATTGTGCATTAAATTATAAAAACAAAAAAATATGATAGAATTGAAAATGTTATATATAAAAATAAAAGATTGTGAGAGTATTAAGAAAACCGAGTGTATATTCTACTTCGAAGATTACAAATTCTTAATCTATACTCCCTTTGCGTGTACTAGTCCTTTTCATCCAAATAAGTAAGTGAAGAAGCATATTTTAATCTCTAGTTTGTCACTAAAAAGAGACAACACTTATATTGCCCTATATCACCCATGCAACATCTATGTTGTCCTAACTTTTTAAAAACATCTAATTTGCCCCGTTTTTGGTGTATATCCCTGATTTACTCCCCTGACACATGTCATTTTTTTCCCATTCTTTTTGGAATCTCCAAATAGTGGCCTAGTAGTTACCTTTTTACCACTTTTAGTGGCGTTGAAATTGAGGATATAATCTTTGACCCCTTTATCTCAAAATATAAATTTGTTATTTACTCTCTCTCTCTCTCTTTGTGTCGTCGCATACTTTCCCCCTCTATCTCTCTCAAGCTCTCGATTTTTCTCGAGGACACAGCTCTATGTCCGGGCCTCCGCCGTATCGTCTAATCCCTCATCATCTCCATGTCGGAAAGTAGTAGAAGCAAATATGGATAATCAGGTACTCCGTCCAGCCGTATATCAATTTTGGGATTTAGGATTTTAGGGTTTGGGTGGAATTTCGATTAATTAAAGTATAGTGAATTATTTTTTATTTGCGTAGTCGTTTGTGTACTGTGCTGATGTAGTGTAAATTTAATTCGAGTATAATTGAGTGTAGACTGCTTGTCCGCCTAGGAACTAGGTTGTAAAAGTAGATATGTCTGTAAAGATAGTGCAATTGAGTGTGTGTAGATGTGTTGTAATTGAGTATAATGTTCTTGTCCCCCGAGGAAGTAGTTTGATTTTGGAATTGTAGCTGTAGGAATTTGCCGTGTTCGCCGAAAATAAATAGTATATAATTTTACATGTTCGACGATAATTTGAGTATAATTGGAAATTTCAGCACCTTATCTTAGCAAAATTTAGCTTGTCCGCCAAAATTTGTACTGTAATTGAGCGTGTCCGCATATTTTTCTAGCCTTATTGAGCTTGTCCGCCGATATTTCTAGCCTAATTGAACATGTCCGCCGATAATTCTACTGTAATTGAGCTTGTCCGCAATATATGTAGTATAATTGAGCATGTCCGCCAATTTTTTGGACCTAATTGAGCTTGTCCGCCGATTTTGTGCATTAATTGAGCCTGTCAGCCGAATTTCTTGGCATTATTTAGCATAATTTGCCATTATTTCTGTATAAAATAGCTTGTTCGCTGATTTTGTGCCTTAATTGAGCTTGTCTGCCGATGAATAAGTGTTTAATTTGCATCACCGCTGATACTTCAAGCGTTAAATAGCCTGTCTGCCAAATTTGTTAGCATTATTTAGCATAATTTGCCATTATTTCTGCATAAAATAGCTTGTCCACCGATTTTGTGCCTTAATTGAGCTTGTCCGCCGATGAATAAGTGTTTAATTTGCATCACCGCTGATACTTCAAGCTTTAAATAGTCTGTCCGCCGAATTTCTTAGCATTATTTAGCATAATTTGCCATTTTTTTCTGCATGAAATAGCTTGTCCGCTGATTTTGTGCCTTAATTGAGCTTGTCCGCCGATGAATAAGTGTTTAATTTGCATCACTGCTGATGGTTCAAGCTTTAAATAACATGGCAGTTGGTAAATTAAGGCGTAATTTTAGTATAATTAGATACATATTCATAAAAATATGTACTGTATTATTTAAATTGTAGGAATATAATAATATTTTTAATTATTTTCTATTAGAATTTTTTATGTATAAAATATAGTCACGTCTTATATCTAATCGAGTTGGCATGCACTGTAGTGGAGCTGGAAACGACGTGGACTTCAATCATGAAAAGTTGGGATTAAAGGGTATTGTAGGCCTACGAAAGTTTTGAATTGCATACGCGAGGTGCTTATAAATAGCGGCGATCAAACAGTACGGATGTTCTGAAGATCGTGTTTCGGTCATTTTTGGAATTTGAATTTTGATTATGGGTCTCCTAAAGCTTTATTTCAGTTGATGACTCAGGAGGTTGTAATCCCTGGTTCAGATATGTACAACCGGTACTTCAGGGTGTCTGATACAATTCATAGCTTCACACCACTGGAGTTTATGCGTGTTATGGGACTAGGGTTTGAGGATGGTGGGGATATTGACCCAAATGATTCATTTCAGCCACCACCAGACAGTTTGTTTGCTAGCTTTCGTACGAAGAGGGTCCTAGTTGATGAACTTATGAGAAAATTCAATGAAAATAAATTAAGGGCCATACCCTCAGTGAAAGCGGCCAACATTCTACTTCTGTACTACTTTTTGCTAGGCCGTGATACGTCCAAAGTATACATAGAGCCCTGGGTATGGTATTTTGCTGAAAATGCTCACCAGTGGAACTCTTTCCCATGGGGGAAGTACACATACCTAACCCTACTGCACCATATGGACTCTGTGAAGACTACAGTGAAAGAGTTAGGTAGACAGCAGCGCATCAACTTTTATGGATGCTCATTTGCCCTAGTAGTAAGTGATACCGAGTTTATGTGAACTTTTATATTCTTATACTAAATGCATTTAAAAAGATATATGTTGACATCAAATCACTTTGATGTTTGGTCACAGGTTTGGGCCTCCGAGCATATCGAAGGTTTTGCAGCACACTTGATCGATGGACAGCCTGAGCCTGATGTTAGACCTCTGTGTATTCGCTGGACATATACAACTGCCAAAAAGTTGACGATACTTAATTTTTTAGACAGGTTTGTTGTTGTCTTCAACTTCATTGTCCACATTACACTGTTCCAAGAACCCTGCAACAATGGATTAGTTATTCTTCAATTGGTATTAGAATACAATAAGGTTCAGTAAATTACCGGGTACTATATTGAACACATACTTGGAATGCTCCATGGACGGCTGCAAGAGCTATTTGTATCTTGACTAGGACGTACCGGTGTGGGCATCTGCATGTGTGTCGTAATAGGGTCCAAGAAACTCATTCCTCCATTGGCTCTGATGTAGGAATAGAACCTCTCGAATAGAGCAGTTTCAGGATCCTCATCTTCAGTGTTGAGTTGATCACCATCACGCCCCTCATCTTGCGAAGCCTCAGCACCAATAGAATTCTCGTGCTGCGGACCCTCAAATGAATCATACCCATCGCCTTGCGTTACATCAGACCCATCATCTTGAGAACCAGCAGAACCATCAAACCCATCACCCTCTGAACCCTCAAACGCATCACTTAGAGAACATTCATTTGAATTGTCCTCATCTTTATTTTCTTCAGAGAAGCATATGTCATCTCCGTTCTCCACCTCTTTCTCAACCTGTTCTTCGCCAACGTACTCACTGTTCAAATCAATATTTGTCGTACAACTCGGAAGGTCCACACATGTACTCCTACTCGATTTGGCCAAATCTATGGGACTAGGAATATTGACAGATGGAATTTATGAACGAAGCAAGTCGGTCCAATAACTGCTCCAAGATGGCGCCGCACTAGGGCAACAATTATCAACTGATTGCTGTGGTATGACCTTAACTGTGATAAATAGCATCGGCTCATCAACCTGCTGACACAAGCCCCTAATATCCAGATCATCCTTCACCTTATGTTTTGTTACACAACCACCGATGTCCACAAGTGTGTGTATAATATATTTACAATGATTCACATCGGCACGAACTAAACTGTGCACATGCCCAATAATAAAATCCAACTTCAACTGATCTGAATTTAAAACTAATTAGCTCGTGTGTTGGCCACGTACATACTCTAAACCTTGCCACCAGCCGCCCCACCATATAAAAAAATTCTCATTTTCAATCCAAAGCCTAAACCTTTCAACAAAAGGACAATTAATTATTCTATTGACACATGATTCATTAAAGTATTTTTATGATACGCGTGTTTAATAGGTACCTAATTACAGAAAAATATAATCTTTTATGAATATGTAAGTACACACAAATTAATCCTTAAATTATCAGCACACTTGCAAGTTAAACATTGAGTCGTACGCGGACAAGCTCAATTAAGCTCCATAAATCGACGGACATGTCTATTATACTAAAAAAATAATGACTTACATGCTGAATTATGCTCAAACTAGAGGGACATGCTCAATTAGCCAAATATAATCGGAGGACATGATGTAATATGCTTAAAAAATGGCCAAACATGCTCAATTATGCAATACAAATCGGCGAACATGTTCAAAAATAGTAACAATTCAGTGGACATGCTCAATTTGGGTCAAATAATCAGTGGACATGCCCAATTACGCTAGGAATATTGGCGGACATACTCAATTACGTCCAAATAATCGGCGGACATGCTCAATTAGAGTGAAATTTGGCGAACATGATCAATTAGAGTCAAAAAATCGGTGGACATATTCAAAAACTGTAACAATTCGGCGGACATACTCAATTTGGGTCAAATAATCAATTGACATGCCCAATTACGCTAGGAATATCAGCGGACATACTCAATTACGGCCAAATAATTAGCGGACATGCTCAATTAGAGTGAAAAAATCGGCGGACATGATCAATTAGGATCACAAAATCGGTGGACAGGACCAATTAGGGTGAAAACATCGGCGGACATGCTCAATTAGGGTCAAATAATCGGCGAACAGGGTCAATTACGCTACAAAATCGGTGGACATACGCAACTATAGTCAAATTATCGGCGGACATGCTCATTTATGGTCAAATTATCGGCGGCGGTGTTTAATTATAGTCAAATTTTCGGCGGACAGGCTCAATTGGGCTACAACTTTCGACGGACACGTTCATTTTAGTAAAAAAATTGGCGGATAAGCTTAATTAGTGTCAAATAATAGGCGGACACACTCTATTAGGCTACAAAAATTGGCGGACATGTTCGATAAGGCTCAAATAATGGGCGGACAAGCACAAATTAACCATGCATATTAGCGGACAAGTCTACAGTGGGTGTATGTAGTGGTATTCATGCATATTACATGCATAGTTTACCTTTTTCCTCAACGAACATGCATATTACATGCATACTTCACTTTTTTCTTCAGCGGACATGGATATATACAACCATTTTACTCAGCGGACATGCATTTTTAAAATCCTAAAATCGTAAAAATTCTAAAGCCGTAAAAACCCTAAAACCGATACATTATAACCCACAAATAAATTAACAGCAAGATTGAAAGAACAGTTTAACCATTAAATAAAATACAATGCAAACAGTGTTCGTATCTTACCTTTGGCTCTAACTATGGATCCGTCGACAAAAACGGTGGGTAAATAGGGGAGCCGATCACTTTTTTATGCTCAAAGTATTTGTGGAACAAGAGGAATGAAGTTTGAATCCACTGTGTCCAATTTTGTTGTTTGTTGGTGGTGTAGTTATTTGGTTGGTGAGGATAGGTGAGAGTTTAATGAGACAAAAATTTAAATAAATGAATTGATTGTGAACAGTGCCTTATTTTTCACTCCATTAAATGAAGTGTGTTTGAGTGACAGTGGTAGGTAATTAATGCATGTGTTTAATTACCTAATTACTGCATGTGTTAATTAAATATGCCTATTATAATCTAACAATTTAAGGAATTTTAAAATGATATTTGGTGTATTTTAAATAGTTCGTGTCCGCTTATAATTTTCCTTTTTCACTTAATTGAGCTTCTCCGCCGAGTTTATTTTTTGGAGGTGATAACTTTTAATAGATTTATTTATTTCTTTTTTACTTAATGTGTCATCCCTTAAAAAATTTCCATATTCCCTGACACATGCAACTGTACTTCTCAACTTATTCCCAATACATAAAGGTGGGCCATCCTTGAGGGAATTCATGACATTGCATGTATTTTTAGGGCAAATTAAATAAATTAGAAAAGGTAGGACAAATTAGATATGGACCAATTCATATAGGGCAAACTTTTAATATGCACCATATTTCATAATTTATTTATCATCCATCTAATTAAAAAAAATTAAGTGAAGAATTTTCTTACTAATATTCTTGAAAATAATTTAACGGTCAACTTTTAGGATGGCAACAACAAAAATCTGATCATTTTTGTTGAACATGCAAAGTGTGATCTCAACCAGATTTTACATGTTTATATTATGAAAAAATCCGTCGGGAAAAAAATTCCCGATAAGGAACGAATTTCAATTCTATGGCGCTACGTAAAACCATAGCAGTGAATCACTGAATCAAATGAGGGGTTCCATTCCACTTCTGCCGCAGAGACGGACAGCGCCGCCGTCTGATTCGGGTGAAGGCGGCGCAGCGGAGCCACTCCTCCGCCCAACACCCGGCGGCGGCGGCGGAGGGCTTCGGAAGAAGGGCGCGTCGGTTCGGACTTGGTTGCGGGTGGATTCAATGGGGCAAGCTCAGGTGGTGGAGGCCGGCAAACATGAAATCATGAGGAGGACGGGCCTTCCGGGCCGAGATCTCCGGATTCTAGACCCGGTTTTATCGTACCCGTCCACGGTTTTGGGGCGTGAACGGGCCATTGTTGTGAATTTGGAGCATATAAAGGCGATAATCACATCTCAAGAAGTGCTGTTTTTGAATTCCGCAGACCCCTTTGTTGCCCCTTTTATTAAGAGGCTTCAAGCCATCTTTCGACATCGTCAAGCTGTCAACTCGCCCCAGGTTCTTCCCTCTCTCTCTCATCAGTTTTACATGCATAAATTAACAATGCAATTTGATTGTTTTACTCTGATGTTAATTTTTATGATTGAATATGTTAAGAGTGGGTGATTATATATTAAACGAAACTCCTCACTACCAGCTTAATCTTTTAGAGAAGACTATCGTTTAAGATGATATATGCCTAACAAAGGTCCAAAGTTCAGAGTGCTCTGATCTGATACCTTATGAAATGACTTTCTCGTCTAAAAGCTTAACTTAGTATGAGAATTTGGGAGTTGGTTGTATGATATATTTATGATAGGAGTGTAAGTATTCAAGATTGGTTTCGTAATCCTAGGTGCTTACTTCTTAACAGGTGATTAGGATCTTATAAAGCAGTTTCAGGTATTTTAATTCCTATGTAAATTTGCATGTATACCAAGTGTAGTCATGGCAGTTCTCTTGCTAACTTCACTTTATACTAATAAAAATTCTTTTACTGATCAAAAAAAAAAAGTATGAGAATTTGGGGACGATTTGTGGCTGTATAAGGAATATTTGTTGAAGATGAAGGTGAATGCATGCTCTGTACCAGTGTGCCAATAAATTAAAAAGGAATTTATGTTTTTGTTTTGATGCTCTATATTGCTCCGTTTCTGAGTATAATCTTGGAAAATAGGCAAAACTGAAAAATCTTACTGTATTCACAAAAGCAACTGAATACAAGAAAATATTAATTTATCACTTCATTATTTTTTTTTAATGAAAAGGTGTAAATGTTCTCTGTTTTATGTTTTTAGGTATGGTGCAAGAAGTTTAGGGTTCATAAAAACCGCTGAGGTAGCATATAATTTTGACTGTACGTAGGTGGAAGGAAGAATAATCATCTCTCTCATTCATCATTATTGATTGGAGCATTTAATTTGTTTGATGACATTAGAAATTACTATATTGCTAACCATAATGCTAATGTTAATCCATTATTTGATGAATAACTTTAGACTACAAATTTTAAATCAAGGCATCAATACATCTGATAAGATTATGTGTTCACTTGTCTTTTTTTGGGTTGACACCACATCCAACACATTAAATTATCTTTGGTTTCCCTTCATTTAGTGGTACTGTTTTTTCATTCTTTGGAAATGTACTAGTAGTTTGCATCAGTATGATAATTCAGATTTCACAAAATATAAGCCTCTAGCTCGAGATACTATTAAGGTTCCCAATTGCTTTTTATTTGTTTTGTTTGATTAATTAATTGTGCAAGCTGCATCAATGTCTTATTTAAGGTGATGTACTTAGTGTTACAATTCAATTACTTTTGATTTTGATTTAATCTTTCTTGAATAGTTTTGTAGTCTTATTGTTTGGATAAGATGAGTTTCTAAATCATTTGAGATGGTTTAACGGTATACAAGGAAGCTGGAGCGAATTGTAAGAAAGTTGATCAATGGGCAAATTTGTACAACACTAGAGAGCCCCAACCAATGGCAGTTAGTCCTCATCTGTCCGATAATGAAAGTTCCCGCAATAAGAATGAAGAGAGCAATACTGACGGAGAACAACAAGCTGGAGAAAATGCACATGGCTTGAAGCTTCTTCCATTTGAATTCGTTGCACTGGAGGCTTGTCTTGAAGCTACTTGCAAAAGCTTGGACAGTGAAGTATGAATGTCCACATTATTCTTTTCAATATGTGCAAGTAAAAGCAATTAGTTTGCATCTTATAATTACTTCTTTTTTAATGTTTTCTATACTAAAAAAGGCAAGAAGATTAGAGCAAGAAGCTCATCCAGCGTTGGATAAGCTGACTTCGAAGATCAGCACTCTCAATTTAGAACGTGTGAGGCAGATTAAGAGCCGCTTGGTTGCTATTACGGGGCGTGTGCAAAAGGTCGATTTGTATCTCTTCTCTGCTTCCTTTTGTGTTTTTGCATAGTGTTGCTTTTAATCTTTCAAGTCTCGTCTATGTATTCACCTTCTTGTTAGTTTTCCATTTCTTATAATTAACTGAATAAAAGTTTACATTTTATGCTCTGTGGAAGCTGATATAGTTTAGTGAAAGATTAAACTGCAAATAATCTTCTAAGTTGAAGTAATGGTATTGTAATTTGAGCTGGTAATGTTGGATATAGTTAAGCATAATCCTCTCCTCATGGTGTACCAGGTGAGGGACGAACTAGAGCATTTGCTCGATGATGATGGAGACATGGCAGAGATGTATTTGACCCAAAAGTTTGAGGAGCAGCTCGAGAACTCTTCTGCTTCTTCAGGAAAAGATCTAGACGACGTAGACGACGAAGTAGTTCCACCTGATGTCGAGCATAGGCATGTCATGCCTTTCTCGTGCTGACAGTACTTATAATCTTTACTAAACTTCATTCTCATCATGCAGGGCCCCAATTGAGACGATGATTGGCTTTGACAGCAATTTCCCCCCATCTGGTACTAATGAATGCAACATAGGCGAATCTAATTCTCTGAGACGATACAGCCATCGGACGCATACCAGTGTTGCGGCGAAGAATGTTGATGTGGAGGAGCTGGAAATGATCTTGGAAGCATATTTTGTTCAGATAGAAGGCTCATTGAACAAACTATCCACTGTAGGTATTGTCCCAGCTCATGCCTAAGCTCTCGTTTCTTCTTTTTTCCGTGACTAACAACGTGCTCGTTGCGAAGCTGAGGGAGTACGTGGATGACACGGAAGACTATATCAACATAATGTTGGATGATAAACAGAACCATCTTCTGCAGATGGGAGTGATGTTAAACACTGCAACGGTGGTGTTGAGTGCTTTCGTCGCCTTAACTGGAGTTTTCGGCATGAACATCACCATCGACTTGTTCGACTCCGAGAAAGCCGGGATGCCGGAGTTCATGTGGACAGTCTGGGGAGGCACCGCGGGGTGTGTTTTCTTGTACGTAGCTGCTATTGCATGGTGCAAACACAAACGCCTACTGGAATGATTCTGTTATATCTTTGTAAGTAAATTAAATGTTATGTATATTTGTAATCTAACGTGTGTGTGTCCTTAATTTACAACAATGTAACAGCAGTTCACACTGACATACTCACCCAAGATCCAACAGAAACATGCAATCTTCATCAACACAAATGAGATAGATACAAATAGATTCTTACTATACATTTTAGTGCCCTGTATTGAACTCTTTGTATTTTCTCCGTTTGTTTGTTCTGAAATATAATTAACACTTAAAATAAAATTTTTAAAAAAATCTAATAACCTCTCAATTTTTTTCATCTCCACCTAACGATATTTTCAATTTATTTATTAATTAAAAATATTAAATTATCCCAAAAAAAGTTATAAGATAAGTTAAAATAGTACTCCATTTTTAACGACGCCGAGCATTAAATGTAAAACATTTTCATCCCTTTTATGAGATGAAGAGAATAATATTTTAGAAAATACAATAGGAGCATGTTTGTTTGAAATTTGAAAAGGGTGAGTATATTGTGCCAGTCATGGATTTAGATCCGTGACCCTTTGCCATTTTCGTGCCCCTTTACAATTTAAACTTGGGAAAATAGATTTTTTCGTCCGCTAACTTTTATTCATTTTGAAATTAGTCCATTAACTTTTTAATTTTGAAATTAGTCCGTTAATTTTATAACCATTTTAAAATTAGTTCATTAACTTCATAAAATTCAACATTTTGGTCATTTGACCTGCTATGGCAGGTCATTTGAATATTTTCATCCCAATTAATCTATATCATATTTTTATTTAACCAATTTTATTTCACTTTTCATTTTTCACTTCCGTATACCAAACAAACAATATTAATCTCATTACTAAAGTGGAGCAAATTTGACTAAATATTGATACTTCCTCCGTCCGCTCGAAAGAGGATCTTTTTTCCATTTTGATTTTTCATTCCAAAGAGAGTCACTTCCTTTTTTACACACATGAGATCCACACACACCCACTAATACAATTAAAATATGGGATCCACACATGAGATCCTTTTTTTTTCCATTTTGCCCCCATGGCATAGCTCAAGTGGTAGAGGGGAGGGTGGAAAGGTCTTCCAGCTGAGCTTGGTTGCTGCAGGGTGGGGGTTCGAATCCTGCATTTGGCATGGATTTGGCCCCTTGCAAGCACAAGTTTAACAGTGAGCCCTCCCTATAAGCCACTTGAGGCACATCCTGCGATTTACCTCCTCCACCAATCCCCAGGGCAGGGGCGGTGGGGGTCCCTAATGGTGGGGTACACCATTTTCCCAAAATATGGGATCCACACTCCCACTAATACAACTACCCACTACACATTAAATAACAATACTTCTTAATCAACGTGCACAAAAACAAAATGCCCTCTTTCGGGCGGACGGAGAGAGTATAATATAAATTCTTAGTGGAGACTATTTTTTTAAAAATAGTATATATATATATATATATATATATATATATATATATATATATATATATATATATATATATATATATTTTACATATTTTTTATTTTTATTTTTTAGAATAACCTGCTAATAACCTGTTGAAATGGACGATTTTGTTGAACTTGGTAAACATGATTGACGATTTTCAAAATTTTCAAATATAATGGACGATTTTTAAAATTCTGCAAATATAATGGACGATTTTCAAAAAGTGAAAAACTTATGGACTAAATTCAAAATTGAGCAAAGTTAGCGGACAAAAAAATCTATTTTTCCATTTAAACTCCCTAGTAATACATATATTTAAATAGAATAGGGAGGAGAAAGATTGTGTTCACATATGGACACGGACCATGTCCCCGTGTTCGGGGGCGCAGGAGCTTTTGCCAATTGAAAATCATTAATATTGATAATTTATGTTTGTTTTGTGATTTTTTAAGATGAGTCTTGATTTTATGTAAATGTAAGAGGTGATTGGTGATAACTTTAAGAGTAATAACTGAAGTGAAAGAATATATTATATGAAATAAAAACGTATTATTTGAGGAGATATGGTGTATTGAAGATGGTACATTAAGTACCGGTAAAAACTCCTGTGCACCCGGGCGCAAGGATCACATTTCGTGCGCCTTTAGAATTTTGTGTTAAATTGTATATCCTTTAGTATACATATGTGTACTCTTTATTTTCTAAAGAAAATTATTGTGTGTATCTGGGCACATGAATAACAGTCCGTGCGCCTTTAGAATTTTGTGTTAAATTGTATACCTTTTAGTATAAAAATGTGTACCCTTTATTTTCTAAAGAAAAAAAATATTAATGAAAAGTGTATACCCTTTAGAATAAAATGATGTACCTATTATTAATTAAAGTATATACCCTTTAGATCAAAGCAATGTACCCTTACCCGGGCGCACGCAAGCCTCACTTTTAAGTACCAATAGAATTTTAGGTATATATAAAGATGATTTTATTTGAGAAAAATGCAATAATACCCATTTTTTTAAGTATAAAATCTTTGCTAACATTATAATAAAATGTACTCTCTCTGTTCCAGCGTAAGAGGGGTTTTTGCTTTTTTGCACGTAGATTAAGGAGTATTATTATTTAATATGTAGTGGGTAGTTGTATTGGTGGGAGTGTGGGTCCATATTTTAATTGTAATAGAAGGTGTCTGTGGGTCCAATGTGTGTAAAAAATGAAAGGGGACATTTGGGTGGGACAATCAAAATGAAAAAAAGACCTTCTTTGAATGGGACGGAGGGAGTATGCAATTTTAATCAAATTAATGTGTGTAGATGTAAATATCCTCGGACCAAATAGAGTTGACATGTCAGTCCAAGTGTCAGTTCACTGACAACCTGACCGATATCAGTCAGCCCCATCGGGCTGGGTGTCGATTCCAGTCGGTCCCCAACCTACATGCATTGTTCCGGGTGTCAGCCCATCGACGAGCCGACCGACATGCATCTGTTCGGGTGTCGGTGGCTGTCGGTCTCCCACCGACGAGCCAACCAAAATCAGTCGGTCCAGGTGTTGGTACACCGACGAGTCGACCGACATGCGTCGTTTCGGATGTCGGTGGCTGTCGGTCCTCCATCGACGAGTCGACCCGACATGGTTGTCCATGTATCGATGGATGTCGGTCCCCTAATGACGAGCCGCCCGTCATCAGTCGGTCCCCCATCGATATTCGTTGGTCCAGGTGTCAATCCATCGATGAACCGACCGATATACGTCGATTCAAGGTGTTGGTGGTTGTCAGTAAAATTAACAATGGCATTTTAGTCCAAAAACTCAAATTTGACTAAATTTAATATCACAAGTTATTTAATTATTGACAAAGATTTTGCTACTTCATATTTGGTATTTTTGTTAATTGGCAGGTGTTAAGTGTGGAAAATCCAAAACCAAATTTCAAAATTGCTAACAAATACTCCCTCCGTCCAATATCAATGTATCCGTTTGATTTTAGTACGTTGATTAAGGATTATTATTATTTTATGTGTAGTGGATAGTTGTATTAGTAGAGGGTGTGGGTCCCATATTTTATTTGTATTAGTGGAGGGTATGTGTCACATATATGTCTAAAAAGAGAAATTGATAGATTAATGATGAACAGTCCAAAATAGTAAAATTGATAGATTAAGAATGGACGAAGGGAGTAGTATATAGCCTTACTTATATTCTGTAATACTTCAAGTTTAGGGTCGGGTCCTTACTTATTTGTAGGGGGTATTAAAGGAGCCGAGCGAGCCCAAGTACTTTAGTATCATATACTCAAGTTCGGCTTAATAAAATAGAGTGAGGCTCTTGCGCATCCGGGGACACCGTGCCCCTTTGCAATTTTCGTTCTCCTTTGCAATTTAAACCCCTAGCAATATATAGGTTTAAATAGAATATGGAGGGAGAGAATTGTATTTTCATGGGGGCACGATGTGTCCCCGGGGGCGCAGGAGCTTTTGCCTATAAAAAAGTGAGGCTCTTGTGCGTCCGGGGACACCGTGCCCCTTTGTAATTTTCGTGCCCCTTTGCAATTTAAACCCCTGTACACTATATAAATTAGATCAGCTCAACTTGAAAATTACTCAATTAAGCTTTACCTGAATTTCTAATATACTGCTCGGAAGAATAGCTCTCCTGTAAATTGATTCAACTTTATTCTGTCCTCTACACTTTGAAAAACAAAATCCCAATTCCAGCTTTATACAGTAACTATATCCTTTCAAACACTAACATTTACAATAGCCAAAGTGGTATCTATCTATCTATCTATCTATCTATCTATCTATCTATCTATCTATCTATCTATCTATCGCTTGGGTTCATTCCAGATCTTCCCTTCGAAAAACTCTGCCAGCATTCTTTCCAGGTCTTCTGGAGTATATCTGATGTACTTTTGTGGATTCTTTCCACCCTCGATCATTGGCCTAATTATACCAATAGCAGTATTGCTTCAGTTTTTAATGATCACATCATCTACTTCACTATTACCTCAAATTAATGCATACCCGAAACGTCTGATGAAAGACCTATACGCTGGGAGTAGGACCTCCGCAACCGCCAGCCTCAACGACTCCCGTAGTTCGCTATCAGGGACCGTCCATTGAGATTGCCTCTGATGAATCTCCTCGAAGAGTATGTTGAAAGTTTTGAACCTGTCTTTCACCATTGCCCTTGAAACGCCTGCCGTGCTGCCTGCGTCTAACTGAGCTCCCTGGATTGTAAGGCACTGTAGAATCTGAACAGGCATCATGTGTTTGTTAACTAAATATCATCTTTAGTTTACATTCTGTATCCTTTTTGTAATCATGCATACAGAAATAATAGAAACAAGCAATTTATCTTAAGCTCACTACCTACATTCATTTGATTCAAATCTTATTTGAGTAATATATATAGACATTAATGGGCTGTAGCAGATATAGATAGTTAATCAGATTATAAGAAATATAGCCACTTTGATTCCTTTTTCCTTACATAAATGTATTAACATTTAAGAGTCGAGAACACATTTTGAAGAGGAAATTTTTAAATGATATAAGAGGGAGTCAAGGTTATAAAGATGTTTCACATAAAGTGGCTGGTTGTCATGCTTATTTCTCTCATTCGAAGGTTGTTTTGGGTAATTTTTTTAGGTTCATCATAAAGAGTAACTACTATATTCTGCATGCAAATACTGAGAAACTTCTTATACTGAAATTACACCTTAGACCAAGCAATCCTCTTGTATTGATTAGCATGCTGCTGGACAACTCTTCGATGAATCTGCACCCAGTCATCACCTAATAAATCCTTTGCTTCTGACCTAGATTAAAATAAACAGTTCAAGCAATTGAATTGGTTTTAGGTGTTCTATGAAGATAATCTATTATTATAAGCATCACATACCTTCGTACAGATCTAACAATATAGTGTATATTATTCATCAGAAATAGCTGAGTTAAAGCAGGATCTTTATATTGCTTGGATTTTCCGTCAAGGTTAGTCTGAAGAGCCTGCATTATCCGTGTTGTTATAGATGCCAACTGCTGGTCCGCATCACCCTCACCGAACTCTTTGAACAGTTGCTGTAGAGTTGAATGATAGCTGAAAGAATCAACATGAATTTTTGTTTTTCAAATGTAACTTCAAGTTTAAGAAATAAATAAATAATAAAATATCAAACATGCTGGAGGTCATCGTTTATAACTTACTCAAACAGAAACTTCACATAGTTAATTACATAGCTTGTCAAAGGATGAACTGTTCCATCAAGAACAGCAGTTTTTGTGGCATCTTTTTCAACTGCTTCCTCAAAATCACCAAATGTTTCTTGAGCAGTCTGAGCTAGTCGTTTTGTAAGGACCGAAAAAGACTCCCGCATTTCAGTACAAAATTTGCTTGCAAATATGATATCCATCTGTCAGTATCAAGTATAAGCTAAATATGAAGAATGGGGTATCAGTTGAAGAAAGACTCTTTATGCTATGTGCATTTCTATCGAATGCTCATAATGTTATATTGAACGCATTACATAATAAAATGCAAATCCAATTACTCAAAAAGAGGAAATCAATATCTGAAGCATCGCGAAAATTACCAAAAAAATGTTATTTGAATACTAACACCAATAGCCCATGAAAGTTTTTATTTTTTTATTTTTTTTATCAAACATCATTATAGCTCATTTATGTGGCCAAAAAGAGCAACTGAATGATGATTAATTAAAGATTATGAACAATTCTTGATTCCCAAATAACCTAAGGTTCAAATGTCTAATCACTTGTAAATGGTGACGATTGAAAGTATTTCATTTCAAACGCAAGATATAGATGCTGCACCCTTCTGCAAGAGGCATGCCAATGGAGAGAAAGTAAGAGAGGACAGCTTTATGAAAGAAAATGAAAATGCCTTAATTATAACAAAAGGGGACAAGGTGACGTATATAAACTGCTTACTTCCTCATACCTCTGACTGAAGTTCTCGCATTATCTCATACATGTCCAAGAGGACAAATAATTTTTCAGGGGATCTTTTACTCTTAGCAATGGCATCTCCAAAACTGAGGAGTGTCGATACACTGTTTGACAAAACTTCAGCAAAACACTGATCCCTAAGAGTATCATGGCCCAGAAAAATCTCATCACATACTTTCTTTTCACCAGCAAATAAGAGTTTGACCTGTTTTGTGCACAATACTAAGTTTGGTGAAAGAAGAATAGAAAGAATATGACCAACAAAGTTCACATAAAGTGTATAAAACCTTACAGCAATTCGCATAAAATGAATCCAGTTTCCTATCTTTGCTTCTAGAACTTCCCATTGCATCTTTTGCACATCCTCTTTACCAAGCCTTTCAACACCTAGTTTCCTGATAGTTTGTTCTACTGCTGTAGAACGAGTTTCCCTAGACAGTTGTTTATTTGAGACAGCAATAACATCAGGTGTGCCTGAAGATAATACAGTAAAATATCCAAAGACCATCATGTAACATAAAAGCTATGTGCTATCTCAATCTAAACAAAATAAATTTGTGAAGTGGGTTTCAGAGAAAAGCAAGGTGGCTTCGTTAAAAACAGATTTATATTCCTAATTTGGTAGTCAATTCAGTCATCGCGTCCCCAGAAATTGGCCCTTATTTGTGAAATACTACCATGATACTGTATACTTTAAGTGAGCAACACAATGTTCCTTAGTTGACAGGTTTCCCCATTATTTATTTTATTTACATTTAAATGAATTTTGATATAATTTCTATAAATAAGCATTTAGTCAGGCTAAATGTGTAACCATGAGAAATAAATTGAATAAAGTGCATTCTACGCCAGATTTTAGATTAAACATTGGATTGCACTTTTGGCAAGAAAATAGCTCAAAATATGTGTGAAGAAGCAAATACAAAATATTACCTCAGTTTGTAGATGCAAGGAAATTCATATGTTAACATCAAATATAAATCTACAATAGTACCTGTATATAATAGCAACCTGCTGTTGGTGACCAGCTTGAATCATTTGCTTAGTAATCTCATGCAACAAAGGAAGAAGTCTAGGAGGAATTAGTGTTGGTAGTTGATATACAAGAGTTTCCGAACTTTTATTTTGGTGGTCAGATGATTTCTTTCCAGTCGGTTCACCATCACGAGGAGATCCTGCTGTTGGCCTCATAGAGCTTGGCAGGCAGTCAAAAAGACGATCAGGTTCAACAGGCTTGCTGAAAATCAGACACATTTACCAATGAGTTCTTTTAACCTATAACACAAAAATTTAAGCTTGATTATGGTATTAGACTATTGGAAAGTTGTATCCAGTGCACTAAGGACCAGTTTCAGTCCTTAATAGGATTCCAAGGTGAATATCCATTAGAACATATATAGGATGTATATTATTTGCATTGGAAAGTCAAAGTGGTATTTTCACATAGAGCAGAAAGACTTGCAGTTCTGACTAAAGATAAGCAAGAACATATATCAATCATGACAGCGTCTATAGATCAAGCCACATATTTACATGATAAAATGTCAAATTGAATTTATATTAGGTTAGTTGGTCTCTTTAACTAAGAATCAATTCATGTAAATTCACTCAACATACCAACTGGCGCAGACCACAAGTTTCAGTTCCTTCTGGGCTTTGAAGAATATACATTCACACAGACACAATATCTATACTTATGGATGAAAATGTAAAGCCCAGGTTTGACATAATTATAATTTAAAAAACCCAAAATAGCAAAGCATTACTTAAATTTCGTTCCATGCCTGAGTAAGACCAAGTTTGGTCCACTTTAGAAGCCCTCTGATATACTCGGTGACACAAACAGAATTGTCACATTCTTTAACTAAGTCAGGGGTTAGCAGCATGGTTAATATCTATCAATCAAATTATGATATTACCTTATATATCCAGCAAAGTCATTACACTTTAAAGGACAAGAGTAGGGGTGGGTAATATCGGTATACCGAAAATATCGATACCGTACCGATACCGTACCGAAAATTTCGGTATGGAAAAATTCATACTGATACCGATACCGAAATTTCGGTATACCGATTTTTCGGTATGCCGAAATTTCGGTATACCGATTTTTCGGTATACCGAAATTTCGGTAAATTAAATCGGATACTGATACCGTACCGAAATTTACATCATACCGATTTTTCGATAAATATCAATTAATACCGAAATGTTGACATACCGTTTCATACCGAAAATTCAACATACAGAAAAATACCGATTTACCGAAACCATACCGAAAAATAATATTTAATTTTAATCAAAATAATAAAATTAATATAAAAATATTTCAAAATAATTAAATTTTCTAATCTCAAACATTCTACTTTGACACTTATGTTCCTTTTAATTTATTCATAATTATATATTAAATAATAAATTTTTTATTATTATATTTTTACACTCCTATATTTTAATTTAGAAGTGTATTGTATTTTTATTTATTTTTATTAGAGCTTATTTTAAATTTTAAAAAATATATATGAATAAATGTGATACATAATAAAATAAAAATAATTTAAATATATTAATAATATATATATACTTAAATATAGTATTATGTATAATTAAATTTTTAAAAAATAAATATAAAATTTTCGGTATATCGGTATCGGTATACCGATATCGAAATACCGAAAATAATTTCGGTATACCGATATACCGAAAATTTAATATCCAATACCGATACCGTACCGAAATTATCGGTACGGCAACCATACCGTACCGAAAATTTCGGTATATTGAAACTTCGACATTTTTCGGTATTTTTCGATACGGCGAACGCGGTATACCGAGTTTTCGATATTTTTCCCCACCCCTAGACAAGACATAAGAATGTTGGCTATTCAATAAACATTTTTTTCTTCTTAACAAGACAACTTAATGTAAAAATAAAAGTTTTTTGAGTTTTCTCCATACTTGCTACATAACATAAAAAGATTATATTAAAAAGGTTTTGTTAAATATACGAAGTACAAACCACCACGCAAACAAAAGGCTAATTGAAGATAAAGTATCACTCGAACACATAACATAATCTCGCCACTTTTATTAAACAATTTCAAGCAGAAAACAAAGACTCAATTATGGGGCAATAAGTAATATCAAAATTGAGCATAAGAAGAATATGACAAGCATGTAACATTTTCTTAACTCCCTTCAGAAGAGGAAAAACGGAGTACAAAATATGAAAATGATAATGAATGCTTTACCTCGATAGCATAACCAAAAACTGCTCGTTTTAAAGCCAAAAAAGTTAGTCATGCACAACATTGACAAAAGGTGTGAATATATCTCAAAAATGTCAATCCCCCCAGCTTTCATTCAATATCAATCAACTATGCTTACTTAGGAAATGCAAGGTAGGGTTATAGGTAATAAAGAGAATTAAAATAGAATCCCATACAAAAAGCAGAAATAGTTTGCTAAACAACAAGATTTTATATCAATATGAAATAAGTAGGTGGTGGAAGAAAAGACGACTAGATTAAAAGATAGAAATAGAAAATTGCATATATGGCTTTATACATCATTATAGCTACACATAATAGCGAAAACAATAAATGATGCACTGCATTAGAAATACAATATGATAATGGATTAGAAAACCTGTATGCGGCCAGAAGCTGTCGATATTCTTCTTCTAATTTGAGAATCGCTTTTCCAAGTAAGTTACTGGCTTGATTGACCACCCCAGCACCACCCTTAAAGGATATGTTTCCACTAAAAAACTGAACAATATTCCTCAGTTGATCCACTGCTTCTAGATAGCTTTCTAAATCCTCATGAGGTCCCCTCAATATTTTAGCCTCCGCCTGAAATGTTCAATTGAGAGCGAGTGACATGACAGATTCACGATTAAGAAAATCCTGATCAAATTACGAGAAATAATGAAAAATTAGAAAGAAGAAATCGACACCTTGCGTGAGCGATCAAATTGATCAAGAATAAGCTCAGCCGACTTAATCGTCTTGTCGATGTTCTCGTGCGCCCTCCTTATCGAATGCGTTTTCAACTGAACAAAATCATAATTCAAACTCAATTAGAATTTAATTAATCAAACATTCAGCAATTGACCTAACATTTCAATGCATCTAGAGACTATCAATCCAATATTAGCTGAAACAGCGGCGAGGTGGAAAGAAGAGTGCCTGAGTGGGGCGCATGGCCGTTTCGAGGGCGGAGAGACGGTGGTCGAAGGAGCCGAGAATTGTGACCATATTATCGGTGATTATCTGCGTTTTCTGCATTGATTCTCTCATCAATGCGGCGCGTTCGCTTAAGGTTTCCATAGCGACGGCGTACGCCCCCATTTTTGCTCGATTTCGTGGTCGAATTATTGGTGTGTGTATCTATTGGGGATTCTGATGTTTGCCATTAGGGTTTTCAGAAATGAAAATTCGCACAATTGCAAAACGACAGCAACGGAATCAATGATCATCGATGAAATGTCAACATTTATATAGTTTTCCCTGCTACTTCCTCGTCCTCCAAAATATTTCACACTTTTTTTTTTCATCCTTCCCACAAAGTATTTCACACTTTACTTTTAATAAAAATGATAAAAAATACACTATAATAATACCTATTTTTTTACACATATCCCAACATAATACTCATTTTTTCACACATTTCAATAATTTTACACACTCTTTCCATTAAATTAATTAAAATACTTCTTCTCTTTCTTACTTTATACATAAAATAACAATTTTTTCTTAAACTCCGTGCACAACAACACGTGAAGTACTTCAGGGGACTTTACTTTTACTAAAAATGATAAAAAATACACTATAATAATACCTATTTTTTACACATATCCCAACATAATACTCATTTTTTCACACATTTCAATAATTTTACACACTCTTTCCATTAAATTAATTAAAATACTTCTTCTCTTTCTTACTTTATACATAAAATAACAATTTTTTCTTAAACTCCGTGCACAACAACACGTGAAGTACTTCAGGGGACGGAGAGGGTACATTATTTTATTTTATTTTCTATTTTAGGAAACCGTAGCTGGATTTATTGAATTGAAAGTGTTTGGGCCCCACAGGATCGCCCTCAGGTGCTAACATATTTCGCCAGTCCAATTATTGCATTTTGATGCTATTTAGCTTATTTAAAAAAAAAAAATACTACTCACTCTTTCTTATACTTATCTGCACTGTTATGGTAGATATGTAGTTTAAGAAAAATTATTTTTTTGCCAACTTTATAAAATTTTTAGGGATATTGTGGTATTTTAGGTAATAAATAAATTATAAAGTATGTTATGTGTGTTAGTTGAGAGTGATATTTATGAAATTAGGATAACTTTTGAGGTTGTTGGTTAATGTGAAGTTTCCTTTTTTGAGTAGTAAACATAAGTGTGGGACGGACGAAAATGGAAAGTGTGAAGATAAGTATGGGACGGAGGGAGTATATTTTTTTAAATATTTACGTGAACAATTTTTTTAAAAAATTATATTATCTGTTCTAAGCTATTTAAGAAAAATGATTTTTTCACCCACTTTAATAATGGTTGGAAATATTATCTTCGTACAAAATGGGCAATTCGATTTTTTATGTGGATTAATGAATATTATTATAATATATATAGTGGGTAATTGTATTAATAGGTGTGAGCCTCATATTTTAATTATATTAGTGTGTGTGAATTTCATAGGTGTACAAATGAAAATAAGACCTTGGAGTAATATTTTACAAGCCAACTTGGATAGGAAATCATTGTTAAAAAAATGTTGAGTTTTCCATATCATTAAGCTAAAGTTATGGCATTATTTATGTATCTTTTGTGCATGTTCCTAGGACCTCCAATTAATAATGCAGGTAACAATATGCATGAACTAAGCACCTATTTCACACTCTTATTCAATATATATATATATACTATTTAATAACCCACGGATAAGACTTTTCGTAAGAGTTTTTTATATTTGAACTTTTAAAAATTCTAATCTTGATGTTTCAATTTAAATATATATCCACCATATATTGTTGTAGAAATCTGCCAACATATAATAAAAATGATGTATTATTTTCTCTTATAATGTGTGATGGAAAACCTTATACTTTTGTTAAATAAACATTAATAAAGGCTTGTTAATTGTCTAGAGATGGTCTTGATCATGTTGCATGAGTAAAATGGGTGCAGCATGATGGTTACAATCAGTTTGGACAAGAGACATCATAAATCGGCCCACTTGGAAGACAGTTGAGATGGGGAAGTTGCAGCGGTTATTTGAGAGGCATTTGGATGAGTTGTGAGCAGTTATTCATATTTATGGAAAGCTTGACACGTTAGCTATCTATTGCAATCAGTTTCACCCATTTTGGTAACCGTTTGATGGATCAAATGTAGGATCAAAGGTGCTGCAGCGGATTGGTCCCATAACTTAAGTTTTCAGCATTAATGTTTATATAAGCTGATATACAGTTGTACTTAAAGAATGAAAATCACTTCAGAATGATATAGCAATAAGATCTCTCTCCCGTGGATATAGAAGTTTTATTTCTGAACCACGTAAATGTGTCTCGTTTTGTTTTTTTCTTTCTTCTATCTTGTTATGTGATTTTTTTTTTTTTTTTGAAAATTGATAAATTTTATTACACTGGAAACAATTACAAAGTACTTGCGTACAATGCGTAATACAAGTCCCTATCCAACTATCCTTAGCATGAAGCTATGGATGTAAAATCAATGATTAAAATACAAAGTCATAATTTCATGCTTGATTTTCTGCGCTAGGTGATTCGGAGACAACATTCTTGATCCATGTTGAAGAGCGTTTCTTTCCATCCATGTATGGTAAGTCATGGTAGCAAAAGTGATGAAAAGAAGTCTTCTTGCCTTTTGGTTGGTTCTTGTGTCCGCAATTATTTTGCGAAATCCATCCGTCACTGAAGTGATCCATCCTCTTCTTCTCCACCCAATCCAAGTCTTGATATGTCCCCAAATATATTTGGTATATGGACAATGGAAAAAGAGATGGGGGTCCGTTTCAAGATCAAAGCAAAATTCACATCTTTTATCCTCTCCGGTGTACTAAATTTTGTCTTTCGTGGATACCCACTTTCTATGAACAAGCCATAGTCTAAAGCTATGCTTTTTAACAATCCATTTGTGCCAAATTTGCTTAAAGACAAAACTTGAATCTGACATCATGTTACTTCTCAATATCTTGTACATCCGACTAGTCTTGTAGATACCATTCTCACAACTAGACTGCATAATTCCATCCGCCTCTTCTTCCTCAACTTCCCCATGTGCTTCAGTACAATGGTGTTCCTTATACTAATCAAGGTTCTCCATATGTATGACGAGTTTGCCCCAGAGGCAACGCTCGTCCAGTGTTGAGAAGTAAGGTAGACTGAATGTATCCATTTCATCCATAGTGATGATGCTTCACTATGAATGCCCCATAATACTGCAGAAAGAAGAGCCTTGTTCCATGTGGATATATTCTTCAACCTCAAACCTCCAGAGTGCTTGGGATGTAAGATATCCTTCCAGCTCACTGGGCTCACATTCGATCCCCAAAGAAATTGCCTAGTAATACTCTCTACTTTCCTTATTACCACTGCAGGTACCTTAACTATACCACACCAAAGTATAAGATTCCATAGATGCCCGATGTGATGAGTTCAAGTCGACCTGTAACAAATATTCATGTTAGTCTTTTTCCAAAATCAACAAATATTCATGTTAGTCTTTAAAATCAACAAATATTCATGTTAGTCTTTTTCCAAACTCAACTTTGTTGCATCCTTCAAACGATTATCTTTCCACGACTATTTTCACATTTTGTGTTTTCTTCTTTAGTAAAATAAGATATATCCCCCTCTCTTGAAAAATATCATTTCAATCAAACTTTAAAAATACATTTCAATTTAAGATAATAGTACAAATCCTGTGCAATTGCACGGATCCAATAAGAATATATATATATATATATATATATATATATATATATATATATATATATATATATATATATATATATATATATATATATATATATATATATATTCTTTAACTTAATTAATTAGTCAACATTAATTTTTTTTATAATTATGAAAATTTTAATATTCTCTAGACCAAAAAATAACTTCAAACCTTCAATCTATCATTCTCACAAAGAATAAATTAATGGAAAATCCAGATACAATCATGAGTTTACTTTCCCTTGGGACGACATTATTATAAATTTTGTACTTGGTCACACGTTTACTCGACGATAGAGTCTCTTACTCTTATACATTTTACTAGAAATGCGACTAAGAACACCAACCGTGAGATCAAGAGGATTTTGGAGAAGACGGTTAATCCGTCTAGGAAGGATTGGAGCTCAAGATTGAAAGATGAACTATGGGCCTATCGAACGGTCTATAAGACACCAATTGACATGTTCCCGTATCGAATTGCCTCTGAAAAACCATGCCACTTACCTGTGGAGTTTCAATACAAGGCATGGTGGGCAATCCAAAAGTACAACATGGATCAAGAGGAGGCCGGAGAGCAAAGAAAACTCCAATTGCAAGAGTTGGAGGAATTGAGGAATGAGGCCCATGAAAATTCAGTGATCTACAAAGCTAAAACAAAGGCATTTCATGATGCCAGAATATCAAGAAAAAATTTTAGCATTGGGCAAAAAGTTTTATTTTACCACTCAAAGCTTAAATTATTTCCTGGTAAGTTGCGTTCTCGTTGGATTGGTCCGTTTATTATTACTAATATTTATTCTCATGGTGCAGTTGAAATAAGAAACATAAATTCTGAAAAGAGTTTCAAAGTTAATGGGCACCAACTTAAGGAGTCTCATGAAGGATTCCAGACAGTTGAGGTAGACCGAATAGAGTTGGAAGATGTGGTCTACAGTTGATAAAGATACACCTGCCCTAAGTCGAGCCAACGACAATAAAAAAAAGGCGCTGATTGGGAGGCAATCCAATTTTCTTGTTTTATTTTTTATTTTCAATAAATTGTCTGACTGTTCACTCTTAATTTTCTATTGTGGTTTGCAGATATGGCATAGAGAGGATGGAGAGATTCGAGGTCAATCAGCACACTTTGATGCATCAGGTGAACGATCTCGTTAAGCATTTGCGGGATCGTGGTCAGAGTTCGTCCCAGCAATAAAATCAGGTGTATTCTACCCATTTTTATATTTAATTGTTCTTTTATACTTGCTTTTGCTTGGGGACAAGCAAACGTTTAGGTGTGGGGAGGGATTTTATATGATAATTGGGGTAGAAAAGTGATGTATTCTTGTCCCATGTCTTGTTCTTGTTGTCCTCTGAATTTTATGTTGATGTGGAGTTTGGAAAATTGAGGAATAAAATCTTTTGAGATGATGAGGGTGATGCATGATTGAGAGGGTTGCAGTGATATTGAGGAGCTGTTGAAATTTGATATTCTTTGTAAAATTTGTATGATTGTAGTGGCTGATTTTTTTTTAATTTCATTGCAAATATACCCAATTTTTGGTGAGCTTTTGAGCCTTAACGAGCTATCATCTATAATCTCCTTTGAAATTTCTTTCTTGAGTGCATTGAATTTGAATTGCTCATTCTAGAACTTGCTCTTTTGAATGCATTTCGAGATCATGTGATTGGATGTGTGTGATAAAATGATAAGGGCACTTAGGTTTAACTCTCTTGGCTTATATTGTTCTACCCGATTATGAAAACTCTAGGGAATCCACGTTGAGCCTAAGCCTTTTCTTTGAATTATGAGCACATAAATGAACCCTGAATTCCCATTTCTTTCTTTGACTCTTCCGTTTGAACCCTTCATTACTTTGCAATGTGTGAATCTTGTGGAAATACGTTATGGTTGTTGAAAGTTGAAGGGAGTTGTGAGAAAGGAAAGATAAAGGGGAATAGATGGTTGAGAGAAAAAAGAAATGAAGAAAGAAACATGAAAGGATGAAAAAAAAGGGGTTGTATAAAAAAAGAAAAAGAAAGAGAGAAAAAAATGGTTGGAAAAAAAATCTAAGCGTGAAAAACAGAGAAGAGAAGCTGTAATTTGCTTGCTGAATTTTTCTGGGCAAATAGACACTGATCCCTTTAGTGTCGCCCCTGTTTTTCAAAATTATGCAAAGGAACAGGTGTGGATAGAGGATGTATTGATGAAAAGCAGAAATTTCTAAGGAAAAATGAAGAGGGGAATGTGGAAAACGTTGAGAAGGGCAGGATGCATCCCTTTGATATACGTCTTACTTGATTAACGCAATTTGTAAAGTGGTATATTTAGCCTTTCTTACCCTTTTTATCTCACACTGTCCTAAGACCCAATTACAACCCTATCAAAGACCCTTTGATTGTTGCACACAATCCATTTAAAATTGATGGAGATTTGATTTGGAAGCAAGCCTATGGTAATGACTTTTCTTTTCAATTTTTTAGTGATCTTGCTACCTAAATCATACACTAGAGTGTTATTGAGTGAATCTTTGTGAGGCCATGGAATTTTGAAAGATTTGATGCCATGAAAGTTGCAAGCTTTGAGTGAAGAGTCGTTTTTCATATTAGTTTTGAATGCTCATTGGTTACTTTTCTCTTATTGTGTTGTGACTTTCATTTGCCTTTTTAGATGGAGTTCTTTGATTTTCTATTCTCTATGGTCTTGATTTACTTGAGAACAAGCAAAGTTTAGATGGGGGAAGATTTGATAAGTCATTTATTAGCATGATTATTTGGTGAAAATTCAAGTCTATTTGATTGAATTTTATGTTATTTATGTGCTAATATTGACTTAATTTGTCTTTAAGAGATAAATATTTTAATTATTGAATTGATGTGGAAACAGGCTGTTAAGTGGAGCAAATTAGGAAATAAATTAGCCAGCATATCTTTCACATATCCTCATGATCGGATCTCTTCCAAATCTGATGGATGCTCGTTCAAGGAGAAAGAAAATACGGTAAAAAAAGAGATTCTGGAAATCTAGAAAAATAAGGAAAAAGATCAAGTAGGATTTCTTAGGGGACAAGAAGATAAATAAGGAAGGTTGGTTGAGAGCATCACAGACGTTATTTTGGGCTGCTACACACGAGATTTTGGAGGAGAAGAAAAAGAGCAGAGTTGATTGCTAGGCAGACTTTGGGGAGCGTGAAGATCGAAAGACAATCAGGCATCATCGATTTTTGTATTTTAATTCTATTTTTCTCATGAGCATGCGGGGCTAATTCTCTTTTCTAGTTTAGAATTTCGTGAACCTCCCATTGAATGATAATTTAATTATTAAGGGTTTTTCATTGAATCTTTTGTGCAAATTTATTTTGTTACATGCTTTGATTTTCTTTATAGCACTTTGATAATTAATTAGCAAGATCAACTAGTTTAATTATTTAATTGCTGAATGCTATTTCATGATCTATGATCTGTAATTGTTGTGAGGATTGAATTGAGTAGCAAAATAGAGATTATTCCCTCTAGATGTAATGGGATCTAGGTTGTATGATTCCTAGCCGGTTTTCATAGCCTAATAATTCTATGTTTGGAGTCTTAATGCGTTTTCGAGTTCGAATCCATAGGGTCACTCATAAATAGTTCAATTTAGTGGTCGTACCCTAATTGATGAACTTAAGAACATTCGGGTTGATTGGTCGTATCGTCAATCTAGGAATTTGAGTTTGCACACTAGATAAGATTTTTAATTTCTGTAATTAAGTGATTCAGTAAACGGGAGGGGATCGTCATCCTAAACTAGGTTTTTCTCACTTGGTTAATTTTCTAATTAAATTCGTCTACGTATTTTGTTATTTATATTAAGTTAATTTATTATTGTCATTGTTATTTTCAAATTTTCACCAATCCAAAATTCCCCATTTATTTTAATATTTTCAACACATCTATTTAATTTAAATTTCATTCTACTCTCTTGGGTTCGACTCGTACTCGCTGCTATACTCTATATTGGATTGAGTCGGAAAAATTATAAATTCTTATTTTTGGTGGGCCGGCGATAGCCTGTCAAATTTGGCACCATTGCCGGGGAGTAAAATTGAAATTTGTTAAATCTCTGTGTTTCTGATATTTTTCTGCATTTTTATAGGTTCTGGAATTTTCAATTTTTCCAGTGACACTGACACTGAGCCCTTCAGTGTCAGTAGTGCTCTGTTTTCGAAAATTTTTCCTGTGAATGATTACTCGTTCTTCTGGTCCAAAATAGCTTGAATGCATACCAAAAATCATGAGAACTGCCTGGAGATTGAGAAAGGAGTCCCGGAAGAAGAAGAAAACAAGTTCGTCCACTGACGGAACTGCCAGAAACCTTATCGAACTCGAACTTGCAGCTGATCCACTTCATCTTGGAGAGGAAAATTCTGAATTTTCTAATTTAGAGGAGGACGATACAGTAGGTTCTGAGTCGGGATAGGAAAACGTGGCTGGAAATGAGGAAAAAAACTTTGAATGAATTGGCAAATCCGGACATAGTCCATCAGCCACTATGCATTAACCTTCCTGCGATTAATGATAATACTACATTTGAATTGAAATCGGGATTGATTCACTTACTTCCTACTTTTCATGGTCTTTCAAGTGAAGATCCTCATAAGTTTTTGAAAGAATTCACGATTATATGCACAAGCCTGAAACTAACTGGAGTGACGGAGGAACAAATCCAGCTTAGGGCATTCCCCTTTGCTTTGAAAGACATGACGAAAGATTGGTTATATTATCTCCCTCCTGGATCGATTGATATGTAGGCTGAAATGGAGAAACTTTTCCTCTAAACTTACTTCCCAGCCACTAGAGTTGCTGTATTGCGTAAGGAGATATCTGGGGCTCGTCAGATGTAAGAGAAGAGTTTACATGAGTATTGGGAGAGGTTTAAACGCCTCACATTAGCATGCCCCCAACATCAAATAAGCACCCAGTTGCTATTGCAATACTTCTATGAAGGGTTGTCAATCATGGATCGAAACATGCTTGATGCCGCTAGTGGAGGAGCTTTTATGATGAAAACACCTACTGCTGCTAGAGACTTGATTGCTAGCATGGCTGCCAACACTCAGCAGTTTGGCACATGTGATCCATCACTTAAAGAAGTAAAGGAGGTCCATGATTCTAAGATGGAGGAGACTTTGAATAAGTTGACAGTTGCTGTGGAGAATCTTATTAAAGGAAGAGAGGTAAACCCTCCATCTTGTCAAAATTGCTTAACTTATGACCATTATACTCTTGATTGTAGGGTTGCACTTAGCGAGGAGCAAGTAAATGCCATGGGATAACCTTATGATCCCTGCAGCAGTGGTGACTCATCGATAGCTTGGAAGTGAACGACGATGGATCTCTGGTGGAGATGATGATGTTAGAAGTGGCTGGAGAATAGGGAGAGTTGGTCCTTGCAGATTTGAAGAACCAGATCGGAGAAGCGAGGTGGAGGCCCGGTGTCGCAGGATACTATTCTGGCTAGAAAAATGACTTTGAGTTCCATTAAAGAGAGCGGTGGTACCGTCATTGGCAGATTTGATTCTGGTGGTGGAGTCATCTTTAAACAGTGGGAAAGAGTTGGACTGCACCACAGTGATTCCATGGAATTCGGGACGCTCGAAATTGAACGGAGGTGACATCTTCTCTCCAGAAGTGTAAGGTGGTGAGCTTATTGACAACATGAAGCTGATAGTAAGCTCAACATGATAACAGATCGGAGAGGCGTTGTTGGCTGGGAAAATCTAGCAATGGATAAGGATGTTTTTCGTTCGGTGGCAGAGGAATTACAGGCAATAGGAGGCAAAATGAGGTGCTTATAATAAGCTACTGATATTTGGTAATGGGAAGGGAGTTAATGGTCAGAGGCTTCAATCTGTGGGTGAGGTGGAGTACAAGATCAAGTATCAGGTTGATGATGGTGATCGGTCAGAGTCTTCTAATCAGGAAACTACAGAGGATGAAGCAAAAGGATCAACAACTCAATAGTTATCAAATGGCAAGTAGATAATACTTGGTCAAGTTGTAGCAATTAAGATTAGTTTTGGAAGCCTGTTAATTTTCTCACTAAGGTTCTACCTAGTTCTAAGCTTGAGCTATGTAGCAATCTTGTTGGTTTGTGCGAACCATGTTAGAAAGGAAGTTGCTGCTCTTTTAAAAGCAGTGGTACAAGTCGGCTTGGAAGGTTTGTAAGAAATAGAATTTTCCGGTAGTGAATGGTGTTTGTGTGGAAGCAGCGGATTCAACAAGAAAGCTAGGAGATGTGGTGACTTGGACTCGGTGGCGTTATATCGGTAAAGTGTGACGTGGTATCAACCTGCAAGTGAGAGAAAGCATCGGGAATTCTAGTGAGTTAGAATCGACTTCAAAATGACAACACTTTCATTAGGAAAATGGTTTGAACCTATTGTAGCTCGGCAGTATGTCAAGGTTGATACGTTGGAGGTGTTACTCAAGGTGGAGCAATGGTGAAAGGTTACTACTCAAGGTAGAGTAGTGATGGAGAAGAGGGTTGCTATGTTTTATGTATAAGGTTTAGGTGGAGATTTGTGATGGAAAACCTTATACTTTTGTTAAATGCTCCCTCCGTCGCATTTCAAATAACACACTTTCTATTTTGGGTTGTCCCACAAAAGTTTGTATTTTCCTAAAAAAGAAAAAAAGTCAAACACAATCACCATTCCCCATACACTTTATTTACAAAAAATCTACCCCTACCTAACACACCTAACATACTTTATTATTTATTTATTATCAAAAAAATATCATAATACCCCTAAAATTATCACTTTCTTAATCTCCGTGCCGGAAAGAGGGGTGCAGGCTTTTGTGGGATGGAGGGAGTAAACATAGTAAAGGCATAGTAAAGGCTTGTTAATTGTCTAGAGATGGTCCTGATCATGTTGCATTAGTAAAATGGGTGCAGCATGATGGATACAATCAGTTGGACAAGAGACATCATAAATCGGCCCACTTGGAAGACAGTTGAGATGGGAAAGTTGCTGCGGTTATTTGAGAGGCATTTGGATGAGTTGTGAGCAATTATTCATATTTATGGAAAGCTTGGCACGTTAGCTATCCATTGCAATCAGTTTCACCCAATTTAGTAACCGTTTGATGAATCAAACGTGAGATCAAAGGTGCTGCAGCAGATTGGTCCCATAACTTAAGTTTTCAGCATTAATGTTTATATAAGCTGATATACAGTTATACTTAAGGAATGAAAATCACCAAATGATATAGCAATAAGATCTCTCTCCGGTGGACGTAGGAGTTTTATTTTCGAACCACGTTAATGGTGTTTCGTTTTTTTTTTCTTTCTTCTATCTTGTTATGTGATTTCTTGTGCATGTGTAGTGTAGTGTATCTTGTTCAATGATTTCTGCAAATTCACGACATAATGATTTATCATTTTCTCTTATTTGTAACTTATAAAAATAGCATTCACGTAAAGACGTTCTTCCGTTAAGTTTTTTACTGTATACCTAAATAAACCGTAAGCATTTAAATATGAGAAGTTATTAATGTTTAAATATTACTTTGGCAGATTGTAGGAAATCTTTATCATCAATGGAGTTGTGGGTGTTTTGTGCATGTTCTCCATTACACATTGGTCCAGGATTATTTATTTATTTTTTAATTTTTTTTATGTGAAAAAAAAATCATGTGGGAATTAGTCACATAGAACTAGGAAGTGTTGGTGACTTGGTGTTATAATAAATAACACAATTAAACATAACGTACGAGTAGATCATATACGCACAAATAAAGCATGAATACTATAGTATAGCCCACGATGAAACAACAAACATGATCAATAATCAACTACCATCAAATGGCATCACAATACCATTTTATCATCTCTTACTTCATGGCAGATGTTACGTGTTATAATTAATGTTTAAATTATCGTTATATATCCAAAAGTTTCATAATCATTAATTTGAGTATAGTATTTTAATAAAAAACAAGTTATGAAACACAATAAGAAACACATTGTAGAATAAAAAATTCGAACTACTCAAACTATTACATTGATCCCCAACCCCTAACACACACACACAAAAAAGAAAAAAGAAAAAAAACCATAAATATTGTGCACTAACGTGCATCAGCTGAATGGAATGAGTCCACAAAGCCCAGAGGAGTAGCAGGCAGACTACCCTCAGTATCCATAACTCCCATCTCTTTCCCTTCAGCTTCTTGCCAACCCTTCACCATCTCATCAAGTGGCAGGCTATAATCAATCCCACAGTACTCTTCCTCCTCCTCATTCTCGTCGCACGGCTTCCATTTCTCGACCAGAGACGCCAGCACGTTCACTGCACGGCCCATGTCGGGCCGTTGCCCCGACTCCCTGGCCGTGCAGTGACCTGCTAGTTCACAAATGATAGACATGCTCTCAAATGCCTCTCCTTTTACGCCCAGTGAGGGGTCTATTGCGGCCTTCAGCGCCTCTTCGTTCGACTTCATTTTCTTGAACCATGGAACCAAGTACTGCCTCTCGTCCGCCCTCTCCTCATCCAGTGCCACCATGCCGCTCAATAGCTCCATCAATATCACACCAAAGCTGTACACATCGGCTTTCGTTGTGATCTTTCCCGTTTCTACAGATAAAGCCATCACATCATTATAATGATCAATCACTAAAGATCATAAACTTCAACAGTGAAAAACAGAATTAATGTGTGTGTTAGAAAGTTAGTAAACTACACTGATAATTAATCAGGCTCACCAGCATATTCAGGTGCTAAGTATCCAAAGGTTCCAGCTAGCTGAGTTGCCACAGACTTCTCGCCATCCGGGGCGAGTTTAACGAGTACAAAATCAGACACTTTCGCGCGAAAATCATCACCAAGTAAGATATTCGAAGATTTGAGGTCTCTATGTATGAAGCTCTGATGAGCTAAAGAATGGAGGTACTCCATTCCTCTAGCAACATCCAAGGCAATATTCAGTCCTCTTCCAAGAGTTCTTCCGATGGAAAAGATGCTTGCTAAGAGGTCCCTGAGGCATATACTCGTACACTAAAATCCTCTCATTCCCTTCGACTGAATACCCCAAAAGAGACACCAAGTGCCTGTGACGAACCTTAGAAAGCAAACTCCTCCAAAGCCATGCTGCTAAGGGCTCCTCCTTCCATTCTTTTCACTGCTATTTTCGTTCCATCCTCCAAATCTCCCTTATAAACGACCCCAAAGCCACCACGGCCAAGTTCATTCTCCAAAGCAAAGTTCTTGGTCACATTTCGAAGAACTTGAACTGATATGACCAAGTTCCCAGCCTCAATAACACGAGACGCATTGCTGTTTACACTTCCAGAGGCATTCAAGGATGAAGCACTTCTGTTGGTGTTATCCGTGATCACAATCTTGATGGCGTCGCGCGAGTCTGATGGATCTCTCGGATGGATCACCAGAGGGCTAGGAATAAGCTCTCTGTGTTTTCTCTTCCTAGAGAAATAAACAGACAATGGTATAAACAAGCAAACTAGAACCGTGAAGCTTCCAACAACTACGAGTAACTTAGAACCACTCGAATGTTTTGTAGTAACAGAATCAGAACTTGATGAAGATTGGACAGGAGATGAAGGTGAAGCCTCAGACGAGGCGTTATTACCACGTCCACTGGAGGAATTGGAATCTAACAGCAAGTTTGCAGACAAGGATAAAAAAAAGTTTTAGTTCCATGTATGTTTATTGATTACTGTAGAGCATTGGTATTGCAGATAGAGAGAGAACATAATCCTGTTACTAGAAATACAATTACAATGACAAATGGGAAAGATGTTCTCGTCTTTTCATGAAGATGATTTTTGACCTATCTTGTCATTTTTCCAGAATTGGTGTTAAAAGTACTTTTTTTTTTTTTAATGCTTTTGTTGATGCTCATGGGACATTCTTGTTTCTTTCTGCAAACCCAAACAAAAGTGATCTTATTGCTTTGGAGAAAAATTGGCTTGGCTGTGCAAATTTAGAAAAAAAAACTTTTTTTTATCCCAAGTTTAAGGAATTAAGGGGTGTTTCCCTACGTATTTAATGCGTCAGTTATCATACTAATTGAGCTAAATTATACGGTACCCTGCAGCAATTTTTTTATGTCTGATTCAACTAAAATATCCTTTTACACGAATCGAGAAAATTTCATACGTGGAAGTTATAATTACTCATTCATGTATTAATCATATACGAAAGAATAAGTATAACATCTGTTATGAAATTTTCATACAAGAATGTTATAAACACTCATTCGTGTACGAAACTTTCATAATTGAATGTTATACATACTCATTCGTGTAAAAATATTCTTGGGAAAATAATTTTTTTCGTCCGCTAATTTTCATTCATTTTGAAATTAGTCCATTAACTTTTTTTAATTTTGAAATTAGTCCGTTAATTTTATAACAATTTTGAAATTAGTCCATTAACTTCATAAAATTCAACATTTTGGTCATTTGACCTGCTATGACAGGTCATTTGAATATTTTCACCCAAATTAATCTATATCATATTTTTATTTAACTAATTTTATCTCACTTTTCATTTTTCACTTCCGTATACCAAACAAACAATATTAATCTCATTACTAAAGTGGAGCAAATTTGACTAAATATTGATACTTCCTCCGTCCGCTCGAAAGAGGGTCTTTTTTCCATTTTGGTCGTCCGTTCCAAAGAGTGTCACTTCATTTTTTACACACATGAGATCCACAAATACCCACTAATACAATTAAAATATGGGATCCACACTCCAACTAATACAATTACCCACTACACATTAAATAATAATACTTCTTAATCAACGTTCACAAAAGCAAAATGCCCTCTTTCGGGCGGACAGAGAGAGTATAATATAAATTCTTAGTGGAAGCTATTTTTTTTAAAATAGTATATATATATATATTTTACATATTTTTTATTTTTATTTTTTAGAATAATCTGCTAATGACCTGTTGAAATGGACGATTTTGTTGAACTTGGTAAACATGATGGACGATTTTTAAAATTTTCAAATATAATGGACGATTTTCAAAATTCTGCAAATATAATGGACGATTTTCAAAAAGTGAAAAACTTATGAACTAAATTCAAAATTTGACAAAATTAGCGGACAAAAAAATATATTTTCCCAATATTCTTACACGAATGAATGTGTATAAATATATATAGAGTATAAGGTTATTATACACACTTAATTTGTTATTCTTAACATAAAAAGAGTTCTCTCTATAAATAGGATATAAAAGAAGCTGATTTTCAATTTTACAGCTATTAACATTCTAATAACATTCTCGAGTTAATTAGTTATTTACAAAATGATTAATGATTAATATCCAACCACAATTCTCAAATTAACTAATTGTTAACAAAATGAATAAAATTAAATTACCTATTTTATTGAAGTATAACCAACTCCTAAGGATTTAACATCCTCATGATTGTGGTTTTCTAAATAAAAAAGAGAGTTATGCTGAGAGGTGGCCGATGTAGATATTGAAAATCTAATGTGTGCACTCCTTTTCATTAATTAATGGAGTGATAATTAATTAAATAGAGATTGACTAATTAAAGTATTTTGTTGCTTGATGACACCTTTAATTGCGGTGGGTGTGCCGGTGAAAAGCTGTCTTTTGGTTCCCCCACTAAATTAGGACTAATTTTACTAATTTTTCTTTAAATTTTTTTAATGGAAAAACAAAGAATAATGTTAATATTTAAAAAACTGTAATTAATCGACACTAACTAGAGGAATTTTGACACTATAACATAAGAACTGGGAATTAATATAGGGTTGAACCGATTTACATGAATTTATATTTTAATATTTACTTTTAGAATTTAAAATATTTAAATTAGAAATTTTAAATAGAGAGAACTATGTGAAATAGGATTCACAGCCAATCGCAGGAGACTCTCTCTCGTTACGAGAAGAGCATTGCATTTTTGTAGTAATTAATTTTGTGTTATCCCTTATGTCCATGTCACTAACAAAAAAGAGGAAATTCAACCATTGTCATTAAAGTTTATACCGTCAAAAGGAGATACTTGGGGATAGCTCCGTGAAAAGAGACTAGTGAAATTATTTTTATATTTTTTTATTCACGTTGTTACTTTTTTTTAAAAAAATATTATCATTTTTTATTTTGATTATAAATTATTCATAAAATATTATTAATTTTCATTAATCAAATATCATTTTTTATTAAAATATTATTACTACCTATTCTTTTCATCGAAGATTTAAGTGACGGTGTTGTTAATAGTAAATGATTAGGCTCTTAATTATTTCTCCAAATTATATATCCATGTGTAAAAGTACATGAAAAATCATGCAACTCAAAGTCAATCAACATGTGAATTTTTATTTTAAATCTGAATCTGACTCTAGTATTCATACCTAATTGTGAAAAAAATTGCTAAAAATTCAAGAGAAGATATTCGTCTTTGATAATGGTATCAGGAGGAACTTGCTCATATTTCGAAATTTGTTGAATAATTTGATACTGTAATTTATTTTTCTTATTTTACTATTACTTCACCATTTCATTTCATAACTTAAAATCAATCTAATGAAGATGAAAAGGGTGTTGGATAATTATAACGAATCATACTATTTGTTTAGATTATTTTGATGATGAATCCCTTCTGATTGTAAAAATAAACAAACAAATAAATAAGACTACGTTCAGGCCTGAGGCCCATGTTTTTTACTAAAAAGTGTTGGTGGGTTTATTGGGCCTATTTGGGCCAAACAAGTCATTGGGCATTTAACCCATTCCAGTGATGAGGGTTGATAAATCTAGTTTGAAAATTGAAATAATAAAGCAAATAATTTGAGTTTTATGATGGGAAGGATTGAACTGGGGGAGTAAAATGAAGAATGGTTAGGAAGAGGTGAAGCTGGGCCCTAAACCCTAATTGTCCGATATCGTGCAAGCCCAGCCCAATTCATATAATTCTCTACTCTCCGCTCTCCTCGGCATTGTGCCAAGAATCCAGTTATCTTCGATTTTTCAACATGATTCACAACTCTCGGTTTTTGTGCTTCAGGTCTTACACACTCTCTTAGTAACAAAGGTATGATAATTGGGTCCCTTTAATGAATTCTTTAGTGGAGGATTGTTGAAATGGGCAGTGGAATTTGTTTTAGTCGATTGGGTTATAGAATTTCAAGTGTGGGAATGAGAATACAATGATAAAATTTCCCTAGGTTTCTTCATAATTTTGATTTCCAATAAATTTTGTATTATCAGTTGGGTTGTGTTCATCGTTTCGGTTCGCTTTGACATTTATAAAATTTTCGGTCTTCGGTTATTTCCTCGGGTAGACATTAAAAATATGGTCTTTTTTTGGAAAGCTTTTAAGCTAGGAAAATTGTGTTGCATTTGGTAGATGGGAAAATATAGTTGTTCTTACTTGTGGTGAATTGATTGGTTTGATAAATGGTTGCTTCAATTTCCATTCTTTAATCTGATGTTGTCATGTGTTTTAATCTGATAAATGGTTGTGTTTTACTTGTGATTACTTATGGTTACTCGTGTTTTAATCTGAACTTGTTATGCTAATCATAAGTTGTAATGGCTGACTATGGGTAATTTAGGATTGACTTAATGATTCATTCATGTGTTAATTGGAGTTTCATCATTTCCCTGAATCTTTAAAGTAGATCTTATATATACTCCAAATGAGGTGAGATCAACTCAGCATAATCAATGGCGATCAAATTCCCCCTTCTACTCTTCCGTCCACCCACCAGTCTCCCAGTCTACTCACAGCTGCACTCCGCTGCCAAAACCCACCCTCTTCAATCGAGCGCCACCGCTCTTTGCATTTCGTCTCTCCCATATGGCCCATCCCTTAGAAAAGGCGAATTGAAACCCTGCCCTTGTTCCGGTGATAACATCACATCCCTCGATGAAGCTGCCTTCACACGAGTCTTCGACATTTCTGCACTTCGAGTCCCTTCCGATATCTGCTTCACGCTCGAAAATCGCCTCCGAGGCCACCTCCTCAATTGGCCGCGCATTAAGAATATCGCCAGAGTCCCAGGCGATGAAGTCGATGCCCAAATCAGGGATATCTTACCCCAATCTGAAGGCGAAGAACCACTTGTGACATTCAACCGGAGAATGTATGGGAAATCGGAGGGCGACGGAGAGCAACATAATGTGGTTCTCTACCGGGAAAATCTCTCTCAAACATTCAATTCACGAGGCTACACTAACTTTAGGTATTTGGCCAAGATTTCTAGACCTAAGAAGAAGAAGAAGAAAGAGAATGGGGATGATAGTGAAAAGTGGCAAATGAAAGGTGTTCGGAGGAATGAGGTATCGTTGGTGGAGGTGGTTGAAGATGATGCGACTGATAGCAAGGATTTGAGCCGGTTGCTTGGGGAGGAGTTTGCCATGCGGTCAAAGTGGAGAGGTTCGACGAGGTTGCTGCTCTTGGGTGAGCAGTATACAGATAAAGTGTTCGACGAATTGCCTGAGGCGGTCAAGGTTTATAATTTTTATCCTTGGAAATTTGATTTATTGTTTTTCTGAGGAATGTCTGTTGGTTGAAAGTGGTTTGGGCTCCATTTATCATATAGTATGTGACTACATGTTTTAATTGTTCCGTTCAGTCAGTTTTTCGAGAACATGAAGCTCAGCGGACAAGATCAGATATTGAACTTGTGAAATGCAAATTGTCTCTGTTTTAT